>JALHLI010000023.1:2187500-2887500 GCA_023349425.1 Anthopleura sola
TGAGCATCGGACTATCGTGCTTGAGGTCATGGGTTCAAGCCCTGGCCGGACCAACAATCCCTGAATGTTTTAAAATAACTGTGAAGAAGATGCTACCTTTGTAATGATAATTGCAAATGGGTAGACATTCACGTGGTTTGGATGATCACGTTAATTGCAATCCCGTCCCTTTTAACTTAAAAGAGGGCAACAGGTTTGCCAGTTGAATAACTGGCAAATTTTACTTATACCCGATTTAAAAAGAGTATGAATTTTGGAATTGGTTTTCATCGCCGTACATTCGCTCGGCCAACATTCACTCGACCGACCACAGTTAGCCCAAGCCAAGGGTTAATGGACGAGTGAACGATGCGAATTTCATATGGTTTGAAAATATGCTTCAAGGAGGACTTAAATTGCTATATTATTTTGAAAAAACTCTCAACGAATGTTGTTTGGTAGTTGAGGGCCATGTTATGTCCCAGAACAAGAAAGAACTATAAACATTAATTTAGTATGCATAAGTAGTATCAGTATGCATGTGTAACAGATATAGACAGACAGAAACAGATTGAATCAGAGAACTGAGATGTGTAAAGATGAAAGAGAAGACGATCGGACATTAAACAGTTGAGTTTAATGATTTGACTGATTTAACTGACCCCAAACAGGCCATGTTGGTAATGGAATGTTGACATGAGATCATGTTTGTAGAGGTTTTGATCCCGTTTGAAATTTTGCCGTCTCTCTCCACGCAAGAGCGTCTTCAAAATTGAACACTCATCCTTGCTTTGAGCTCCATATCTCCGGAGTAATAAACTCCCTCGGTATATTTACCACCAGAAATCGATTTTTATCACTAAATTTACTTGATGTTTTAGAGACAATTTTCTGTCCACGAAATGCTGAGAAATATTTTTTGATAAAAGCGAGAATCAATCACCAAATGTATTTGGCGAAGAAACGAAGTATATACCACATCAAATTCCAATCGTTCACTCGTCTACTAACCCTTTGCTTGGGCTACCTGTGGTCGTCCAAGTGAATGCTCGACGATGAAATGCAATTCCGAAAGTTCGTACTCTTTTGAAATCGGGTGTAAAATATTTTTTACGGGAAAATTTGAGGGAGGGTCAGTTTTGGGGCCATTCTTCTTACCGTTATATCGGTTTGCCGGTATTTCGCATATTGAACTTTGTTTTGAATAATCTCGATGGTCACTGAAGTCACCATATCGGAAATGGGAAGGAAATAAATACATGTGAGCGTATGAGTGTTGATTTAGATTTGGTGCCGAATTGTACGTCTGTCCTCGTTCCCAACGATCATATGTAAGAGGCTTTCCATTCACCCATTCCCATGGTGATTCTTCTACGAAGAGACCAATGTACAACGCCTTATTTCTACGCTTTGGGAATACCAGCCGTAGCCTCTTAAGAAGAAATTCCATTTCTTCTTTCGTTTCTATAGAAACCAAATCTCCACCATTTTTTTTACATTGTTTTCGGCTCTCCTCCCATGTGTATTCGGTTGTGTTAAATGTGTAACAGGAGTCCTCTAGGCAATTTTCTCCGATTGGTTCTAAAAATAATGAAAATCAATAAGTTCATGGCGATGTTTGATAATGTAATAATTTGGTTTGAGTGGCTGTTACATGTAATTAGGCTCGGCTCATGTGAAGTGTACGAAGTTTGAACTTAGTCAATCTGCAGTTTTATGTTAGGATTAATTCTATTTGTCTTCTTCCACAAAACCTGATTTTGGCACCTGACTTTTATCGGTCCAAAGATTGTTAAAGCCGGTTATTGCGCAAGCTGGTAATAGAAATATGGAATTGGTCACTCTGTGGTAAAGTACTACGCATGCGGTATAAGGCTTAGGATGATGACGGGGCCGCTCACCAAATGTATACAGTCAATTAAGAAAACATTGTCGTCGACCGGCTCCACGACTAGCCCGAACGGGAATATGGGTAAAAATCACTGAAGCAGTTGAATTCTTAATTCACTGATTAAATATGCGCCGGGCTTACAGTACGAAAATTCGCTGGCGAAATAGTATCTTAATGACTTAACAGTTTCAAAATTGGGAACATCTTTGACTGAATATTAGACATATCGACTTTTTACTTCCTTTCGCAAAACCCGAAGACAAGCGTTGAAAGGGTTGCTGCTTGTGTTATCACATTAGTAAGCAAAAACAACTACTTCAGAGCGAATAATTAAGCGCTTTAGCGATTTCTACCCATACTCCGTTTCGGTCCAGTTGCATAGTCGCGGAGCCGGTCGGTGACAACGTTTTTTTTAAAAGACGGTATTCACACGCAGATGACAATGTATTCGATTTGTTTTGATTTGATTTGATTTGATTTCCTTTGCGTTGCTTTATAGAATATTGTCCCGTTCAGCAAAAACAATGTACATCATGATTATTACTAAAACAAATTATCGAAAATGTAGTTGCAGAGACTAATGCAGACATGCAAATATTTACAATTTAGTTGCAATTAACATTGGATTGCAGTAAGTGTTTCTTAAAGGGGCACTTGGATGAAAATCGATGAAAAATGGAAATGACTTGAAACTTGGTTAAACTTATCTATTACAAAGAATGGTCTGAACCCAGGTGAATGGATATTTTTCGAAGTAACAATATTTCTCGAAGAGACAATATTTGTATAATGATCATCCGGGTGGATGTAGTCCTGAGAAGGACTGTTTGATGTGACTGACGTTTCGACAACCTGTGCGGAAGTCATCTTCAGAGTCCAGTGAAGAAAAAGTCAGATATGGGTCTTATTTATACTGCCACAATAAACAATAGAACAATAGGTAAGGTTGTGAAAAGATGCGCGTCGCTGACTTGGCGTCGCTTCAGTTTCTGTTTAATAGTCTGTTGTATGGCGTGGGTAGTTTAATTGAGCGGTTGAGTGGATTCTGCTCAAACTTAGTAAACCAACTCTCAAGTACGTGGCGTTGCTTTTTATTGATACAATAAGAAAGACATTCACTAGATTCCCAATTAATTGCATGGCCAGTCTTGGTATGATGCATGGCAATGTTGTTACGATTATCCTGTTTCACAACTGCACTTTGATGTTCATCACGCCTGGTATTGAGCCTCACAATCATTGCATGAAATTTTATGAATAGCACCGAATCGATCGTTTGGGCTATCACGATCTCCGGATTTTTAAAAACTTATCTATATGGCCCCAATAGTAGCCAAGCAACATGTCTTCTTCATAGTCAAAATTTGCAGATAAAATTATATTTTTTCTCAGCATCTAAATTGTTCTTTTAGTTTTTAAACCTAAGTTTTTCAACTGCGAGTGGCTCCCAGGCTTAAATTTTTGCCAATCTGGTTTTCATAATCATGAGTCATTATTTTTAAATACTTGTTCTATTCGGACTTTCAAAATATGAGGCGTTTTCATCCAATGTTTAATGGTATCTAAATCTGTTAATTCCCTTAGTTCAGATGGCAATGTATTCCATCCGCCCCATTTATCCCAAAGGATCTTTGATACTTTCGGATCCTACCTAATGGTGTGCGCAGTAAATCTCTATTGCTGGTTTTATAAATCCCTTGCAGCATGTCGGAATGCAGCTCAATTTGGAGGACATAAAAATCGGTTTCTAATTCTCAGGAGAATGAAATTCTTTCGTTTTGTTGTCCAAATTGAGCTGCTTTGGCGTCTCGTGATAGGGGCCTATATACATGAGGGTTCTTCATACGCATGGCTTAAGTTTAGCTGTAGGATAGGCATATAATAATTAAAACTGTGGAAATGACAAACCTCCGCATATTATGCGACTGCCAGAAACAGCATCACGGCATCCAGGGGAATCTTTCAGTTCTTTCTTATTCACTCCCTTTGTTGCTTCGGCCCTAGCATTTGCAAATAAGTAATTGCGGATTCACTATTTTATATCTCGGGCATTCCACAGAATCCCCACAGCGAGTCATAGGCTTTTTTTTTTACAAATTCGTAAAAACCGCTGTGTTCCTTCATAACAAACTCATATACTCAAAATATTCAATTCCTTGATTCTGTTTTTCTCCCTTTTAAAAGGGGGCGGGGGTCCTCCTCGTCCCTTTTAGGGTTTGAAATCAGTGTTTTGGTCACGCTTAGGGTGATAATGACGAGAATGCCCACCAGCTGAGTTTTGTGGTCCCGCTTAGGACCCCCGCCAATTTTTATAAATAAATAGGTATAGGTATAGGTATAGGTATAGGTATAGGTATAGGTATAGGTATAGGTATAGGTATAGGTATAGGTATAGGTATAGGTATAGGTATAGGTATAGGTATAGGTATAGGTATAGGTATAGGTATAGGTATAGGTATAGGTATAGGTATAGGTATAGGTATAGGTATAGGTATAGGTATAGGTATAGGTATAGGTATAGGTATAGGTATAGGTATAGGTATAGGTATAGGTATAGGTATAGGTATAGGTATAGGTATAGGTATAGGTATAGGTATAGGTATAGGTATAGGTATAGGTATAGGTATAGGTATAGGTATAGGTATAGGTATAGGTATAGGTATAGGTATAGGTATAGGTATAGGTATAAAACGTCATCATGCTTGATGCTTATTGAGCTGCCAGTATACGTTACTTACCAGCAGAGAAAAATGAGGAATGAGCAAAAGAACAAAGAGTTCCTCCATGTAGCCATTCTTCGTCTGGCTTCCCAAAAACACTTGACTGTCGTTAACCTGAAAAGTTTAGTTCGATAAATATAATTTTAAGAATTATATAAGTAAGTCTCGTAAGTAGTATATAAGCCATCTTTAGTAGTTTATAAGTATTTTTGGCTCAAAATTTTGTGATTTAAAATGTAAAAACTAAATAAACTTTATCAGAGAAGATGAAGCATGACAGTTGCAACGGATAAATCTGTGGCTCTCTATGTTAAAGACGCCTCTGAAAAAGATGAGACCGCCATTTTACGTGGTTATCCGAGCCACGGCGAAGGTTTAACCGTTTGCAGTTTTAAAGCAAATCAGGACCTTCTACTCAGATATTTTAATACCCTGTCTGTGGGCTCGGACGTGGGAATTTGAACCCTCATACCGGTTGCAACCGCCTGAGCCAACTAGGAGGCGATAATGGACTAAATAACTTTGTTACTTGCAAATAAACAGTTAGATATGCATATGGTATTTTTTAGGAAGAAAATTCTTAAAAACTTGCAAAAATAAGAGGAAGTAAGAATATAATTCGTTTTTTAGGAACAAAATTTCCAAAGCAAGTAAAACAAGCGTTTCGAAGTCATACTGACTAGTCCATTATCATGGCTTAAGGAATAAATTTTCCTTCGAATTTCCAAAAACTTCATAAATAAGACTAAACAAGGAGTAAAACAATGACTACTCCGTACTTGTAGGTAAGTGACCTCGATAGTGAACTGTGTATCCTCAACAGCCTTCAAAATTTTATTGAGGAACCATACACGTTTTGAACTTCAACAAGGCAACCCCGAATTTTGCGCGGGACTAATTTTCTTTGAATTTCCTAAAACAACAGGTAAATAATAATCTTTTGAGAAAGTTTGAAGAAAACATAGTTATTAGAACTTATAAAAAAAGCGTTTTATGTGATTTTGTTGTTGTCGTTTGAGTACAATTTTCGGTTGATTGAGCTAACAAGAACCTGAATTTTTAGCTTATTTCAAAAACTTTCTTCAAATATTCTTAGTTAGTCTTCAAAAAAAAATGTTTAAAGTAGAAGTCCTGAGAAATTTGTCTCCAGAGCTTCTTTAATTTTTGAGTTATCAATTTTAGTGTGCAGAGCTTGATTTCCGCCATTTTTCTTTCAAAATCTTGTCAAGATGGTCATATTCCAATTTCATTATCTCGAAAACGAGCTCGGAACACCCCATTTTTCTTTTCATATTTTTGAAATCGGCGTTAAATTCTGTGTAAAATATCTCTCTAAGAACATTTGGTAATTATTCCTTGCTAAAGTAGTCAGTCACCTCAAAGGAAATATCATAATAAAACGGCAATGAAAAACATTTCGTAAAAGGGCTAATAAGTAACGAAAGAAAGCAGGTCACAGGGTCTTAAAGATCATCGCCTCTGAACCATATAAACATTCGTGAAAGGGCAAATTATTTCGTACGTCAATGAGTAAAAATACAACAGAAAAAATAAGGATTTTTAAAACAAAGCAAAACTGCAGTTCTGTGGGAATGTGTGTACTTTCTAGTGGAATTCCTTGCCGTTGAGAATTTGGTATTTTACGAATAAACAACATTTGTAATACATGCTATAAAAACATAAAAACACAGAAACACAGACATAAACATAAATATGATTACATATTTTCGCTATTGTTCCTTAATGAACAGATACGAACACGTAATATTAAGAGTATTTTCGTGAGCAACCAACTTACCTTTGTTCCAGTGAGCAACAACTGAAATGTCTGTTCGTGAGGATTAAAGGTTATACACGACTCATGCCTTATTACCTGTAGATAATACCTCACACGTATACTATGATATCATCTCAAAGTCGTATTTTACAGGTGTCCAAAACATTTCTTATTTGTTATTGTTAAAGACGTTGATTGATGTTGGTCAGTCATTAATACCTTTCAATTATATTTTTCTGAAAGCTACATTTGCCTTAAAAGAATATAATCTTTTAAAAATGGAAGAATTTTGAAGATTCCGAAACGGTTCGATCGATAAAGGATAATTGGCGATAACGAGAATCAAAAGGAAAAAAAAGTATTGTTGCTTGTACACCTGCTAACTATCAACTGCAACGGAAAAAAACTGTTATCTTTTGCTGGTGGAAAAAAATAATACTATTTCTTGGTTACTACATTTTAATGGTATTTGTTAATGTTAATGTTAAAGATATCACTTGAAATTCTTCATCAGATACGTTTTTATAATTTTTTTCTGAAAGCTTAATTTACCTTAACAGAAAATAATGTTTTGCAACTGGAAGATTCTGGAAAATTTCAGGAACGATATGACGAGAATCAAAATGAAAAAAAAAAAGTTTTTGCTTGTACACCTGCTGAGTAGCAACTACAACGGAAAAAAACTGTTATCTTGTGGAAACAATATTGTTCTAATTCTTGGTTACTTCATTCTAATGGGAAATAATAATAATAATTATATTTAATAGCGCGGATACCTAAGAAATATGGTATTGGTTCGCTATCGCAGAATATTGTGACAAACTTTCCCTAACAAACTCAGACTAAATTCGAAACAAAGATGGCGTCCCTAAGTTCGCTATTTCAATTGAAGAGTGTTTCTTAAAGGGAAACTGCGAAAATTTGAGAACTGAAGCTTAAGAAAGGCTACGAAATATGCTTAAGAAAGAAATATAATAGTTATGAAGTATGTCGTAGAAAAAAGTATTTGTAAATTCATCTGACTAGTTTCATGTGACTAATTAGTTTTCGCCTTTAAGAAGCACGGGTGGCGTAGCGGTGAGAGCACTTCCCTCTCACCAAGGCGACCCGAGTTCGAGCTCCGCTGGGCTCGGTATCGTATGTGAGTAGAGTTGTTTGTTGGTTCTCTCCTGTGCTTCGAGGGTTTCTCCTGGTTCTGCGGTTTTTTCTCCTTCCTCAAAAATCAACTTCTAAATTCCAATTGGAATGCAATGGAGGAATAGCCACTCTGTGGATTCCACTCTTATTATTTGTTATCATATTTTTTAAGACCTCCATGTTCTCAAAAGCTTAAGCTTTTCACCAATGGGCACGAGTATACGCTCCTAGAGCGTCTAGTTCAATTAGAGCCGAGCTCGAATTCTGGCTCAAATTTTGGTTTGAGCATTGCCAGAAATATGGGACATGAGCCTGCTCATACATGCGCAATGATGCGTTTCAGCTTACAAAATATCCGCCGAGTCTTATAGGAAATGTATGGGGAATATAGAGCTTCCTCTATTTACGGCGAATAGGATTTTATTTACTCTGAGCTCCACATCGCGACAAAAACCCACCCTACAAGCTTCTAAATAAGCGTAAAGTGATCATTGAATCATGCGACATATTGGTGCCCGGACTTCTTGCCTTCGAAAGCTCTAGATTCCATACATCGTCTATAAATCTGGCCACACTTCACCCCAAAATCGTCTTATTTGAAGTCGAAAAAATTTATAAGTAAAACCGCTCAAAATAGACATCATGCCTGCAGAATGTTGTTTCCCCAGAAGCTTGAAGTTAGGTTAAATTTTAAGCGATTCGACGCGTTGTTAGCTTGTAGTTTTCAGTTAAAAATGACAAAAAACCACAGAGAACTGCTCCAAACAGCTTCAAAACCCCCTAAATATCGCCATTTTGTTTTTACAAGCTAGCGCTCCTATTGACTGCTGGGATACAATAAGGAAGCTTAAAGTAACGATTTACGTTTGAAACTTGTTTCTTGTCCTCATGGGCTTCGTGTGGTGAGGCTTATCAACAGAAAAATAATAGTTGTTCTTTTGATTGTCAAGTAACTAGTTTTTGGCAAGAATTGTTTTACTAACATCATAGTTGAATATAAATATGTGCTTGGAAACCATGTAGTTATATGTTTCCTCTAGAAAACCACTTCATTTTCATTTTCAATACAATAAAGATTTATTCCAGATGCAAATAAATAGATACATATACAAAATAGAGCATGCGAAACACTACAAAAATAACTAAAAAAAAGGGCATCTAGAAAGGAAGTTAAGAGGTTATCCCTATGTAAAAACTCCCTTACAATCGAAATGACTTGATATAATCTTAATCTGATTATCCTTCAGACAATCTAAATTAAAACATTTTTGACTGCTTGTAGAGCTTTACAAACTCATCATTCTCCATTATTATAACTTCATAGGGCATTGTGGCGCATTTTGCGGGCTAAAATACGAAAATCAGTGGGCTAAAATAGATTTTAGCCCGCTGCCATCAGCCAATAAGTGATGTCGTATTTTTCAAAATATGTAGTCGTTTATTCCTTTTGTAAATGCCCTAAAAAGTTATAATAATAGTAATAGAGGCGATGTTCTCTGGCATAAATATGTTTTTGGCCCTTCTCAGTGCTCATTTTAACCCTCGCTTCGCTCGGGCTAAAATGAGCCTGAGTCGGGCCAAAAACACATTTATGCCCTCGAACATCGCCTCTATTGTTATATTAGTAAAGTTGAGCGATGCGACTCCCCCTGACTGTACTTGGTTTCTAAGAATGTTACCAGGTGCATTAAGCACGTGCCTAGGTGATAGCATTAAAGTGTTTGTTGGATACCAAATGTGCTTCTTTTCTTCAAGAACTGAAAAGGTGATACGAATAAATTTATTGATCACTTTGTAAATTCGTGTGAATTTAAAAAACGTGATTTTACAACATATTATGAGAGACAATGTTGAAGGATAAGTTGAATGTCGAAAACTACTACATACAAGTTGTAAATATAAGCCATCATTATATATCCTAGTCAAACTCGTTTTCTTATTGGTTGAGATTACATCAAGTGGAGGGAAATAAATCTCAATAACTCCCGCGCGGGCAATAAATGCACGTGATCAAAGCGTGAGAGGGGAATTTTTTTTTTGTAAATAAAAAATTTTCAAAATGGAGAGAAAATTTTTCTTCTTTTGACTAGAGTATATAATAAAACAGTTAATAACTGATCCCTCGGGAAACCAGTTAGTTTCGTTTCCCTCGAATCTCAATGTTTTCGATTCTCGGAAAACAAAACTAACTGTTTCTCTCGGGACCAATCATTTTAATGACTTTTAAAGTGCTAATTAATCTATTGCGGTTTATCCCAGATGTTAAAGCATTGAGGAATGAAACTGTTCTCGTAACGTTCAGTCCTGCATTTATACAACGGGGATTTTCGTGGATTTCTTATACCCCGTTCACACTATAGCTTAAACATGTCCTAAAGTAGTTTAACTAAACATGTTTAGAAAATTATTTACAAACATTGTTCACTCTTTGATGAAATAATACATATAAACTATCCTTCATATTGTACTGAACAGATTAGAGATAAAATAATTACATTGATGCTTCCTAGTCTCTAAACATTTTGTTTAATAAAAACTTAGTTTAACTAAACAGGTTTTGGTGTGAATGGAGTATTAGACTGTAGTTGTGGGATGTGGCCATTGGAAGAAGTTTTCCAATCTTGTTATCTGGTTGTGTTGGTGAGATTTCTTATTAAGGGTTGAGGCACTGATCTCCTAACGAGGCAGAAGTTATCTGTGGAGATGAAAATAGCAATACTGATATCAAGGTAAAAACATTTTTGGGGAACCGTTTCTTCTTCATTTTGTGTGTTAATTTCTTATCTGTGGATCAAAAAAAAAAAAAAAAACCAAACAAAAAACCAAACAAAAACAAAAGCCACTACATTTGCTTGGTCTTTTTTGTAGTACTGCTTCTTCTAAATTTGGTGCATTTTTTTGTTATCTTTGGGTCCAAAACAAATCTTTTGAAAATTAAGATCATTGTGAGTTAGTAATGTGATAACATAGGTCTTAAAATTCATTTTAAAAGTATGAACATTTTTAATATTGTTGTGATAGCACGTGAGAATGCACAGAGTGATTAGCATGCACGGACCCATTAGTATGCAAAAATGTTGTAGTTGAGAATTCAGAGAGTTCAGCGCTCGTGAATAAATACAAGGATCCAGAAAGGTCCGTTCCACACCGAATCCTGAGTTAACATTTATTTCTGAATATCTGGCTAAGAATACAACAGATATTTTTGGCGACGAGGATGGGATTCGACGCAGAAAGATTTTCCTAGAGGATTTATCCAGAGGAGCGCCGTTAAGCGCCGTTGTTACACTGGACAAAAATCAAGCATGGCGACCGAAAAATTGGTAGAGCTTTTACAGCTACAGCTTGAGCAACAGAAGGCATACATGTCGACTCAAGAAGCAAGACACCAAGACCAAATGGAAGCAATAATTTCCATGTTCAAGAAAACCTCTGAGAGTGGCGAAACAGCGACACGTGTTACAGCACTGCCGAATTTCCCAGCCTTTGATTCTGCTTCGGAATTATGGTTAGACTACCTTGCTCGCTTCGAAACTTACGTCGAAGCACATTCAGTAGCAGAAGAGAAGAAAGCTCACGTTTTTCTCACAAACCAAACACCGGTGGTCTACAAACTACTGTCGAATCTCGCTGGTCAACAAGAGCCCCCGAAGGATGTAAATCATCTCAGCTTCCACGAGATATCGAAATTCATGATGGATCAATTCCACCCTAAACGCTTCATCGTACGGGAACGTTACAAATTTTGGAGCAATATCAACAGAAAGCCTGGAGAAACAATTCAGGAACTAGTGGCTCGTATACGCCAAGACGCCATTATATGTGATTTTCCTTCAATCACAAATCCACTGGATGAAGCTATGCGTACAAGATTTATTTGCTCCGTGAATAATGAAGCCGTCCTGAAAGCATTGTTCAAATTCAAGGACAATGAGCTAACTTTTGCAAAAGCTATTGAAATAGCACAGGAAACTGAGGATGCGGCAAAAGTTGCAAAGGAAACAGTGTACGGAAGCAAAGCTGCAAGTTCAACAACTACAGTCTACAAAATAGATCGAAATGTAAAAGAAAACAAGGGATCCCAACACTCTACATTCAAGTGCATAAGGTGTGGTCAACCTGGTCACAAGCCATCGGAATGTAAATACAAGAGCACCAAGTGTCACTATTGCGAAAAAATAGGGCACTTGGAGAAAGCTTGCTTAAAGAAAAAGAAAGAGTCAGAGGATTTGAAGAATTCCAAGAAGAGCAAGACCAAGAAGATCAATTCTGTCTTACTGGTGCCCAATCAGCAGGATGTTAAGAAGGTCCCAGAGCTTCAAGTTCCAATCAAATTGGACGGTCAGCACCTGGTGAATTTTGAAGTAGATACTGGAGCTGCTGAAAATTTTCTAGGAGAAAATGTCTGGAAGGACCTCGGAAAACCTAAACTACAGGACTCTGGGCGTCGTTTTGAATCAGCTAGCCAAGACCCATTGCCAGTACTTGGAGCAGTTGCTTTGTCAGCGCAAGTTGACCAAAGCCAACAACAAACTATAGGATTCAACGTTACCAAGGTACCAGATCTGAATCTACTGGGTCGTGACTCAATCAAGCAACTTGGAATTTCTGTGGATGCTCTTCTGGAACAGAACATTCCTTCTGACTCACCTGCCAAAGAAGTGAATACAGTATTTGAAAAACTGGTTGCAGACAAGGATCTACAAATGGCGTGTCGACAGCTATGCGACGAATTTCCAGATTTGTTCAAACCGGAGCTAGGCACGTTGAAGAACTTTGAACTTGACATCAAGTTCAAGCCTGATGCCAAACCAGTATTTTCCAAACCACGCCCAGTACCCTTCGCACTTCAGGAGGACTTAGAAGAAGCATACGAAGCAGGTATCAAGCGTGGTATCTGGGAACCAACCCAGTTTAATGCGTACGGAACCCCAGTAGTGCCAATCCGTAAACCACCTCTACCTGGTCAGACCAAGGGAAAACTACGAGTTTGTGGAGATTACTCAGTTGCAGTTAACGCGCAGTTAGAAACACATCGTCACCCGATGCCCTCTCCTGAGAAACTGTTACAGAAGTTATCTGGAGGGTATGGATTCACCAAGATTGATCTAGCTGATGCATACAACCAGATTCCCTTGAGCTCAGATTCTCAAAAGAAGTTGGCATTAAGTACGCATAAAGGCGTCCTACTACAGAAGCGTCTCCCATTTGGCATCAGTTCTGCCCCAGGATACTTTCAAGAAATCATGGATCAGCTCACAAATGATCTACCAGGAGTTGCAGTCTACTTTGACGATATTCTGGTCAGCGGAACTTCAGCGCAAGACCATCTCAGCAACTTGAGAGGATTACTACAAAGACTGAACAACAATGGCCTACGTTGCCGCCTGGAGAAATGCCATTTTGCGCAGCCCTATGTGGAGTACTTGGGACACCTTTTGTCATCTGAAGGGATCGCAAAGGGATCCAAAATTGACGCAGTAATGAAGATGCCTCCGCCAACCAACGTCTCCAGCTTAAAGTCGTTTTTGGGCTCAGTTCAATTCTACAGCAAGTTCCTGCCCAACTTATCAACCGTACTAGATCCACTGTACAACCTAACAAAGAAAGAACCACAATGGAAATGGAATGCAGAAGAGCAAGCTGCCTTTGATAAAGTTAAGTCAATGCTGTCTGCAGAAACTGTGTTAGTTCATTACAATCCCTCTCTTCCAGTGGGCATAGCTTGCGACGCTTCAGAAGTCGGAGTGGGAGCAGTCCTGTTTCATCGTTATCCAGATGGTAGTGAACGCCCAATCACTAATGGGTCCGTGCATGCTAATGTATCTAAGACTCTGACTAACACTCAGCGCAAGTACAGCCAGATCCAGAGAGAAGCTCTTTCCATCGTGTTTGCAGTTAAGAAATTCCATCAGTTTCTGTATGGAACGAAGTTCATCCTTGTAACAGACCATAAACCGCTAGTAGCATTGTTCAGTCCTACGAAAGCAACGCCAGCTCTAGCAGCCAATCGTCTTGCAAGGTGGGCCTTAAACCTAGGCCAGTACGACTACACCATAGAGTACAGAAAGACTACAGACCACGGAAATGCTGAGGGACCGGATCCAGACTTCGATGGGGAAGAGAGTTCATCCGACGCTGATACAATTTGTATGGTCAAGACCATCAGCCTGCAGATTGACCCAACGGACCCTACTCTAGTAGCCAAGGAGACCTCCAAGGACCCTGTACTTGGAATAGTCAGGGAAAGGTGAGCAGTCAACCAACTCAAATCAAGCCTTCAAACACATTAAAGACTCACTGACAGTGACGGACAGATGTCTCTTCTACGGACTTCGCTTAGTGATCCCGACAAGTCTTCAAGCAAAGGTGCTGAACATTCTACATCTGGGCCACTTTGGAATGCAGAGGATGAAACAGTTGGCTCGCACCGCAGTCTACTGGCCCGGGATCGACTCCTGTATCATGGACCTGTGTCGAGGCTGTCACGCTTGCGCAGAGCACCAAAACAAGCCTCTCAGCCGCCAGTTCACCCATGGATGTTCCCAGAGAAACCTTGGAGTCGTGTACACGTAGACCATGCAATCAACTTTCTTGGTTCTAATTGGTTCGTTCTTGTCGATGCCTACTCCAAGTATCCATGCATTCATGCGACGTCATCAGTCTCAACGAAAGCTACGATTGAATTGTTGGAGGAAGATTTTGCGCACTTTGGTTATCCTCACACCATAGTGTCAGACAACGCAACGTGTTTTACATCAGCTGAATTCCAAGAATGGTGCAAGTCAAGAGGAATCGTACACTTGACAGGGGCACCATACCACCCAGCAACAAACGGAGCTGCAGAAAGACTTGTTCAGTCATTCAAGAGGTCTGTACAAAAGTCATCATTGCCGCCCAAAGCTGCTCTTCAACAGTTCCTTATCCAGTACAGGAGAACCCCATTAGTAACGGGCTATTCTCCAAGTGAACTACTCAACGGCCGACAGATCAGGACATTGATTGACACATTAGCCCCATCACCAGCTCATCAAGCTCAAGGTCACCATTTTAAGCTTGCAACACAAGGACCACAGAAAGTGGTATCCAGGAATTATACCCTGGGAATGCCGTGCTACGCCCTTTACTGTGGCCCAAGACGTGACAAAGATCCTCGGTGGGTTCCTGCAGTGGTGACCAAAGTCTTTGGAACAAGGAGCGTCAACGTGAAAGTCCTCCCTAAAGGCCCTACCTGGCGACGTCACATAGAGCAACTTCGTCCAAGATACGCATCTAGTGAGTATGCGGAACCAGGGGAAACACCCATTGTCTCCTGCCCTACAGTGACAGCACCGGAGGAACAAGTTGAACCAAACAACTCTCAAGCGGAACAAGAGAAAGAACCAAGCCCGCAAGCTGGACCCCCAGCCAAGCTAAAGCGCAAGAATCCCCGTTTACCGACAGGAGATGAGTTTGGACCAGACAATCCAAGAAGATCAGAACGTATCAAGAAGAAATACAAACATTAGACTTTAAAAAAACAGTTCATTCAATTGTATTTGTTTTGCCCTTTTAAATCAGTTAGGGAATTCCTATCTTAGAGGGGAGGTGTTGTGATAGCACGTGAGAATGCACAGAGTGATTAGCATGCACGGACCCATTAGTATGCAAAAATGTTGTAGTTGAGAATTCAGAGAGTTCAGCGCTCGTGAATAAATACAAGGATCCAGAAAGGTCCGTTCCACACCGAATCCTGAGTTAACATTTATTTCTGAATATCTGGCTAAGAATACAACAAATATATTCGCATATTTCTATGCACGGCTTTTTTTCTGCCAAACGAGATTTTACATCCCTTATTTGGTGAAACCAGACAGCTTGTCATCAAATGTGTCTGTCTAAAGTACAAAATCACGTGCATAGAAGTATGCGAAACATTAAATGTGGTCATACTTTTGCGCGCCGCGCTGTAAGCAATAGAATACTTTCTTGTGAAATAATAATGATAATAATAATGAAATAATAATAATGATTTTTATTAATCACAGGAATCCTTCAACGTAAACGCTGATTTTCAAAGATACTGTACAATGATAAATATATATTAAAAAACAATTGAAATTAAATAATTTAATGACGGGCAAAGTTTGCCGCCTCATCGTAGGCTGGTAATAAGTTTCGCGAGATTCATTCACTTGATTGTTACAATTGAGAATACTCTGTGGTTGTTAGCACATGACGGGTAGTGTTTGTCTGTCATTGTATTCTGGCAATGAGATTCATGAGATTCATTCAGCTGATTCAGAGGAGGGTCCAGGGTTATCCCATGATGCATTGCGCTTACCAATTGTAAACATTGAACCATCTCGGTGTTGGAGAAGCGAATACAGAGCCGTTTTTAAAGCCATGATTAACCAACAAAATCATGAACGATGAAAGTAGGGTTAACGTGTGTTGTTTTTTAACAATCCTACTTATGTTTACACCAAAAAGTAATGATATATTTGGAATGGTTCATGAAGAATTTGATCTTTTAGAAAGGCGACTTGATACGCTTCAAATATTCGAGTGTCAGATGTTGCAGGCAAAACGCTTATTTCTCAGGAAATATACGAGTATTTTTTGTTTAAATACCATCATATCTTAGCTTAAGGGTTAATTCACACTCGTATATGAAAGTACTCCAAAGTACTCCAGATTTTAGATGAGTTTAGGACCTCTGAAAATAGCCATTTTTTGACACTTCACGAAGAACTGAACATTGGAAATGTATAAATAATAAACGGACGTTGAGTCAAATCACATTATATTTTACACAAACGACAAGAAAAGTAATAAATCTACAACTTATCCATATAATAGGTACTGAAATAAGGAAAATAAGCGCTGGGATACGCACTTTGTTGAACAACGAGTCCATCGAACAGTTGTCACTCGTCTCTTTCTCCCAAATTTATCCAGATAACTGACATGAATCAGTCTTAAAACAACTTCAACTCCTTCCAAGGCGGGTATAGAAACATAAAAATCGTCTTTCGATACACAGTGAACGTAAAATAAGGAAGAATTCTGAGAAAGATGCCGAGTATTCAGCAACTGAACTAAACTCCGCCATGTTGATCTTCACTCAGGGTCTGCTCAAACAAAGTGATGACGTCACGAAAGAACTGATAATATACTATGAAACGCAATGCATCATGGGATAACCCTGGACCCTCCTCTGCAGCTGATTGATACCAAGCAATATAATACCCTCTGCTTGATAGCAAATAACGGGCAGTGTTTCCTTGTCATAGTAGGCTGGTAATAAGATTCATTCAGCTGATTGGATCATCACTGTACTGTAAGATTCTTTTCCTTTCTATATCTCCCTTCCCCTCCTCCCCCAGTATTGCCTTACCTTATTTACACCCATATAACTCCACTTTCATTGTGATATAGACATTCCATGCCTTTGGTAGTACCCTGATGTACCTCGCAGTGATTGCATAATTCACATCATTCTTAACAACAGTATTCTGGTCGCTGTTTCCTGAAAAGCTCTTCCCTCCCTCGTAGTCTTCATAGGTGCTGTTATCTGCACTGTACTGCAGACCGTAGCTTGTCACCCATTCTGCGTGAAATGGGCCCCCTTGGGTTGCAATCCCTGTTACCTTAGCAACGCTACCAAGATCGACTTGAAACCACTGATTGGCATCTGCAGTCTTGACTGCCCATGCTCCGCGGTTAAACGAAGCATCTGCTTTAAAGTCAAGTCTTCCATAGGCTGGAAGGTACAGGTTTGAGTGAACGGATGAGGCTGAAAGCTGTTGGTCAGGGATTCTGCCATCTTCCATTCCAAGTGCAGAACTGGTATTGCAGGAAACTGAAAAAAATATCAACAAATACGTACAAAGCAGTATTATTAAAACTAGGATATATTTATAAAGCTATGTACAAGGCCCGTAGCAAGGCCAAACATACTTGGGGGCCTAGGTTAAAAATGATTATGTATTAGTAACAGACCTGACATTTTAAGTGTTCAATATACAGTAAATCCGAAATTATTGGGGGCGGTCCACGAGGACCCTCCCTCTGCTACCGCATTGTTTTTTCAAATAGTCCCCTTCACAAGGTTCTTGAGCTTGCAATGATAGAGACCTTTTTCAACACCTTTGAAAATTATTCACGTATCTCTATTATTGCAAGCTCACTTTGATGTCAGTTTTCACAACGAGTTGAGCTTGACCTTGTATAATGCAGTCCTGTTGTTTGATCTAATATTTTTGACAAGAAGCTTTAAATGTCTAAAATGTTATTGTACTGGAGGGGTGGGGGGGGGGGGGGGGGGTAACCATGATGTGTACGTTTGCATGTTTCTTCCATGATTATTTTTTTAGTTGCCGAGCTTTCGCACTTCTAGTGCCTCTTCAGGGCGAAAAGTAAGTGTTACAATGATTCAAATGAAGGAGCTTGATTTTTTTTAGTAAAATTGTCAAAAAAAAAAAAAAAAAAAAAAGCCAGAATAAAACCACTCGAAATTTGTTTGTTGTGCGTAGCGTTACACGAAGTAGAACTCAGTTCTACTTTTCAGAACGGATTGCAGCAACTGGCAACGCTATTGCACAGTGTATCACCCCTCCAGCAACTTGTCTCGCAATTTTAAGGCATATTTTTCAGGTCATTGCAAGTTGATTAGATCATATTGCAGTGTAGCGCTTCGCCTCGGCAACCTGCAACGCTACATTTTGAAGTATTGTGAGACAAGTTGCTGAGAAAATTGAACAGTGTAACAGGACCTTAAGGTCATGCTTCCTTAACTTACGGATTTCGCATTGTTTGCCATTGAATTTATAAAGCTGTGGACATGGAATTCTTCTTTCTAATTACTTATTGCAGGACAACATTACGCCCAGCCACCAATCAGCGCGCGCATTATATTTAGCCTAGCTACTATCTGATTGGACAATTTATTGAGAGATGCTTCCTTAACTTACGGTTTTCACATTGTTTGCCAGTGAATCTTTGTCTGCAGTGACAGCGATAGTCGTTCACCAGCGTTATACAAGTCCCGCCGTTCTTGCATCTCGGGATGGAACACATACCCTATAAAATCATAATTTAGAGTTTGGTGATTTAGCATTTCTAAATAATTGTCATTTGAAAAACTATTATTCTAAAAGACCTCTTAAGGGGGCTCTTACCTATTTACCAGTTACGGTTGCTTTGGGTGATGACGTCATAACTCTTACGTAATTTATGACGTCATATTTCATTAAAAAAAAAACATTTGTGCATTTGGTCGCTTGACCCAAAAATAAGCAAAATCATGGTTGACATAAATTGAAACAAAGTTAACGATCATTTTTGAAAACATTTTAAAAATTTAAATTCTAAATATTTTTCCAATCCCTTAACGTAGGATAAAACCCATGCTTAACTTTGTTCCAATTCATGTCAGCTACAATAACTTAGTTTTGGAGTCAAACCGACCAAATGCACGCTTTTTTTAAATTTCTATTTGTGAAATATGACGTCATAAATTACTAAAGAGTGATGACGTCGGAAAAAAAACGATTCATTTCACAAATTCATCTTATCATTCTCTTAAGACTTTCGAAAAACCTCTTAGAGATTTTAAAATCCTTTCACTAGCAACCGAGTGGTAAATAGGTAAGAGCCCCCTTAATCTTGGGCGTATTGATTCCCATTTCAGACCACGTGTTATCCTTCCGGGAATTTTCTACATTTTTTATTTAAATAAAGATTTATACAATAAAGCATACAATCTAACAAGGCTAGTATAAATGGATTCCTGACTAAATAATCACGAGAGTAAGATTTCTTTCTTTAAATTCTATCCATATTAATAAAAATAATAATAAATTAATTAATAAAAGAAAAAATATTTATTTATATATTTCAGGTTTACTTTATCTCAATGTAATCGAAAATAATTATCATATCACTGACGAAGCTGTAACAGGCGAAACGTTTGAAAATAAACCAAGAAATTTGCCTTAAGAAGTCATTTATTTCCAAGTTCATATGTATTCAAGGCATGGCAACACCTCATTTTTCATTTCTATATTAGTATTTAGTAAAATTCTACTACTATACTATTGCAAATCCTGCATTCTGATTGGCTAACGTACTCACTATCTATCAGCCGATAGATAGTGGGTAGAGAAAGACGGCTTTGTTTTGAAAAAAATGGCGGCTTTCCCTTCGTGATTTTGTGAAGTTTCGTAAAAAAACCTCTTGTTTGCAATTCTATAGTTTCGTTGAGAATTTTACTAAAACAATTAGAAGACTCACTCTCGATTTCTATCGGCTTTGATAGTTGACTCGGGGCCGGAGCCCCTCGTCAACTATCAGCCGATAGAAATCTCGAGTTCGTCTTCTAATTGTTAAATATTATTGAAATCCTTTTGTATTTATTTAGATATATATTTGTTCTATTTCTTCTGTTTAGTTATTTAAACTCCTATATCTATTTTTGAATTAGACTTTCACTCAGCTCATTAAATATCTAAATTATATTTTATGAGCATTTTTAAATTAGTCTCTATATTTTGCCCTTCCAACTTGCATTTTTCATACAAAAATATCTCTAATAGCATACACCTGATTGCAAAAATTTTGTCATAGGAAAATAAACTTTAAAAAAAAACAAAAAAACAAAAAAACAAAAAAAAACAACAAAATAACAAATAAGAAATAATTAAAGATGGCAACTTAATTTAACCTATTAACATTTTTGTTAAAGTCCATGAGACGGAGTTTCACGTAGAGGAGCTTTCTAGTCGAGAACAAGAAACTTCAGTCCTGTTTCGTAAACGTAGTTTAGAAGACAGTCTAGTATTAACGTGTAACACCTCTTTTGAAACGTTTGCCTCACACCAGGAATCGACACCAGTTCCAGAAATTAGTTTCAGTTTTTAATATTGCCTTTGTAATGGAAGAAAATATCATTAATGGCTATGAGAAAATCAATTAAATAGAATGAAAACAACTGCTTTTGTGTTTGTCTTGAATCTTAAGAAAAATCTATCAAATTTGCCATTTTTAATTAATTCCTATTTGTTATTTTTATAAAGTTTATTTTTCTCTGACAACATTTTTGCAATCAGGTGTAATTATGGAGAGAATAAAAAATAAAAAAATATTGATGTGTCTTCTCATGCGCAACCGTTTAACAAAGAAATGTTACCCTTGAACAGGAAAACATCCAAAAAACTCCCAAACCGTAACGTTCTTTTGATGGCGAATATCCCTTTCAATTCACGCGAGAATAAAAATAATTTTTTTGTTAAATCCTTCTGTTATTTGGTATCTATGGAGACTCATGCAAAAACAAAATAGTAAAGTCTTGAACTACAAGGATTACAAGACTTTTCCGGGGAGTTTATTCACAGACTGAAAATGACGCCCCTATTTTTTGCTAGCGCAAAGTAAAAATTCCACTAAACAATGAACAGAAAAGTTAAAATAAATGAAGTTCAAGAAAAAATATAGAAAAAAATATATTCCTGAAAGTTTTTTTTTTCAGTTTTCCCCCAAGTTTTTAATTATTTATAGTAACCATACCTTGGTTAACATTTATTGTGTGTAAACGCCGGCAAAACCATTAGTAAAATACAATTCAAGGCAATAGAAAGTTTACCTCGATTTACTCTTTTATCAGGCATTATGATTTATGCGTATCTTGCACTTCTTTTCGTGGAATGCGAGTGGTTTTATTTGCTTTATGTGTAAACAATTAACCTTCGAACAATAGTTATGAAAATAAACCTCGACTTTTTAAAACCTTGGTAAACGTCCAAGTGTAAACACAGCCTTACTTACTTACTTACGAAGTTATAAGATGTAATCATACCAAAAAAAAAAAAAAAAAAAAAAAAAAAAAAAAAAAAACTCACCTGTCCAAAGCGTTGAGAGTAGTGATGATAGATCTGAGACGTCATTAAAAGTATGGAAGAAGGCATCGCTAACTCTCTCAGAAGAATACATTCAAACAAACCATCTTGCTTCGGCTGGTTAGCGATGTTTATCGACAAACACTCTGGCAAACGTGCACAATTCATGATACACTGTTGTTCATCTTCAACGAAAACTGTTTGGATTACATTCCCCACCTCAAACTTCCTGAATGAAAGTTTATCGAAATACAATTCAGAACATCCGCTTTCGCACAAGCGAATAAAGAATAACGTTAAAAGACTCAAAAGTGTGATTTGACTTTCAAAATCCATTGCTTTAGCGATTCTTTAATGAATAGTTCCTTCGAAGTTGTAACACTGAATTTGAAGTGCTGGTGTTGTTTCAACTGCAAATGAAATGAAATTTTATTAATTCATGAGTTCATTTGTTAATAAATAATGTATTATTGCACAACTCGATACAACTAAATTTAGAATACATGAAATTAAAGTGTGTAAAAAATATATTTTTCTTTTAGGAGAGTAACTGCATGCGTTGGAATCACTGCACCGTTTCCTGAATATCCTGTCTTTAGGGACTTAACACTCACATATCTATACTATAAAACGACCACCAGTTATTTAAAACGTTTAGTAAATACACTAATCATGATACATGTTATCAATAATATATAGATTTAGGCACTAAAAACGTGACAATTGTGTGACGCTGCATAACGCTGGTTACAACCTTACCACTGACTTATTTTGATTAAATATCAGAACCCGAAGGAAAAACTAAAAGAAAAACCATTATTTTAAGCCTTCAAAAGCATTAGAAAACTTTTCAATTCGAAGAAAAATAATTATAGAACATATGAATACATGTATAGAACAAAGGATTTTATTAAGCAAATCACTTAAGTTATAAGTTTTTTAGGTGGAAAGTGAACTACGCTGAAAATTGTCGAAAAATATTATAAGCTTAAGCTTTAACATTCACTTGAACTTCACATGTAACAAGAGACATATTCATTAATGCAAGATAATAATTTTCTTTGTTAGTAAGTTGGTCTTTGAAAAGTTTTTTTCAGATTAATTCTTAACTTTATTATCGAGCGAAATATCTTACAAAAACATAAGCTTATCCATAAAAAAAATGAGAATGAGAATGAGAATGAACAAGAATGAATGAGATGAAATAAGATGAAATGAGATAAAATGATGCTTGTATTTCATTATTGTTAACAATAGTTGTAGTCAGGTCAGGTCATTCGAGGTAAATATGGTTGCTATGACAAACTCCTTTTTCGCGTCGGCCTATGAAATTAGTAGAACATGTTACAAGAGATATTTCAATTTATTTCTTATATGAAGTGTTTTGCCTACTAGCTAGTTACTAACATCGTTACTGAGTGACCAAATTTACACGAATCTCGATTACTTAGTAGTGAGTGAGTGATTATTTCTGTTTTAGTGAGCAACTACAAACAGGAAAATATCATTCTAAATATAAATATGCATAATTTCATTCAGAACTGAAATCTACTTCGATACATTTATCATACGTAACATTTATACAGTCACTTTTGCCAATTCTTCTCTAGAATCAAGAAAAAATAAACTCCTATGACTCTTGGTTTGGTTTTAAAATACAAATCCAGAAATGCCAGAGTCGACGTATTTTTAAAAAAAGACCCTTTCAAAAATCAAATCGATCTGTAAAGCCCGTCGATTATAGCTTGTAAATCAGTATGCAAATCAAGTTGAAACTTGTGGGGGAAGGGTGGGGAAAATGATATTAATTTGAAGTTTTGATATTATTTAGGCTTCAAAACTTTAAATTAGATTTTTAACGATGTTTTTTCTTGTCCCATCCTTTTGCAATGGCGATTTACGCACCGTTTGCCACATCACTTAATTCTCATATTTTGGTATTTTAACGAACTCTTTTTAGATCAAAACTTGAAGTGCCCACAAATGTTTTTTGTGTTCTCAGTATTACCACCTCATTACTTTATTCACGCGAAGAACTAAGTTTATCCTGTGAATCCTACTAGGCAAATTATGTTTTGAAAATATGTCAATTTTGAAATTTGGTGAGTCTGTGAAACTACTCTTTACTTTGAAAATTATTTCTCTTTTGAAAAGTACATGTTGAAGGTAAAAACCATCGATTTTAAACCATACGAAATGTCTAATAAAAGGAACGAACAAGTTCTAAAATATCTCTAGGGGTATGATAACGACAGCTGTTCAATGTTTGCTAAGAAGATAATTGAAAAAGAAGTCTGGTTTTAGTAACAGCAAGTAGTAATGAGGGGAACAAAAAACCATTGACTTCCAAAGGAGTCATTGAAAAGTTAGAATAAGAAAAAGAATTTATAAAATATTACGATTTTAGTGGTATGAAGACGTTATAAGAGGGACAGAGTTGAATCACTTTTACGACTTGTAATTAGTTTATTTGGACTTCCAAAGAAGTTTTAAAAAAATAAAAATTTACAATTTTATTGATATGAAGACGTAATAAGGGGAACGGATATGAAGCACGTTTTCGACTTGTTATTAGTTTGGGAATTCCAAAGGAGTCATTGAAAATCTGGGAGAATAATTAGAAAAACGACTTCAAAACTGAGGAATTCTGTATTAATGGTATCTGAAGGCGTATTCTAGTGCAGCACTATAATAAAACAGACGTTTTGATCCTTTACGAACCTGACATTTCTTTAATTTTTATTACTAGAACTCAGTACAAAAGGTGATTATAGTCTTTGCGTATAATTAGACTGGGAAATTGATAAAAACTTATACAGACAAATATTATTACATATTTTAATGTATCCTTCTAATAGTTTAAGAAGGGTTGAAGATTGGAATCGTTCTAACATGATTAAAAGCTAGGTTGTTTAAGCTAATGTTACCTTGGATATCTGCACGAGATGGAACATTCCAAACACCTTGGGCTTAAGTCCAAAACAAGTCTGAGTGTCAAACAATAATAAATAAATATTTAATGGCATCTATCCAGCTGAGTTCATCTTCAGAACAAACTCAAGGTCTATCAATCAGAATTGAGGATTCGACATCGTATTTTGATTAGCATTTCCCATTATTCTGTCAAGAGAATTTATGAAATACGAATTCTTCCTTCTCTAAATTAATCGTAATCACTAGTTGAACTCATGGCGGAACTGTATTTCAATCAACAAGGAAAGTCTACATTGTATACTCGGAAAATGCTCCAAAAATGCTAACCAAAAATAGTGACCCATAATTCCTTTCGGGGAAGGCGATCAACTCAGTTGGATATCATTCACAATGATTTATAAATAATAATTGATGATCAAAAAAACGACCTTGGTCTTGAGTGCTGTAAATTTTATTGCTAAATTCAAAAAGTGTGAAATTTCTTCAACTTTTATTACTAGAACTCAGTACAAAAGGGGATTATAGTATTTGTCCTGGAATTGGACTGGGAAATTGATTAAAACCCATACAGACTTCAAACATTATTATTTTTCAGTATGTATTCATTTTAATGAAAGGTTGAAGATTAGGATCGTTCTAACATTAATAAAAGTAGTTTAGTTAACGTTACCATGGAGATCTGCATGAAATGGAACATTCCAGAAACATAGCTTGAATGTATAACCTTGGACTCAAGTGGATACGATATTACGATAGCAAATGAATAAACGTTGGCGACAAAAAGGGGGTTCTGAGTGTGTACTAGTGGTCAAAATTTAAAACCATTTTTTTGATATTTTTTACTAGAGCACTTGTCCTGAAATATTCATTTTTATTTATTTTTATTTTATTTTTATTGTTATTTACTTTAGAAAACGTGATCAAAACTTGAAGTGCCCCCAATTGTTTTTTGTGTTCTCAGTATTACCACCTCATTACTTTATTCACGCGAAGAACTAAGTTTATCATGTGAATCCTACTAGGAAAATTATGTTTTGAAAATATGTCAATTTTGAAATTTGGTGAGTCTGTGAAACCACTCTTTACTAAAACTAATTTCTCTTTTTGAAAAGTACATGTTGAAGGTAAAACCATCGATTTTAAACCATACGAAATGTCTAATAAAAGGAACGAATACGTTTTAAAATATCTCTAGGGGTATGACAACGACAGCCGTTCAATGTTTGCTGAGAAGATAATTGAAAAAGAAGTCTGGTTTCAGTAACAGCAAGTGGTAATGAGGGGAACAAAAAACCATTGACTTCCAAAGGAGTCATTGAAAAGTTAGAATAAGAAAAAGAATTTAAAAAATATTACGATTTTAGTGGTATGAAGGCGTTATAAGGGGAACAGAGTTGAAGCACTTTTACGACTTGTAATTAGTTTATTTGGACTTCCAAAGAACATTTCAGAAACATAGCTTGAACGTATAACCTTGGACTAAAGCGCATACGATGTTACGATATTGCAACTTGATTTTGTAAATTAGTACTAGAGCACTTGTCCTGAAATATTCATAGCGGGTTATTTATTTTAGAAAACGTCAACGCCTGCTGCGATCAGAGCTCATTGGTCAAAACCATTCTACCTCATTGTGCCTGCAATACTGTATTTTAACTCGTCTAGCGCCTCTTTAATGAAATCTTATTCACTTCAAAACGAAATGTTGGGGCAGGTGAAAAATTCTGACAACACAACTGGATTCACAATCATTTGAAGGTGTTCGTCGTCGGTTGAACATTCTGCAAAAAGAACCAGAGAAACATGAGGGCCCTCGCTATTCTTTGGGTACTTTGCTTCGCAAACATTTTTCGAGGAAATACCTCGTCCGAAATTATTTTTAATGCTGCCGAACAGCCTTATTACCGAACACCACAATTCGGCTATCTTAGTTTTCTGTTCCACCCAAATAGTAAACTAGAAGACGAAAACGCCCGCCAGTTTCATGCAGAAGATTACAAGCAATGTGCTGTTGGCTGTGCCAGTATGTTGTCTTGTGTTTCATTCAACTTTGGAAAATACCCCATCTTCTTTTACCAAGGGAAAGCCCAGTACCTCTGTGAGATGTTGCCGACTGATAAATACAACTCTTCGTCCGTGTATCAAAGCCCAAGTCCAGGTTTTGACCACTACAGCATCAGGGTGAGTTTGAAAAATATTCATACACTTTATTCTACTTTTAAACCAAATGATTGCTTGAAATGTAGAATTCTAATGCAAAACAATTCCGGTTTATATGACTATTAAGGTATCTTTATAAACAAAAATTGGAAATTTAGTCTTAAGCTTTAGTAAGTTAAACTTACAGATAAGTGATATTTAAAAAACGAGCTTGAGTTTTTTATTCGGCCTCGTGTTTATATCCACGATAAAACACGAATGCGAGTTTTTTACATGACTTCTAAAACCCATGCAGAGTCAAAAAAATTTTCTGAGCATTTGTATTCAAGACACATTATAAGTTTTGAATATCGTGTGTTTCGTGAATAAAATATGATGTCTGTAAGGAATAGAAATCTCAGCAGGCTCAGTTAACATTTGTGTTACTTATTAGGGCATAACGCTTTTGAAAAACCTTTCTTTTTTAGACATCATTGCTTTGTTATTTAGATTTGCTTTGTTTTTTCATGTTCTGTTTTTTCGTGTGTCATAATGACAATGCAGCGCTTTTGGAAAGTACAAACCTCTGAAAGAGAAAGCTTTAGTAGATTCGGTACCTTCGAGTACCAAATATTCTCCAAAGCGGGCCTATAATATTTTTGAAGATTGGAAGAGATTTAGAGTCAAACGAGATCATGCAACATCCTTCAAAAAAAATTATTCCATGGCAGGTTGAAGATATCTTTCAATTATACAAAATCTTAACACACAGTCACTCGAATTTTGGCTGGTGATGTTCATTCATGATCAAGAAGTCGCGAAACAAAATGGTGAGCTTTATCCGCTGAAGAGCTTGTATCTCATAGTTTGATTTAAACTTTTATTTTTCACACGATATTTTATTGCGAATAGTAGTTCTAAATTATTGAACTTTTTTCAATACAGAAACAATGGTAATTAGAATATGAACACTGTTATCAATCAGCCAATCTATAAAACTATATTTTCAATGTTTCTAGTTGAGAAAAACGCTAGTTATAAGTAAATTTAGATAAAAAGTTGTACACAATTGTTTGATATTAGTAAATCTATTTCCTCCGCTATAGATTGTCTTTAATTGTCTTTATTTCATTTTAATTTATTCTATTCTTTAGGTATAATGGTTCATAACAGAGGGCCGTTTTGGGCTGATTTCGGGAGAGTGCAGAAATAGTACATGCTATATATATTTTAGAAAATATTAACAGTTATTACTATCAACTTTCAACTATCATCAATAAAATATAAATGAAAGATAGAAATGATTTTTCTGGATAATAAGTAATTTCTAATACTTTCGTTAAATGAAATAAATCAAATGTGCCTGCACTTCAACTTCAACCATCTAAGAGTAGAATACAAAGCAATTTCGATTTTTTTCAGTAATTCAAAAATCAGAAAATCAGTAAACTGTACATTAAGCATCCACCCATCCACCCATCCACCCATCCACCCATCCACCCATCCACCCATCCACCCATCCACCCATCCACCCATCCACCCATCCACCCATCCACCCATCCACCCATCCACCCATCCACCCATCCACCCATCCACCCATCCACCCATCCACCCATCCACCCATCCACCCATCCACCCATCCACCCATCCACCCATCCACCCATCCACCCATCCACCCATCCACCCATCCACCCATCCACCCATCCACCCATCCACCCATCCACCCATCCACCCATCCACCCATCCACCCATCCACCCATCCACCCATCCACCCATCCACCCATCCACCCATCCACCCATCCACCCATCCACCCATCCACCCATCCACCCATCCACCCATCCACCCATCCACCCATCCACCCATCCACCCATCCACCCATCCACCCATCCACCCATCCACCCATCCACCCATCCACCCATCCACCCATCCACCCATCCACCCATTCATTTGTTTAAATTTGTTTTGAATTTTTACATTTCTTCAGTCCAACTGCAGCACGTCTCCCTGTCTTCACAACTTCACTTGCATCCCTGACTACGATAATGACACCTATGAATGTTCGTGCCCAAGACCTGCTTTTGAGGGCAAAGATTGCAAAGGTATGATAGTTTTGATATAACACCATATAAATGGTATCTGCATCTTGTATGTGCTTTCCGGGGACAAGGCAGGTGCTGGATAGGATACTAGTTGTATGTATTTTATAATATGATCATTTTATTAACAGATGTCGATGAATGCACCACAGCGAAGCATAACTGTAGTGTCAACGCCACTTGCACCAACACCATTGGCTCGTTCAACTGCACGTGCAAAAATGGTTACTTTGGCAACGGGACGACCTGTCACCCCATTACGAGTAAGTTTCATATCCTCACATGCATATTGTAAAGAGATTTATAAAAGCCATCAAAAATATTCATTTCTCTTTTGTATATGTCTAGATTTTTTTCAATACCTTAATCACATTTTACTACACTTTATAGTTAACGAATCAGACATCCTCACGGACTATGGGAACGATAGCTATCTTGGAGCTTTGAAGGGCTTCTTGAAACAAGGTCCTGAGGATGTCATGGACATTCAGTGGATACGATGTTGGTCAGGAAGGAAAGACGGCTTTGATGTCACCAAAACCTTCCATCCTCAATGTGACGGTAAGGCACCAACCGTCACCATAGCTAGAAAGAAAGATTACGTATGGGGAGGATACTCTGATGTACCATGGTCTACAGGTAAGTCTAGCAAGTAACTTTTCATGCTATTTAAAGACCTTTTGAAAGGATGGATGCCAAAAATATACATATATATGATAGCAAGAACATGGGATAAGAACGATGTAAAGCTGACAGAAGCAGGAAATTAAAAATTCTAACTCTAGAATGTTTGTCTAAGAACTCTCTAAAAAGTTGAAGTATTTGGACCAAGCAGATTACAAGGGGAATAAAGTTACTTGGATAACTATTTTCTCAAAATGAAGCAGATAACTGCAAGAACGTTGTTATATAAAAATATAAAATAATAATTAGGGACTCATAATTTTTGTTAACGAGGCGTAATTATTTCACTGTTTTAATGGTATACAGACTGACTTTTGTGAGATGATCGTATTGGTATATTGATATACTAACCAGCTATTCTCATCAATCTAGGGGGCTTTAGAAACAAAATAAAGAAAAATATTTCTAATTAATTCCTATTTGTTATTTTGTTATTTTGTTGTTTTCATATGACAACGTTCTTGCAATACTGAATAGAACTTTTTAGCTTCGTATGAAATTGCCCATTTCAGACTACATGACATTCCCTTGAGAAATGTTCTTTTGTTAAGATATTTACATATGAAAGAATCAATGCCCAAGAGTGGCATCACATGGTCTGCAATGGGCACAACAAACAACGAAGCTAAAAAGGTCTATTAGGTGTATACTATATAAACTCTGAGTTTATGAATATTGACAACAACAAACAGGCCAAATGAAGGTTTCCATATGATGGGACAGCGACTGTAGTGTTATGCCTACACGATATTCTATAGGAACCAGCTAGATTATCACCTTTGAGAATAAGAATATTTATTATATACATACAGAGATTTACTCAGTAAAATCCTGTGTAATAAATTTTCGTTCGTTCACTTTTCCCAACCAATCACAATGCGCGTATCGCTTTTCACGTGTGAGAAAAACGATACGTCCAATCAGAAGCCACGTACGGCTTTTCTTCACGTGTGAGAAAAACGATACGTCCAATCAGAAGTCGGCAGCAACGGGCTCATCTGCTCTTTCGTGTGAGACTTTCGACTAAACTAGAAAGTTTTTATTTCAAAACATGAATGAAACTATATTTTAGACGACAAAACCAAAGGGAAAATCGATGAATTACTAATAGTAGAGTTAAGGAAAAGCTGCCTGAGATGTAAATCTATTGGAAAAGTTCTTCAAAAGTACTGAAAACTTAAACAACAACAAGGAAAGTCAGCTTCAGTTGCTTTTGTAAGAAGACAACTTCGGTGAGACCTAAACTAGAAAGTTTGAGTTCAAAACATGGATGAAAATATAATTTAGAGAACCAAAGAGAAAATCGATGAATTATCAGTGGCGGATCCAGAGGGGGTTCCATGGGTTCCACGGAACCCCCTTTGAGCATCAGACCCTTTGAAAAAAAATTAATGAGAATGCGTCCTGCAATGAAGTTTTACGTATCAGTTGTTGAAAGAGTAAAGACGAAATGGAACCCCCCCCCCCCCCCTTTGTAAAATTCTGGATCCGCCACTGATTATCAATAGTAGAGCAGTGGAAAAGCTGACCGAGATGTAAATCTCGTTGAAAAGTTCTTTAAAATGTATTAATTAAACAACAACGAGAAATTGAAAGGCAGCTTTGCTGTGTAAGAAGGCGACAGAAACTTCGGTAAGCCTTATCAATCATTCATGGTGTAAACTAAAAGCCTAGAAGTCTAAGAGTCAACAGTCTAAGATTAAACTTATAAACCGAATTAGAATTTGATAAGAATAAGTTTTTATAAGTATAGGAAATCGCACGACCTCGAGTACAATTTGGAAATTAATAGGTACGAGTAATGTTTTGAAAGTTCTTGTAATTGCACGAGCCTTTAGGCGAGTGCAATTAAAGAACTTTCAAAACATTACGAGTGCCTATGAATTCCAAATTGTACGAGAAGGTCGTGCGATTTTTTATTTATAGTTCACTCGACAAAATTTTATAAAACATGCGAAGCGAAGGCATTCATTCATCTTCATTGCCTTGCTATAACCGACCCTTCTCCTAGAACGCTAAGTCAAGAACAGCATATAAGTGTTAACGTTGCTGTACAACCTTTTTAGATTAGTATTTTATGTATGATTTGAACTACAAAATACTAGAAAATAATTTTACATCTCAAGTAAAAAGCCATTTTAATGCATTTTTACAACTATTGAATGACAGTATTGACAGGTAAACAGCGAATCAAGAAGCGACTTTTCTTTGAAAACGTCTGTGTGAAAGCTAACGAAAGTTGAGAGTTTACAGTTCGCTAATTTAAGTTTTTTTCCTCTTAGCATTTGCTAATAACTGCTAAAACACAATTTCAAAAATACTTTCTCTTAAAACAAGTTAGCTGGACAACATCAAAAGGGATAAAAGCGACAAATATGTCGTTCAAGTTAAGAGTTTTAAAGTACAGCTTGCCGTGAACGAGTCGCCAGTGATCAGACCATGTGCTTTGGATATTATTCCCTCCTGTAGCTTGAAGAATTTCGCTGCTATTTTCTTTGAATGGTGAACTATCCGAAGATTTTATTATTTCTAAGACTGGATTGACAACTTAGGATCAATTAACTTGTGATAAATAGCTGAATTCGTCTCTCTACAACTACTCGACAGTTTGCCGGTAAGATTTGATCTTAACTATTTTCAAAACAAAAAACGAGCCTCTTCTCGCTGTGTTTTTTCGCTAAACGGAAAGAAATTTGCTTTAAAACTATTGTTAGCTGTTTTCTACATATTGTACAATTATTGTAGATGTGGTGTTGAATATATTTTTCGAGAAGACCACAGAAGACAACAGGTCCAGTAGTAAAACGAGAACATTCAAAACTCCAACTCAAATTGTTTGGCGAAAACTAGAAAGAAAAAACGACTTTCTACTACAAAACATGATTTATTGGGTCTTGAATTTGTCTAGTTATCATAATTTGAGGCCTTCCTATGTGTGTATTAAACAGTTTTCTGAAATTTTTGTATTTTAATCTATAAGACACTGATTTTTTTGGGAATTTCACTCATTTCACTGGGGAAATTTGCCGCTTTTGGCCGTGTTTCCATAGCGACCTAATTGGTACTCCCGCGGAGTACCAATTAACGCTCTAATTGTACTCCTCTAGACCAATCAGAATCGAGTAATTTTGTCGTGTGTACTATAATGCTTGTAAAACAGCGCTGTAAAATAAAGAATTATTAACATAATTTGACATATTAAATAAACATTCCTTCACAGATCAGGGTGACAAGACCTCTTCAAAGTCATTCATATTCTCTTTGTACAACATTCAAGGTTTCAATCCTATGAGGTTTGACGTAGTGAATAGCAGGAGAGCTTTATATCACAATGTTAATCTTGGTCCAATATTCTATAGCGATGTCCGCATCGGTAATAACGCCGCAACATCTGCCACTTGTTATAACGAGCCAAAATCTTATGCCATTCCTCCCGGCTGTGTTTGGGGGTCTTACTGTAATTTCTTTACAGACATATCGATTAGATATACCATTGATGACGTTGAAGTGTTTTATAAGCAGGCAGTGTAGCAACGAGTAGGAATCAATGGGAATCCAGGATTAAACGTTACGAATTTATTATTAATAACCAACCACGATCAATTACTTTTAATTTAAGTCCGTCTTGGTACCTTAATCAACTTGACACGCCCTAGAGAGAAGTCTCTGAGAAACACAGACAGACAGACATGCACACAGTCAGACATACACACAGAAAGACATACAGACAGACCGACAAAAGACAGACAGACAGACAGAAAAACAGAAAAACAGACAGACAGACAGACAATCCAACAGACTTAAAAAACTCTATGAAAAAAGTTTAAAATAATTGTGGTTGAATATTAAACAAATGAGAATGAGAATGAGAATGAGAATGAGAATGAGAATGAGAATGAGAATGAGAATGAGAATGAGAATGAGAATGAGAATGAGAATGAGAATGAGAATGAGAATGAGAATGAGAATGAGAATGAGAATGAGAATGAGAATGAGAATGAGAATGAGAATGAGAATGAGAATGAGAATGAGAATGAGAATGAGAATGAGAATGAGAATGAGAATGAGAATGAGAATGAGAATGAGAATGAGAATGAGAATGAGAATGAGAATGAGAATGAGAATGAGAATGAGAATGAGAATGAGAATGAGAATGAGAATGAGAATGAGAATGAGAATGAGAATGAGAATGAGAATGAGAATGAGAATGAGAATGAGAATGAGAATGAGAATGAGAATGAGAATGAGAATGAGAATGAGAATGAGAATGAGAATGAGAATGAGAATGAGAATGAGAATGAGAATGAGAATGAGAATGAGAATGAGAATGAGAATGAGAATGAGAATGAGAATGAGAATGAGAATGAGAATGAGAATGAGAATGAGAATGAGAATGAGAATGAGAATGAGAATGAGAATGAGAATGAGAATGAGAATGAGAATGAGAATGAGAATGAGAATGAGAATGAGAATGAGAATGAGAATGAGAATGAGAATGAGAATGAGAATGAGAATGAGAATGAGAATGAGAATGAGAATGAGAATGAGAATGAGAATGAGAATGAGAATGAGAATGAGAATGAGAATGAGAATGAGAATGAGAATGAGAATGAGAATGAGAATGAGAATGAGAATGAGAATGAGAATGAGAATGAGAATGAGAATGAGAATGAGAATGAGAATGAGAATGAGAATGAGAATGAGAATGAGAATGAGAATGAGAATGAGAATGAGAATGAGAATGAGAATGAGAATGAGAATGAGAATGAGAATGAGAATGAGAATGAGAATGAGAATGAGAATGAGAATGAGAATGAGAATGAGAATGAGAATGAGAATGAGAATGAGAATGAGAATGAGAATGAGAATGAGAATGAGACGTGACAGGAGAAAATAATTAATTTTATTATTAATGGGCCTTATTTGTTTGTGACAAGTGAAGCACATCTCGGAATTCGAAGCGGTCTGTTCCAAGATGGACTTTATGACTAAATTACCTCATATATCTATAAACTAACACATGCATGCAAAGCTACTATAATGAGCTTCTCTTGTTGAATATTTCTTGGTAGATTTCTAGAATATTAACTGATTTCCTTGAGGTAATGACTCTTTAGGGTTGTAATCCAACATCAGTTATTTAAGATGAACATTTCATATTTCAAAATTTGAAGTCAAAAATGCCTTTCACACAGAACTGACGTACTTTACCTTGTGCATGACTCTACGTATAATAATTGAAAATATTTAGCACAAAAAAAATGAACGTTTTCTATTATATTTTCAGAGGTGGATCCGGGGGGAGAATAGTTGGGCTTACAACCCCCTATGATAATTTTGATTAGCTGGCTGACGGTGAGAGAATGATGGCTAACTAGAATTAGGCGTTTACTTACCTTCGCTTTTATTGCCATCATACGGCCACCCCCTGTTAAAAAAATATCGTGGATCCGCCCCTCATTTTGTTTCATACACATATCATCTTGTACTTAGGTGGATGTATTCTCAGTATGAAAATTTAAACATATATTCTAATGTAGGAAAAGTGCTATAGTGCAGCAGGGACTGCGGAGGCCGGGGAGGATGCTTAGTTCCCCAACTTTTTAAACCAAAAACTGTTTTCTGTTATAAGTTGCCTTAAGTTTTGACATGACTTTAATGCAATAAGTGTTTTACAATTGGAAATCGCATTTTCGAGAACTTCAATTTTTTTATTTTTCAGAGAAGGTGGAGGCATTCACACAGGACCACCAGATTAGACGCCCATGCGCAAAATTATGCTCTGCTGTCCCTGTACAAAACTATAGAGAGTTGTCTTGTTCTTATTCAGATTAATGCTTTGATTTATACTATCTTATACACAAAATTTGACTTTATTAGCAGTGAAAAAATAGCCCAGATAAGTAATAGACCCCATGCATGAGACGTCAAAGGAGCTCAATTTGGAAGACAAAAGAAAAGAATTTCGATCTCCTGAGAATTGGAAACCTATCATTTTGTCCTTCAAATTGAGCTGCAGCTTTGAAGTGACGTTCAAGAGGTCTATGTGTTTTGTAGACGATAATTTTCATAAATAGCTACATTAGCATTCTATTAGTTAATCTTTGAGACTTATGGTTTTTAAACATTAGTTTCCAGCAGATAGAGCTAACGATTAACATGGCAAACATGTTGGTGGCATCAACCTATAAGGTTTTTGTAAGATATGCCTTCAACATGGCCAGTATTATACGTAAACTGAATCCGAAAATTATACCTCCTTACCTTTAACGTAATGCTTCTCCATACCACGGGTCATAATCTTGAAAATAGCCGATCCTTTTCATGAGTTGCATCCCTATTCATTTGTCTTCTTATGTACAGCCATTAAACAAAGAAATGATACTCTAGAAAATGACAATTTGTCTGAAATGGGAAAACATTACGCCCAAGGTAAAGAGTTCTATCGGTTAAATATTGTAATAACGCATGAAACTAAAAGTGCACGAATGATAATAAAAACCTGGTTCAAAACCTCAAATATCTGCTTGTCAATGCAGTGATGTTGAAGAGTCAGACAGAAACTAAATGGAAACTACTACTTGTATAAAGTTTAGAGAGTCTAGAATCTTGAACGGGAGAAAGAGAGCATACATAAGAGAGGGAAACTTTTTAAAATCGCGCGCTCCATGTGAATTCCCGGTTGGGCTATTTTTAGCATTCGCATACAGTCAATTTTTGCCTCACCGTACTCCAGTGCGTCAAAATTTGCGTGCCTGGAAGTAGCGAAAACATGTCAAGATGTATGGGGAAAAAACATAAATTTGGCGTCTTTTTTAGTGTTCCACAGGCTCAGTCGTGTTTTATCAGAAAACAGAACATAACCAATTCTGATTTATTTGTTTTATATATAAAGATTTTGCCGAAAAAAGTGAGAAAAATCGACTAAAATATGTTGTTTTTAGGCGCCCTCGCACACGTGCACGTCAGGCATCAAAAAGATCAAAAACCAAACGACTGCGAATGCTAAAAATTTCTGATCAATTCAATAGATATTCTGGTTATTTGTTCAGCTTCAGGTTGTGGGACAAAGCAACAGTAACTAAGGAAGTCGGAATCATGAAAATGAGACATTTCAAAATATTTTTTCGTGTACCAGTACAATGTTTCCTTACAGCGTAACATTAAGAACACTTCTCACACTAACTAAGGCGATCAACTACCAAACATTATCCACTAGCTGGTCATAGCAAAGGGTTTAGTGGCTGACTAAACCTCTGTTTAGAGCTTTGGCTGAGCTGCATCACGTGGTTAGTACTCGATAGCGGTGAATAGCCCTTACCTCAATATATTTCATCAACTTCCATTGCATCTATATCATTCACCATAGTCTATAGATAAAAATTGAAATTAAAGAAACGACCTGTGATCTTGAATGCTGTAAAGATTATGCCTAAATTCTAAATAGTTCTATAGTATTTTCCTTAAACACCTAAGTTGTCTTTTACTTCTGGTGCTAACTGGATACGATATTACGATGGCAAATGTATAGACTTTAAGGACAAACAGAAGAAATAATAAAAATAAAATTGCGATTTTATTGATATGAAGACGTACTAAGGGGAACGGACATGAAGCACCTTTTCGACTTCTAACCAGTTTTGTACTTCCAAAGGAGTCAATGAAAATGTGGGAAAATAATTAGAAAACGACTTCAAAACCGAGGAATTCTGTATTAATGGTATCTGAAGGAGTATTCTAGTGCCGCACTATAATAAAACAGACGTTTTGATCCTTTATGAACCTGACATTTCTTTAATTTTTATTACTAGAACTCAGTACAAAAGGTGATTATAGTCTTTGCCTAAAATTGGACTGGGAAATTGATTAAAACCCATACAGACTTCAAATTTTTATTTTTCAGTATGTATTCATTTCAATGAAAGGTTGAAGATTAGGATCGTTCTAATATTATTAAAAGTAGTTTAGTTAACGTTACCATGGAGATCTGCATGAAATGGAACATTCCAGAAACATAGCTTGAATGTATAACCTTGGACTCAAGTGGATATACGATATTACGATAGCAAATGAATAAACGTTGGCGACAAAAAGGGGGTTCTTAGTGTGTACTAGTGGTCAAAATTCAAAGCCGTTTTTTTTTGTTGATATTTTTTACTTGAACAGATGCAACTTGATTTTGTAAATTAGTACTACAGCAGCACTTTCTGCCGATATATTCATAGCGAATTATTTATCTTAGAAAACGTCAACGTCTGCTGTGATCAGAACTCATTAGTCAAATTGTTCTACCTCATTGTGATAGCAAAACTGTAATATTAACTCGTCTGGCGGCTTTTTAATGAACTCTTATTAGTAGAAGGAAAATGAGAGTTCACCAACAATGGATCTATTGTTCTTTTGGCGCCGGTCTAATTTTCGGGGGGAAGGGGAGGGGTGGTTCAGGTTCAGTTATGACGAAAAAGATGGACCGACTGCCCCAGCAAAGATCCCGAGCGAAATCATGTGGTATTAGGACAGGGGGTGGATGTTTTAAGACAAAATTGAAATTCCTTTGTTTGAGCAACAGGTGGTTTAAAGGATAAAGTTATGAATTTGACGGCAAACGAGTCCAAAAGATGTTCTTGCCCGATGAAATATATGTACTCTACGAAAAATTAAGAATATGATGATTATTGTATTTATTTTATTTTTTACTTTTGTTTAAACAGCTGGCGATTTTAGAAAGCCGTGTATTGAATAAATTAAAGTCGAGAAACCTTCGTTTTCGTTCTGGAAATTTCTGTTACACTGACAAATGTTTTATTACTTAAACAGTAAAGTGAACATTATCGTTTCACACGGAAAAATCTTTTGTTCCAGAGGTTTATTCAAGATAATAATTACTATAATAACTGTTTTATTGTTCATCGTATACTGTGTAAACATATTGTCAAGGTAGGCTGGATACAGCAAACATGAACGGCGTAAATATTTTTGATTTGCATAGCTCATTCCAGTAAAAATCATCACGAACTACAGCTTTTCCCACTTTGGTATTGACTTTGCGATCGTTTAGCCACTTTTAAAAAATGTTTCATACAAGCATAGGAGAATATGAGAGTCTGAGTTATATTCTTCGTCTACCTCTTCAGGTTTTTGAGTTATAACAAGAGGTTTTAACGTATTCGATCTTAAAGAAAGTGTATGCATTGAATCACAGTCTTTGCAACGATAAAACATGTGTTTTGTATTTTTTGGCATTAATAGCAAATGCGTTTGAGCAAACGTCACTAAACGCTACTAACAGCCGAATATCCTAGCTATCGATAGCCAGATAGCCCAGCTATTGATAGTCTGAAAATCGAAATGTGTTGATACACTACCCCTACAATACTCCCAAAATTGGTTGTATGAAATGACTGATGTCGATTTGTACGCTCCCCCTTCCCTCCCCTCCCCATGCAATTGTGTCTAAATGGCCAAAGTTTGGTACCGTGATCTAGCCACATTCTCAAGGAACAACATTGAATGAAGGAAGGGGGGGGGGGGGGGGATTTAGTTTATGTGCGATTTTTAAAGCGCTTTTTCTTACACTTACTGTAATAAGGGGAACAGATATGAAGCACCTTTTCGACTTCTAACCAGTTTTGGACTTCCAAAGGAGTCAATGAAAATCTGGGAGAATAATTAGAAAACGACTTCAAAACCGAGGAATTCTGTATTAATGGTATCTGAAGGCGTATTCTAGTGCAGCACAATAATAAAACAGACCTTTTGATCCTTTATGAACCTGACATTTCTTCAATTTTTATTACTAGAACTCAGTACAAAAGGTGATTATAGTATTTGTCCTGGAATTGGACTGGGAAATTGATTATAACCCATACAGACTTCAAACATTATTATTTTTCAGTATGTATTCATTTCAATGAAAGGTTGAAGATTAGGATCGTTCTAACATTAATAAAAGTAGTTTAGTTAACGTTACCATGGAGATCTGCATGAAATGGAACATTCCAGAAACATAGCTTGAATGTATAACCTTGGACTCAAGTAGATACGATATTACGATAGCAAATGAATAAACGTTGGCGACAAAAAGGGGGTTCTTAGTGTGTACTTGTGGTCAAAATTCAAAGCCGTTTTTTTTTTGATATTTTTTACTTGAACAGATGCAACTTGATTTTGTAAATTAGTACTACAGCAGCACTTTCTGCCGATATATTCATAACGAATTATTTATCTTAGAAAACGTCAACGTCTGCTGTGATCAGAACTCATTAGTCAAATTGTTCTACCTCATTGTGCCTGCAAAACTGTAATATTAACTCGTCTGGCGGCTTTTTAATGAACTCTTATTAGTAGAAGGAAAATGAGAGTTCACCAACAATGGATCTATTGTTCTTTTGGCGCCGGTCTAATTTTCGGGGGGAAGGGGAGGGGTGGTTCAGGTTCAGTTATGACGAAAAAGATGGACCGACTGCCCAAGCAAAGATCCCGAGCGAAATCATGTGGTATTAGGACAGGGAGTGGATGTTTTAAGACAAAATTGAAATTCCTTTGTTTGAGCAACAGGTGGTTTGAAGGATAAAGTTATGAATTTGACGGCAAACGAGTCCAAAAGATATTCTTGCTCGATGAAATATATGTACTCTACGAAAAATTAAGAATATGATGATTATTGTTTTTTTTTTTTATTTTTTACTTTTGTTTAAACAGCTGGCGATTTTAGAAAGCCGTGTATTGAATAAATTAAAGTCGATAAACCTTCGTTTTCGTTCTGGAAATTTCTGTTACACTGACAAATGTTTTATTACTTAAACAGTAAAGTGAACATTATCGTTTCACACGGAAAAATCTTTTGTTCCAGAGGGTTTATTCAAGATAATAACTACACAGACAAGTCTTGAAAACATGTTTTATTGTTCATCGAATACTGTGTAAACATATCCGTGTGTCAAAGTAGGCTGGATACAGCAAACATGAACGGCGTAAATCTTTTTGATTTGCATAGCTCATTCCAGTAAAAATCATCACGAACTACAGCTTTTCCCACTTGGGTATTGACTTTGCGATCGTTATAGCCACTTTTAAAAATGCTTCATACAAGCATAGGAGAATATGAGAGTCTGAGTTATATTCTTCGTCTACCTCTTCAGGTTTTTGAGTTATAACAAAAGGTTTTAACGTATTCGATTTTAAAGAAAGTGTATGCATTGAATCACAGTCTTTGCAACGATAAAACATTTGTTTTGTATTTTTTGGCATTAATAGCAAATGCATTTGAGCAAACGTCACTAAACGCTACTAACAGCCGGATATCCTAGCTATCGATAGCCAGATAGCCCAGCTATTGATAGTCTGAAAATCGAAATGTGTTGATACACTACCCCTACAATACTCCCAAAATTGGTTGTATGAAATGACTGATGTCGATTGTACGCTCCCCCTTCCCTCCCCTCCCCATGCAATTGTGTCTAAATGGCCAAAGTTTGGTACCGTGAGCTAGCCACATTCTCAAGGAACAACATTGAATGAAGGAAGGGGGGGGGGGGGGGGAATTAGTTTATGTGCGATTTTTAAAGCGCTTTTTCTTACACTTACTGTAATAAGGGGAACAGATATGAAGCACCTTTTCGACTTCTAACCAGTTTTGGACTTCCAAAGGAGTCAATGAAAATCTGGGAGAATAATTAGAAAACGACTTCAAAACCGAGGAATTCTGTATTAATGGTATCTGAAGGCGTATTCTAGTGCAGCACTATAATAAAACAGACCTTTTGATCCTTTATGAACCTGACATTTCTTCAATTTTTATTACTAGAACTCAGTACAAAAGGTGATTATAGTATTTGTCCTGGAATTGGACTGGGAAATTGATTATAACCCATACAGACTTCAAACATTATTATTTTTCAGTATGTATTCATTTCAATGAAAGGTTGAAGATTAGGATCGTTCTAACATTAATGAAAGTAGTTTAGTTAACGTTACCATGGAGATCTGCATGAAATGGAACATTCCAGAAACATAGCTTGAATGTATAACCTTGGACTGAAGTGGATATACGATATTACGATGGCAAATGAATAAACGTTGGCGACAAAAAGGGGGTTCTTAGTGTGTACTAGTGGTCAAAATTTAAAACCATTTTTTTGATATTTTTTACTTCAACAGATGCAACTTGATTTTGTAAATTAGTACTACAGCAGCACTTTCTGCCGATATATTCATAGCGAATTATTTATCTTAGAAAACGTCAACGTCTGCTGTGATCAGAACTCATTAGTCAAATCGTTCTACCTCATCGTGCCTGCAATACTGTATTTTAACTCCTCTAGCGCCTTTTTAATGAACTCTTATTAGTAGAAGGAAAATGAGAGTTCACCAACAATGGATCTATTGTTCTTTTGGCGCCGGTCTAATTTTCGGGGGGAGGGGAGGGGTGGTTCAGGTTCAGCTATGACGAAAAGATGGACCGACTGCCCCAGCAAAGATCCCGAGCGGAATCAGGGGGTATTAGGACAGGGAGTGGATGTTTTAAGACAAAATTGAAATTCTTTTATTTGAGCAACAGGTTGTTTGAAGGATAAAGTTATGAATTTGACGGCAAACGAGTCAAAAAGATGTTCTTGCTCGATGAAATTTATGTACTCTACGAAAAATTAAGAATATGATGATTATTGTAATTATTTTATTTTTTACTTTTGTTTAAACAGCTGGCGATTTAAGAAAGCCGTGTATTGAATAAATTAAAGTCGATAAACCTTCGTTTTCGTTCTGGAAATTTCTGTTACACTGACAAATGTTTTATTACTTAAACAGTAAAGTGAACATTATCGTTTCACACGGAAAAATCTTTTGTTCTAGAGGGTTCATTCAAGATAATAACTACTATAATAACTGTTTTATTGTTCATCGTATACTGACAGTGTGTAAACATATTGTCAAAGTAGGCTGGATACAGCAAACATGAACGGCGTAAATATTTTTGATTTGCATAGCTCATTCCAGTAAAAATCATCGCGAACTACAGCTTTTCCCACTTGGGTATTGACTTTGCGATCGTTTAGCCACTTTTAAAAAATGCTTCATACAAGCATAGGAGAATATGAGAGTCTGAGTTATATTCTTCGTCTACCTCTTCAGGTTTTTGAGTTATAACAAGAGGTTTTAACGTATTCGATCTTAAAGGGGCACTTGGATGAAAACGCCCCATATTTTGAAAGTCTGAATAGTTCAAGTATTTAAGAATAATATGACTCAATCATGATTATGAAAACCAGATTGGCAAAAATTTTAGCCTGGGAGCCACTCGCAGTTGAGAAATTTTGGTTTAAAACTAAAAGAACAATAGGGTTGAGTAAATGACGTCATTTACTCACAATTTAGATGCTGAAAAATATATATAATTTTCATCCGCAAATTTTGACTGTGAAGAAAATATGTTTCTTGGCTACTATTGGGGCCATATAGATAAGTTTAACCCAGTTTCAAGTCATTTCCAATTTTCATCGATTTTCATCCAAGTGCCCCTTTAAAGAAAGTGTATGCATTAAATCACAGTGTTTGCAACGATAAAACATTTTTTTTGTTGATTTTTTGGCATTAATAGCAAATGCGTTTGAGCAAACGTCACTAAACGCTACTAACAGCCGGATATCCTAGCTATCGATAGCCAGATAGCCCAGCTATTGATAGCGGTGAGTCTCGATATCGATAGCCAGATAGCCCAGCTATTGATAGCCTAGCTATCGATAGCCAGATAACCCAGCTATTGATAGCCTAACTATCGATAGCGAGATAGCCCAGCTATTGATAGTCTGAAAATCGAAATGTGTTGATACACTACCCCTACAATACTCCCAAAATTGGTTGTATGAAATGACTGATGTCGATTTGTACGCTCCCCCTTCCCTCCCCTCCCCATGCAATTGTGTCTAAATGGCCAAAGTTTGGTACCGTGAGCTAGCCACATTCTCAAGGAACAACATTGAATGAAGGAAGGGGGGGGGGGGGGATTTAGTTTATGTGCGATTTTTAAAGCGCTTTTTCTTACACTTACTGTAATAAGGGGAACAGATATGAAGCACCTTTTCGACTTCTAACCAGTTTTGGACTTCCAAAGGAGTCAATGAAAATCTGGGAGAATAATTAGAAAACGACTTCAAAACCGAGGAATTCTGTATTAATGGTATCTGAAGGCGTATTCTAGTGCAGCACTATAATAAAACAGACCTTTTGATACTTTATGAACCTGACATTTCTTCAATTTTTATTACTAGAACTCAGTACAAAAGGTGATTATAGTATTTGTCCTGGAATTGGACTGGGAAATTGATTAAAACCCATACAGACTTCAAACATTATTATTTTTCAGTATGTATTCATTTCAATGAAAGGTTGAAGATTAGGATCGTTGTAACATTATTAAAAGTAGTGTAGTTAACGTTACCATGGAGATCTGCATGAAATGGAACATTCCAGAAACATAGCTTGAATGTATAACCTTGGACTGAAGTGGATATACGATATTACGATGGCAAATGAATAAACGTTGGCGACAAAAAGGGGGTTCTGAGTGTGTACTAGTGGTCAAAATTCAAAACCGTTTTTTTAAAATATTTTTTACTTCAACAGATGCAACTTGATTTTGTAAATTAGTACTACAGCAGCACTTTTTTCCGTTAATTCATCGCGAATTATTTATCTTAGAAAACGTCAACGCCTACTGTGATCAGAACTCATTAGTCAAATCGTTCTACCTCATTGTGCCTGCAATACTGTATTTTAACTCCTCTAGCTTCTTTTTAATGAACTCTTATTCACTTCAGAGTCAAAACGAAATGTTGGGACAGGTGTTGATAAGGTTCTCAAGTTTTATCTGACAACACAACTGGATTCACAATCAATTGAAGGTGTTCGTCGTCGGTTGAACATTCTGCAAAAAGAATCAGAGAAACATGAGGGCCCTCGCTATTCTTTGTGTACTTTGCTTCGCAAAAATTTTTCGAGGAATTACCTCTTCCGAAATTATTTTTAATGCTGCCGAACAGCCTTATTACCGAACACCACAATTCGGCTATCTTAGTTTTATGTTCCACCCAAATAGTAAGCTAGAAGACGAAAAGGCCCGCCAGTTCCACGCAGAAGATTACAAGCAATGTGCTGTTGGCTGTGCCAGTATGTTGTCTTGTCTTTCGTTCAACTTTGGAAAACAGCTCATTTTTTATTACCAAGGGAAAGCCCAGTACCTCTGTGAGATTTTGCCGACTGATAAATACAACTCTTCGTCCGTGTATCAAAGCCCAAGTCCAGGTTTTGACCACTACAGCATCAGAGTAAGTTTGAAAAATATTCATACACTTTATTCGACTTCTAAACCAAATGATTGCTTGAAATGTAGTAATTTTAATGCAAAAAAATTGCAGTTTATAAGATTATTGAGGAAGATTTATAAAAAAATGAGAAATTTAGCTTTAGCTTTAGTAGAGTGCTTACACTATGTCCTTGAAATAAAATCTAAATAGTTACTACCTAATAGTTTTTATTTAGTGACTATTAGTCACTATCACTCAACTGGAACAGCTTTAGTAACAATTCACAAGGGAAATCAAGTACTCAAGACAATAGAAAGATAATACTTTATTTAATAGAGGCATACTTTATTGTTACTGAAGCTGTTCCAGTTGAGTGATAGTGACTAATAGTCACTAAATAAAAACTATTAGGTAGTAACTATTTAGATTTTATTTCATGGACATAGTGTAAGCACTCTAAGTTAAACTTACAGATAAATAAATTTATTTAATTCACAAAAATGTCAAAACTTGATCCCTTAGTGATGACGAGTAGTGAGGAATGCTCCATAATTATAGAAAAATTCAAAGAATAGAAGTGAGGGAAGAATGGGAAGGGAAAAAAGAAAAAAAGAAAGAAAGAAAAAAGAAAGAAACAAAGGAAGGAAAAAAGGAAAAAAGGATGAAAGAAAGAAAGAAAAAAGTTAGAAAAGAAAAGAAGAAAGAAAAAAAGGAAGAAAGAAAAAAGAAAGAAACAAAGGAAGGAAAAAAGGAAGAAAGAAAAAAGTTAGAAAAGAAAGGAAGAAAGAAAAAAAGAAAGAAAAAGAAAGGAAGAAAAAAAAAAAAAAAAAGGGAAGGAAAGAAGGAAGGAGGAAAGAAAAGAAGGAAGGAAAGAAGGAAAGGAAGCAGGAACAAAAACTGAATCGAACTGAAATATATTTGTAAACGGTCTTTCCTCTAATTTGTGTAAGTATTTTCGCGTTTGACCGATTAAAACGTTACCTGAAATGAAAAATAGTGCATTCATCAATAAAACATATCAAAATCATTGGGACATTTGACCTATATCGTGTAACTGCACGCAACTTCCGGTTAGGGTCTCGTATATCAGACACGAACATGAAGGCATTTTTGTCGCTTTTCTTGCTTTTATAAGCAAAAACCTGGATATGATGCATTTTTACCCTCAAATATAAGTTTAAAAATATATAATCTACGACTGTTAGGAGTTTCAAGTGATAATTTTATGATTTCGTAGTGGCAAATGGAATATTTCTCTCGCGCGTATGGGCGAATTTAGCAAGGCGTTACGAGTTATGTAGTATCCATCCACCCATCCACCCATCCACCCATCCACCCATCCACCCATCCACCCATCCACCCATCCACCCATCCACCCATCCACCCATCCACCCATCCACCCATCCACCCATCCACCCATCCACCCATCCACCCATCCACCCATCCACCCATCCACCCATCCACCCATCCACCCATCCACCCATCCACCCATCCACCCATCCACCCATCCACCCATCCACCCATCCACCCATCCACCCATCCACCCATCCACCCATCCACCCATCCACCCATCCACCCATCCACCCATCCACCCATCCACCCATCCACCCATCCACCCATCCACCCATCCACCCATCCACCCATCCACCCATCCACCCATCCACCCATCCACCCATCCACCCATCCACCCATCCACCCATCCACCCATCCACCCATCCACCCATCCACCCATCAACCCATCCACCCATCCACCCATCCACCCATCCACCCATCAATTGTTCACTATTTTTTTTATATATAATAGTCGTTCAATATTTCATTTGTCTAAATTAGTTTTGAATTTTTACATTTCTTCAGTCCAACTGCAGCACGTCTCCCTGTCTTCACAACTTCACTTGCATCCCTGACTACGATAATGACACCTATGAATGTTCGTGCCCAAGACCTGCTTTTGAAGGCAAAGATTGCAACGGTATGATGTTTTTGTTATAACACCATATAAATGGTATCTGCATCTTGTATGTGCTTTCCGGGGACAAGGCAGGTGTTGGATAGGATACTAGTTGTATGTATTTTATAATATGATCATTTTATTAACAGATGTCGATGAATGCACCACAGGGAAGCATAACTGTAGTGTCAACGCCACCTGCACCAACACCATTGGCTCGTTCAACTGCACGTGCAAAAATGGTTACTTTGGCAACGGGACGACCTGTCACCCCATTACGAGTAAGTTTCATATCCTCACATGCATATTGTAAAGAGATTCATAAAAGCCATCAAAAAGATTCATTTCTCTTTTGTATATGTCTAGATGTTTTTAAATATCTTAATCATATTTTACTACACTTTATAGTTAACGAATCAGACATCCTCACGGACTATGGGAACGATAGCTATCTTGCAGCTTTGAAAGGCTTCTTGAAACAAGTTCCTGAGGATGTCATGAACATTCAGTGGATACGATGCTGGTCAGGAAGGAAAGACGGCTTTGATGTCACCACCACTTTCCATCCTCAATGTGACGGTAAGGGACCAACCGTCACCATAGCAAGGAAGGGCCAGTACATATGGGGAGGATACACTGACGTACCATGGTCGACAAGTAAGTAGAACATGTAACTTTTCAAGCTATTTAAAGAACTTTTGAAAAGAAAAAAGCCCCAAAAAAATTAAACATCAATAATAACAAGAAAATGAATATTACCATATCGTGGGACAGCGATTATTTTATCACATTTCAGTATTGAAAAAAAAAAGGAGTATGTAGATCTTTTTGTATTTTTCTGTTAAATGCCTAAAACAACAGGTAAAGCAGAATTTTGGGCTTATTAATTTTTAGAAACAATTTCAAATTTTTAGATAGTCTTCTAAAAACTATATTTTAAAAAGTAGATATCCTGAGAAAAATACTTCCATAGCTTCTTTTAGTTTTCGAGGTGTGAATTTGTTTCAGCAAACCTTGTTTTCAACCATTTTTCTTTCGAAAACTTGTCAACATGGTAATATTCAAAATTCATCCAAAACGAGCAAGGGACACTCCATTCATTTTTTTTTTCATTTTTGGAATAAGCGTTAAATTCGTATAGGAAATCGCACGACCTCGAGTACAATTTGGAAATTGATAGGTACAAGTAATGTTTTGAAAGTTCTTGTAATTGCACGAGCCTTTAGGCGAGTGCAATTAAAGAACTTTCTAAACATTACGAGTGCCTATGAATTCCAAATTGTACGAGAAGGTCGTGCGATTTTTTATTTATAGTTCACTCGACAAAATTTTATAAAACATGCGAAGCGAAGGCATTCATTCATCTTCATTGCCTTTGCTATAACCGACCCTTCTCCAAGAACGTTAAGTCAAGAACAGCATAGAAAGTGTTAACGTTGCTGTAAAACCTTTTTAAATTAGTATTTTATGTATGATTTGAACTACAAAATACTAGAAAATAATTTTACATCTCAAGTAAAAAGCCATTTTAATGCATGTTTACAACTATTGAATGACAGTACTGACAGCTAAACAGCGAATCAAGAAGCGACTTTTCTTTCAAAACGTACTGTGTGAAAACTAAGCGAAAGTTGAGAGTTTACAGTTCGCTAATTTAAGTTTTTTTCCTCTTAGCATTTGCTAATAACTGCAAAAACACAATTTCAAAAATACTTTCTTTGAAAACAAGTTAGCTGGACAACATCAAAAGGGATAAAAGCGACAAATATGTCGTTCAAGTTAAACGTTTTCAAGTACAGCTTGCCGTGAACGAGTCGCCAGTGATCAGACCATGTGCTTTGGATATTATTCCCTCCTGTAGCTTGAAGAATTTCGCTGCTATTTTCTTTGAATGGTGAATTATCTGAAGATTTTATTATTTCAAGACTGGATTGACAACTTAGGATCAATTAACTTGTGATAAATAGCTGAATTCGTCTCTCTACAACTACTTGACAGTTTGCCGGTAAGATTAACTATTTTCAAAACAAAAAACGAGCCTCTACTCGCTGTATTTTTTCGCTAAACGGAAAGAAATTTGCTTTAAAACTATTGTTAGGTGTTTTCTACATATCGTACAATTATTGTAGATGTGGTGTTGAATATATTTTTCGAGAAGACCACAGAAGACAACAGGTGGTAAAACGAGAACATTCAAAACTCCAACTCAAATTGTTTGGCGAAAACTAGAAAGAAAAAACGACTATCTACTACAAAACATGTCTAGTTATCATAATTTGAGGCCTTCCTATGTGTGTATTAAACAGTTTTCTGAAATGTTTGCATTTTAATCTATAAAACACTTATTTTTTGGGGAATTTCACTCATTTCACTGGGGAAATTTGCCGCTTTCGGCCGTGTTTCCATAGCGACCTAATTGGTACTCCCGCTGAGTACCAATTAGCGCTCTAATTGTACTCCTCTAGACCAATCAGAATCGAGTAATTTTGTCGTGCGTACTATAATTTATAAAATAGCTTTCTAAAAAACCTTAGTCCTTATCCTGTCTGTTTGTAGAATGGGATTATTTTCTTGGCCATTATTAATTTTTCCCATAAATTCCTATATAATATAATTTGACATATTAAATCAACATTCCTTCACAGATCATGGTCGCAAGTTCTCTTCAATGTCATTCATATTCATTTTGTACAACATTCAAGGTTTCAATCCTATGAGGTTTGACGTAGTGGATAGCAGATCTGTATATCACAGTGGGGCTGATGGTCCACTATTCAGTAACGATGTCCACATCGCTAATGATGCCGCAACATCTGCCAGGAGTTATAACATGCCATATGCTTATGCCACTCCTCCCGGCTGTGTGAGATACTCTCTCTGTAATTTCTTTACAAACATATCGGGTAAATATATCATTGATGACGTTGAAGTGTTTTATAAGCAGGCAGTGTAGCAACGATTAGGAATCAGTGGGAACCCACTATTAAAAGTTACGAATTTATTATTAATAACCAACCACGATCAATTTCTTCTTTTCAAGATGACACGACCTAGAGAGAAGTCTCATAGAACGACAAACAGACCAACAGACCAACAGACCAACAGACCAACAGACCAACAGACCAACAGACCAACAGACCAACAGACCAACAGACCAACAGACCAACAGACCAACAGACCAACAGACCAACAGACCAACAGACCAACAGACCAACAGACCAACAGACCAACAGACCAACAGACCAACAGACCAACAGACCAACAGACCAACAGACCAACAGACCAACAGACCAACAGACCAACAGACCAACAGAAACAAACTTTTTTTAAAATTCGGATTCAAAGCTCTAGGAAAGAAGTAAGAAATGTGTTTGGTTGGTTATTAAACAATGAGGACGAGGAAGAGGACGAGGACGAGGACGAGGACGAGGACGAGGACGAGGACGAGGACGAGGACGAGGACGAGGACGAGGACGAGGACGAGGACGAGGACGAGGACGAGGACGAGGACGAGGACGAGGACGAGGACGAGGACGAGGACGAGGACGAGGACGAGGACGAGGACGAGGACGAGGACGAGGACGAGGACGAGGACGAGGACGAGGACGAGGACGAGGACGAGGACGAGGACGAGGACGAGGACGAGGACGAGGACGAGGACGAGGACGAGGACGAGGACGAGGAGGATTTTATTATTCACGGAGCCTCATTTGTTTGTGACAAGTGAAGTAGATCTCGGAATTCGAAGTGGTCTGTTCCAACATGGACTTTATGACTATTCGCAGCCTATTTTTTCGTTTGTCTTATTGTTCCTATTGTTTATTTCTTTTTTTTTTTTTACCTCGTTTTACTCCGGTTGTTTGTTTTTTTTTTTTTTTTTTTCGGGTATTATAATAGCGCCTGGTGAGCGGAGATGGCCGGGAGAGCCATGCGCATACGTTAGAAATTGATTGTGAATACCGCCGAGTGAGCGAAGATGGCCCGGAGAGCCATGGGTACAAGAAAATTAATTGTGAATACCGCCGAGTGAGCGAAGATGACCCGGAGAGCCATTGGTACAAGAGAATTAGTTGTGAATACCGCCGAGTGAACGAAGATGGCCCGGAGAGCCATGGGTACATGAGAATTAGTTGTGAATACCGCCGAGTGAGCGAAGGTGGCCCGGAGAGCCATGGGTACACGAGAATTAATTGTGAATACCGCCGAGTGAGCGAAGGTGGCCCGGAGAGCCATGGGTACAAGAGAATTAATTGTGAATACCGCCGAGTGAGCGAAGGTGGCCCGGAGAGCCATGGGTACAAGAGAATTAATTGTGAATACCGCCGAGTGAGCGAAGGTGGCCCGGAGAGCCATGGGTACAAGAGAATTAGTTGTGAATACCGCCGAGTGAGCGAAGTTGGCCCAGAGAGCCATGGGTACAAGAGAATTAGTTGTGAATACCGCCGAGTGAGCGAAGATGGCCCGGAGAGCCATGGGTACAAGAGAATTAATTGTGAATACCGCCGAGTGAGTGAAGATGGCCCGGAGAGGCATGGGTACAAGATAATTAGTTGTGAATACCGCCGAGTGAGCGAAGATGACCCGGAGATCCATTGGTAGAAGAGAATTAGTTGTTTTTTGTACTCTCCCTCTGTCAGCCTCAGGGGGGCCTTCTCAGTGCCTCTATTTCGGACCTGGTTCGGAGCCTGGGGCCGACGGAGGGTAGGGTTCCTGTCTAGTAAGCCTTTTACATTTTTGTCACCCCGGGTTGGTTTATGCTGGTAGGTTGATTGCACTCAGTTTGCGTCAAAATTGGAAGAAGTTAACAGGCTAGAACCAGCCGGGGCTATTCCCTTAACGTGCATCATCGAGGAAACCCTGCCTTTTGTTGGCCCTTTTCCTCCGCCTTCCCTGGTGTGCGCTCGTCCGGGCCTGGGGAGACTTTCTCAATTGCGTTTTTTGGACTCAAGCCACTTCAGAGCAGGCAGCCTACATACTAAGCATACGTATGATTTGTCACGTCGGATCAAAGGTTAATAAGCTTTGAGTTGTGGAGTACTGGGGGTTCTGAGTAATGGATATGGTTTTTAAGTATTGAATTGTAAGGATGTTATGGGTATATTTGGATGTAAGCTATATTCCATCTCGTCTCTTTACCTTGGTGAGGGACAGGAGCGGATCTCACCCATAACTTAACTTACTGCGACGTTATAATAAGTATGCAGTGAGAATATATAACTATAATAATTGAAAATATTTAGCACAAAAAATGAACGCTTTCTATTATATTTTCAGAGGTGGATACGGGGGAGAATTTTGGGGATTACAACCCCCTATGAGAATTTCGATTAGCTAGCTGACAGTGAGAGAATGATGTTTAACTAGAATTAGACGTTACTTGATTCGCTGTCATTGCCATCATACAGCAACCCCCGGTTAAAAAATATCGTGGATCCGCCCCTGATTTTGTTTCATACACATATAATCTTGTACTTCGGTGGATGTATTCTCAGTATGAAAATTTAAACATATATTCTAATGTAGGAAAAGTGCTATAGTGCAGCACGGACCACGGAGGCCGGGGAGAGGGCTGAGCTCACCAACTTCTTAAACCAAAAACTGTTGCCTAAAGTTTTGACATGACTTTAATACATTCATTATTTTACAATTGTCCCACAAAACCGCGACACTGAAAACTGCATTCCCGAGAACTTCAATCTTTATTTTTTTAGAGAAGGTGGAGGCGTTCACCCAGGACCACCAGATTAGACGCCCATGCTCAAAACTATGCTCCGCTGTCCGTGTACAAAACTATTGAGAGTTGTATTGTTCTTATTCAGGTTAATGCTTTGCACAAAACAAAATACACAAAAATTGCCTTTTTTTAGCAATAAACAAATAGCCCAGATTAGTAATAGACCCCTTGCATGAGACGTCAAAGCAGCTCAATTTGGGAGACAAAACAAAAGAATTTCGATCTCCTGAGAATTGGAAACCTTTCATTTTGTCCTTCAAATTGAGCTGATGCTTTGAAGTCACGTTCAAGAGGTCTATTTGTTTTGTAGTGGATAATTTTCATAAATAACTACATTAGCATTCTGTTAGTAAATCTGTGAGACTTATGGTTTGTAAGCATCAGTTATGTAAACATGTTGGTGGCATCAACCTATAAGGTTTTTGTAAGATATGCCTTCAACATGGCCAGTATTATACGTAAACTGAAACCGAAAATTTTACCTCCTTACCTTGAACGTAGTGTTTCTCTATACCACGGGTCATAATCTTGAAAAAAGCCGATCCTTTTCATGAGTTGCATCCCTATTAATTTGTCTTCTTATGTACAACCGTTAAACAAAGAAATGATACTCTAGAAAATGACAATTTGTCTGAAATGGGAAATCATTACGCCCAAGGTAAAGAGGTCTATCGGTTAAATATTGTACCTAAAAGTGCACGAGTGATAATAAAAACCTGGTTCAAAACCTCAAATATCTGCCTGTTAATGCAGTGATGTTGAAGAGTCAGACAGAAACTAAATGGAAATTACTACTTGTATAAAGTTTAGAGAGTCTAGAATCTTGAACGGGAGAAAGAGAGCATACATAAGAGAGGGAAACTTTTTAAAATCGCGCGCTCCATGTGAATTCCCGGTTGGGCTATTTTTAGCATTCGCATACAGTCAATTTTTGCCTCACCGTACTCCAGTGCGTCAAAATTTGCGTGCCTGGAAGTAGCGAAAACATGTAAAGATGTTTGGAAAAAAAACATAAATTTGGCGTCTTTTTTAGTGTTCCACAGGCTCAGTCGTGTTGTATCAGAGAACAGAACATAACCAATTCTGATTTATTTGCTTTATATAATAGATTTTGCCGAAAAAAGTGAGAAAAATCGACTAAAATATGTTGTTTTTAGGCGCCTTCGCACACGTTCACGTCCAGGCATCAAAAAGATCAAAAACCGAACGACTGCTAATGCTAAAAATTTCTGATCAATTCAATAGATATTCTGATTATTTGTTGAGCTTCAGGTTGTGGGACAAAGCAACAGTAACTAAGGAAGTCGGAATCATGAAAATGAGACATTTCAAAATATACTTTCGTGTACCAGTACAATGTTTCCTTACAGTGTAACATTAAGAACACTTCTCATCCTAACCAAGGCGATCAACTACCAAACATTATGCACTAGCTGGTCATAGCAAAGGGTTTAGTGGCTAACTAAACCTCTTATCTGTTTAGAGCTTTGGTTGAACTGCATCACGTGGTTGGTACTCGATAGCAGTGAATAGCCCTTACCTCAATATATTTCATCAATTCATTGCATCTATATCATTCACCATAGTCTATAGATAAAAATTGAAATTAAAGAAACGACCTGTGGTCTTGAATGCTGTAAAGATTATGCCTAAATTCTAAATAGTTCTATAGTATTTTCCTTAAACACCTAAGTTCTCTTTTACTTCTGGTGCTAACTGGATACGATATTACGATGGCAAATGTATAGACTTTAAGGACAAACAGAAGAATTAAAAAAAAAATGCGATTTTATTGATATGAAGACGTACTAAGGGGAACGGATATGAAGCACGTTTTTGACTTGTAATTAGTTTGGGAATTCCAAAGGAGTCATTGAAAATCTGGGAGAATAATTAGAAAACGACTTCAAAACTGAGGAATTCTGTATTAATGGTATCTGAAGGCGTATTCTAGTGCAGCACTATAATAAAACAGACGTTTTGATCCTTTATGAACCTGACATTTCTTTAATTTTTATTACTAGAACTCAGTACAAAAGGTGATTATAGTCTTTGCCTAAAATTAGACTGGGAAATTGATTAAAACCCATACAGACTTCATTTTTTTCCGGTATGTATTCATCTTAATGAAAGGTTGAAGATTAGGATCGTTCTAACATTATTAAAAGTAGTTAGTTAACGTTACCATGGAGATCTGCATGAAATGGAACATTCCAGAAACATAGCTTGAATGTATAACCTTGGACTAAAGTGCATACGATATTACGATAGCAAATGAATAAACGTTGGCGACAAAAAGGGGGTTCTGAGTGTGTACTGGTGGTCAAAATTCAAAACCGTTTTTTTTTTGTTGATATTTTTTACTTCAACAGATGCAACTTGATTCTGTAAATTAGTACTAGAGCACTTTTTCCGATATATTCATAGCGAATTATTTATCTTAGAAAACGTCAACGTCTGCTGTGATCAGAACTCATTAGTCAAATCCTTCTACCTCATTGTGCCTGCAATACTGTCTTTTAACTCGTCTAGCGCCTTTTAATGAGCTCTTATTCACTTCAGAGTCAAAATGAAATGTTGGGACAGGTGTTGATAAGATTCTCAAGTTTTATCTGACAACACAACTGGATTCACAATCAATTGAAGGTGATCGTCGTCGGTTGAACATTCTGCAAAAAGAATCAGAGAAACATGAGGGCCCTCGCTATTCTTTGGGTACTTTGCTTCGCTATAATTTTTCGAAGATTAAAAACTAAATTCAAAATAGGTCTATAGTATTTCCCTTTAGTACCTAAGTTCTCTTCTGGTGCTAACTGGATACGATATTACGATGGCAAATATATAGACTTTAAGGACAAACAGAAGAATTAAAAAAAAATGCGATTTTATTGATATGAAGACGTAGTAAGGGGAACGGATATGAAGCACGTTTTGGACTTGTAATTAGTTTGGGAATTCCAAAGGAGTCATTGAAAAGTTAAAAAAAGAAAAATTAGTTCATAAAAATTGCGATTTTAGTCTTATGAAGGCGTAATCAATGGAAACCAAACTTGCTGTAAATAACGCACCTTTTCGACTTCTAACCAGTTTTGGACTTCCAAAGGAGTCATTAAAAATCTGGGAGAATAATTAGAAAACGACTTCAAACCTGAGGAATTCTGTATTAATGGTATCTGAAGGCGTATTCTATGGCATCACTATAATAAAACAGTCGTTTTGATCCTATACGAACCTAATATTTCTTCAATTTTTATTACTAGCACTCAGTACAAAAAGGGACTATAGTATTTGTATAGGAAATCGCACGACCTCGAGTACAATTTCGAAGTTAATAGTTACGAGTAATGTTTTGAAAGTTCTTGTAATTGCACGAGCCTTTAGGCGAGTACAATTAAAGAACTTTCAAAACATTACGAGTGCCTATTAATTCCAAATTGAACGAGAAGGTCGTGCGATTTTTTATTTATAGTTCACTCAACAAAATTTTATAAACATGCGAAGCGAAGACATTCATTCATCTTCATTGCCTTGCTATAACCGACCCTTCTCCTAGAACGCTAAGTCAAGAACAGCATAGAAGTGTTAACGTTGCTGTAAAATCTTTTTAGATTAGTATTTTATGTATGATTTGAACTACAAAATACTAGAAAATAATTTTACATCTCAAGTAAAAAGCCAATTTAATGTATGTATGCTAAACGGCGAATCAAGAAGCGACTTTTCTTTGAAAACGTACTGTGTGAAAACTAAGCGAAAGTTGAGAGTTTACAGTTCGCTAATTTAAGTTTTTTTCCGCCTCTTAGCATTTGCTAATAACTGCAAAAACACGATTTCAAAAATACTTTCTCTTAAAACAAGTTAGCTGGACAACATCAAAAGGGATAAAAGCGACAAATATGTCGTTCAAGTTAAAAGTTTTGAAGTACAGTTTGCCGTGAACGAGCTAGTCGCCAGTGATCAGACCATGTGCTTAGTTTGGATATTATTCCCTCCTGTAGCTTGAAGAATTTCGCTGCTATTTTCTTTGAATGGGTGAACTCTCCGAAGATTTTATTATTTAAAGACTGGATTGACAACTTAGGATCAATTAACTTGTGATAAATAGCTGAATTCGTCTCTCTACAACTACTCGACAGTTTGCCGGTAAGATTTGATCTTAACTATTTTCAAAACAAAAAACGAGCCTCTACTCGCTGTGTTTTTTTTTTTCGCTAAACAGAAAGAAATCTGCTTTAAAACTATTGTTAGCTGTTTTCTACATATCGTACAATTATTGTAGATTTGGTGTTGAATATATTTTTCGAGAAGACCACAGAAGACAACAAGTAGTAAAACGAGAACATTCAAAACTCCAACTCAAATTGTTTGGCGAAAAATAGAAAGAAAAAACGACTTTCTACTACAAAACATGATTTATTAGGTGTTGAATTTGTCTAGTTATCATAATTTGAGGCCTTCCTATGTGTGTATTGAACAGTTTTATGAAATTTTCCATTTTAATCTATAAAACACTGATTTTTGTGTGAATTTCACTCATTTCACTGGGGAAATTTGCCGTTTTGGCCGTGTTTCCATAGCGACCTAATTGGTACTCCCGCGGAGTACCAATTAACGCTCTAATTGTACTCCTCTAGACCAATCAGAATCGATTGTACTATGAGTCCTGCAATTGGACAGGGAAATTGATTAAAACCCATACAGACTTCAAATTTTTATTTTTCAGTATGTATTCATTTCAATAAAAGCTTGAAGATTAGGATCGTTCTAACATTATTAAGAGTAATTAGTTAACGTTACCATGGAGATCTGCATGAAATGGAACATTCCAGAAACATAGCTTGAACGTATAACCTTGTACTCAACTAGTCCAAAACAAGCCTTACGACAAACAATAACAAATAAATATTTCATTGCATCTATATCATTCACCCTGATCTATGAATGAAAATTAAAAAGAAAGGACTTGTGGTCAAAAATTGGGTTAACATTGTGCTTAATTCTAAAAGGGTCTATAGCAATTTCCTTAATTACCTAAGTTCTTTTTTACTTCTGGTGCATCGCCAGAAATTCCGAACCATTTTGGGCGGAGCTTATTATTCATCATTTTTACCCTGTTAATGAAGCAATTGTGTATATTCAATTGCGATTGGGCTATTGTCAATGTGACAATTGAATGTTTACCTTTCCGGAACGTTGCGATAATAATGGCGTCTCGACAAGAAAAAGGGTTTTATTTGGCATTAAATAGCACTTCCACAGTGGATATTTTACCCACGATTTTAAACAAGATTGAATAAATGTAATAAACAACTTTTAGAAGAGTTCAGTGTGAAAATGCGTTTCATCTTGTACTCCAAAGTCAAGTTACATCTCAAGATGGAGGCAGAAATGGAAGCCCTGTTAATGCTAAACTTCGTAAAACCGAGACGAAAATTTAATTCTTTCTTCTGAAATTTCGTAAAATGCTCAAGACATACTTCCTCAATCGATTGGAAGTTAGGGAAGGAAAAAGTGTTTGACTATTTTGAGCTGAGAGCCGAAGATGTGAGACCAGGTTCAGGTATTCTTATGATAATCCAGTGTAATGTCGGAGTATCATAGTCCTTGGCATTAAAATGTAATTACCGAGCTGAAAACTATCACCAACGGAATTAAATTGAGATCTAATGAAAGTTCGAATACACTTTATTGTATTTGAGGTTCGGGCTGGCTTACTTATCCAGATAAAATTAAAATATTTTACTTTATCGAAATTTCTCAATACTTTTCCCACCATATTTGAGCCCTGAATTTTATAAGTATCATGACTTTAACTGCGCATGTCCGTTCGGAATTTCTGGCGATGGCTAACTGGATACGATATTACGATGGCAAATGAATAAACGTTGGCGACAAAAAGGGGGTTCTTAGTGTGTACTAGTGGTCAAAATTCAAAACCGTTTTTTTTTTGTTGATATTTTTTACTTCAACAGATGCAACTTGATTCTGTAAATTAGTACTAGAGCAGCACTTTCTGCCGATATATTCATAGCGAATTATTTATCTTAGAAAACGTCAACGTCTGCTGTGATCAGAACTCATTAGTCAAATCGTTCTACCTCATTGTGCTTGCAATACTGTATTTTAACTCGTCTGGCGCCTTTTTAATGAACTCTTATTCACTTTAGAGTCAAATCGAAATGTTGGGACAGGTGTTGATAAGGTTCTCAAGTTTTATCTGACAACACAACTGGATTCACAATCATTTGAAGGTGTTCGTGGTCGGTTGAACATTCTGAAAAAAGACTCAGAGAAACATGAGGGCCCTCGCTATTCTTTGGGTACTTTGCTTCGCAAACATTTTTCGAGGAACGACCTCGTCCGAAATTGTTTTCAATGCTGCCCAAAAGCCTTATTACCGAACACCACAATTCGGCTATCTTAGTTTTCTGTTCCACCCATATAGTAAACTAGAAGACGAAAACGCCCGTCAGTTTCATGCAGAAGATTACAAGCAATGTGCTGTTGGCTGTGCCAGTATGTTGTCTTGTGTTTCATTCAACTTTGGAAAATACCCCATCTTCTTTTACCAAGGGAAAGCCCAGTACCTCTGTGAGATTTTGCCGACTAATAAATACAACTCTTCGTCCGTGTATCAAAGCCCAAGTCCAGGTTTTGACCACTACAGCATCAGGGTAAGTTTGAAAAATATTCATACACTTTATTCTACTTTTAAACTAAATGATTGCTTGAAACGTAGTAATTTTAATGCAAAACAATTCCAGTTTATATGATTATTAAGGTATCTTTATAAAAAAATAAAAAAAAAGGGAAATTTAATCTTAAGCTTTAGTAAGTTAAACTTACAGATAAGTGATATTTAAAAAACGAGTGTTAACGATAAAACGATAAAACACGAATGCGAGTTTTTTTACATGACTAAAACCCATGAAGAGTCAAAAACATTTTCTGAGCATTGTTATTCAAGACTATAATAAAAAAATGTATTTTGCAGTATAATCTGGTGCCACATTATAAGTTTTGAATATCGTGTGTTTCATGAATAAAATTACAATATGATGTCTGTAAGGAATAGAAATCTCAGGAGGCTCAGTTAACATTTGTGTTACTTATTAGGGCATAACGCTTTTGGAAAACCTTTCTTTGTTAGACATCAATGCTTTGTTATTTAGATTTGCTTTGTTTTTTCATGTTCTGTTTTTTCGTGTGTCATAATGACAATGCAGCGCTTTCGGAAAGTACAAACCTCTTAAAGAGAAAGCTTTAGTAGATTCGGTACCTTCGAGTACCAAATATTCTTCAAAGTGGGCCCATAATATTTTTGAGGATTGGATGAGATTTAGAGTCAAATAAGATCATGCAAGATCCTTCAAAAGAGATTATTCCATGGCAGGTTGAAGATATCTTTCAATTCTACAAAATTGTAACACACAGTCACTCGAATTCTGGCTGGTGATGTTTATTCATGACCAAGAAGTCGCGAAACAAAATGGTGAGCTTTATCCGCTGAAGAGCTTGTATCTCATAGTTTGATTTAAACTTTTATTTTTCACACGATATTTTATCGTGAATACACATTTCATGTTTTGACGATATTTTGTCGTTTTTTTGTTTTTTTTTTCTCGAATAGTAGTTCTAGATTATTGAACTTTTTCCAATACAGAAACCATGGTAATTAGAATATGAACACTGTTATCAATCAGCTAATCTATAACACTATATTTTCAATGTTTCTAGTTGAGAAAAACGCTAGTTATAAGTAAATTTAGATAAAAAGTTGTACACAATTGTTTGATATTAGTAAATCTATTTCCGCCGCTATAGATTGTCTTTAATTGTCTTTATTTCATTTTATTCTATTCTTTAGGTATAGAGGTTCATAAGAGAGGGCCGTTTTGAGCTGATTTCGGGAGAGTGCAGGTTTGATTAATAATTAATATACGTGCTGATACAATGCATTTGTCTTTGATGAATTGTTGTAGATATTGAACTGTTTAATAAACATGAGTGTTTTAACTGAAACGAAACTGCAGTTAAAACACTCATGTTTATTAAACAGTTTTATAACTACAACGGTTCATCAAGCATAAATGCATTGTATCAGCACGGATATGAATTATTAATCAGCCCGGCACTCCCCTGAGATATCCAAAACCGCCCCCGACTTTTAGTTTGATGGACCTTTATCCTAGTATAAAATATACGTCACGTGTTTAAGTTGGGCGACACGATTGGCCTCATTGAATATTAATGAGTTTTAGAAATGAAGTTATTTAATTCACAAAAATTGTCAAAACTTTATTCCCTTATCCCTGATGACGAGTAATGAGGAATGCTCCATTATTGTGGAAAAAATAGAAGTAGAATAGAATAGAATAGAAGTGAAAAAGGAGAATGGAAAGGAAAAAAAAAAGAAAGAAAGAAAGAAAGAAAGAAAGAAAGAAAAAAGAAAGAAACTAAAGAAAGAAGGAAAGAAGAAAACAAAGGAAGAAAGGAAGGAAGAAAAAAGAAAGAAAGAAAATATACAAAGAAAGTAGAAAAGAAAGAAAGAAAGTAAAATAGAGAGAAAAGAAGAAAGAAACCCGGAACAAAACCTGAACGGAATTGAAATATATTTGTAAACGGTCTTTCCTCTAATTTGTGTAAGTATTTTCGCGTTTGACCGACTAAAACGTTACCTGAAATTTAACAAATAGTACATGCCATATATATTTTAGAAAATATTAACAGTTATTACTATCAACTTTCAACGATCATCAATAAAATATAAAGGAAAGATAAAAGGTAATTTCTAATACTTTCGTTAAATGAAATAAATTATATGTGCCTGCACTTCAACTTTCATGATAGATAATTTCCGAAAGAAAAAAAACTTTACCATACAAGAATAGAATACAATGCAATTTCGATTTTTTTCAGTAATTCAAAAATCAGAAAATCAGTAAACTGTACATTAAGCATCCACCCATCCACCCATCCACCCATCCACCCATCCACCCATCCACCCATCCACCCATCCACCCATCCACCCATCCACCCATCCACCCATCCACCCATCCACCCATCCACCCATCCACCCATCCACCCATCCACCCATCCACCCATCCACCCATCCACCCATCCACCCATCCACCCATCCACCCATCCACCCATCCATCCACCCATCCACCCATCCACCAACTCATTGTTCACTATTTTTTTTGATATAAAGTAGTCGTTCAATATTTCATTTGTCTAAACTTTTTTTGAATTTTTACATTTCTTCAGTCCAACTGCAGCACGTCTCCCTGTCTTCACAACTTCACTTGCATCCCTGACTACGATAATGACACCTATGAATGTTCGTGTCCAAGACCTCCTTTTGAAGGCAAACATTGCAAAGGTATGATGTTTTTGTTATAACACCATATAAATGGTATCTGCTGGTATAAATGTGCTTTCCGGGAACAAGGCAGGTGTTGGATAGGATACTAGTTGTATGTATTTTATAATATAATCATTTTATTAACAGATGTCGATGAATGCACCACAGGGAAGCAAAACTGTAGTGCCAACGCCACTTGTACCAACACCATTGGCTCGTTCAACTGCACGTGCAAAGATGGTTACTTTGGCAACGGGACGTCCTGTCACCCCATTACGAGTAAGTTTCATATCCTCACATGCATATTGTAAAGAGATTCATAAAAGCCATCAAAAAGATTCATTTCTCTTTTGTATATGTCTAGATGTTTTTAAATATCTTAATCACATTTTACTACACTTTATAGTTAACGAATCAGACATCCTCACGGACTATGGAAACGATAGCTATCTTGCAGCTTTGAAGGGTTTCATGAATCAAGTTCCTGAGGATGTCATAAACATTCAGTGGACACGATGTTGGTCAGGAAGGAAAGACGGCTTTGATGTCACCAAAACCTTCCATCCTCAATGTGACGGTAAGGCACCAACCGTCACCATAGCTAGAAAGAAAGATTACGTATGGGGAGGATACTCTGATGTACCATGGTCAACAGGTAAGTCTAGCAAGTAACTTTTCATGCTATTTAAAGACCTTTTGAAAAGAAGGATGCCAAAAATATACATATATATGACAGCAAGAACATGGGATAAGAACGATGTAAAGCTGAGAGAAGCAGGAAATTAAAAATTCTAACTCTAGAATGTTTGTCTAAGAACTCTCTCAAAAGTTGAAGTATTTGGACCAAGCAAATTACGAGGGGAATAAAGTTACTTGGATAACTATTTTCTCAAAATGAAGCAGATATTTTTGTTAAGGAGGCGTAATTATTTCACTGTTTTAATGGTATACGGACTGACATTTGTGAGATGATCGTATTGGTATATTATACTAACCAGCTATCCTCATCAATCTTGGAGGCTTTAGAAACAAAATAAAGAAAAATATTTCTAGTAATCATTCCCTATTTGTTATTTTGTTATTTTGTTGTTTTCATATGACAACGTTCTTGCAATAGACCTTTTTAGCTTCGTATGCAAATTGCCCATTTCAGACCACATGACATTTCCTTGAGAAATGTTCTTTTAGTTGAAATATTTACACATGAAAGAATCAATGCCCAAGAGTGGCAGCACATGGTCTGCAATGGGCACAACAAACAACGAAGCTAAAAAGGTCTATTAGGTGTATACTGAATATATCAACTCTGAGTTTATGAATATTGACAACAACAAACAGGCCAAATGAAGGTTTCCATATGATGGGACAGCGACTGTAGTGTTATCCCTACACGATATTCAATAGGAACTAGCTAGACTATCACCTTTGAGAAACAATATTTATTCTATACATACCGAGATTTACTCACTAAAATCCTGTGTAATAAATTTTCGTTTTGTAAAAGCCAAAAAGTTGAAAAGATTTAACTTAGAAACCGAATTAGAATAAGTTTTTATAAATTTTCGTTTTGTAAAAGCCAAAAAGTTGAAAAGATTTAACTTAGAAACCGAATTAGAATAAGTTTTTATAATGCTTGTAAAACAGCGCTGTAAAATAAAGAATTATTGCAATATAATTTTTAGTTTGGAAACTGAACTTTGTTTACAAACTTTGTAAGAAAGTGCTTTGTACAGTTATATGTTCCACCCTTAATACCAAAGTTAGCCTGTCTGTTTGTAGAATGGGAATATTTTCTTGGTCAATAATTTGTTCCCCACAAATTCCTTATATAACATAATTTGACATATTAAATAAACATTCCTTCACAGATGAGGGTGACAAGAACTCTTCAAAGTCATTCATATTCTCTTTGTACAACATTCAAGGTTTCAATCCTATGAGGTTTGACGTAGTGAATAGCAGGAGAGCTGCATATCACAAAGTTTCTCTTGGTCCAGTATTCTTTAGCGATGTCCGCATCGGTAATAATGGCGCAGCATCTGCAACGAGTTATAACGAGCCAAAATCTTATGCCATTCCTCCCGGCTGTGTTTTGGGGTCTTACTGTAATTTCTTTACATACATATCGGATAGATATACCATTGATGACATTGAAGTGTTTTATAAGCAGGCTGTGTAGCAACGAGTAGGAATCAGTGGGACCCCAGGATTAAACGTTACGAATTTATTATTAATAACCAACCACGACCAATTACTTTTAATTTAAGTCGGTCTTAGTACCTTAGTCAACATGACACGACCTAGAGAGAAGTCTCTGAGAAACACAGACAGACAGACACAAACACAGACAGACAGACAAACAAGCAAAGAAACAGACAAACAGCACAGGGAGCCCACAGCGACTGGTAGAATTAGTGATTAGAATAAAATCTATCATGCGTAAATGCACGCGTAGCTCCTGCACGAGCTTGGCGCCTAATAACTTGGAGGAATTTCATTGTCATTACTATTTTCCAAAGCTTTAAACGGAAGACGCTCATTTCCGGTGCTATTGTTTATTTCCGCTTTCGTCCCCCCTTACTCGAGGCGCAGATAGAACGAAAAATTCTTGAAGTTTCATCCCTTGTCATTATATTCTACGCTAGCAACGTTAGCAGCTGATAATTTATTCAGACTTGAACTGCAGCCAATCAGGCGCCGAGCTCGTGCGGGAGCTAGCACGTGCATTTACGCATGATATATTTTATTCTAATTACTGATTCTACCAGTGGCTGTGGCCTCCCTGTGCAAACAGTTATTGCGTTTCAAATACTTGAAATTATTCTTTTTAAAAAACCTCGGATTCCAAACTCTATGATAGAAGTAAAAAATAACTGTGGTTGGTTATTAAACAGATGAGAATGAGAATGAGAATGAGAATGAGAATGAGAATGAGAATGAGAATGAGAATGAGAATGAGAATGAGAATGAGAATGAGAATGAGAATGAGAATGAGAATGAGAATGAGAATGAGAATGAGAATGAGAATGAGAATGAGAATGAGAATGAGAATGAGAATGAGAATGAGAATGAGAATGAGAATGAGAATGAGAATGAGAATGAGAATGAGAATGAGAATGAGAATGAGAATGAGAATGAGAATGAGAATGAGAATGAGAATGAGAATGAGAATGAGAATGAGAATGAGAATGAGAATGAGAATGAGAATGAGAATGAGAATGAGAATGAGAATGAGAATGAGAATGAGAATGACCATGACCATGACCATGACCATGACCATGACCATGACCATGACCATGACCATGACCATGACCATGACCATGACCATGACCATGACCATGACCATGACCATGACCATGACCATGACCATGACCATGACCATGACCATGACCATGACCATGACCATGACCATGACCATGACCATGACCATGACCATGACCATGACCATGACCATGACCATGACCATGACCATGACCATGACCATGACCATGACCATGACCATGACCATGACCATGACCATGACCATGACCATGACCATGACCATGACCATGACCATGACCATGACCATGACCATGACCATGACCATGACCATGACCATGACCATGACCATGACCATGACCATGACCATGACCATGACCATGACCATGACCATGACCATGACCATGACCATGACCATGACCATGACCATGACCATGACCATGACCATGACCATGACCATGACCATGACCATGACCATGACCATGACCATGACCATGACCCAAATTACCTCATATATCTATAAGCTAAAACATGCATGCAAAGCTAGTATAATGATCTTCTCTTGTTGGATATTTCTTGTTAGTTTTCTAGCATATTAACTGATTTCCTTGAGGTAATGTCTCTTTAGGGTTGTAATCCAACATCATTTATTTAAGCTGAACATTTCAGATTTCAAAATTTTAAGTCAAAAATGCCTTTCACACAGAACTGATGTACTTTACCTTGTGCATGACTCTACCTATAATAATTGAAAATATTTAGCACAAAAATGAACACGTTTCATTATATTTTCAGAGTCGGATCCGGGGGGAGAATTGTGGGGTTTACAGCCCCCTGTGAGAATTTTGATTAGCTGGCTGACAGTGAGAGAATTATGGCTAACTAGAATTAGGCGTTACTTGATTCGCTTTTATTGCCATCATACGGCCACGCCCTGTTAAAAATATTCTGGATCCGCCCCTGATTTTGTTTCATACACATCTTGTACTTTTTCTCAGTATGAAAATTTAAACATATATTCTAATGTAGGAAAAGGGCTATACTGGAGCAGGGACTGCGGAGACCGAGGAGGGGGCTTAGCTCACCAACTTTTTAAACCAAAAACTATTGCCTAAAGTTTTGACATGACTTTAATACAATAAGTATTTTACAATTGCCCCTCAAAACTGCGGCACTGAAAACCGCATTCCCGAGAACTTTAATCTTTAATTTTTCAAAGAAGATGGAGGTGTTCACACAGGACCACCAAATTAGACGCCCATGCTCAAAATTATGCTCCGCTGTCCCTGTACAAAACTATAGAGAGTTGTCTTGTTCTTATTCAGATTAATGCTTTGCTTTATACTATCTTATACACAACATTTGACTTGATTAGCAGTGAAAAAATAGACCAGCATAGTAATAGACCCCTTGCACGAGACGTGAAAGCCGCTACATTTGGGAGACAAAACAAAAGAATTTCGATGTCCTTAGAATTGGAAACCTATTGGTTTGTACTCCAAATTGAGCTGCAGCTTTGAAGTGACGTTCAAGAGGTCTATTTGTTTTGTAGACGAACATTTTCATAAATAGCTACATTAGCATTCTATTAGTGAATCTTTGAGACTTATGGTTTGTAAGCATTAAATCCTAACAGATAGAGTTAACGATTAACATGGCAAACATGTTGGTGGCATCAACCTATGAGGTTTTTGTAAGAAATGCCTTCAACATGTCCAGTATTATACGTAAACTGAATCCAAAATTTTTAACTCCTTACCTTGAACGTAATGAATCTCCATACCACGTGACATCTTCTTGATAATTAGATTCTTTTTTTGAGTTGTATCGATATTCATTTGTCTTCTGATGTGCAACCATGAAACCAAAGAAATGATACTCAAGGGAATGACATATTGTCTGAAATGGGAAAACATTACGCCCAAGGTAAAGAGGTCTATCGGTTAAATATGATATTGTAATAACGCATGAAACTAAAAGTGCACGAGTGATAATAAAAACCTTAAAAAACTCAAAAATGCGATTGTAGTTCTTGGAAAAAATTTTTTTTCTCAGGTCAAAGCATCGTACGATGATTGGTAGTATATAAGAAACACTATGAATGAAATGAGATGAATTAAGATCACAAGCAATAATGAATGAGAATTAATGAGAATAGATGAGAATAGATGAGAATAGATGAGCATAGATGAGCATAGATGAGCATAGATGAGAATAGATGAGAATAGATGAGAATAGATGAGAATAGATGAGAATAGATGAGAATAGATGAGAATAGATGAGAATAGATGAGAATAGATGAGAATAGATGAGAATAGATGAGAATACATGAGAATAGATGAGCATAGATTAGAATAGATGAGAATAGATGAGAATAGATGAGAATAGATGAGAATAGATGAGAATAGATGAGAATAGATGATAATAGATGATAATAGATGAGAATAGATGAGAATAGATGAGAATAGATGAGAATAGATGAGAATAGATGAGAATAGATGAAAATAAATAAAAATAGATGAGAATAGATGAGAATAGATGAGAATAGATGAGAATAGATGAGAATAGATGAGAATAGATGAGAATAGATGAGAATAGATGAGAATAGATGAGAATAGATGAGAATAGATGAGAATAGATGAGAATAGATGATAATAGATGAGAATAGATGAGAATTAATGAGAATAGATGAATAGATGAGAATAGATGAGAATAGATGAGAATAGATGAGAATAGATGAGAATAGATGAGAATAGATGAGAATAGATGAGAATAGATGAGAATAGATGAGAATAGATAAGAATAGATGAGAATAGATGAGAATAGATGAATAGATGAGAATAGATGAGAATAGATGAGAATAGATGAGAATAGATGAGAATAGATGAGAATAGATGAGAATAGATGAGAATAGATGAGAATAGATGAGAATAGATGAGAATAGATGAGAATAGATGAGAATAGATGAGAATAGATGAGAATGAATGAGAATAGATGAGAATAGATGAGATAGATGAGAATAGATGAGAATAGATGAGAATAGATGAGAATAGATGAGAATAGATGAGAATAGATGAGAATAGATGAATAATAAATAAAAATAGATGAGAGATAGATGAGAATAGATGAGAATAGATGAGAATAGATGAGAATAGATGAGAATTCATGAGAATAGATGAGAATAGATGAATAGATGAGAATAGATGATAATAGATGATAATAGATGAGAATAGATGAGAATAGATGAGAATAGATGAGAATGAATGAGAATAGATGAGAATAGATGAGAATAGATGAGAATAGATGAGAATAGATGAGAATAGATGAGAATAGATGATAATAGATGATAATAGATGAGAATAGATGAGAATAGATGAACATAGATGAGAATAGATGAGAATAGATGAGAATAGATGAGAATAGATGATAATAGATGATAATAGATGAGAATAGATGAGAATTAATGAGAATAGATGAGAATAGATGAGAATAGATGAGAATAGATGAGAATAGATGATAATAGAGATAATAGATGAGAATAGATGAGAAATGAGAATAGATGAGAATAGATGAGAATAGATGAGAATAGATGAGAATAGATGAGAATAGATGAGAATAGATGAGAATTAATGAGAATAGATGAGAATAGATGAGAATAGATGAGAATAGATGAGAATAGATGAGAATAGATGAGAATTAATGAGAATAGATGAGAATAGATGAGAATAGATGAGAATAGATGAGAATAGATGAGAATAGATGAGAATAGATGAGAATAGATGAGAATAGATGAGAATTAATGAGAATAGATGAGAATAGATGAGAATAGATGAGAATAGATGAGAATAGATGAGAAATGAATGAGAATAGATGAGAATAGATGAGAATAGATGAGAATAGATGAGAATAGATGAGAATAGATGAGAATAGATGAGAATAGATGAGAATAGATGAGAATAGATGAGAATAGATGAGAATAGATGAGAATAGATGAGAATGAATGAGAAAGATGAGAATATATCAAGTGTTATGAATATATATCGAGTGTTTTGCCTACTAGCTAGTTACTAACATCGTTACTGAGTGACCCAAATTTACACGAATCTCGATTACTTAGTAGAGAGTGAGTGATTATTTCTGTTTTAGTGAGCAACTACAAACAGGAAAATATCACTCTAAATATAAATATGCATAATTTTATTCAGAACTGAAATCTACTTCGATACATTTATCATACATCCCATTTATACAGTCACTTTTGCCAATTCTTCTCTAGAATCAAGTAAAAATAAACTCCTATGACTCTTGGTTTGATTTTAAATTAAAAATCAAGAAATACCAGAGACATATTTAAAAGACCCTTTCAAAAATTAAATTGATCTGTAAAGCCCGTCGATTATAGCTTGGAAAACAGTATGCAAATCACGTTGAAACTTGTGGGGGAGGGGTGGGGAAAAATGATCTTGATTTGAAGTTTTGCTACTATTTAGGCTTCAAAACTTTATCAAAATATGTCTATTTTTTCTGAACTACAAATTACTTTTTAACGATGTTTTTTCTTGTCCCATGCTTTTGCAATGGCGATTTATGCACCGTTTGCGACATCACTTAATTCTCATATTTTTGTATTTTAACGAACTCTTTTTAGATCAAAACTTAAAGTGCCCACAAATGTTTTTTGTGTTCTCAGTATTACCACCTCATTACTTTATTCACGCGAAGAATTAAGTTTATCATGTGAATCCTACTAGGCAAAATATTTTTTTTAAATATGTCAATTTTGAAATTTGGTGAGTCTGTGAAAGCACTCTTTACTTTGAAAATTATTTCTCTTCTGTAAAGTACATGTTGAAGGTAAAAACCATCGATTTTAAACCGTACGAAATGTCTAATAAAAGGAACGAACAAGTTTTAAAATATCTCTAGGGGTATGATAACGACAGCCGTTCAATGTTTGCTGAGAAGATAATTGAAAAAGAAGTCTGTTTTTTTATTTCCGTTTGTTTGTAATATGTCTTGATATTGTAGGTCCTTATTTTTGGGAAAGTTATTAAATAAATAAAAAATAAATAAATAAATAAAATTGAACAAACTTTAATTTTCATACAGTTGGGTGAAATCAAGAGAGAATAAATAAGAGAGGGAAACTTCTTAATACCGCGCGCGCCATGTGCTATTTTTAGCATCCGCGTATACGTACAAACAAATTAAAGCGAATCCTTGGTAAAATCTTCGTTTACGATCCCTCATATCATTGAATTTCTCGCGATATATAACTTTGAAAACTGGTGCAAGGGTCGCTTGAATTACGACAACTTTTCGTGCTTAGTTTTCCGTAATGCTGGAATTGAGCCAAACTTCATAACTTCACTGTTGGCAGTTTTCTTTAATTGAGGGCCGTAATTAAGGTGGCTCGATGGGGTTTTCTCAGAGCGGTACCTTTTAACTTCAAATCGCTAATTCGCAAATATAAACAATCATTGTCAAGAAACTTTTGGGAAGTTTTCAAAGAAAGATAAAATTTGAATGAGCCACATCTCTCAGTCCTGAATTTTTCTTATAATTCTGGTATGGATATTGGAAAATTTATCTTCACTTCTCATGCCGGATTTTAGCCAATCATAGCCAATAAAGAATTAAATTCCACTTTCTGAAATGAAGATGGCGAAAATTTTCCCAGAAGAATTTCTTTTATTTTAATAAAAATTCCGCCAAAAAGAACCTAAAATCCACCCAAAAATAAGAAAACCACGACTTAAAGCCTGTGATGCTAGATATTTATGGAAGTAACAATATTTGTCGAAGAAACAATATTTGTATATTAATGATCATCCGGGTGAATGTAGTCCTGAGAAGGACTGTTTGATGTGACTGACGTTTCGACAACCTGAGCGGACGTCATCTTCAGAGTCAAGTGAAGGATAAAGTCAGATATTTTCTGAACTACAAATTACTTTTTTGACGATGTTTTTTCTTGCCCCATGCTTTTTCAATGGCGATTTACGCACCGTTTGCGACATCACTTAATTCTCATATTTTGGTATTTTAACGAACTCTTTTTAGAACACTGAAAACTTGAAGTGCCCACAAATGTTTTTCGTGTTTTCAGTACTGCCACCTCATTATTTTATTCACGCGAAGAATTAAGTTTATCCTGTGAATCCTACTAGGTAAAATATTTTTCGAAAATATGTCAATTTTGAAATTTGGTGAGTCTGTGAGACCACTCTTTACTTTGAAAATTATTTCTCTTTTGAAAAGTACATGTTGAAGGTAAACCCATCGATTTTAAACCATACGAACGAACAAGTTTTAAAATATTTCTAGGGGTATGATAACGACAGCTGTTCAATGTTTGCTGAGAAGATAATTCAAAAAGAAGTCTGGTTTGAGTGACAGCAAGGGGTAATGAGTGGAACAAAAATTCACTTCCAAAGGAGTTATTGAAAAGTTAGAATAAGAAAAAGAATTCATAAAAGATTACGATTTTAGTGGTATGAAGGTGTTATAAGAGAAACAGAGTTGAAGTACTTGCACGACTTGTAATTAGTTTATTTGGACTTCCAAAGAAGTAAATAAAAAATAAAAATTTGCAATTTTATTGATATGAAGACGTAATAAGGGGAACGGATATGAAGCGCGTTTTTGACTTGTAATTAGTTTGGGAATTCCAAAAGAGTAATTAAAAAGTTCAAAAAAGAAAAATTAGTTCATAAAAATTGCGATTTTAGTCTTATGAAGGCGTAATCAATGGAAACCAAAATTGCAGTAAATAACGCACCTTTTCGACTTCTAACCAGTTTTGGACTTCCAAAGGAGTCATTGAAAATCTGGGAGAATAATTAGAAAAACGACTTCAAAACTGAGGAATTCTGTATTAATGGTATCTGAAGGCGTATTCTATTGCATCACTATAATAAAACAGACGTTTTGATCCTTTACGAACGTGACATTTCTTCAATTTTTATTACTAGAACTCAGTACAAAAGGTGATTATAGTATTTGTCCTGGAATTGGACTGGGAAATTGATTATAACCCATACAGACTTCAAATTTTTATTTTTCAGTATGTATTCATTTCATTGAAAGGTTGAAGATTAGGATCGTTCTAACATTATTAAAAGTAGTTTAGTTAACGTTACCATGGAGATCTGCATGAAATGGAACATTCCAGAAACATAGCTTGAATGTATAACCTTGGACTCAAGTGCATACGATATTACGATAGCAAATGAATAAACGTTGGCGACAAAAAGGGGTTATGAGTGTGTACTAGTGGTCAAAATTCAAAACCGTTTTTTTGATATTTTTTATTTCAACAGATGCAACTTGATTTTGTAAATTAGTACTAGAGCACTTCTCCTGAAATATTCATAGCGGAATATTTATTTTAGAAAACGTCAACGCCTGCTGTGATCAGAACTCATTAGTCAAATCGTTCTACCTCATTGTGCCTGCAATACTGTCTTTTAACTCGTCTAGCGCCTTTTAATAAACTCTTATTCACTTCAGAGTCAAAACGAAATGTTGGGACAGGTGTTGATAAGATTCTCAAGTTTTATCTGACAACACAACTGCATTCACAATCATTTGAAGGTGTTCGTCGTCGGTTGAACATTCTGCATAAAGAATCAGAGAAACATGAGGGCCCTCGCTATTCTTTGGGTACTTTGCTTCGCTATAATTGTTCGAGGAACGACCTCGTCCGAAATTATTTTTAATGCTGCCGAACAGCCTTATTACCGAACACCACAATTCGGCTATCTTAGTTTTCTGTTCCACCCAAATAGTAAATTAGAAGACGAAAACGCCCGCCAGTTCCACGCAGAAGATTACAAACAATGTGCTGTTGGCTGTGCTAGTATGTTGTCTTGTGTTTCATTCAACTTTGGAAAATACCCCATCTTTTTTTACCAAGGGAAAGCCCAGTACCTCTGTGAGATGTTGCCGACTGATAAATACAACTCTTCGTCCGTGTATCAAAGCCCAAGTCTAGGTTTTGACCACTACAGCATCAGAGTAAGTTTGAAAAATATTCATGCACTTTATTCGACTTTTAAACCAAATGATTGCTTGAAATGTAGTAATTTTAATGCAAAACAATTCCAGTTTATATGATTATTAAGGAACCTTTATAAAAAATGAGAAATTTAGCTTTAGCTTTTGTAAGTTAAACTTACAGATAAATGAATTTATTTAATTCACAAAAATGTCAAAACTTGATCCCTTAATGATGACGAGTTATTCGTTATTCGTTATTATGTTAAAAATTCAAAGAATAGAAGTGAGGCAAGAACCCATCCACCCATCCACCCATCCACCCATCCACCCATCCACCCATCCACCCATCCACCCATCCACCCATCCACCCATCCACCCATCCACCCATCCACCCATCCACCCATCCACCCATCCACCCATCCACCCATCCACCCATCCACCCATCCACCCATCCACCCATCCACCCATCCACCCATCCACCCATCCACCCATCCACCCATCCACCCATCCACCCATCCACCCATCCACCCATCCACCCATCCACCCATCCACCCATCCACCCATCCACCCATCCACCCATCCACCCATCCACCCATCCACCCATCCACCCATCCACCCATCCACCCATCCACCCATCCACCCATCCACCCATCCACCCATCCACCCATCCACCCATCCACCCATCCACCCATCCACCCATCCACCCATCCACCCATCCACCCATCCACCCATCCACCCATCCACCCATCCACCCATCCACCCATCCACCCATCCACCCATCCACCCATCCACCCATCCACCCATCCACCCATCCACCCATCCACCCATCCACCCATCCACCCATCCACCCATCCACCCATCCACCCATCCACCCATCCACCCATCCACCCATCCACCCATCCACCCATCCACCCATCCACCCATCCACCCATCCACCCATCCACCCATCCACCCATCCACCCATCCACCCATCCACCCATCCACCCATCCACCCATCCACCCATCCACCCATCCACCCATCCACCCATCCACCCATCCACCCATCCACCCATCCACCCATCCACCCATCCACCCATCCACCCATCCACCCATCCACCCATCCACCCATCCACCCATCCACCCATCCACCCATCCACCCATCCACCCATCCACCCATCCACCCATCCACCCATCCACCCATCCACCCATCCACCCATTTTTCACTTGTCACTATTTTTTTTGAATAAATATTAGTCGTTCAATATTTCATTTATCTAAACGTTTTATTAATTTTAACATTTCTTCAGTCCAAGTGCAGCACGTCTCCCTGTCTTCACAACTTCACTTGCATCCCTGACTACGATAATGACACCTATGAATGTTCGTGCCCAAGACCTCCTTTTGAAGGCAAACATTGCAAAGGTACATCGCCAGAAATTCCGAACCAAAGTGGGCGGGCACTATATTATGCAAAATTAGAATCATGCAAAATAAATGCCAATCATTCTTATTGTCTTATCTCAATTGTAATTGGTTCATACATCACAACTTAGCATTGAACATAAAGGTTTGTTCGCTGCTTTAAATTATTTATCTACGGCAGATATTTTGCTAGCAAAACATCCTAAAAGACCAAAAGGAAGGGGATCAGTTTGGGAAGTCGAAATATTCATTTAAAGACGTACATTTTCGGCAGGGGTGAGAGAAAGATCGTCTACGACTGTAGAATCACGAAGCTAATCATAAAGTTAGCTTATTGAATAATTCTTTGTTTTCCTCATTTACTGATAAACGTAAAAAAAATTTTATCATACAAGCTTACCAAGATTATTCCAAAAAAATGTCCCGAACACCGTATTATTATTATATAAGAATCGCTGAGTCTGAACAGCGTCTGCTCTCTATCTTTCCTCGATTTTTCAGTCATTTTCAGTAAAAAAATAACGCCTGCTATGAATACGAAATCTTTTGTTTATGTCGCGCCGGAAGTGTTTCTTTTCAGAGATTCGAAGTCTAATGACTGCAAATATTGAGAGATGAAAAACCGAAATGAGTTTGTGGCCAAACCATTTGAAACTTGGCAGAAATATTGACGAAAGTCCAATCCTTCAAACAAAATTTAAGATAGAGCTATGCGTATCCTTGACCATGATTTTGAGACCAAAATAGTTGAGTGACTTTGCACACTTCCGGTCTTCTTCACTAAAATGGGCACTCGAAATCCCAGTATTTTTGTTGTTGTCAAACCGAATTGTAATTTAAAGTTTTGGTTCTGATTTATTAATTTTATTAAAGCTTGAAGGTTAGTTGTTCAACTTCTAAGCCGTGCAGCTGTTGTAGTACCCGATAACCATGATTTTGAGACTCCAAAATAGTTGAGGGATTTCGCGCTCTTCCCGGTCTTCTTCACTAAAATGGGCACTTAAAACCCTAGTATTTTTGTTTTTGTAAAACCGAATTGTAATTTAAAGTTTTGGTTCTGATTTATTATTTTTATTAAAGCTTGCAAGTTAGTTGTTGGACTTCTAAGCCGTGCAGGTGTTGTAATTAAATATTTTGTAAGATATCGAGGAATTAAAACTCTAGCCCCATACATTTTCTGTTAATTTGAGAACTGTAAGTATAGGATTACTCCGTAAGAATAACGCCGCTAATACGCATGTCCGTTCGGAATTTCTGGCGATGATGATGTTTTTGTTATAACACCATATAAATGGTATTTGCATCTTGTATGTGCTTTCCGGGGACAAGGCAGGTGTTGGATAGGATACTAGTTGTATGTATTTTATAATATAATCATTTTATTAACAGATGTCGATGAATGCACCACAGGAAAGCATAACTGTAGTGCCAACGCCACTTGTACCAACACCATTGGCTCGTTCAACTGCACGTGCGAAGATGGTTATTTTGGCAACGGGACGACCTGTAGCAATGTTAAAAGTAAGTTTCATGAAGGTTCTTCTCCTATGTATATTTAAAAGAGAGTCATAAATGCCATCACGGCAGAAGGGGTTCAGTTTTCTCTTCTCTTTGATGTCTTTTTTTCTAGACTCTTATTATGGCAGAAGGGATTCATTTCTCTTTTGTATATGTCTAGATTTTTTTCAATATCTTAATCACATTTTACTACACTTTACTATAGTTATCGAATCAGACATCCTCACGGACTATGGGAACGATAGCTATCTTGCAGCTTTGAAGGGTTTCTTGAAACAAGTTCCTGAGGATGTCATGAACATTCAGTGGATACGATGCTGGTCAGGAGGGAAAGACGGCTTTGATGTCACCACCACCTTCCATCCTCAATGTGACGGTAAGGGACCAACCGTCACCATAGCAAGGAAGGCCCAGTACATATGGGGAGGATACACTGACGTACCATGGTCGACAAGTAAGTAGAACATGTAACTTTTCAAGCTATTTAAAGAACTTTTGAAAAGAAAAAAGCCCCAAAAAAATTAAACATAAATAATAACAAGAAAATGAATATTACCATATCGTGGGACAGCGATTATTTTATCACATTTCAGTATTGAAAAAAAAAAAGGAGTATGTAGATCTTTTTGTATTTTTCTGTTAATTGCCTAAAACAACACTTAAATCAGAATTTTGGGCTTATTAATTTTTAGAAACAATTTCAAATTTTTAGATAGTCTTCTAAAAAATATATTTTAAAAAGTAGATATTCTGAGAAAAATACTTCCATAGCTTCTTTTAATTTTCGAGGTGTGAATTTGTTTCGGCAAACCTTGTTTTCAGCCATTTTTCTTTCGAAAACTTGTGAACATGGTAATATTCAAAATTCATTATCTCCAAAACGAGAATAAGCGTTAAATTCTTTATAAAATAGCTTTCTAAAAAACCTTAGTCCTTATCCTGTCTGGTTGTAGAATGGGAATATTTTCTTGGCCATTAATTTTTCCAATAAATTCCCTATACAATATAATTTGACATATCAAATCAACATTCCTTCACAGATCAGGGCCTCAAGAACTCTTCAAAGTCATTCATATTCTCTTTGTACAACATTCAAGGTTTCAATCCTTTGAGGTTTGACGTAGTGGATAGCAGCAAAGCTGTATATCACCGTGTAAATTATGGTCCAATATTCGGTAATAATGACGATGTCCGCATCTCTAATAAGGCCGAAACATCTGCTGCCAGTTGTAACGTACCATGGGCTTATGCAATTCCTCCCGGCTGTAGGAGATACGCCTTCTGCAATTTCTTTACAGACATATCGGGTTATTATAATATTGATGACATTGAAGTGTTTTATAAGCAGGCTGTGTAGCAACGAGTAGGAATCAGTGGGAACACACGATTAAACGTTACGAATTTATTATCAATAACAAATCACGACCAATTTCTTCTTTTCAAGATGACACGACCTAGAGAGAAGACAGACAGACAGACAGACAGACAGACAGACAGACAGACAGACAGACAGACAGACAGACAGACAGACAGACAGACAGACAGACAGACAGACAGACAGACAGACAGACAGACAGACAGACAGACAGACAGACAGACAGACAGACAGACAGACAGACAGACAGACAGACAGACAGACAGACAGACAGACAGACAGACAGACAGACAGACAGACAGACAGACAGACAGACAGACAGACAGACAGACAGACAGACAGACCGAAACAAACAGGTATTGCGTTTTAATGACTTGAAAACCAAAAATTTTTCCCCTAAACTTCGGATTCCAAGCTATAAGAAAGAAGTAAATATGTGTGTGGTTGGTTGAATGAGAATGAGAATGAGAATGAGAATGAGAATGAGAATGAGAATGAGAATGAGAATGAGAATGAGAATGAGAATGAGAATGAGAATGAGAATGAGAATGAGAATGAGAATGAGAATGAGAATGAGAATGAGAATGAGAATGAGAATGAGAATGAGAATGAGAATGAGAATGAGAATGAGAATGAGAATGAGAATGAGAATGAGAATGAGAATGAGAATGAGAATGAGAATGAGAATGATTCGTGACAGGAGAAAATAATTCATTTTATTATTAATGGAGCCTCATTTGTTTGTGACAAGTGAAGCACATCTCGGAATTCGAAGCGGTTTGTTCCAAGATTGACTTTATGACCAAAATTACTTCATATATCTATAAGCTAAAACATGCATGCAAAGCTACTATAATGAGCTTCTCTTGTGGGATATTTCTTGTTAGTTTTCTAGTATATTAACTGATTTCCTTGAGGTAATGACTCTTTAGGGTTGTAATCCAACATCAGTTATTTAAGATGAACATTTCAGATTTCAAAATTTCAAAAGTCAAAAATGCCTTTCACACAGAACTGACGTACTTTACCTTGTGCATGACTCTATCTATAATAATTGAAAATATTTAGCACAAAAAATGAACGCTTTTCATTAAATTTTCAGAGATGGATCCGGGGGAAGAATTGTGGGGCTTACAACCCCCTATGAGAATTTTGATTAGCTGGCTGACAGTGAGAGAATGATGGCTAACTAGAATTAGACGCTACTTGATTCGCTGTCATTGCCATCATACAGCAACCTCCCTGTTAAAAATTATCGTGGATCCGCCCCTGATTTTGTTTCATACACATTTCATCTTGTACTTAGGTGGATGTATTCTTAGCATGAAAATTTAAACAAATATTCTATTGTAGGAAAAGTGCTATAGTGCAGCAGGGACCGCGGAGGTGGGTGTGAAGCCATTTGTGAGGTAGTTTAAAATGTTGGATTCTGAGTCTTGGTCTGGGTCGGAGATGGTGGGAGAAGGTGTCTGGTTTTTGTTTTTTGATAGTGGTGGAGGGGGTGGGTCGTTGGTGGAGTTGGAGTTGGAGGTTGGAGAATGGAAGAGTGTGTTCACCAACTTTTTAAACCAAAAATTGTTGCCTAAAGTTTTGACATGACTTTAATACAATAAGTATTTTACAATTGTCCCACAAAATCGCGGCACTGAAAACCGCATTCCCGAGAACTTCAATCTTTATTTTTTTAGAGAAGGTGGAGGCGTTCACACAGAACCATCAGATTAGACGCCCATGCTCAAAACTATACTCTGCTGTCCCTGTACAAAACTATAGAGAGTTGTCTTGTTCTTATTCAGATTAATGCTTTGCTTTATACTATCTTATACACAAAAATTGCCTTTTTTAGCAATAAACAAATAGCCCAGCATAGTAATAGACCCCTTGCATGAGACGTCAAAGCAGCTCAATTTGGGAGACAAAACAAAAGAATTTCCATCTCCTGAGAATTGGAAACCTATCATTTTGTCCTTCAAGTTGAGCTGATGCTTTGAAGTCACGTTCAAGAGGTCTATTTGTTTTGTAGTGGATAATTTTCATAAATAACTACATTAGCATTCTATTAGTGAATCTGTGAGACTTATGGTTTGTAAGCATCAATTCCAAGCAGATAGAGTTAACGATTAACATGGCAAACATGTTGGTGGCATCAACCTATAAGGTTTTTGTATGATATGCCTTAACATGGCCAGTATTATACGTAAACTGAAACCGAAAATTAGACCTCCTTACCTTGAACGTAATGTTTCTCTATACCACGCGTCATTATCTTGAAAATAGCCGATCCTTTTCATGAGTTGCATCCCTATTCTTTTGTCTTCTTATGTACAACCGTTAAACAAAGAAATGATACTTTAGAAAATGACAATTTTTCTGAAATGGGAAATCATTACGCCCAAGGTAAAGAGGTCTATCGGTTAAATATTGTAATAACGCATGAAACTAAAAGTGCACGAGTGATAATAAAAACCTGGTTCAAAACCTCAAATATCTGCTTGTCAATGCAGGAATGTTGAAGAGTCAGACAGAAACTAAATGGAAACTACTACTTGTATAAACTTTAGAGAGTCTAGAATCTTGAACGGGAGAAAGAGAGCATACATAAGAGAGGGAAACTTTTTAAAATCGCGCGCTCCATGTGAATTCCCGGTTGGGCTATTTTTAGCATTCGGATACAGTCAAAATTTGCGTGCCTGGAAGTAGCGAAAACATGTAAACATGTTTGGGAAAAAACATAAATTTGGCGTCTTTTTTAGTGTTCCACAGGCTCAGTCGTGTTTTATCAGAAAACAGAACATAAGCAATTCTGATTTATTTGCTTTATATAATAGATTTTGCCGAAAAAAGTGAGAAAAATCGACTAAAATATGTTGTTTTTAGGCGCCCTCGCACACGTGCACGTCCAGGCATCAAAAAGATCAAAAACCAAACGACTGCGAATGCTAAAAAATTCTGATCAATTCAATAGATATTCTGGTTATTTGTTGAGCTTCAGGTTGTGGGACAAAGCAACAGTAACTAAGGAAGTCGGAATCATGAAAATGAGACATTTCAAAATATTTTTTCGTGTACCAGTACAATGTTTCCTTACAGCGTAACATTAAGAACACTTCTCACACTAACTAAGGCGATCAACTACCAAACATTATCCACTAGCTGGTCATAGCAAAGGGTTTAGTGGCTGACTAAACCTCTGTTTAGAGCTTTCGCTGAGCTGCATCACGTGGTTAGTACTCGATAGCGGTGAATAGCCCTTACCTCAATATATTTCATCAACTTCCATTGCATTGCATTGCATTGGTCTTGAATGCTGTAAAGATTATGCCTCAATTCTAAATAGTTCTATAGTATTTTCCTTAAACACCTAAGTTGTCTTTTACTTCTGGTGCTAACTGGATACGATATTACGATGGCAAATGTATAGACTTTAAGGACAAACAGAAGAAATAGTAAAAAAAAAATTTGCGATTTTATTGATATGAAGACGTACTAAGGGGAACGGACATGAAGTACCTTTTCGACTTCTAACCAGTTTTGTACTTCCAAAGGAGTCAATGAAAATCTGGGAGAATAATTAGAAAACGACTTCAAAACTGAGGAATTCTGTATTAATGGTATCTGAAGGCGTATTCTAGTGCAGCACTATAATAAAACAGACGTTTTGATCCTTTATGAACCTGACATTTCTTTAACTTTTTATTACTAAAACTCAGTACAAAAGGTGATTATAGTATTTGTCCTGGAATTGGACTGGGAAATTGATTAAAACCCATACAGACTTCAAATTTTTATTTTTCAGTATGTATTCATTTCAATGAAAGGTTGAAGATTAGGATCGTTCTAACATTATTAAAAGTAGTTTAGTTAACGTCACCATGGAGATCTGCATGAAATGGAACATTCCAGAAACATAGCTTGAATGTATAACCTTGGACTCAAGTGGATATACGATATTACGATAGCAAATGAATAAACGTTGGCGACAAAAAGGGGGTTCTTAGTATGTACTAGTGGTCAAAATTCAAAGCCGTTTTTTTTTTATATATTTTTTACTTGAACAGATGCAACTTGATTTTGTAAATTAGTACTACAGCAGCACTTTCTGCCGATATATTCATAGCGAATTATTTATCTTAGAAAACGTCAACGTCTGCTGTGATCAGAACTCATTAGTCAAATTGTTCTACCTCATTGTGCCTGCAAAACTGTAATATTAACTCGTCTGGCGGCTTTTTAATGAACTCTTATTCACTTCAGAATCAAAACGAAATGTTGGGACAGGTGTTGATAAGAATCTTAAGTTTTATCTGACAACACAACTGGATTCACAATCATTTGAAGGTGTTCGTCGTCGGTTGAACATTCTGCAAAAAGAATCAGAGAAACATGAGGGCCCTCGCTATTCTTTGGGTACTTTGATTCGCAAAATTTTTTTGGAAGATTATGACTAAATTCAAAATAGGTCTATAGTATTTTCCTTAAATACCTAAGTTCTCTTTTACTTCTGGTGCTAAGTGGATACGATATTACGATGGCAAATGTATAGACTTTAAGGACAAACAGAAAAATTAAAAAAAAAATTAGCGATTTTATTGATATGAAGACGTAGTACGGGGAACGGATATGAAGCACGTTTTTGACTTGTAATTAGTTTGGGACTTCCAAAGGAGTCATTGAAAAGTTAAAAAAAGAAAAAATAATTCATAAAAATTACGATTTTAGTCTTATGAAAGCGTAATCAACGGAAACCAAAATTGCAGTAAATAACGCACCTTTTCGACTTCTAACCAGTTTTGGACTTCCAAAAGAGTCAATGAAAATCTGGGAGAATAATTAGAAAACGACTTCAAACCTGAGGAGTTTCGTGTATTAATGGTGTCTGAAGGCGTATTCTAGTGCATCACTATAATAAAACAGACCTTTTGATCCTTTGCGAACGTGACATTTCTTCAATTTTTATTACTAGAACTCAGTACAAAAGGTGACCAAAGTATTTGTGCTGGAATTGGACTAGGAAATTGATTAAAACCCATACAGACTTCAAATTTTTATTTTTCAGTATGTATTCATTTCAATGAAAGGTTGAAGATTAGGATCGTTCTAATATTATTAAAAGTAGTTTAGTTAACGTTACCATGGAGATCTGCATGAAATGGAACATTCCAGAAACAAAGCTTGAATGTATAAAGGGACACTTGGATGAAAATCGATGAAAATTGGAAATGCCTTGAAATTTGGTTAAACTTATCTTTATGGCCCCATTAGTAGGCAAGCAATTATTTTCTTCACAGTCAAAATTTGCGGATAAAAATTATATATTTTTTTCAGCATCTAAATTGTGAGTAAATGACGTCATTTACTCAACCCTATTGTTCTTTTAGTTTTTAAACCAACATTTCTCAACTGCGTAGTGGCTCCTAGGCTAAAATTTTTGCCATTCTGGTTTTCATAATCATGATTGAGTCATATTATTCTTAAATACTTAAATTATTCGGACTTTCAAAAAATAGAGCGTTTTCATCCAAGTGCCCCTATAACCTTGGACTGAAGTGGATATACGATATTACGATAGCAAATGAATAAAAGTTGGCGACAAAAAGGGGGTTCTGAGTGTGTACTAGTGGTCAAAATTCAAAACGGTTTTTTTTATATTTTTTAGTTCAACAGATGCAACTTGATTTTGTAAATTAGTACTACAGCAGCACTTTCTGCCGACATATTCATCGCGAATTATTTATCTTAGAAAACGTCAACGTCTACTGTGATCAGAACTCATTAGTCAAATCGTTCTACCTCATCGTGCCTGCAATACTGTATTTTAACTCCTCTAGCGCCTCTTTAATGAACTCTTATTAGGAGAAGGAAAATGAGAGTTCACCAACAATGGATCTATTGTTCTTTTGGCGCCGGTCTAATTTTAGGGGGGGGAGGGGAGGGGTGGTTAAGGTTCAGCTATGACGAAAAGATGGACCGACTGTCCCAGCAAAGATTCCGAGCGGAATCAGGGGGTATTAGGACAGGGGGTGGATGTTTTAAGACAAAATTGAAATTCTTTTATTTGAGCAACAGGTGGTTTGAAGGATAAAGTTATGAATTTGACGGCAAACGAGTCCAAAAGATGTTCTTGCCCGATGAAATATATGTACTCTACGAAAAATTAAGAATATGATGATTATTGTATTTATTTTATTTTTTACTTTTGTTTAAACAGCTGGCGATTTTAGAAAGCCGTGTATTGAATAAATTAAAGTCGATAAACCTTCGTTTTCGTTCTGGAAATTTCTGTTACACTGACAAATGTTTTATTACTTAAACAGTAAAGTGAACATTATCGTTTCACACGGAAAAATCTTTTGTTCCAGAGGTTTATTCAAGATAATAATTACTATAATAACTGTTTTATTGTTCATCGTATACTGTGTAAACATATTGTCAAGGTAGGCTGGATACAGCAAACATGAACGGCGTAAATATTTTTGATTTGCATAGCTCATTCCAGTAAAAATCATCACGAACTACAGCTTTTCCCACTTTGGTATTGACTTTGCGATCGTTATAGCCACTTTAAAAAAAAGTTTCATTCAAGCATAGGAGGAATATGAGAGTCTGAGGTATATTCTTCGTCTACCTCTCAGTTCAGGTTTTTGAGTTATAACAAGAGGTTTTAACGTATTCGATCTTAAAGAAAGTGTATGCATTGAATCACAGTGTTTGCAACGATAAAACATGTGTTTTGTATTTTTTGGCATTAATAGCAAATGCATTTGAGCAAACGTCACTAAACGCTACTAACAGCCGAATATCCTAGCTATCGATAGCCAGATAGCCCAGCTATTGATAGTCTGAAAATCGAAATGTGTTGATACACTACCCCTACAATACTCCCAAAATTGGTTGTATGAAATGACTGATGTCGATTTGTACGCTCCCCCTTCCCTCCCCTCCCCATGCAATTGTGTCTAAATGGCCAAAGTTTGGTACCGTGAGCTAGCCACATTCTCAAGGAACAACATTGAATGAAGGAAGGGGGGCGGGATTTAGTTTATGTGCGATTTTTAAAGCGCTTTTTCTTACACTTACTGTAATAAGGGGAACAGATATGAAGCACCTTTTCGACTTCTAACCAGTTTTGGACTTCCAAAGGAGTCAATGAAAATCTGGGAGAATAATTAGAAAACGACTTCGAAACCTAGGAATTCTGTATTAATGGTATCTGAAGGCGTATTCTAGTGCAGCACAATAATAAAACAGACCTTTTGATCCTTTATGAACCTGACATTTCTTCAATTTTTATTACTAGAACTCAGTACAAAAGGTGATTATAGTATTTGTCCTGGAATTGGACTGGGAAATTGATTAAAACCCATACAGACTTCAAACATTATTATTTTTCAGTATGTATTCATTTCAATGAAAGGTTGAAGATTAGGATCGTTCTAACATTAATAAAAGTAGTTTAGTTAACGTTACCATGGAGATCTGCATGAAATGGAACATTCCAGAAACATAGCTTGAATGTATAACCTTGGACTCAAGTGGATACGATATTACGATAGCAAATGAATAAACGTTGGCGACAAAAAGGGGGTTCTTAGTGTGTACTAGTGGTCAAAATTCAAAGCCGTTTTTTTTTGTTGATATTTTTTACTTCAACAGATGCAACTTGATTTTGTAAATTAGTACTACAGCAGCACTTTCTGCCGATATATTCATAACGAATTATTTATCTTAGAAAACGTCAACGTCTGCTGTGATCAGAACTTATTAGTCAAATTGTTCTACCTCATTGTGCCTGCAAAACTGTAATATTAACTCGTCTGGCGGCTTTTTAATGAACTCTTATTAGTAGAAGGAAAATGAGAGTTCACCAACAATGGATCTATTGTTCTTTTGGCGCCGGTCTAATTTTAGGGGGGGAGGGGAGGGGTGGTTAAGGTTCAGCTATGACGAAAAGATGGACCGACTGTCCCAGCAAAGATTCCGAGCGGAATCAGGGGGTATTAGGACAGGGGGCGGATGTTTTAAGACAAAATTGAAATTCTTTTATTTGAGCAACAGGTGGTTTGAAGGATAAAGTTATGAATTTGACGGCAAACGAGTCCAAAAGATGTTCTTGCCCGATGAAATTTATGTACTCTACGAAAAATTAAGAATATGATGATTATTGTATTTATTTTATTTTTTACTTTTGTTTAAACAGCTGGCGATTTAAGAAAGCCGTGTATTGAATAAATTAAAGTCGATAAACCTTCGTTTTCGTTCTGGAAATTTCTGTTACACTGACAAATGTTTTATTACTTAAACAGTAAAGTGAACATTATCGTTTCACACGGAAAAATATTTTGTTCCAGAGGTTTATTCAAGATAATAACTACTATAATAACTGTTTTATTGTTCATCGTATACTGACAGTGTGTAAACATATTGTCAAAGTAGGCTGGATACAGCAAACATGAACGGCGTAAATATTTTTGATTTGCATAGCTCATTCCAGTAAAAATCATCACGAACTACAGCTTTTCCCACTTTGGTATTGACTTTGCGATCGTTTAGCCACTTTTAAAAAATGTTTCATACAAGTATAGGAGAATATGAGAGTCTGAGTTATATTCTTCGTCTATCTCTTCAGGTTTTTGAGTTATAACAAGAGGTTTTAACGTATTCGATTTTAAAGAAAGTGTATGCATTGAATCACGGTGTTTGCAACGATAAAACATGTGTTTTGTATTTTTTGGCATTAATAGCAAATGCGTTTGAGCAAACGTCACTAAACGCTACTAACAGCCGGATATCCTAGCTATCGATAGCCAGATAGCCCAGCTATTGATAGGCAGATAGCCAAGCTATTGATAGCCAGATAGCCCAGCTATTGATAGCCAGATAGCCCAGCTATTGATAGCGGTGAGTCTCGATATCGATAGCCAGATAGCCCAGCTATCGATAGCCAGATAGCCCAGCTATTGATAGCCAGATAGCCTAGCTATCGATAGCCAGATAGCCCAGCTATTGATAGCCTAGCTATCGATAGCCAGATAGCCCAGCTATTGATAGTCTCGATATCGATAGCCAGATAGCCCAGCTATTGATAGCCTAGCTATCGATAGCCAGATAGCCCAGCTATTGATAGTCTGAAAATCGAAATGTGTTGATACACTACCCCTACAATGCTCCCAAAATTGGTTGTATGAAATGACTGATGTCGATTGTACGCTTCCCCTCCCCTCCCCTCCCCTTGCAATTTTGTCTAAATGTCCAAAGTTGGGTACCGTGAGCTTGCAACATTCTCAAGGAACAACATTGAATGGGGGAAGGGGTGGGGGGGATTTAGTTTATGTGCGATTTTTAAAGCGCTTTTTCTTACACTTACTGTAATAAGGGGAACGGATATGAAGCACCTTTTCGACTTCTAACCAGTTTTGGACTTCCAAAGGAGTCAATGAAAATCTGGGAGAATAATTAGAAAACGACTTCAAAACCGAGGAATTCTGTATTAATGGTATCTGAAGGCGTATTCTAGTGCAGCACAATAATAAAACAGACCTTTTGATCCTTTATGAACCTGACATTTCTTCAATTTTTATTACTAGAACTCAGTACAAAAGGTGATTATAGTATTTGTCCTGGAATTAGACTGGGAAATTGATTATAACCCATACAGACTTCAAACATTATTATTTTTCAGTATGTATTCATTTCAATGAAAGGTTGAAGATTAGGATCGTTCTAACATTAATAAAAGTAGTTTAGTTAACGTTACCATGGAGATCTGCATGAAATGGAACATTCCAGAAACATAGCTTGAATGTATAACCTTGGACTCAAGTGGATACGATATTACGATAGCAAATGAATAAACGTTGGCGACAAAAAGGGGGTTCTTAGTGTGTACTAGTGGTCAAAATTCAAAGCCGTTTTTTTTTGTTGATATTTTTTACTTCAACAGATGCAACTTGATTTTGTAAATTAGTACTACAGCAGCACTTTCTGCCGATATGTTCATAACGAATTATTTATCTTAGAAAACGTCAACGTCTGCTGTGATCAGAACTCATTAGTCAAATTGTTCTACCTCATTGTGCCTGCAAAACTGTAATATTAACTCGTCTGGCGGCTTTTTAATGAACTCTTATTAGTAGAAGGAAAATGAGAGTTCACCAACAATGGATCTATTGTTCTTTTGGCGCCGGTCTAATTTTCGGGGGGGAGGGGAGGGGTGGTTAAGGTTCAGCTATGACGAAAAGATGGACCGACTGCCCCAGCAAAGATCCCGAGCGGAATCAGGGGGTATTAGGACAGGGGGTGGATGTTTTAAGACAAAATTGAAATTCTTTTATTTGAGCAACAGGTGGTTTGAAGGATAAAGTTATGAATTTGACGGCAAACGAGTCCAAAAGATGTTCTTGCCCGATGAAATTTATGTACTCTACGAAAAATTAAGAATATGATGATTATTGTATTTATTTTATTTTTTACTTTTGTTTAAACAGCTGGCGATTTAAGAAAGCCGTGTATTGAATAAATTAAAGTCGATAAACCTTCGTTTTCGTTCTGGAAATTTCTGTTACACTGACAAATGTTTTATTACTTAAACAGTAAAGTGAACATTATCGTTTCACAATGAAAAATATTTTGTTCCAGAGGTTTATTCAAGATAATAACTACTATAATAACTGTTTTATTGTTCATCGTATACTGACAGTGTGTAAACATATTGTCAAAGTAGGCTGGATACAGCAAACATGAACGGCGTAAATATTTTTGATTTGCATAGCTCATTCCAGTAAAAATCATCGCGAACTACAGCTTTTCCCACTTGGGTATTGACTTTGCGATCGTTTAGCCACTTTTAAAAAATGTTTCATACAAGCATAGGAGAATATGAGAGTCTGAGTTATATTCTTCGTCTACCTCTTCAGGTTTTTGAGTTATAACAATAGGTTTTAACGTATTCGATTTTAAAGAAAGTGTATGCATTGAATCACAGTCTTTGCAACGATAAAACATGTGTTTTGTATTTTTTGGCATTAATAGCAAATGCGTTTGAGCAAACGTCACTAAACGCTACTAACAGCCGGATATCCAAGCTATCGATAGCCAGATAGCCCAGCTATTGATAGCCTAGCTATCGATAGCCAGATAGCCCAGCTATTGATAGTCTCGATATCGATAGCCAGATAGCCCAGCTATTGATAGCCTAGCTATCGATAGCCAGATAGCCCAGCTATTGATAGTCTGAAAATCGAAATGTGTTGATACACTACCCCTACAATGCTCCCAAAATTGGTTGTATGAAATGACTGATGTCGATTGTACGCTCCCCCTCCCCTCCCCTCCCCTTGCAATTTTGTCTAAATGTCCAAAGTTGGGTACCGTGAGCTAGCCACATTCTCAAGGAACAACATTGAATGGGGGAAGGGGTGGGGGGGGGGGGGGGGATTTAGTTTATGTGCGATTTTTAAAGCGCTTTTTCTTACACTTACTGTAATAAGGGGAACGGATATGAAGCACCTTTTCGACTTCTAACCAGTTTTGGACTTCCAAAGGAGTCAATGAAAATCTGGGAGAATAATTAGAAAACGACTTCAAAACTGAGGAATTCTGTATTAATGGTATCTGAAGGCGTATTCTAGTGCAGCACTTTAATAAAACAGACCTTTTGATCCTTTACGAACGTGACATTTCTTTAATTTTTATTACTAGAACTCAGTACAAAAGGTGATTATAGTATTTGTCCTGGAATTGGACTGGGAAATTGATTAAAACCCATACAGACTTCAAACATTATTATTTTTTAGTATGTATTCATTTCAATGAAAGCTTGAAGATTAGGATCGTTGTAACATTATTAAAAGTAGTGTAGTTAACGTTACCATGGAGATCTGCATGAAATGGAACATTCCAGAAACATAGCTTGAATGTATAACCTTGGACTGAAGTGGATATACGATATTACGATGGCAAATGAATAAACGTTGGCGACAAAAAGGGGGTTCTGAGTGTGTACTAGTGGTCAAAATTCAAAACCGTTTTTTTAAAATATTTTTTACTTCAACAGATGCAACTTGATTTTGTAAATTAGTACTACAGCAGCACTTTTTTCCGTTAATTCATCGCGAATTATTTATCTTAGAAAACGTCAACGCCTACTGTGATCAGAACTCATTAGTCAAATCGTTCTACCTCATTGTGCCTGCAATACTGTATTTTAACTCCTCTAGCTTCTTTTTAATGAACTCTTATTCACTTCAGAGTCAAAACGAAATGTTGGGACAGGTGTTGATAAGGTTCTCAAGTTTTATCTGACAACACAACTGGATTCACAATCAATTGAAGGTGTTCGTCGTCGGTTGAACATTCTGCAAAAAGAATCAGAGAAACATGAGGGCCCTCGCTATTCTTTGTGTACTTTGCTTCGCAAACATTTTTCGAGGAATTACCTCTTCCGAAATTATTTTTAATGCTGCCGAACAGCCTTATTACCGAACACCACAATTCGGCTATCTTAGTTTTATGTTCCACCCAAATAGTAAGCTAGAAGACGAAAAGGCCCGCCAGTTCCACGCAGAAGATTACAAGCAATGTGCTGTTGGCTGTGCCAGTATGTTGTCTTGTCTTTCGTTCAACTTTGGAAAACAGCTCATTTTTTATTACCAAGGGAAAGCCCAGTACCTCTGTGAGATGTTGCCGACTGATAAATACAACTCTTCGTCCGTGTATCAAAGCCCAAGTCCAGGTTTTGACCACTACAGCATCAGAGTAAGTTTGAAAAATATTCATACACTTTATTCGACTTCTAAACCAAATGATTGCTTGAAATGTAGTAATTTTAATGCAAAACAATTGCAGTTTATAAGATTATTGAGGAAGATTTATAAAAAAATGAGAAATTTAGCTTTAGCTTTAGTAGAGTGCTTACACTATGTCCTTGAAATAAAATCTAAATAGTTACTACCTAATAGTTTTTATTTAGTGACTATTAGTCACTATCACTCAACTGGAACAGCTTTAGTAACAATTCACAAGAGAAATCAAACACTCAAGACAATAGAAAGATAATACTTTATTTAATAGAGGCATACTTTATTGTTACTGAAGCTGTTCCAGTTGAGTGATAGTGACTAATAGTCACTAAATAAAAACTATTAGGTAGTAACTATTTAGATTTTATTTCATGGACATAGTGTAAGCACTCTAAGTTAAACTTACAGATAAATAAATTTATTTAATTCACAAAAATGTCAAAACTTGATCCCTTAGTGATGACGAGTAGTGAGGAATGCTCCATAATTATAGAAAAATTCAAAGAATAGAAGTGAGGGAAGAATGGGAAGGGAAAAAAGAAAAAAAGAAAGAAAGAAAAAAGAAAGAAACAAAGGAAGGAAAAAAGGAAAAAAGGATGAAAGAAAGAAAGAAAAAAGTTAGAAAAGAAAAAAAGAAAGAAAAAAAGGAAGAAAGAAAAAAGAAAGAAACAAAGGAAGGAAAAAAGGAAAGAAGGAAGAAAGAAAAAAGTTAGAAAAGAAAGGAAGAAAGAAAAAAAGAAAGAAAAAGAAAGGAAGAAAAAAAAAAAAAAAAAGGGAAGGAAAGAAGGAAGGAAGAAAGAAAAGAAGGAAGGAAAGAAGGAAAGGAAGCAGGAACAAAAACTGAATCGAACTGAAATATATTTGTAAACGGTCTTTCCTCTAATTTGTGTAAGTATTTTCGCGTTTGACCGATTAAAACGTTACCTGAAATGAAAAATAGTGCATTCATCAATAAAACATATCAAAATCATTGGGACATTTGACCTATATCGTGTAACTGCACGCAACTTCCGGTTAGGGTCTCGTATATCAGACACAAACATGAAGGCATTTTTGTCGCTTTTCTTGCTTTTATAAGCAAAAACCTGGATATGATGCATTTTTACCCTCAAATATAAGTTAAAAATATATAATCTACGACTGTTAGGAGTTTCAAGTGATAATTTTATGATTTCGTAGTGGCAAATGGAATATTTCTCTCGCGCGTATGGGCGAATTTAGCAAGGCGTTACGAGTTATGTAGTATCCATCCACCCATCCACCCATCCACCCACCCACCCACCCACCCATCCACCCATCCACCCATCCACCCATCCACCCATCCACCCATCCACCCATCCACCCATCCACCCATCCACCCATCCACCCATCCACCCATCCACCCATCCACCCACCCACCCACCCACCCATCCACCCATCCACCCATCCACCCATCCACCCATCCACCCATCCACCCATCCACCCATCCACCCATCCACCCATCCACCCATCCACCCATCCACCCATCCACCCATCCACCCATCCACCCATCCACCCATCCACCCATCCACCCATCCACCCATCCACCCATCCACCCATCCACCCATCCACCCATCCACCCATCCACCCATCCACCCATCCACCCATCCACCCATCCACCCATCCACCCATCCACCCATCCACCCATCCACCCATCCACCCATCCACCCATCCACCCATCCACCCATCCACCCATCCACCCATCCACCCATCCACCCATCCACCCATCCACCCATCCACCCATCCACCCATCCACCCATCCACCCATCCACCCATCCACCCATCCACCCATCCACCCATCCACCCATCCACCCATCCACCCATCCACCCATCCACCCATCCACCCATCCACCCATCCACCCATCCACCCATCCACCCATCCACCCATCCACCCATCCACCCATCCACCCATCCACCCATCCACCCATCCACCCATCCACCCATCCACCCATCCACCCATCCACCCATCCACCCATCCACCCATCCACCCATCCACCCATCCACCCATCCACCCATCCACCCATCCACCCATCCACCCATCCACCCATCCACCCATCCACCCATCCACCCATCCACCCATCCACCCATCCACCCATCCACCCATCCACCCATCCACCCATCCACCCATCCACCCATCCACCCATCCACCCATCCACCCATCCACCCATCCACCCATCCACCCATCCACCCATCCACCCATCCACCCATCCACCCATCCACCCATCCACCCATCCACCCATCCACCCATCCACCCATCCACCCATCCACCCATCAATTGTTCACTATTTTTTTTATATATAATAGTCGTTCAATATTTCATTTGTCTAAATTAGTTTTGAATTTTTACATTTCTTCAGTCCAACTGCAGCACGTCTCCCTGTCTTCACAACTTCACTTGCATCCCTGACTACGATAATGACACCTATGAATGTTCGTGCCCAAGACCTGCTTTTGAAGGCAAAGATTGCAACGGTATGATTTTTTTGTTATAACACCATATAAATGGTATCTGCATCTTGTATGTGCTTTCCGGGGACAAGGCAGGTGTTGGATAGGATACTAGTTGTATGTATTTTATAATATGATCATTTTATTAACAGATGTCGATGAATGCACCACAGGGAAGCATAACTGTAGTGTCAACGCCACCTGCACCAACACCATTGGCTCGTTCAACTGCACGTGCAAAAATGGTTACTTTGGCAACGGGACGACCTGTCACCCCATTACGAGTAAGTTTCATATCCTCACATGCATATTGTAAAGAGATTCATAAGAGCCATCAAAAAGATTCATTTCTCTTTTGTATATGTCTAGATGTTTTTAAATATCTTAATCATATTTTACTACACTTTATAGTTAACGAATCAGACATCCTCACGGACTATGGGAACGATAGCTATCTTGCAGCTTTGAAAGGCTTCTTGAAACAAGTTCCTGAGGATGTCATGAACATTCAGTGGATACGATGCTGGTCAGGAAGGAAAGACGGCTTTGATGTCACCACCACTTTCCATCCTCAATGTGACGGTAAGGGACCAACCGTCACCATAGTGAGGAAGGGCCAGTACATATGGGGAGGATACACTGACGTACCATGGTCGACAAGTAAGTAGAACATGTAACTTTATTTTTCAAGCTATTTAAAGAACTTTTGAAAAGAAAAAAGCCCCAAAAAAATTAAACATCAATAATAACAAGAAAATGAATATTACCATATCGTGGGACAGCGATTATTTTATCACATTTCAGTATTGAAAAAAAAAAGGAGTATGTAGATCTTTTTGTATTTTTCTGTTAAATGCCTAAAACAACAGGTAAAGCAGAATTTTGGGCTTATTAATTTTTAGAAACAATTTCAAATTTTTAGATAGTCTTCTAAAAACTATATTTTAAAAAGTAGATATCCTGAGAAAAATACTTCCATAGCTTCTTTTAGTTTTCGAGGTGTGAATTTGTTTCAGCAAACCTTCTTTTCAACCATTTTTCTTTCGAAAACTTGTCAACATGGTAATATTCAAAATTCATTATCTCCAAAACGAGCAAGGGACACTCCATTCATTTTTTTTTTCATTTTTGGAATAAGCGTTAAATTCGTATAGGAAATCGCACGACCTCGAGTACAATTTGGAAATTGATAGGTACGAGTAATGTTTTGAAAGTTCTTGTAATTGCACGAGCCTTTAGGCGAGTGCAATTAAAGAACTTTCAAAACATTACGAGTGCCTATGAATTCCAAATTGTACGAGAAGGTCGTGCGATTTTTTATTTATAGTTCACTCGACAAAATTTTATAAAACATGCGAAGCGAAGGCATTCATTCATCTTCATTGCCTTTGCTATAACCGACCCTTCTCCAAGAACGTTAAGTCAAGAACAGCATAGAAAGTGTTAACGTTGCTGTAAAACCTTTTTAAATAAGTATTTTATGTATGATTTGAACTACAAAATACTAGAAAATAATTTTACATCTCAAGTAAAAAGCCATTTTAATGCATGTTTACAACTATTGAATGACAGTACTGACAGCTAAACAGCGAATCAAGAAGCGACTTTTCTTTCAAAACGTACTGTGTGAAAACTAAGCGAAAGTTGAGAGTTTACAGTTCGCTAATTTAAGTTTTTTTCCTCTTAGCATTTGCTAATAACTGCAAAAACACAATTTCAAAAATACTTTCTTTGAAAACAAGTTAGCTGGACAACATCAAAAGGGATAAAAGCGACAAATATGTCGTTCAAGTTAAACGTTTTCAAGTACAGCTTGCCGTGAACGAGTCGCCAGTGATCAGACCATGTGCTTTGGATATTATTCCCTCCTGTAGCTTGAAGAATTTCGCTGCTATTTTCTTTGAATGGTGAATTATCTGAAGATTTTATTATTTCAAGACTGGATTGACAACTTAGGATCAATTAACTTGTGATAAATAGCTGAATTCGTCTCTCTACAACTACTTGACAGTTTGCCGGTAAGATTAACTATTTTCAAAACAAAAAACGAGCCTCTACTCGCTGTATTTTTTCGCTAAACGGAAAGAAATTTGCTTTAAAACTATTGTTAGGTGTTTTCTACATATCGTACAATTATTGTAGATGTGGTGTTGAATATATTTTTCGAGAAGACCACAGAAGACAACAGGTGGTAAAACGAGAACATTCAAAACTCCAACTCAAATTGTTTGGCGAAAACTAGAAAGAAAAAACGACTATCTACTACAAAACAGGTCTAGTTATCATAATTTGAGGCCTTCCTATGTGTGTATTAAACAGTTTTCTGAAATGTTTGCATTTTAATCTATAAAACACTTATTTTTTGGGGAATTTCACTCATTTCACTGGGGAAATTTGCCGCTTTCGGCCGTGTTTCCATAGCGACCTAATTGGTACTCCCGCTGAGTACCAATTAACGCTCTAATTGTACTCCTCTAGACCAATCAGAATCGAGTAATTTTGTCGTGCGTACTATAATTTATAAAATAGCTTTCTAAAAAACCTTAGTCCTTATCCTGTCTGTTTGTAGAATGGGATTATTTTCTTGGCCATTATTAATTTTTCCCATAAATTCCTATATAATATAATTTGACATATTAAATCAACATTCCTTCACAGATCATGGTCGCAAGTTCTCTTCAATGTCATTCATATTCATTTTGTACAACATTCAAGGTTTCAATCCTATGAGGTTTGACGTAGTGGATAGCAGCTCTGTATATCACAGTGGGGAATATGGTCCAGTATTCGGTTACGATGTCTCCATCGGTAATGATGCCGCAACATCTGCCAGGAGTTATAACATGCCATGTGCTTATGCCACTCCTCCCGGCTGTGTGAGATACTCTCTCTGTAATTTCTTTACAAACATATCGGGTAGATATATCATTGATGACGTTGAAGTGTTTTATAAGCAGGCAGTGTAGCAACGAGTAGGAATCAGTGGGAACCCACGATTAAACGTTACGAATTTATTATTAATAACCAACCACGATCAATTTCTTCTTTTCAAGATGACACGACCTAGAGAGAAGTCTCATAGAACGACAAACAGACCAACAGACCAACAGACCAACAGACCAACAGACCAACAGACCAACAGACCAACAGACCAACAGACCAACAGACCAACAGACCAACAGACCAACAGACCAACAGACCAACAGACCAACAGACCAACAGACCAACAGACCAACAGACCAACAGACCAACAGACCAACAGACCAACAGACCAACAGACCAACAGACCAACAGACCAACAGACCAACAGACCAACAGACCAACAGACCAACAGACCAACAGACCAACAGACCAACAGACCAACAGACCAACAGACCAACAGACCAACAGACCAACAGACCAACAGACCAACAGACACAAACTTTTTTTAAAATTCGGATTCAAAGCTCTAGGAAAGAAGTAACAAATGTGTTTGGTTGGTTATTAAACAATGAGAATGAGAACGAGGACGAGGACGAGGACGAGGCATTCATTTTATTATTCACGGAGCCTCATTTGTTTGTGACAAGTGAAGTAGATCTCGGAATTCGAAGTGGTCTGTTCCAAGATGGACTTTATGACTATTCGCAGCCTATTTTTTCGTTTGTCTTATTGTTCCTATTGTTTATTTCTTTTTTTTTTACCTCGTTTTACTCCGGTTGTTTTTTTTGTTTTTTTTTTTTCCGGGTATTATAATAGCGCCTGGTGAGCGGAGATGGCCGGGAGAGCCATGCGCATACGTTAGAAATTGATTGTGAATACCGCCGAGCGAGCGAAGATGCCCGGAGAGCCATGAGTACAAGAGAATTAATTGTGAATACCGCCGAGTGAGCGAAGATGGCCCGGAGATCCATGGGTACAAGATAATTAGTTGTGAATACCGCCGAGTGAGCGAAGATGGCCCGGAGAGCCATGGGTACAAGATAATTAGTTGTGAATACCGCCGAGTGAGCGAAGATGGCCCGGAGAGCCATGGGTACAAGATAATTAGTTGTGAATACCGTCGAGTGAGCGAAGATGGCCTGGAGAGCCATGGGTACAAGATAATTAGTTGTGAATACCGCCGAGTGAGCGAAGATGGCCCGGAGAGCCATGGGTACAAGAGAATTAGTTATGAATACCGCCGAGTGAGCGAAGATGGCCCGGAGAGGCATGGGTACAAGAGAAATAGTTGTGAATACCGCCGAATGAGCGAAGATGGCCCGGAGAGCCATGGGTACAAGAGAATTAATTGTGAATACCGCCGAGTGAGTGAAGATGGGCCGGAGAGCCATGGGTACAAGAGAATTAGTTGTGAATACCGCCGAGTGAGCGAAGATGACCCGGAGAGCCATTGGTACAAGAGAATTAGTTGTGAATACCGCCGCGTGAACGAAGGTGGCCCGGAGAGCCATGGGTACATGAGAATTAGTTGTGAATACCGCTGAGTGAGCGAAGGTGGCCCGGAGAGCCATGGGTACAAGAGAATTAATTGTGAATACCGCCGAGTGAGCGAAGATGGCCCGGAGAGCCATGGGTATAAGAGAATTAATTGTGAATACCGCCGAGTGAGCGAAGTTGGCCCGGAGAGCCATGGGTACAAGAGAATTAATTGTGAATACCGCCGAGTGAGCGAAGATGGCCCGGAGAGCCATGGGTACAAGATAATTAGTTGTGAATACCGCCGAGTGAGCGAAGATGGCCCGGAGAGCCATGGGTACAAGATACTTAGTTGTGAATACCACCGAGTGAGCGAAGATGGCCCGGAGAGCCATGGGTACAAGATAATTAGTTGTGAATACCGCCGAGTGAGCGAAGATGGCTCGGAGAGCCATGGGTACAAGAGAATTAGTTATGAATACCGCCGAGTGAGCGAAGATGGCCCGGAGAGGCATGGGTACAAGAGAAATAGTTGTGAATACCGCCGAATGAGCGAAGATGGCTCGGAGAGCCATGGGTACAAGAGAATTAGTTATGAATACCGCCGAGTGAGCGAAGATGGCCCGGAGAGGCATGGGTACAAGAGAAATAGTTGTGAATACCGCCGAATGAGCGAAGATGGCCCGGAGAGCCATGGGTACAAGAGAATTAGTTGTGAATACCACCGAGTGAGCGAAGATGGCCCGGAGAGCCATGGGTACAAGAGAATTAGTTGCGAATACCGCCGAGTGAGCGAAGATGACCCGGAGAGCCATTGGTACAAGAGAATTAGTTGTGAATACCGCCGAGTGAACGAAGATGGCCCGGAGAGCCTTGGGTACATGAGAATTAGTTGTGAATACCGCCGAGTGAGCGAAGGTGGCCCGGAGAGCCATGGGTACACGAGAATTAATTGTGAATACCGCCGAGTAAGCTAAGATGGCCCGGAGAGCCATGCGTTTACGGTAGAAATTGATTGTGAGTACCGCCGAGTAGGCGAAGGTGTCCTGGAGAGCCATGGGTACACGAGAAGTAATTTTGAATACCGCCGAGTGAGCGAAGATGGCCCGGAGAGCCATGGGTACAAAAGAATTAATTGTCAATGTCTTTGTCTGTGTTTTCTTCAATTTTTATGGCAAATTCCCTCCAAAAAATACTCTTCTCCTATTTTTACATTTAACGGTATAGTTTTTTGTACTCTCCCCCTGTCAGCCTCAGGGGGGCCTTCTCAGTGCCTCTATTTCGGACCTGGTTCGGAGCCTGGGGCCGACGGAGGGTAGGGTTTCCTGTCTAGTAAGCCTTTTACATTTTTGTCACACCGGGTTGGTTTATGCTGGTAGGTTGATTGCACTCAGTTTGCGTCAAAATTGGAAGAAGTTAACAGGCTAGAACCAGCCGGGGCTATTCCCTTAACGTGCATTATCGAGGAAACCCTGCCTTTTGTTGGCCCTTTTCCTCCGCCTTCCCTGGTGTGCGCTCGTCCGGGCCTGGGGAGACTTTCTCAATTGCGTTTTTAGGACTCAAGCCACTTCAGAGCAGACAGCCTACATACTAAGCATACGTATGATTTGTCACGTCGGATCAAAGGTTAATAAGCTTTGAGTTGTGGAGTATTGGGGGTTCTGAGTAATGGATATAGTTTTTAAGTATTGAATTGTAAGGATGTTATGGGTATATTTGGATGTAAGCTATATTCCATCTCGTCTCTTTACCTTGGTGAGGGACAGGAGCGGATCTCACCCATAACTTAACTTACTGCGACGTGATAATAAGTATGCAGTGAGAATATATAACTATAATAATTGAAAATATTTAGCACAAAAAATGAACGCTTTCTATTATATTTTCAGAGGTGGATACGGGGGAGAATTTTGGGGATTACAACCCCCTATGAGAATTTCGATTAGCTAGCTGACAGTGAGAGAATGATGTTTAACTAGAATTAGACGTTACTTGATTCGCTGTCATTGCCATCATACAGCAACCCCCGGTTAAAAAATATCGTGGATCCGCCCCTGATTTTGTTTCATACACATATCATCTTGTGCTTCGGTGGATGTATTCTCAGTATGAAAATTTAAGCATATATTCTAATGTAGGAAAAGTGCTATAGTGCAGCACGGACCACGGAGGCCGGGGAGAGGGCTGAGCTCACCAACTTCTTAAACCAAAAACTGTTGCCTAAAGTTTTGACATGACTTTAATACATTCATTATTTTACAATTGTCCCACAAAACCGCGACACTGAAAACCGCATTCCCGAGAACTTCAATCTTTATTTTTTTAGAGAAGGTGGAGGCGTTCACCCAGGACCACCAGATTAGACGCCCATGCTCAAAACTATGCTCCACTGTCCGTGTACAAAACTATTGAGAGTTGTATTGTTCTTATTCAGGTTAATGCTTTGCACAAAACAAAATACACAAAAATTGCCTTTTTTAGCAATAAACAAATAGCCCAGATTAGTAATAGACCCCTTGCATGAGACGTCAAAGCAGCTCAATTTGGAGGACAAAACAAAAGAATTTCGATCTCCTGAGAATTGAAAACCTATCATTTTTTCCTCCAAATTGAGTTGATGCTTTGAAGTCACGTTCAAGATATCTATTTGTTTTGTAGTGGATAATTTTCATAAATAGCTACATTAGCATTCTGTTAGTAAATCTGTGAGACTTATGGTTCGTAAGCATCAATTATGTAAACATGTTGGTGGCATCAACCTATAAGGTTTTTGTAAGATATGCCTTCAACATGGCCAGTATTATACGTAAACTGAAACCGAAAATTTTACCTCCTTACCTTGAACGTAGTGTTTCTCTATACCACGGGTCATAATCTTGAAAAAAGCCGATCCTTTTCATGAGTTGCATCCCTATTAATTTGTCTTCTTATGTACAACCGTTAAACAAAGAAATGATACTCTAGAAAATGACAATTTGTCTGAAATGGGAAATCATTACGCCCAAGGTAAAGAGGTCTATCGGTTAAATATTGTAACTAAAAGTGCACGAGTGATAATAAAAACCTGGTTCAAAACCTCAAATATCTGCCTGTTAATGCAGTGATGTTGAAGAGTCAGACAGAAACTAAATGGAAATTACTACTTGTATAAAGTTTAGAGAGTCTAGAATCTTGAACGGGAGAAAGAGAGCATACATAAGAGAGGGAAACGTTTTAAAATCGCGCGCTCCATGTGAATTCCCGGTTGGGCTATTTTTAGCATTCGCATACAGTCAATTTTTGCCTCACCGTACTCCAGTGCGTCAAAATTTGCGTGCCTGGAAGTAGCGAAAACATGTAAAGATGTTTGGAAAAAAACATAAATTTGGCGTCTTTTTTAGTGTTCCACAGGCTCAGTCGTGTTGTATCAGAGAACAGAACATAACCAATTCTGATTTATTTGCTTTATATAATAGATTTTGCCGAAAAAAGTGAGAAAAATCGACTAAAATATGTTGTTTTTAGGCGCCTTCGCACACGTTCACGTCCAGGCATCAAAAAGATCAAAAACCGAACGACTGCTAATGCTAAAAATTTCTGATCAATTCAATAGATATTCTGATTATTTGTTGAGCTTCAGGTTGTGGGACAAAGCAACAGTAACTAAGGAAGTCGGAATCATGAAAATGAGACATTTCAAAATATACTTTCGTGTACCAGTACAATGTTTCCTTACAGTGTAACATTAAGAACACTTCTCATCCTAACCAAGGCGATCAACTACCAAACATTATGCACTAGCTGGTCATAGCAAAGGGTTTAGTGGCTGACTAAACCTCTTATCTGTTTAGAGCTTTGGTTGAACTGCATCACGTGGTTGGTACTCGATAGCAGTGAATAGCCCTTACCTCAATATATTTCATCAATTCATTGCATCTATATCATTCACCATAGTCTATAGATAAAAATTGAAATTAAAGAAACGACCTGTGGTCTTGAATGCTGTAAAGATTATGCCTAAATTCTAAATAGTTCTATAGTATTTTCCTTAAACACCTAAGTTCTCTTTTACTTCTGGTGCTAACTGGATACGATATTACGATGGCAAATGTATAGACTTTAAGGACAAACAGAAGAATTAAAAAAAAAAAGCGATTTTATTGATATGAAGACGTACTAAGGGGAACGGATATGAAGCACGTTTTTGACTTGTAATTAGTTTGGGAATTCCAAAGGAGTCATTGAAAATCTGGGAGAATAATTAGAAAACGACTTCAAAACTGAGGAATTCTGTATTAATGGTATCTGAAGGCGTATTCTAGTGCAGCACTATAATAAAACAGACGTTTTGATCCTTTATGAACCTGACATTTCTTTAATTTTTATTACTAGAACTCAGTACAAAAGGTGATTATAGTCTTTGCCTAAAATTAGACTGGGAAATTGATTAAAACCCATACAGACTTCATTTTTTTCGGTATGTATTCATCTTAATGAAAGGTTGAAGATTAGGATCGTTCTAACATTATTATAAGTAGTTAGTTAACGTTACCATGGAGATCTGCATGAAATGGAACATTCCAGAAACATAGCTTGAATGTATAACCTTGGACTAAAGTGCATACGATATTACGATAGCAAATGAATAAACGTTGGCGACAAAAAGGGGGTTCTGAGTGTGTACTGGTGGTCAAAATTCAAAACCGTTTTTTTTTTGTTGATATTTTTTACTTCAACAGATGCAACTTGATTCTGTAAATTAGTACTAGAGCACTTTTTCCGATATATTCATAGCGAATTATTTATCTTAGAAAACGTCAACGTCTGCTGTGATCAGAACTCATTAGTCAAATCCTTCTACCTCATTGTGCCTGCAATACTGTCTTTTAACTCGTCTAGCGCCTTTTAATGAGCTCTTATTCACTTCAGAGTCAACATGAAATGTTGGGACAGGTGTTGATAAGATTCTCAAGTTTTATCTGACAACACAACTGGATTCACAATCAATTGAAGGTGATCGTCGTCGGTTGAACATTCTGCAAAAAGAATCAGAGAAACATGAGGGCCCTCGCTATTCTTTGGGTACTTTGCTTCGCTATAATTTTTCGAAGATTAAAAACTAAATTCAAAATAGGTCTATAGTATAAGCCTTTTCACACTTTAGCGGGCGCGTGGGGCCTGGTACCGATTCGGGATAAAATCCCAGCGGAAGTGAGTTTTTCCCTCGTGTTTCTTGTTATTTGAAGCGAAAAACCGAATATTGTAAGACGCTGTGAATGATACATTTTAGGAAGTTTTTCACTGAAACATATTCCAAGGTATGTAATAAGGCCTTCTGATATCATCTACGCCCATATTTAATTGAGAAAACAGTTTTATGTGTTAAAAATGCTTTGGATTATGGATGTACTGATTCAAAGACTTTGGGTGACACGTTCGATCGAACATGCAAGTTGGTTAATTTTGTTTTGTTTGCTAAATGGCTTTATTTATTCCGCGTTCTAGATGAGGATTTGTGCCTTTGCACATTGCAGTAGTAGTACGTATCATCTTCAGAAGTGGAAACTTAACGAGTGTGATGTTCACCGGGGAATAAAGCATGAACAATGTGATTGTAAGCCGCCATTTGTACTTTTTCCTTTCCCAACTGCTATATCTGACGCGGAAACTAGAAGAGATTGGATCAGAGCTGTTAACCGTAAAGATGCTAAAACAGGGAAAAACTGGCAGCCGAATTTTGATTCTAGGGTCTGCTCTTATCACTTTGTAGATGGAAAACCTTCAGAAGCTCACCCAAGCCCTTCAATAAATCTTATTAGGGCAGCTGCTACTGGTGGGACATCCAGTTATCATTTTGTACCTAAAAGGAAAAGAGCTTTATCTCATAAATCGAGAGGATTTGTTCCAAAAAAATTAAAATTGTCTACTGACACAACAGATGATCCAATAATAAATGAAGAGCCAGACAAACAAGACAATTCAGGTCCTAATGACTCAATAGCAATACCCACTATCAATAACAATGATCATGATTATGGCTTACCTCCATTAACAATCAAATGCAGCTGCAGAAAGGACTGTAACTGTACTGGTTGTTTGATAAAGGATTTAGAAATTGCATGTCTCAAGGACAAAATTGACAAGGCATATTTAATGATCAATGATATGAAAAAGCAAAATAAAATGAGAGGACCAGCAACTGACAGATTTACAGAGACTGATGCAAGGGTTAATGTGTACACTGGTTTACCAAACAAAGCTTGTTTTGATTCCCTGTGCAAACACTTACAGAAGAAATCAGCCAAGATTCGACATTGGAGGGGAACACAAAAAGTAATAGTTACAAAGGCTAAAAGGTTTTATAAGAGGAAGCCAAGCAAAGTTAGTAAGAGAGGGCCACAAAGAAAGCTAGCTGTTAAAGATGAGGTGCTTTTGACATTAATGAAATTGAGACTTGGTCTTCCCACTGAATTACTAGCAGAACTGTTTCTTATTAGTACTGGTTTGGTTTCGCAGATATTTAACACTTGGATAAAATTTCTAGCCAAGCAACTAGGACCTATCATTCATTGGCCAGACAGAGATACTATCAAGCAAATGCTACCACGTTCTCTGAGGGGATACCCTAACTTATGCTGTACCATTGACTGCAGTGAAATCTTCATTGAGAGACCAAGGGACCTAGAAACACAAGCTCTCACTTGGTCTGATTACAAAAAGCATAACACAATCAAATTTTTGGTAGGTATTGCTCCAAATGGAATGATCAGTTTCCTGTCAAAATTATGGGGTGGTAGAGCCTCTGATCAACATATAACAAGGCAGTCTGGGTTTCTAAATAAATTAGAGCCTGGAGATTTAATTATGGCAGACCGTGGTTTTCCTCTTCGTGAAGATCTGCTTATGAAAGGAGCAACCCTGACAATTCCTCCCCCCAGCAGTGGTATTGAACAAATGACCCAAGAAAATGTTAGAGCTACAAAAAGGATAGCAAATGCTCGAATCCATGTTGAGCGTGCAATAGGAAGAATGAAAAATTTTGCTCTGTTGAGACATGTAATGCCACTTACACTTTTGCCAATTTCTGATGATATTGTCACAGTTGCTGCATGTCTGTGTAATTTTTTGCCACCTTTAGTTAACTAGTTTCACTGGCATGTGTGCTACAACATAAACACTAAAAGTGTGCAGTATAAGTGTACTAAATTAGTTCTAAATGATGGTAATTATGTTGCTTTCTATTGTTTAATTGGTGCTATTTATTACTAAATGGTGCAAAATATTAATATTGCATGTTCTTAGTGTTTGCACTCTATTAAACTTTTGTCCATAAATAAAACATGGCAAGTTATTACAGTATTTTCAAAATGGAAACATCTCACTTAGATCTTAACACATAGCCAGGGAAAGAGTGTAATGGTCTGTAAGGATTCTATAATTAAGCTGGTAGCTGACTCATATAATATAGTACCTATCCAAAAATTATACAAAATGATATGAATGTGTTGAGAAATGAACACCTTATTTAAGTCAGTGATTACTTAAATTTATTTTTAACAAACTCAATACATAAATTTATTGTTTTAACTCCTTGTTGTCTGACCTTGACAAATTAAATACAAATGATGTTATCAAGGAAATTCACAATGCAGTGAACCTTGATAAATACAGTGCGAAACAATATGAAGGTACTGTACGTGGCACTGTACATGCTTTATTTTTTGGTCACCAAAGTTATTATGTTGCTCTTGTGTTATTATTATTGTTCATGAGATATGGGATAATATGGTTCTCAAAGAAATATTCTGCTGCATTTTCAAGTGCTTTCCATCTTTCTGTATCAAACTTAATTCTCTCTAGGTAGAATCCATGTTTGCTATAAACAAAAAAGTCACACCATTGTCTTCTAGTCACCCCCATCTGGTATTGGACTTGACTATAGTATGGATGATTCTTTGAAAGACTTACTTGTCCTTTTTTATTGGTTTTTAAATATTTTAGATTGCTTTGATTGGGGGCAGAGTCTGCAATGCTGAAAGGGCATTTTATCTCAAGAAGGCCTTCCCCACAACATGCACAGTCTACTAATCCATCAGGACTTGCACCAATATAGGCCTTGCTTGGTATTACACACAGTCCACTAGGCCTCACTTGTACATTCTGATGCTTAAGCTTTATTACTTCTTTGGTATATGCATTTCTAGCCTCATCCTCCATTTGTATGCCATAAAGCAATGCAGGTATTGCCTTGCTGTCAGATTTCATTGAACACAAGGAATCCAAAAGGGACCTGCATGTATTATTTGTCTTGTCATTAGATTGTTGCAAAGTGTTAACCTTAGTCATGACACTGTGTGAGACAGAGGCAGTAATCCTGCCAACACGCTGTGACTTCCATTCGTGATTGTCTTTCTGTCCAAGGGTGTGACTTTCAAGAACACAGGCTTCATCGACACTGAAACTGCTTAGAATGTCAAGTATCTGACTTCCTGTGTCCACTTCAGAGACTATTTCAGGGATACTTTTTGGTGCACTAGTAGAAGTTTCAATTTCAATTGTACTCTCCACATTGATATCATCCTCAGGGAAGTAATTAGTAGTCACATGTAGATCAACATATTGAAATCCACATGCATTTGGTATGCTTGGATACAAAGCATCCAGCAAACTCTTGAGTGTGGGAGAATCCTTTTCAACATTTAAGCTTTCTGGTTGATAACATTGCCTGTGGTGGGAATTAATTGTGGTTCCTCTTGCTTTCTTTTTATAGCTGGGTTTTCTTAACTGCATTTCACACACTCTCTTTGGTTCTATTTTTCTTTTTTTGCCATAATTATTCCATTGGCATTCTGTTGATGTGGGTGATTGTTTAATGACTAATCCATTATTCCAAGCATACTCAACTTTAAATAACACAGCTGCAACATGATTACAGGTTGAACCAAGTCTGTAAAAGTAATACAAACAAAACCAAGACCTTATAATGTAATATATCATAATAGGTTCAAAATACAATACTATGATAAAGTTATATAAGGTTAGTCTGTAAGAATTAAAATAAAATCGATAAATATCAAAAAAGTGCCTCAGTGTATTTACATACCCAGCAAAACAAGTGCAATAAGCTGAGACTACTGTACCAGTAAGTTTCTCTGCACATACCCATATTCTGTGCGGAACATTATTGATATTTTGAGATGGGGTGGACTCAGACTTTAGGAAACAGTACTTAGAGGATGAATTGACTTCATGATAATAGACGTTTTTCAGCCATTTAGAGTCGAAGTAACTATAAGCCTTGCCTTCTTTATAGTCACTAAGTAAACGTTTTTTCAAAGCAGTTTGCGATTGTTCAGCAGTGAGCAGAAATTCTGCGATGTGCAGCTGAAAAATGGGTGGCCACTTCTTAATTCCTACATCCTCGTCAAGCCAACCACTTGAAAGTGAGAAAGGATCGGGTAGTTGAAAACCTTCGAATTTAAGCAAGGAGTTATACTGAATCTTTTTTCTTGAGTTTTCTTCTGCCGCGCTGGGTTTTACTGAAATTCCCAGTTCGTGAGCACCATATGCCAGCGCAGCTAACTCCTCCTTCGTTCCTGTTACTTTAAGACCGCGATCGCGTAAAAATGACTTCAATTCTGGGACTTTATAGCGTCTAAAGTCGCCTAGGTTTTTACTTTCACGATTTTCCTTCTCTTCCATTTCTATTTTGTTCCCTATTTAGCGGGAAAACTTCAGTCACGTGTAGCAAGTTCAGTTTGTTTACATCTGGGCCTACTTGACAGCTCGATTAAAAGGCCGACCATAATTCATAAATTAAGAAGGGTTTTTTACAGTGATTACTCGTTTTTTCAATGCAAAATGAAAGAATACTTACCTCGAAGTTGTTCTTGATCGGCAAATATGAAAAATTTATTGGCAAAGCAGCAAAAACTGAAAAGAAAAATCGCTTCAAACAACAAGAAACATACGGGAAAAACCCACTTCCGCTGGGATTTTATCCCGAATCGGTACCAGGCTCCGCGCGCCCGCTAAAGTGTGAAAAGGCTTATTTCCCTTTAGTACCTAAGTTCTCTTCTGGTGCTAACTGGATACGATATTACGATGGCAAATATATAGACTTTAAGGACAAACAGAAGAATTAAAAAAAAATGCGATTTTATTGATATGAAGACGTAGTAAGGGGAACGGATATGAAGCACGTTTTTGACTTGTAATTAGTTTGGGAATTCCAAAGGAGTCATTGAAAAGTTAAAAAAAGAAAAATTAATTCATAAAAATTGCGATTTTAGTCTTATGAAGGCGTAATCAATGGAAACCAAACTTGCTGTAAATAACGCACCTTTTCGACTTCTAACCCGTTTTGGACTTCCAAAGGAGTCATTAAAAATCTGGGAGAATAATTAGAAAACGACTTCAAACCTGAGGAATTCTGTATTAATGGTATCTGAAGGCGTATTCTATGGCATCACTATAATAAAACAGTCGTTTTGATCCTATACGAACCTAATATTTCTTCAATTTTTATTACTAGAACTCAGTACAAAAAGGGACTATAGTATTTGTATAGGAAATCGCACGACCTCGAGTACAATTTCGAAGTTAATAGTTACGAGTAATGTTTTGAAAGTTCTTGTAATTGCACGAGCCTTTAGGCGAGTACAATTAAAGAACTTTCAAAACATTACGAGTGCCTATTAATTCCAAATTGAACGAGAAGGTCGTGCGATTTTTTATTTATAGTTCACTCAACAAAATTTTATAAACATGCGAAGCGAAGACATTCATTCATCTTCATTGCCTTGCTATAACCGACCCTTCTCCTAGAACGCTAAGTCAAGAACAGCATAGAAGTGTTAACGTTGCTGTAAAACCTTTTTAGATTAGTATTTTATGTATGATTTGAACTACAAAATACTAGAAAATAATTTTACATCTCAAGTAAAAAGCCATTTTAATGTATGTATGCTAAACGGCGAATCAAGAAGCGACTTTTCTTTGAAAACGTACTGTGTGAAAACTAAGCGAAAGTTGAGAGTTTACAGTTCGCTAATTTAAGTTTTTTTCCTCTTAGCATTTGCTAATAACTGCAAAAACACGATTTCAAAAATACTTTCTCTTAAAACAAGTTAGCTTGACAACATCAAAAGGGATAAAAGCGACAAATATGTCGTTCAAGTTAAAAGTTTTGAAGTACAGTTTGCCGTGAACGAGCTAGTCGCCAGTGATCAGACCATGTGCTTAGTTTGGATATTATTCCCTCCTGTAGCTTGAAGAATTTCGCTGCTATTTTCTTTGAATGGGTGAACTCTCCGAAGATTTTATTATTTAAAGACTGGATTGACAACTTAGGATCAATTAACTTGTGATAAATAGCTGAATTCGTCTCTCTACAACTACTCGACAGTTTGCCGGTAAGATTTGATCTTAACTATTTTCAAAACAAAAAACGAGCCTCTTCTCGCTGTGTTTTTTCGCTAAACGGAAAGAAATCTGCTTTAAAACTATTGTTAGCTGTTTTCTACATATCGTACAATTATTGTAGATTTGGTGTTGAATATATTTTTCGAGAAGACCACAGAAGACAACAAGTAGTAAAACGAGAACATTCAAAACTCCAACTCAAATTGTTTGGCGAAAACTAGAAAGAAAAAAACGACTTTCTACTACAAAACATGATTTATTAGGTGTTGAATTTGTCTAGTTATCATAATTTGAGGCCTTCCTATGTGTGTATTGAACAGTTTTCTGAAATTTTCCATTTTAATCTATAAAACACTGATATTTGTGTGAATTTCACTCATTTCACTGGGGAAATTTGCCGCTTTTGGCCGTGTTTCCATAGCGACCTAATTGGTACTCCCGCGGAGTACCAGTTAACGCTCTAATCGTACTCCTCTAGACCAATCAGAATCGAGTAATTTTGTCGATTGTACTATAAGTCCTGCAATTGGACTGGGAAATTGATTAAAACCCATACAGACTTCAAATTTTTATTTTTCAGTATGTATTCATTTCAATAAAAGCTTGAAGATTAGGATCGTTCTAACATTATTAAGAGTAGTTAGTTAACGTTACCATGGAGATCTGCATGGAATAGAACATTCCAGAAACATAGCTTGAATGTATAACCTTGGACTCAACTAGTCCAAAACAAGTCTTACGACAAACAATAACCAATAAATATTTCATTGCATCTATATCATTCACCATGATCTATAAATGAAAATTAACGATCAAAGAAAGGACTTGTGGTCAAAAATGGGGTTAACATTGTGCCTAAATTCTAAAAGGGTCTATAGCAATTTCCTTAATTACCTAAGTTCTTTTTTACTTCTGGTGCATCGCCAGAAATTCCGAACGATTTTGGGCGGAGCTTATTATTCATCATTTTTACCCTGTTAATGAAGCAATTGTGTATATTCAATTGCGATTGTGCTATTGTCAATGTGACAATTGAATGTTTACCTTTCCGGAACGTTGCGATAATAATGGCGTCTCGACAAGAAAAAGGGTTTTATTTGGCATTAAATAGCACTTCCACAGTGGATATTTTACCCACGATTTTAAACAAGATTGAATAAATGGAATAAACAACTTTAAGAAGAGTTCAGTGTGAAAATGCGTTTCATCTTGTACTCCAAACTCAAGTTACATCTCAAGATGGAGGCAGAAATGGAAGCCCTGTTAATGCTAAACTTCACCTCGTAAAACCGAGACGAAAATTTAATTCTTTCTTCTGAAATTTCGTGAAATGCTCAAGACATACTTCCTCAATCGATTGGAATTCGGGAAAGAAAAAGTGTTTGACTATTTTGAGCTGAGAGCCGAAGATGTGAGACCAGTTTCAGGTGTTCTTATGATAATCCACTGTAATGTCTGACTATCATAGTCCTTGGCATTAAAATGTAATTACCGAGCTGAAAACTATCACCAACGGAATTAAATTGAGATCAAATGAAAGTTCGAATACACTTTATTGTATTTGAGGTTCGGGCTGGCTTACTTATATAGTTAAAATTAAAATATTTTACTTTATCGAAATTTCTCAATACTTTTCCCACCATATTTGAGCCCTGAATTTTATAAGTATCATGACTTTAACTGCGCATGTCCGTTCGGAATTTCTGGCGATGGCTAACTGGATACAATATTACGATGGCAAATGTATAGACGTTGGCGACAAAAAGGGGGTTCTGAGTGTGTACTAGTGGTCAAAATTCAAAACTGTTTTTTTTAAATATTTTTTACTTCAACAGATGCAACTTGATTTTGTAAATTAGTACTACAGCACTTTTTTCAGATATATTCATTTTCAGATATATTCATAGCGAATTATTTATCTTAGAAAACGTCAACGTCTGCTGTGATCAGAACTCATTAGTCAAAACCGTTGTACCTCATTGTGCCTGCAATACTGTATTTTAACTCGTCTGGCGCCCTTTTAATGAACTCTTATTCACTTCAGAGTCAAATCGAAATGTTGGGACAGGTGTTGATAAGGTTCTCAAGTTTTATCTGACAACACAACTGGATTCACAATCATTTGAAGGTGTTCGTCGTCGGTTGAACATTCTGCAAAAAGAATCAGAGAAACATGAGGGCCCTCGCTATTCTTTGGGTACTTTGCTTCGCAAACATTTTTCGAGGAAATACCTCGTCCGAAATTATTTTTAATGCTGCCGAACAGCCTTATTACCGAACACCACAATTCGGCTATCTTATTTTTCTGTTCCACCCAAATAGTAAACTAGAAGACGAAAACGCCCGCCAGTTTCATGCAGAAGATTACAAGCAATGTGCTGTTGGCTGTGCCAGTATGTTGTCTTGTCTTTCATTCAACTTTGGAAAATACCCCATCTTCTTTTACCAAGGGAAAGCCCAGTACCTCTGTGAGATGTTGCCGACTGATAAATACAACTCTTCGTCCGTGTATCAAAGCCCAAGTCCAGGTTTTGACCACTACAGCATCAGGGTAAGTTTGAAAAATATTCATACACTTTATTCTACTTTTAAACTAAATGATTGCTTGAAATGTAGTAATTTTAATGCAAAACAATTCCAGTCTATATTATTATTAAGGTATCTTTATAAAAAAAAAATTTTAAAAAATGGGAAATTTAGTCTTAAGCTTTAGTAAGTTAAACTTACAGATAAGTGATATTTAAAAAACGAGTGTTAACGATAAAACGATAAAACACGAATGCGAGTTTTTTTTTACATGACTTCTAAAACCCATGAAGAGTCAAAAACATTTTCTGAGCATTTGTATTCAAGACTATAATAAAAAAATGTATTTTGCAGTATAATCTGGTGCCACATTATAAGTTTTGAATATCGTGTGTTTCATGAATAAAATTACAATATGATGTCTGTAAGGAATAGAAATCTCAGGAGGCTCAGTTAACATTTGTGTTACTTTTTAGGGCATAACGCTTTTGAAAAACCTTTCTTTGTTAGACATCAATGCTTTGTTATTTAGATTTGCTTTGTTTTTTCATGTTCTGTTTTTTCGTGTGTCATAATGACAATGCAGCGCTTTTGGAAAGTACAAACCTCTAAAAGAGAAAGCTTTAGTAGATTCGGTACCTTCGAGTACCAAATATTCTTCAAAGTGGGCCTATAATATGTTTGAGGATTGGAAGAGATTTAGAGTCAAACGAGATCATGCAAGATCCTTCAAAAGAGATTATTCCATGGCAGGTTGAAGATATCTTTCAATTATACAAAATCATAACACACAGTCACTCGAATTCTGGCTGGTGATGTTCATTCATGATCAAGAAGTCGCGAAACAAAATGGTGAGCTTTATCCGCTGAAGAGCTTGTATCTCATAGTTTGATTTAAACTTTTATTTTTCACACGATATTTTATCGTGAATACACATTTCATGTTTTGACGATATTTTGTCGTTTTTCTTGTTTTTTTTTTTTCTCGAATAGTAGTTCTAGATTATTGAACTTTTTCCAATACAGAAACCATGGTAATTAGAATATGAACACTGTTATCAATCAGCCAATCTATAACACTATATTTCCAATGTTTCTAGTTGAGAAAAACGCTAGTTATAAGTAAATTTAGATAAAAAGTTGTACACAATTGTTTGATATTAGTAAATCTATTTCCGCCGCTATAGATTGACTTTAATTGTCTTTATTTCATTTTATTCTATTCTTTAGGTATAGAGGTTTATAAGAGAGGGCCGTTTTGAGCTGATTTCGGGAGAGTGCAGGTTTGATTAATAATTAATAAACGTGCTGATACAATGCATTTGTCTTTGATGAATTGTTGTAGATATTGAACTGTTTAATAAACATGAGTGTTTTAACTGAAACGAAACTGCAGTTAAAACACTCATGTTTATTAAACAGTTTTATAACTACAACGGTTCATCAAGCATAAATGCATTGTATCAGCACGGATATGAATTATTAATCAGCCCCGCACTCCCCTGAGATATTCAAAACCTCCCCCGACTTTTAGTTTGATGGACCTTTATCCTAGTATAAAATATACGTCACGTGTTTAGTTTGGGCGACACGATTGGCTCTTAGCCTCATTGAATATTAATGAGTTTTAGAAATGAATTTATCTAATGCACAAAAATGTCAAAACTTGATCCCCTTATCCCTGATGACGAGTAATGAGGAATGCTCCATAATTGTGGAAAAAATAGAAGTAGGATAGAATAGAATAAAAGAATGGAAAGAAAGAAAGAAAGAAAGAAAGAAAGAAAGAAAGAAAGAAAGAAAGAAAGAAAGAAAGAAAGAAAGAAAGAAAGAAAGAAAATAAACAAAGAAAGTAGAAAAGAAAGAAAGAAAGTAAAATAGAGAGAAAAAAAGAAAGAAACCCGGAACAAAACCTGAACGGAATTGAAATATATTTGTAAACAGTCTTTCCTCTAATTTGTGTAAGTATTTTCGCGTTTGACCGATTAAAACGTTACCTGAAATTTAACAAATAGTACATGCTATATATATTTTAGAAAATATTAACAGTTATTACTATCAACTTTCAACTATCATCAATAAAATATAAAGGAAAGATAGAAATGATTTTTCAGGATACTAAGTAATTTCTAATACTTTCGTTAAATGAAATAAATTATATGTGCCTGCACTTCAACTTTCATGATAGATAATTTCCGAAAGAAAAAAAAACTTTACCATCCAAGAATAGAATACAAGGCAATTTCGATTTTTTTCAGGGGCCGGTTGTACGAAGCCTGGATGAAGTTATCCACCGGATAAGAGTTATCCAGTGTATAGAATTTGTATAGATTTTATCCGCTGCATAAGGATTTATCCGGTGAATAGCGCTATTCAGGCTTCGTACAACCGGCCCCAGTACTTCAAATATCAGAAAATCAGTAAACTGTACATTAAGCATCCACCCATCCACCCATCCACCCATCCACCCATCCACCCATCCACCCATCCACCCATCCACCCATCCACCCATCCACCCATCCACCCATCCACCCATCCACCCATCCACCCATCCACCCATCCACCCATCCACCCATCCACCCATCCACCCATCCACCCATCCACCCATCCACCCATCCACCCATCCACCCATCCACCCATCCACCCATCCACCCATCCACCCATCCACCCATCCACCCATCCACCCATCCACCCATCCACCCATCCACCCATCCACCCATCCACCCATCCACCCATCCACCCATCCACCCATCCACCCATCCACCCATCCACCCATCCACCCATCCACCCATCCACCCATCCACCCATCCACCCATCCACCCATCCACCCATCCACCCATCCACCCATCCACCCATCCACCCATCCACCCATCCACCCATCCACCCATCCACCCATCCACCCATCCACCCATCCACCCATCCACCCATCCACCCATCCACCCATCCACCCATCCACCCATCCACCCATCCACCCATCCACCCATCCACCCATCCACCCATCCACCCATCCACCCATCCACCCATCCACCCATCCACCCATCCACCCATCCACCCATCCACCCATCCACCCATCCACCCATCCACCCATCCACCCATCCACCCATCCACCCATCCACCCATCCACCCATCCACCCATCCACCCATCCACCCATCCACCCATCCACCCATCCACCCATCCACCCATCCACCCATCCACCCATCCACCCATCCACCCATCCACCCATCCACCCATCCACCCATCCACCCATCCACCCATCCACCCATCCACCCATCCACCCATCCACCCATCCACCCATCCACCCATCCACCCATCCACCCATCCACCCATCCACCCATCCACCAACTCATTGTTCACTATTTTTTTTGATATAAAGTAGTCGTTCAATATTTCATTTGTCTAAACTTTTTTTGAATTTTTACATTTCTTCAGTCCAACTGCAGCACGTCTCCCTGTCTTCACAACTTCACTTGCATCCCTGACTACGATAATGACACCTATGAATGTTCGTGTCCAAGACCTCCTTTTGAAGGCAAACATTGCAAAGGTATGATGTTTTTGTTATAACACCATATAAATGGTATCTGCTGGTATAAATGTGCTTTCCGGGAACAAGGCAGGTGTTGGATAGGATACTAGTTGTATGTATTTTATAATATAATCATTTTATTAACAGATGTCGATGAATGCACCACAGGGAAGCAAAACTGTAGTGCCAACGCCACTTGTACCAACACCATTGGCTCGTTCAACTGCACGTGCAAAGATGGTTACTTTGGCAACGGGACGTCCTGTCACCCCATTACGAGTAAGTTTCATATCCTCACATGCATATTGTAAAGAGATTCATAAAAGCCATCAAAAAGATTCATTTCTCTTTTGTTTATGTCTAGATGTTTTTAAATATCTTAATCATATTTTACTACACTTTATAGTTAACGAATCAGACATCCTCACGGACTATGGAAACGATAGCTATCTTGCAGCTTTGAAGGGTTTCATGAATCAAGTTCCTGAGGATGTCATAAACATTCAGTGGACACGATGTTGGTCAGGAAGGAAAGACGGCTTTGATGTCACCAAAACCTTCCATCCTCAATGTGACGGTAAGGCACCAACCGTCACCATAGCTAGAAAGAAAGATTACGTATGGGGAGGATACTCTGATGTACCATGGTCTACAGGTAAGTCTAGCAAGTAACTTTTCATGCTATTTAAAGACCTTTTGAAAAGAAGGATGCCAAAAATATACATATATATGACAGCAAGAACATGGGATAAGAACGATGTAAAGCTGAGAGAAGCAGGAAATTAAAAATTCTAACTCTAGAATGTTTGTCTAAGAACTCTCTAAAAAGTTGAAGTATTTGGACCAAGCAAATTACGAGGGGAATAAAGTTACTTGGATAACTATTTTCTCAAAATGAAGCAGATATTTTTGTTAAGGAGGCGTAATTATTTCACTGTTTTAATGGTATACGGACTGACATTTGTGAGATGATCGTATTGGTATATTATACTAACCAGCTATCCTCATCAATCTTGGAGGCTTTAGAAACAAAATAAAGAAAAATATTTCTAGTAATCATTCCCTATTTGTTATTTTGTTATTTTGTTGTTTTCATATGACAACGTTCTTGCAATAGACCTTTTTAGCTTCGTATGCAAATTGCCCATTTCAGACCACATGACATTCCCTTGAGAAATGTTCTTTTGTTAAAATATTTACACATGAAGGAATCAATGCCCAAGAGTGGCATCACATGGTCTGCAATGGGCACAACAAACAACGAAGCTAAAAAGGTCTATTAGGTGTATACTGAATATATCAACTCTGAGTTTTTTTGAATATTGACAACAACAAACAGTCCAAATGAAGGTTTCCATATGATGGGACAGCGACTGTAGTGTTATCCCTACGCGATATTCAATAGGAACTAGCTAGACTATCACCTTTGAGAATAACAATATTTATTCTATACATACCGAGATTTACTCAGTAAAATCCTGTGTTTTAAAAATGTTCGTTCGTTCACTTTTCTCAACCAATCACAATGCGCGTATCGCTTTTCACGTGTGAGGAAAACGATACGTCCAATCAGAAGCCACGTACGGCTTTTCTTCACGTGTGAGAAAAACGATACGTCCAATCAGAAGTCGGCAGCAACGGGCTCCACTGCTCTTTCGTGTGAGACTTTCGACTAAACTAGAAAGTTTTTATTTCGAAACATGAATGAAACTATATTTTAGACGAAAAAACCAAAGAGAAAATCGATGACTTACTAATAGTAGAGTGAAGGAAAAGCTGCCTGAGATATAAATATATTGGAAAAGTTCTTTAAAAGTACTGAAAACTTAAACAACAACAAGGAAAGTCAGTTTCAGTTGCTTTTGTAAGAAGACGACTTCGGTGAGACCTAAACTAGAAAGTTTGAGTTCAAAACATGGATGAAAATATAATTTAGAGAACCAAAGAGAAAATCGATGAATTACTAATAGTAGAGTGGAGGAAAAGCTGACCGAGATGTAAATCTCGTTGAAAAGTTCTTTAAAATGTATTAATTAAACAACAACGAGGAATTGAAAGGCAGCTTTGCTGTGTAAGAAGGCGACAGAAACTTCGGTAAGCCTTCTCAAACATTCATGGTGTAAACTAAAAGCCAAAAAGTTGAAAAGATTAAACTTAGAAACCGAATTAGAATAAGTTTTTATAATGCTTGTAAAACAGCGCTGTAAAATAAAGAATTATTGCAATATAATTTTTAGTTTGGAAACTGAACTTTGTTTACAAACTTTAAATTGTTAGAAAGTGCTTTGTACAGTTATATGTTCCACCCTTAATACCAAAGTTAGCCTGTCTGTTTGTAGAATGGGAATATTTTCTTGGTCAATAATTTGTTCCCCACAAATTCCTTATATAACATAATTTGACATATTAAATAAACATTCCTTCACAGATGAGGGTGACAAGAACTCTTCAAAGTCATTCATATTCTCTTTGTACAACATTCAAGGTTTCAATCCTATGAGGTTTGACGTAGTGAAAAGCAGGAGAGCTGCATATCACAAAGTTTCTCTTGGTCCAGTATTCTTTAGCGATGTCCGCATCGGTAATAATGGCGCAGCATCTGCAACGAGTTATAACGAGCCAAAATCTTATGCCATTCCTCCCGGCTGTGTTTTGGGGTCTTACTGTAATTTCTTTACATACATATCGGATAGATATACCATTGATGACATTGAAGTGTTTTATAAGCAGGCAGTGTAGCAACGAGTAGGAATCAGTGGGACCCCAGGATTAAACGTTACGAATTTATTATTAATAACCAACCACGACCAATTACTTTTAATTTAAGTCGGTCTTAGTACCTTAGTCAACATGACACGACCTAGAGAGAAGTCTCTGAGAAACACAGACAGACAGACACAAACACAGACAGACAGACAAACAAGCAAAGAAACAGACAAACAGCACAGGGAGCCCACAGCGACTGGTAGAATTAGTGATTAGAATAAAATCTATCATGCGTAAATGCACGTGCTAGCTCCTGCACGAGCTTGGCGCCTAATAACTTGGAGGAATTTCATTGTCATTACTATTTTCCAAAGCTTTAAACGGAAGACGCTCATTTCCGGTGCTATTGTTTATTTCCGCTTTCGTCCCCCCTTACTCGAGGCGCAGATAGAACGAAAAATTCTTGAAGTTTCATCCCTTGTCATTATATTCTACGCTAGCAACGTTAGCAGCTGATAATTTATTCAGACTTGAACTGCAGCCAATCAGGCGCCGAGCTCGTGCGGGAGCTAGCACGTGCATTTACCCATGATATATTTTATTCTAATTACTGATTCTACCAGTGGCTGTGGCCTCCCTGTGCAAACAGTTATTGCGTTTCAAATACTTGAAATTATTCTTTTTAAAAAACCTCGGATTCCAAACTCTATGATAGAAGTAAAAAATAACTGTGGTTGGTTATTAAACAGATGAGAATGAGAATGAGAATGAGAATGAGAATGAGAATGAGAATGAGAATGAGAATGAGAATGAGAATGAGAATGAGAATGAGAATGAGAATGAGAATGAGAATGAGAATGAGAATGAGAATGAGAATGAGAATGAGAATGAGAATGAGAATGAGAATGAGAATGAGAATGAGAATGAGAATGAGAATGAGAATGAGAATGAGAATGAGAATGAGAATGAGAATGAGAATGAGAATGAGAATGAGAATGAGAATGAGAATGAGAATGAGAATGAGAATGAGAATGAGAATGAGAATGAGAATGAGAATGAGAATGAGAATGAGAATGAGAATGAGAATGAGAATGAGAATGAGAATGAGAATGAGAATGAGAATGAGAATGAGAATGAGAATGAGAATGAGAATGAGAATGAGAATGAGAATGAGAATGAGAATGAGAATGAGAATGAGAATGAGAATGAGAATGAGAATGAGAATGAGAATGAGAATGAGAATGAGAATGAGAATGAGAATGAGAATGAGAATGAGAATGAGAATGAGAATGAGAATGAGAATGAGAATGAGAATGAGAATGAGAATGAGAATGAGAATGAGAATGAGAATGAGAATGAGAATGAGAATGAGAATGAGAATGAGAATGAGAATGAGAATGAGAATGAGAATGAGAATGAGAATGAGAATGAGAATGAGAATGAGAATGAGAATGAGAATGAGAATGAGAATGAGAATGAGAATGAGAATGAGAATGAGAATGAGAATGAGAATGAGAATGAGAATGAGAATGAGAATGAGAATGAGAATGAGAATGAGAATGAGAATGAGAATGAGAATGAGAATGAGAATGAGAATGAGAATGAGAATGAGAATGAGAATGAGAATGAGAATGAGAATGAGAATGAGAATGAGAATGAGAATGAGAATGAGAATGAGAATGAGAATGAGAATGAGAATGAGAATGAGAATGAGAATGAGAATGAGAATGAGAATGAGAATGAGAATGAGAATGAGAATGAGAATGAGAATGAGAATGAGAATGAGAATGAGAATGAGAATGAGAATGAGAATGAGAATGAGAATGAGAATGAGAATGACCATGACCATGACCATGACCATGACCATGACCATGACCATGACCATGACCATGACCATGACCATGACCATGACCATGACCATGACCATGACCATGACCATGACCATGACCATGACCATGACCATGACCATGACCATGACCATGACCATGACCATGACCATGACCATGACCATGACCATGACCATGACCATGACCATGACCATGACCATGACCATGACCATGACCATGACCATGACCATGACCATGACCATGACCATGACCATGACCATGACCATGACCATGACCATGACCATGACCATGACCATGACCATGACCATGACCATGACCATGACCATGACCATGACCATGACCATGACCATGACCATGACCATGACCATGACCATGACCATGACCATGACCATGACCATGACCATGACCATGACCATGACCATGACCATGACCATGACCATGACCATGACCATGACCATGACCATGACCATGACCATGACCATGACCATGACCATGACCATGACCATGACCATGACCATGACCATGACCATGACCATGACCATGACCATGACCATGACCATGACCATGACCATGACCATGACCATGACCATGACCATGACCATGACCATGACCATGACCATGACCATGACCATGACCATGACCATGACCATGACCATGACCCAAATTACCTTATATATCTATAAGCTAAAACATGCATGCAAAGCTAGTATAATGAGCTTCTCTTGTTGGATATTTCTTGTTTTCTTAGTTTTCTAGCATATTAACTGATTTCCTTGAGGTAATGTCTCTTTAGGGTTGTAATCCAACATCACTTATTTAAGCTGAACATTTCAGATTTCAAAATTTTAAGTCAAAAATGCCTTTCACACAGAACTGATGTACTTTACCTTGTGCATGACTCTACCTATAATAATTGAAAATATTTAGCACAAAAATGAACACGTTTCATTATATTTTCAAAGTCGGATCCGGGGGGAGAATTGTGGGGTTTACAGCCCCCTGTGAGAATTTTGATTAGCTGGCTGACAGTGAGAGAATTATGGCTAACTAGAATTAGGCGTTACTTGATTCGCTTTTATTGCCATCATACGGCCACGCCCTGTTAAAAATATTGTGGATCCGCCCCTGATTTTGTTTCATACACATCTTGTACTTATTCTCAGTATGAAAATTTAAACATATATTCTAATGTAGGAAAAGGGCTATAGTGGAGCAGGGACTTCGGAGACCGAGGAGGGGGCTTAGCTCACCAACTTTTTAAACCAAAAACTATTGCCTAAAGTTTTGACATGACTTTAATACAATAAGTATTTTACAATTGCCCCTCAAAACTGCGGCACTGAAAACCGCATTCCCGAGAACTTTAATCTTTAATTTTTCAAAGAAGATGGAGGTGTTCACACAGGACCACCAAATTAGACGCCCATGCTCAAAATTATGCTCCGCTGTCCCTGTACAAAACTATAGAGAGTTGTCTTGTTCTTATTCAGATTAATGCTTTGCTTTATACTATCTTATACACAACATTTGACTTGATTAGCAGTGAAAAAATAGACCAGCATAGTAATAGACCCCTTGCACGAGACGTGAAAGCCGCTACATTTGGGAGACAAAACAAAAGAATTTCGATGTCCTTAGAATTGGAAACCTATTGGTTTGTACTCCAAATTGAGCTGCAGCTTTGAAGTGACGTTCAAGAGGTCTATTTGTTTTGTAGACGAAAATTTTCATAAATAGCTACATTAGCATTCTATTAGTGAATCTGTGAGACTTATGGTTTGTAAGCATTAAATCCTAGGAGATAGAGTTAACGATTAAAATGGCAAACATGTTGGTGGCATCAACCTATGAGGTTTTTGTAAGATATGCCTTGAACATGGCCAGTATTATACGTAAACTGAATCCAAAAATTTTAACTCCTTACCTTGAACGTAATGAATCTCCATACCACGTGACATCTTCTTGATAATTAGATTCTTTTTTTGAGTTGTATCGATATTCATTTGTCTTCTGATGTGCAACCATGAAACCAAAGAAATGATACTCAAGGGAATGACATATTGTCTGAAATGGGAAAACATTACGCCCAAGGTAAAGAGGTCTATCGGTTAAATATGATATTGTAATAACGCATGAAACTAAAAGTGCACGAGTGATAATAAAAACCTTAAAAAACTCAAAAATGCGATTGTAGTTCTTGGAAAATTTTTTTTTTCTCAGTTCAAAGCATCGTACGATGCTTGGTAGTATATAAGAAACACTATGAATGAAATGAGATGAATTAAGATCACAAGAAATAATGAATGAGAATGAATGAGAATGAATGAGAATAGATGAGAATAGATGAGAATAGATGAGAATAGATGAGAATAGATGAGAATAGATGAGAATAGATGAGAATAGATGAGAATAGATGAGAATAGATGAGAATAGATGAGAATAGATGAGAATAGATGAGAATAGATGAGAATAGATGAGAATAGATGAGAATAGATGAGAATAGATGAGAATAGATGAGAATAGATGAGAATAGATGAGAATAGATGAGAATAGATGAAAATAGATGAGAATGAATGAGAATAGATTAGAATAGATGAGAATAGATGAGAATAGATGAGAATAGATGAGAATAGATGAGAATAGATGAGAATAGATGAGAATGAATGAGAATAGATTAGAATAGATGAGAATAGTGAGAATAGATGAGAATAGATGAGAATAGATGAGAATAGATGAGAATAGATGAGAATAGATGAGAATAGATGAGAATAGATGAGAATGATGAGAATAGATGAGAATAGATGAGAATAGATGAGAAAAGATGAGAATAGATGAGAATAGATGAGACTAGATGAGAATAGATGAGAATAGATGAGAATAGATGAGAATAGATGAGAATAGATGAGAATAGATGAGACTAGATGAGACTAGATGAGAATAGATGAGAATAGATGAGAATAGATGAGAATAGATGAGAATAGATGAGAATAGATGAGAATAGATGAGAATAGATGAGAATAGATGAGAATAGATGAGAATAGATGAGAATAGATGAGAATAGATGAGAATAGATGAGAATAGATGAGAATAGATGAGAATAGATGAGAATAGATGAGAATAGATGAGAATAGATGAGAATAGATGAGAATAGATGAGAATGGATGAGAATAGATGAGAATAGATGAGAATAGATGAGAATAGATGAGAATAGATGAGAATAGATGAGAATAGATGAGAATAGATGAGACTAGATGAGAATAGATGAGAATAGATGAGAATAGATGAGAATAGATGAGAATAGATGAGACTAGATGAGACTAGATGAGAATAGATGAGAATAGATGAGAATAGATGAGAATAGATGAGAATAGATGAGAATAGATGAGAATAGATGAGAATAGATGAGAATAGATGAGAATAGATGAGAATAGATGAGAATAGATGAGAATAGATGAGAATAGATGAGAATAGATGAGAATAGATGAGAATAGATGAGAATAGATGAGAATAGATGAGAATAGATGAGAATAGATGAGAATAGATGAGAATGGATGAGAATAGATGAGAATAGATGAGAATAGATGAGAATAGATGAGAATAGATGAGAATAGATGAGAATAGATGAGAATAGATGAGAATAGATGAGAATAGATGAGAATAGATGAGAATAGATGAGAATAGATGAGAATAGATGAGAATAGATGAGAATGGATGAGAATAGATGAGAATAGATGAGAATAGATGAGAATAGATGAGAATAGATGAGAATAGATGAGAATAGATGAGGATGGATGAGAATGAATGAGAATGAATGAGAAAGAATGAGAATGAGGTAAATATGGTTGCTATGACAAACTCCTTTTTCGTTTCGGCCTATGAAATTAGTAGAACAGGGTACAAGATATATTTCAATTTATTTCTTATATGAAGTGTTTTGCCTACTAGCTAGTTACTAACATCGTTACTGACTGACCCAAATTTAAACAAATTAATCTCGATTACTTAGTAGTGAGTGAGTGATTATTTCTGTTTTAGTGAGCAACTACAGACAGGAAAATATCATTCTAAATATAAATATGCATAATTTTATTCAGAACTGAAATCTACTTCGATACATTTATCATACGTCCCATTTATACAGTCACTTTTGCCAATTCTTCTCTAGAATCAAGTAAAAATAAACTCTTATGACTCTTGGTTTGGTTTTAAATTAAAAATCAAGAAATACCAGAGACATATTTAAAAGACCCTTTCAAAAATCAAATCGATATGTAAAGCTCGTCGATTATAGCTTGGAAAACAGTATGCAAATCACGTTGAAACTTGTGGGAGAGGGGTGGGGAAAAATGATCTTGATTTGAAGTTTTGCTACTATTTAGGCTTCAAAACTTTATCAAAATATGTCTATTTTTTCTGAACTACAAATTACTTTTTAACGATGTTTTTTCTTGTCCCATGCTTTTGCAATGGCGATTTACGCACCGTTTGCGACATCACTTAATTCTCATATTTTGGTATTTTAACGAACTCTTTTTAGATCAAAACTTAAAGTGCCCACAAATGTTTTTTGTGTTCTCAGTATTACCACCTCATTACTTTATTCACGCGAAGAATTAAGTTTATCATGTGTATCCTACTAGGCAAAATATTTTTTTTAAATATGTCAATTTTGAAATTTGGTGAGTCTGTGAAAGCACTCTTTACTTTGAAAATTATTTCTCTTTTGTAAAGTACATGTTGAAGGTAAAAACCATCGATTTTAAACCGTACGAAATGTCTAATAAAAGGAACGAACAAGTTTTAAAATATTTCTAGGGGTATGATAACGACAGCTGTTCAATGTTTGCTGAGAAGATAATTGAAAAAGAAGTCTGTTTTTTTATTTCCGTTTGTTTGTAATATATCTTGATATTGTAGGTCCTTATTTTTGGGAAAGTTATTAAATAAATAAAAATAAATAAATAAATAAAATTGAACAAACTTTAATTTTCATACAGTTGGGTGAAATCAAGAGAGAATAAATAAGAGAGGGAAACTTCTTAATACCGCGCGCGCCATGTGCTATTTTTAGCATCCGCGTATACGTACAAACAAATTAAAGCGAATCCTTGCTAAAATCTTCGTTTACGATCCCTCATATCATTGAATTTCTCGCGATATATAACTTTGAAAACTGGTGCAAGGGCCGCTTGAATTACGACAACTTTTCGTGCTTAGTTTTCCGTAATGCTGGAATTGAGCCAAACTTCATAACTTCATTCTTGGCTGTTTTCTTTAATTGAGGGCCGTAATTAAGGTGGCTCGATGGGGTTTTCTCAGAGCGGTACCTTTTAACTTCAAATCGCTAGTTCGCAAATACAAACAATCATTGTCAAGAAACTTTTGGGAAGTTTTCAAAGAAAGATAAAATTTGAATGAGCCAAACCTCTCAGTCCTGAATTTTTCTTATAATTCTGGTATGGATATTGGAAAATTTATCTTCAGTTCTCATGCCGGATTTTAGCCAATCATAGCCAATAAAGAATTAAATTCCACTTTCTGAAATCAAGATGGCGAAAATTTTCCCAGAAGAATTTTTTTTATTTTAATAAAAATTCCGCCAAAAAGAACCTAAAATCCACCCAAAAATAAGAAAACCACGACTTAAAGCCTGTGATGCTAGATATTTATCGAAGTAACAATATTTATCGAAGAAACAATATTTGTATTATGATCATTTGGGTGGATGTAGTCCTGAGAAGGACTTTTTGATGTGACTGACGTTTCGACAACTTGAGCGGAAGTCATCTTCAGAGTCAAGTGAAGGATAAAGTCAGATATCATCAAACAGTTTGCGACATCACTTAATTCCCATATTTTGGTATTTTAACGAACTCTTTTTAGATCAAAACTTGAAGTGCCCACAAATGTTTTTCGTGTTTTCAGTATTACCACCTCATTACTTTATTCACGCGAAGAATTAAGTTTATCCTGTGAATCCTACTAGGTGAAATATGTTTTGAAAATATATCAATTTTGAAATTTGGTGAGTCTGTGAGACCACTCTTTACTTTGAAAATTATTTCTCTTTTGAAAAGTACATGTTGAAGGTAAAACCATCGATTTTAAACCATACGAACGAACAAGTTTTAAAATATTTCTAGGGGTATGATAACGACAGCTGTTCAATGTTTGCTGAGAAGATAATTCTAAAAGAAGTCTGGTTTGAGTGACAGCAAGGGGTAATGAGGGGAACAAAAATTCACTTCCAAAGGAGTTATTGAAAAGTTAGAATAAGAAAAAGAATTCATAAAAGATTACGATTTTAGTGGTATGAAGGCGTTATAAGAGGGACAGAGTTGAAGCACTTTTACGACTTGTAATTAGTTTATTTGGACTTCCAAAGAAGTAAATAAAAAATAAAAATTTGCAATTTTATTGATATGAAGACGTAATAAGGGGAACGGATATGAAGCACCTTTTCGACTTGTAATTAGTTTGGGAATTCCAAAAGAGTAATTAAAAAGTTCAAAAAAGAAAAATTAGTTCATAAAAATTGCGATTTTAGTCTTATGAAGGCTCAATCAATGGAAACCAAAATTGCAGTAAATAACGCACCTTTTCGACTTCTAACCAGTTTTGGACTTCCAAAGGAGTCATTGAAAATCTTGGAGAATAATTAGAAAAACGACTTCAAAACTGAGGAATTCTGTATTTATGGTATCTGAAGGCGTATTCTATTGCATCACTATAATAAAACAGACGTTTTGATACTTTACGAACCTGACATTTCTTCAATTTTTATTACTAAAACTCAGTACAAAAGGTGATTATAGTATTTGTCCTGGAATTAGACTGGGAAATTGATTAAAACCCATACAGACTTCAAATATTATTATTTTTCAGTATGTATTCATTTCATTGAAAGGTTGAAGATTAGGATCATTCAAACATTATTAAAAGTAGTTTAGTTAACGTTACCATGGAGATCGGCATGAAATGGAACATTCCAGAAACATAGCTTGAATGTATAACCTTGGACTCAACTAGTGCAAAACAAGTCTTACGACAAAAAATAACAAATAAATATTTCATTGCATCTATATCATTCACCGTGATCTATAAATGAAAATTAACGATCAAAGAAAGGACTTGTGGTCCCAAATGGGGTTAACATTGTGCCTAAATTCTAAAAGGGTCTATAGTATTTTTCTTAATTACCTAAGTTCTCTTTTACTTCCGGTGCTAACTGGATACGATATTATGATGGCAAATGAATAAACGTTGGCGACTAAAAGGGGGTTCTGAGTGTGTACTAGTGGTCAAAATTCAAAACCGTTTTTTTTTTTGATGTTTTACTTCAACAGATGCAACTTGATTTTGTAAATTAGTACTATAGCACTTTCTCCTGAAATATTCATAGCGGAATATTTATTTTAGAAAACGTCAATGCCTGCTGTGATCCGAACTCATTAGTCAAAACCGTTCTACCACGTTGTGCCTGCAATACTGTATTTTAACTCGTCTAGCGCCGTTTTAATGAACTCTTATTCACTTCAGAGTCAAATCGAAATGTTGGGACAGGTGTTGATAAGATTCTAAAGTTATATCTGACAACACAACTGGATTCACAATCATTTGAAGGTGTTCGTCGTCGGTTGAACATTCTGCAAAAAGAATCAGAGAAACATGAGGGCCCTCGCTATTCTTTGGGTACTTTGCTTCGCAAACATTTTTCGAGGAACGACTTCGTCCGAAATTATTTTTAATGCTGCCGAACAGCCTTATTACCGAACACCACAATTCGGCTATCTTAGTTTTCTGTTCCACCCAAATAGTAAACTAGAAGACGAAAACGCCCGCCAGTTCCACGCAGAAGATTACAAGCAATGTGCTGTTGGCTGTGCCAGTATGCTGTCTTGTGTTTCATTCAACTTTGGAAAATACCCCATCTTTTTTTACCAAGGGAAAGCCCAGTACCTCTGTGAGATGTTGCCGACTGATAAATACAACTCTTCGTCCGTGTATCAAACCCCAAGTCCAGGTTTTGACCACTACAGCATCAGGGTAAGTTTTCATACACTTTATTTTACTTTTAAACCAATTGATTGCTTGAAATGTAGTAATTTTAATGCAAAACAATTCCAGTTTATATGATTATTGAGGAAGCTTTATAAAAAAAATGGGAAATTTAGTCTTTAGTCTTTAGCTCGGTTGTTCGGTTGTTCGGTTGTTCGGTTGTTCGGTTGTTCGGTTGTTCGGTTGTTCGGTTGTTCGGTTGTTCGGTTGTTCGGTTGTTCGGTTGTTCGGTTGTTCGGTTGTTCGGTTGTTCGGTTGTTCGGTTGTTCGGTTGTTCGGTTGTTCGGTTGTTCGGTTGTTCGGTTGTTCGGTTGTTCGGTTGTTCGGTTGTTCGGTTGTTCGGTTGTTCGGTTGTTCGGTTGTTCGGTTGTTCGGTTGTTCGGTTGTTCGGTTGTTCGGTTGTTCGGTTGTTCGGTTGTTCGGTTGTTCGGTTGTTCGGTTGTTCGGTTGTTCGGTTGTTCGGTTGTTCGGTTGTTCGGTTGTTCGGTTGTTCGGTTGTTCGGTTGTTCGGTTGTTCGGTTGTTCGGTTGTTCGGTTGTTCGGTTGTTCGGTTGTTCGGTTGTTCGGTTGTTCGGTTGTTCGGTTGTTCGGTTGTTCGGTTGTTCGGTTGTTCGGTTGTTCGGTTGTTCGGTTGTTCGGTTGTTCGGTTGTTCGGTTGTTCGGTTGTTCGGTTGTTCGGTTGTTCGGTTGTTCGGTTGTTCGGTTGTTCGGTTGTTCGGTTGTTCGGTTGTTCGGTTGTTCGGTTGTTCGGTTGTTCGGTTGTTCGCTTGTTGGCTTGTTGGCTTGTTCGCTTGTTGGCTTGTTGGCTTGTTCGCTTGTTCGCTTGTTCGCTTGTTCGCTTGTTCGCTTGTTCGCTTGTTCGCTTGTTCGCTTGTTCGCTTGTTCGCTTGTTCGCTTGTTCGGTTGTTCGCTTGTTCGGTTGTTCGGTTGTTCGGTTGTTCGGTTGTTCGCTTGTTGGCTTGTTGGCTTGTTCGCTTGTTCGCTTGTTCGCTTGTTCGCTTGTTCGGTTGTTCGGTTGTTCGCTTGTTCGCTTGTTCGCTTGTTCGCTTGTTCGCTTGTTCGCTTGTTCGCTTGTTCGCTTGTTCGCTTGTTCGCTTGTTCGCTTGTTCGCTTGTTCGCTTGTTCGCTTGTTCGCTTGTTCGCTTGTTCGCTTGTTCGCTTGTTCGCTTGTTCGCTTGTTCGCTTGTTCGCTTGTTCGCTTGTTCGCTTGTTCGCTTGTTCGCTTGTTCGCTTGTTCGCTTGTTCGCTTGTTCGCTTGTTCGCTTGTTCGCTTGTTCGCTTGTTCGCTTGTTCGCTTGTTCGCTTGTTCGCTTGTTCGCTTGTTCGCTTGTTCGCTTGTTCGCTTGTTCGCTTGTTCGCTTGTTCGCTTGTTCGCTTGTTCGCTTGTTCGCTTGTTCGCTTGTTCGCTTGTTCGGTCGCTGATTGGCCGAGAGCCGTGGTAAATAAGAGGACATACAAATAGAATGACGAGTCGCTCGCGCACAGAGCCAGCGCCCTTCAAACGGTTTTTTCTTTCAAACTTTATCTTCGTTTTTTGATCTTTTATATGACTTTGTTATGGTAAATATTTAAAAAAACCGACCCGGCTACGTCTCGTGAGTACATAACATTTTGACCAACTTCTGACCTCATATCGTGGTAAAAAAGAGGACATACCATTTTATAAAATAATTTGATATTACTCGCGCTGTGATTGGTCAAAAAGCCATGTTTTATGAGAGCATAATACATGCTCACGTTATTTTCTTTCTCTCTCGAAAAGTAAGTTATTTTATAAAAGCAATAAAACGGAAAACTGTTTTTTATTCCTTAACTAAACCATCGGAAATTTGTAAATCGTTCAATATTTCATTTATCTAAACGTTTTATTAATTTTCACATTTCTTTAGTCCAACTGCAGCACGTCTCCCTGTCTTCACAACTTCACTTGCATCCCTGACTACGATAATGACACCTATGAATGTTCGTGCCCAAGACCTGCTTTTGAGGGCAAACATTGCAACGGTATGATAATTTTGATATAACACCATATAAATTGTATCTGTATCTTGTATGTGCTTTCCGGGGACAAGGCAGGTACTGGATAGGATACTAGTTGTATGTATTTTATAATATGATCATTTTATTAACAGATGTCGATGAATGCACCACAGGAAAGCATAACTGTAGTGTCAACGCCACTTGTACCAACACTATTGGCTCGTTCAACTGCACGTGCAAAGACGGTTATTTTGGCAACGGGACGACCTGTAGCAAAGTTAAAAGTAAGTTTCATGAAGGTTCTTCTCGCATGTATATTTAAAAGAGACTCATAAATGCCATCACGGCAGAAGGGGTTCAATTTTCTCTTCTCTTTGATGTCTATTTTTCTAGACTCTTATTATGGCAGAAGGGATTCATTTCTCTTTTGTATATGTCTAGATGTTTTTAAATATCTTAATCACATTTTACTACACTTTACTATAGTTATCGAATCAGACATCCTCACGGACTATGGGAACGATAGCTATCTTGCAGCTTTGAAGGGTTTCTTGAAACAAGTTCCTGAGGATGTCATGAACATTCAGTGGATTCGATGTTGGTCAGGAAGGAAAGACGGCTTTGATGTCACCACCACCTTCCATCCTCAATGTGACGGTAAGGCACCAACCGTCACCATAGCTAGAAAGAAAGATTACGTATGGGGAGGATACTCTGATGTACCATGGTCAACAGGTAAGTCTAACAGTAACTTTTCATGCTATTTAAAGATCTTTTGAAAAGAAGGATGCCAAAAATATACATATATATGATAGCAAGAACATGGGATAAGAACGATGTAAAGCTGACAGAAACAGGAAATTAAGAATTCTAACTCTAGAGTGTTTGTCTAAAAACTCTCTAAAAAGTTGAAGTATTTGGACCAAGCAGATTACAAGGGGAATAAAGTTACTTGGATAACTATTTTCTCAAAATGAAGCAGCTAACTGCAAGAACGTTGTCATATAAAAATTCAAAAGATTCATTAATTTTGTTAACGAGGCGTAATTATTTCATTGTTTTAATGGTATACAGATTGACTTTTGTGAGATGATCGTATTGGTATATTATACTTAACCAGCTATTCTCATCAATCTAGGGGGCTTTAGAAACAAAATAAAGAAAAATATTTCTAGTAATTATTTCCTATTTGTTATTTTGTTGTTTTCATATGAAAACGTTCTTGCAATTAGGTGTATACTGAATATATCAACTCTGAGTTTATGAATATTGACAACAACAAACAGGCCAAATGAAGGTTTCCATATGATGGGACAGCGACTGTAGTGTTATCCCTACACGATATTCAATAGGAACTAGGACGACTATCACCTTTGAGAATAAAAATATATATAATATAAAAACCGACAGTCCTATCGTTTGATTTATCAAAAATATTTGAGAACGTTTGACAGCTAGATGTTCCACCCTTAATACCAAAGTTAGCCTGTCTGTTTGTAGAATGGGAATATTTTCTTGGTCATTAATTTGTTCCCCATAAATTCCTTATATAATATAATTTGACATATTAAATCAACATTCCTTCACAGATAAGAATTACAAGACCTCTTCAAAGTCATTCATATTCTCTTTGTACAACATTCAAGGGTTCAATCCTATGAGGTTTGACGTACTGCATAGCAGTTCTGCTGTATATCACAGTGTGTCTGATGGTCCAGTATTCGATGGCGATGTCCGCATCGGTAATGATGCCGCAACATCTGCCAGCAGTTTTAACATGGCATATAGTTATGCCACGCCTCCCGGCTGTGTGAGTGGCTCTTTCTGTAATTTCTTTACAGACACATCGGCTGAATATACCATTGATGACGTTGAAGTGTTTTATAAGCAGGCAGTGTAGCAACGAGTAGGAATCAGTGGGAACCCACGATTAAACGTTACGAATTTATTATTATAATATCATGATTACCTCGGGATCCATTGTTTCCAGAGGGATGTTTAAGGTCTAACATCCCCCTGGATGAATAGTGATGAGGGATATTTAGACTAAATATCCCTCATGAATATAATCATGAGGGATATTTAGACTAAACATCCCTCATGAATATAATCATGAGGGATATTTAGTCTAAATGTCCCTCATCACTATTCATGAGGCAAGGTCCCTCATATGACAATCACCGGGACCATGGCTGGGTCACATTGACCCAATCGAAAATTTTGCGCAATGACTCTGGACTGCACACTATTGAACACCCCAGCACTTGTGGGACCCATTGAATAATCTTTGCGCATACGTTGACTAGCCGAGAATTTTTCTTACTATTTGTGACGTAATCAAGACGGTTTGAAAACACTTCATTAATACCGCTCTAGGCCAACCAAAGTGAATTAGAATAAAGCACCACGAATGAATGAATGCTAGTTCAATTCGCCATTGTCGCATTTAACAAAGGCAAATTCCCTTAAGTATGCCGCATATCAACAGCTTTGTAAAACTTTGTAATTTATGCATCGTACGAAAGCTAACACATTTCCTAAGAGCAGATTTATTCCTTGGTAATCATAATATTACAAACTAATAGCATGAAATGCTATTACTTATAAATTACCAACCACGACCAATTTCTTAGCCGGTCTTAGTACCTTAGTCAAGACGACCCGACCTAGAAACTAGTCTCTGAGAAACACAGACAGACAGACAGACCGACAAGACAGAAAGACAGAAAGACAGAAAGACAGAAAGACAGAAAAACAGAAAGACAGAAAGACAGAAAGACAGAAAGACAGAAAGACAGAAAGACAGAAAGACAGAAAGACAGAAAGACAGAAAGACAGAAAGACAGAAAGACAGAAAGACAGAAAGACAGAAAGACAGAAAGACAGAAAGACAGAAAGACAGAAAGACAGAAAGACAGAAAGACAGAAAGACAGAAAGACAGAAAGACAGAAAGACAGAAAGACAGAAAGACAGAAAGACAGAAAGACAGAAAGACAGAAAGACAGAAAGACAGAAAGACAGAAAGACAGAAAGACAGAAAGACAGAAAGACAGAAAGACAGAAAGACAGAAAGACAGAAAGACAGAAAGACAGAAAGACAGAAAGACAGAAAGACAGAAAGACAGAAAGACAGAAAGACAGAAAGACAGAAAGACAGAAAGACAGACAGACAGACAGACAGACAGACAGACAGACAGACAGACAGACAGACAGACAGACAGACAGACAGACAGACAGACAGCAAATAGTTAATGCGTTTCAATTACTTGAAATTATTCTTTTTAAAAAACCTCGGATTCCAAACTATATGAAAGAAGTTAAAAATAAGTGTGGTTGGTTATTAATGAGAATGAGAATGAGAATGAGAATGAGAATGAGAATGAGAATGAGAATGAGAATGAGAATGAGAATGAGAATGAGAATGAGAATGAGAATGAGAATGAGAATGAGAATGAGAATGAGAATGAGAATGAGAATGAGAATGAGAATGAGAATGAGAATGAGAATGAGAATGAGAATGAGAATGAGAATGAGAATGAGAATGAGAATGAGAATGAGAATGAGAATGAGAATGAGAATGAGAATGAGAATGAGAATGAGAATGAGAATGAGAATGAGAATGAGAATGAGAATGAGAATGAGAATGAGAATGAGAATGAGAATGAGAATGAGAATGAGAATGAGAATGAGAATGAGAATGAGAATGAGAATGAGAATGAGAATGAGAATGAGAATGAGAATGAGAATGAGAATGAGAATGAGAATGAGAATGAGAATGAGAATGAGAATGAGAATGAGAATGAGAATGAGAATGAGAATGAGAATGAGAATGAGAATGAGAATGAGAATGAGAATGAGAATGAGAATGAGAATGAGAATGAGAATGAGAATGAGAATGAGAATGAGAATGAGAATGAGAATGAGAATGAGAATGAGAATGAGAATGAGAATGAGAATGAGAATGAGAATGAGAATGAGAATGAGAATGAGAATGAGAATGAGAATGAGAATGAGAATGAGAATGAGAATGAGAATGAGAATGAGAATGAGAATGAGAATGAGAATGAGAATGAGAATGAGAAGGAGAATGAGAAGGAGAATGAGAAGGAGAATGAGAAGGAGAATGAGAAGGAGAATGAGAAGGAGAATGAGAATGAGAATGATCCATAATTATCAATGATTCGTAACAGGAGAAAATAATACATTTTATTATTCACGGAGCCTCGTTTGTTTGTGACAAGTGAAGCACATCTCGGAATTCGAAGCGGTCTGTTCGAAGATTGACTTTATGACCAAAATTAACTCATATATCTATAAGCTAAAACATGCATGCAAAGCTACTATAATGAGCTTCTCTTGTTGAATATTTCTAATTAGTTTTCTAGTATATTAACTGATTTCCTTGAGGTAATGACTCTTTAGGGTTATAATCCAACATCAGTTATTTAAGATGAACATTTCAGATTTCAAAATTTCAAAAGTCAAAAATGCCTTTCACACAGAACTGACGTACTTTACCTTGTGCATGACTCTACCTATATTAATTAAAAATATTTAGCACAAAAAATGAGCGCTTTTTATTATATTTTTTCAGAGGTGGATCCGGGGGGAGAATAGTTGAGCTTACAACCCTGTATGAGAATTTCGATTAGCTGGCTGACAGTGAGAGAATGACGCTACTTGATTCGCTGTCATTGCCATCATACGGCAACCTCCCTGTTAAAAAATATCGTGGATCCACCCCTGATTTTGTTTCATACACATATCATCTTGTACTTAGGTGGATGTGTTCTTAGTATGAAAATTTAAACATATATTCTAATGTAGGAAAAGTGCTATAGTGCAGCAGGGACCGCGGAGGCCGGGGAGGGGGCTTAGTTCCCCAATTTTTTTTAAACCAAAAACTGTTTTCTGTTTTAAGTTGTCTTAAGTTTTGACATGAATTTAATGCAATAAGTATTTTACAATTGGAAATCGCATTTTCGAGAACTTCAATTTTTTAAATTTTCAGTGAAGGTGGAGGCATTCACCCAGGACCACCAGATTAGACGCCCATGCTCAAAATTATGCTCCGCTGTCCCTGTACAAAACTATAGAGAGTTGTCTTGTTCTTATTCAGATTAATGCTTTGCTTTATACTATCTTATACACAACATTTGACTTTATTAGCAGTGAAAAAATAGCCCAGATAAGTAATAGACCCCATGCATGAGACGTCAAAGGAGCTCAATTTGGAAGACAAAAGAAAAGAATTTCGATCTCCTGAGAATTGGAAACCTATCATTTTGTCCTTCAAATTGAGCTGCAGCTTTGAAGTGACGTTCAAGAGGTCTATGTGTTTTGTAGACGATAATTTTCATAAATAGCTACATTAGCATTCTATTAGTTAATCTTTGAGAATTATGGTTTGTAAGCATTAATTTCTAGCAGATAGAGTTAACGATTAACATGGCAAACATGTTGGTGGCATCAACCTATGAGGTTTTTGTAAGATATGCCTTCAACATGGCCAGTATTATACGTAAACTGAATCCGAAAATTATACCTCCTTACCTTTAACGTAATGCTTCTCCATACCACGGGTCATAATCTTGAAAATAGCCGATCCTTTTCATGAGTTGCATCCCTATTCATTTGTCTTCTTATGTACAGCCATTAAACAAAGAAATGATACTCTAGAAAATGACAATTTGTCTGAAATGGGAAAACATTACGCCCAAGGTAAAGAGTTCTATCGGTTAAATATTGTAATAACGCATGAAACTAAAAGTGCACGAATGATAATAAAAACCTGGTTCAAAACCTCAAATATCTGCTTGTCAATGCAGTGATGTTGAAGAGTCAGACAGAAACTAAATGGAAACTACTACTTGTATAAACTTTAGAGAGTCTAGAATCTTGAACGGGAGAAAGAGAGCATACATAAGAGAGGGAAACTTTTTAAAATCGCGCGCTCCATGTGAATTCCCGGTTGGGCTATTTTTAGCATTCGCATACAGTCAATTTTTGCCTCACCGTACTCCAGTGCGTCAAAATTTGCGTGCCTGGAAGTAGCGAAAACATGTCAAGATGTATGGGGAAAAAACATAAATTTGGCGTCTTTTTTAGTGTTCCACAGGCTCAGTCGTGTTTTATCAGAAAACAGAACATAACCAATTCTGATTTATTTGTTTTATATAATAGATTTTGCCGAAAAAAGTGTGAAAAATCGACTAAAATATGTTGTTTTTAGGCGCCCTCGCACACGTTCACGTTCAGGCATCAAAAAGATCAAAAACCAAACGACTGCGAATGCTAAAAAATTCTGATCAATTCAATAGATATTCTGGTTATTTGTTGAGCTTCAGGTTGTGGGACAAAGCAACAGTAACTAAGGAAGTCGGAATCATGAAAATGAGACATTTCAAAATATTTTTTCGTGTACCAGTACAATGTTTCCTTACAGCGTAACATTAAGAACACTTCTCACACTAACTAAGGCGATCAACTACCAAACATTATCCACTAGCTGGTCATAGCAAAGGGTTTAGTGGCTGACTAAACCTCTGTTTAGAGCTTTGGCTGAGCTGCATCACGTGGTTAGTACTCGATAGCGGTGAATAGCCCTTACCTCAATATATTTCATCAACTTCCATTGCATTGCATTGCATTGGTCTTGAATGCTGTAAAGATTATGCCTAAATTCTAAATAGTTCTATAGTATTTTCCTTAAACACCTAAGTTGTCTTTTACTTCTTGTGCTAACTGGATACGATATTACGATGGCAAATGTATAGACTTTAAAGGGGGACTAGTACGAAAATCACTCAAAATTTAATTCGGCTGAAACTTTCCTGGAATAATCTCTAAGGCTCTAATAAACACTGGTTAAAGTTTTTTCTTGATATTCCGATGGGAAGTATTATATTTTTACGAATCTTTAACGGAGTCTGTGACGTCATTTACTCAACACCAAACACCGCTCCATACATTTCTTTGTAAATAACTTCTTGATTTATTTTATTTCTATGAAGCCCAAAGGTCGGCTGACGGATTTTACTGACATTTATTGTGATTACAATTGATTTTTAAGTCTCTTTTTTTCAGTATTGAGTATGAAACGAGCGAATATTTTGATCACAAAATAAAGGGAAATGTATGGAGCGATGTATGGTGTTGAGTAAATGACGTCACAGACTCCGTTAAAGATTTGTAAAAATATAATACTTCCCTTCGGAATATCAAGAAAAAACTTCAACCAGTGTTTATTAGACCCTTAGAGATTATTCTAGGAAAGTTTCAGCCGAATTAAATTTTGAGCGATTTTCGTACTAGTCCCCCTTTAAGGACAAACAGAAGAAATAGTAAAACAAAATTTGCGATTTTATTGATATGAAGACGTACTAAGGGGAACGGACATGAAGCACCTTTTCGACTTCTAACCAGTTTTGTACTTCCAAAGGAGTCAATGAAAATCTGGGAGAATAATTAGAAAACGACTTCAAAACTGAGGAATTCTGTATTAATGGTATCTGAAGGCGTATTCTAGTGCAGCACTATAATAAAACAGACGTTTTGATCCTTTACGAACCTGACATTTCTTCAATTTTTATTACTAGAACTCAGTACAAAAGGTGATTAAAGTATTATTCCTGGAATTGGACTGGGAAATTGATTAAAACCCATACAGACTTCAAATTTTTATTTTTCAGTATGTATTCATTTCAATGAAAGGTTGAAGATTAGGATCGTTCTAACATTATTAAAAGTAGTTTAGTTAACGTTACCATGGAGATCTGCATGAAAGGGAACATTCCAGAAACATAGCTTGAATGTATAACCTTGGACTGAAGTGGATATACGATATTACGATAGCAAATGAATAAACGTTGGCGACAAAAAGGGGGTTCTTAGTGTGTACTAGTGGTCAAAATTCAAAGCCGTTTTTTTTTTTTGATATTTTTTACTTGAACAGATGCAACTTGATTTTGTAAATTAGTACTACAGCAGCACTTTCTGCCGATATATTCATAGCGAATTATTTATCTTAGAAAACGTCAACGTCTGCTGTGATCAGAACTCATTAGTCAAATTGTTCTACCTCATTGTGACTGCAAAACTGTAATATTAACTCGTCTGGCGGCTTTTTAATGAACTCTTATTAGTAGAAGGAAAATGAGAGTTCACCAACATTGGATCTATTGTTCTTTTGGCGCCGGTCTAATTTTCGGGGGGAAGGGGAGGGGTGGTTCAGGTTCAGTTATGACGAAAAAGATGGACCGACTGCCCAAGCAAAGATCCCGAGCGAAATCATGTGGTATTAGGACAGGGAGTGGATGTTTTAAGACAAAATTGAAATTCCTTTGTTTGAGCAACAGGTGGTTTGAAGGATAAAGTTATGAATTTGACGGCAAACGAGTCCAAAAGATATTCTTGCTCGATGAAATATATGTACTCTACGAAAAATTAAGAATATGATGATTATTGTTTTTTTTTTTTATTTTTTACTTTTGTTTAAACAGCTGGCGATTTTAGAAAGCCGTGTATTGAATAAATTAAAGTCGATAAACCTTCGTTTTCGTTCTGCAAATTTCTGTTACACTGACAAATGTTTTATTACTTAAACAGTAAAGTGAACATTATCGTTTCACACGGAAAAATCTTTTGTTCCAGAGGGTTTATTCAAGATAATAACTACTATAATAACTGTTTTATTGTTCATCGTATACTGACAGTGTGTAAACATATTGTCAAAGTAGGCTGGATACAGCAAACATGAACGGCGTAAATATTTTTGATTTGCATAGCTCATTCCAGTAAAAATCATCGCGAACTACAGCTTTTCCCACTTGGGTATTGACTTTGCGATCGTTATAGCCACTTTTAAAAATGCTTCATACAAGCATAGGAGAATATGAGAGTCTGAGTTATATTCTTCGTCTACCTCTTCAGGTTTTTGAGTTATAACAAGAGGTTTTAACGTATTCGATTTTAAAGAAAGTGTATGCATTGAATCACAGTCTTTGCAACGATAAAACATTTGTTTTGTATTTTTTGGCATTAATAGCAAATGCATTTGAGCAAACGTCACTAAACGCTACTAACAGCCGGATATCCTAGCTATCGATAGCCAGATAGCCCAGCTATTGATAGTCTGAAAATCGAAATGTGTTGATACACTACCCCTACAATACTCCCAAAATTGGTTGTATGAAATGACTGATGTCGATTTGTACGCTCCCCCTTCCCTCCCCTCCCCATGCAATTGTGTCTAAATGGCCAAAGTTTGGTACCGTGAGCTAGCCACATTCTCAAGGAACAACATTGAATGAAGGAAGGGGGGGGGGGGGGGGATTTAGTTTATGTGCGATTTTTAAAGCGCTTTTTCTTACACTTACTGTAATAAGGGGAACAGATATGAAGCACCTTTTCGACTTCTAACCAGTTTTGGACTTCCAAAGGAGTCAATGAAAATCTGGGAGAATAATTAGAAAACGACTTCAAAACTGAGGAATTCTGTATTAATGGTATCTGAAGGCGTATTCTAGTGCAGCACAATAATAAAACAGACCTTTTGATCCTTTATGAACCTGACATTTCTTCAATTTTTATTACTAGAACTCAGTACAAAAGGTGATTATAGTATTTGTCCTGGAATTGGACTGGGAAATTGATTATAACCCATACAGACTTCAAACATTATTATTTTTCAGTATGTATTCATTTCAATGAAAGGTTGAAGATTAGGATCGTTCTAACATTAATGAAAGTAGTTTAGTTAACGTTACCATGGAGATCTGCATGAAATGGAACATTCCAGAAACATAGCTTGAATGTATAACCTTGGACTGAAGTGGATATACGATATTACGATGGCAAATGAATAAACGTTGGCGACAAAAAGGGGGTTCTGAGTGTGTACTAGTGGTCAAAATTTAAAACCATTTTTTTGATATTTTTTACTTCAACAGATGCAACTTGATTTTGTAAATTAGTACTACAGCAGCACTTTCTGCCGATATATTCATAGCGAATTATTTATCTTAGAAAACGTCAACGTCTGCTGTGATCAGAACTCATTAGTCAAATCGTTCTACCTCATCGTGCCTGCAATACTGTATTTTAACTCCTCTAGCGCCTTTTTAATGAACTCTTATTAGTAGAAGGAAAATGAGAGTTCACCAACAATGGATCTATTGTTCATTTGGCGCCGGTCTAATTTTCGGGGGGAGGGGAGGGGTGGTTCAGGTTCAGCTATGACGAAAAGATGGACCGACTGCCCCAGCAAAGATCCCGAGCGGAATCAGGGGGTATTAGGACAGGGAGTGGATGTTTTAAGACAGATAACCAACTATTGATAGCCAGATAGCCCAGCTATTGATAGCCAGATAGTCTAGCTATCGATAGCCAGATAGCCCAGCTATTGATAGCCTAGCTATCGATATCGATAGCCCAGCTATTGATAGTCTGAAAATCGAAATGTGTTGATACACTACCCCTACAATGCTCCCAAAATTGGTTGTATGAAATGACTGATGTCGATTGTACGCTTCCCCTCCCCTCCCCTCCCCTTGCAATTTTGTCTAAATGTCCAAAGTTGGGTACCGTGAGCTTGCAACATTCTCAAGGAACAACATTGAATGGGGGAAGGGGTGGGGGGGATTTAGTTTATGTGCGATTTTTAAAGCGCTTTTTCTTACACTTACTGTAATAAGGGGAACGGATATGAAGCACCTTTTCGACTTCTAACCAGTTTTGGACTTCCAAAGGAGTCAATGAAAATCTGGGAGAATAATTAGAAAACGACTTCAAAACTGGACTGAAGTGGATATACGATATTACGAAAGCAAATGAATAAACGTTGGCGACAAAAAGGGGGTTCTGAGTGTGTACTAGTGGTCAAAATTCAAAACCGTTTTTTTGATATTTTTTACTTCAACAGATGCAACTTGATTCTGTAAATTAGTACTACAGCACTTTCTGCCGATATATTCATCGCGAATTATTTATCTTAGAAAACGTCAACATCTACTGTGATCCGAACTCATTAGTCAAATCGTTCTACTTCATTGTGCTTGCAATACTGTATTTTAACTCGTCTGGCGCCTTTTTAATGAACTCTTATTCACTGCAGAGTCAAAACGAAATGTTGGGACAGGTGTTGATAAGGTTCTCAAGTTTTATCTGACAACACAACTGGATTCACAATCATTTGAAGGTGAAAAAGAATCAGAGAAACATGAGGGCCCTCGCTATTCTTTGGGTACTTTGCTTCGCAAAACATTTTCGAGGAACGACCTTGTCCGAAATTGTTTTTAATGCTGCCGAACAGCCTTATTACCGAACACCACAATTCGGCTATCTTAGTTTTCTGTTCCATCCAAATAGTAAACTAGAAGACGAAAAGGCCCGCCAGTTCCACGCAGAAGATTACAAGCAATGTGCTGTTGGCTGTGCAAGTATGTTGTCTTGTCTTTCGTTCAACTTTGGAAAACAGCTCATTTTTTATTACCAAGGGAAAGCCCAGTACCTCTGTGAGATGTTGCCGACTGATAAATACAACTCTTCGTCCGTGTATCAAAGCCCAAGTCCAGGTTTTGACCACTACAGCATCAGAGTAAGTTTGAAAAATATTCATACACTTTATTCGACTTTTAAACCAAATGATTGCTTGAAATGTAGTAATTTTATTGCAAAACAATTCCAGGTTATATGATTATTGAGGAAGATTTATAAAAAAATGGGAAATTTAGCTTTAGCTTTAGTAAGTTAAACTTACAGATAAATAAATTTATTTAATTCAGAAAAATTTCAAAACTTGATCCCTTAGTGATGACGAGTAATGAGGAATGCTCCATAATTATGGAAAAATTCAAAGAATAGAAGTGAGGGAAGAATGGAAAGGGAAAAAAGAAAGAAAGAGAGAAAGGAAGGAAAAAATGAAGAAATAAAGACAAAAAAAAAAAAAAAAAAAAAAAAAAAAAAAAAACAAAGTAGAAAAAAAAAGAAACAAAGCCGGAACAAAAACTGAACCTAACTGAAATATATTTGTAAACGGTCTTTCCTCTAATTTATGTAAGTATTTTCGCGTTTGACCGATTAAAACGTTACCTTAAATGAAAAATAGTACATGTAATATATATTTTAGAAAACATTAACAGTTATTACTATCAACTTTCAACTATCGCCAATAAAATATAAAGGAAAGAAAGAAATGACTTTTCTGGATACTAAGTATATTCTAATACTTTCGTTAAATCAAATAATTTAAATGTGCCTGCACTTCAACTTTCATGATAGAAAATTTAAGAAAAAAAAAAAATTACCATCCAAGAATAGAATATAATGTAATTTCGATTTTTTCATGAATTCCCAATCCACCCATCCACCCATCCACCCATCCACCCATCCACCCATCCACCCATCCACCCATCCACCCATCCACCCATCCACCCATCCACCCATCCACCCATCCACCCATCCACCCATCCACCCATCCACCCATCCACCCATCCACCCATCCACCCATCCACCCATCCACCCATCCACCCATCCACCCATCCACCCATCCACCCATCCACCCATCCACCCATCCACCCATCCACCCATCCACCCATCCACCCATCCACCCATCCACCCATCCACCCATCCACCCATCCACCCATCCACCCATCCACCCATCCACCCATCCACCCATCCACCCATCCACCCATCCACCCATCCACCCATCCACCCATCCACCCATCCACCCATCCACCCATCCACCCATCCACCCATCCACCCATCCACCCATCCACCCATCCACCCATCCACCCATCCACCCATCCACCCATCCACCCATCCACCCATCCACCCATCCACCCATCCACCCATCCACCCATCCACCCATCCACCCATCCACCCATCCACCCATCCACCCATCCACCCATCCACCCATCCACCCATCCACCCATCCACCCATCCACCCATCCACCCATCCACCCACCCACCCACCCACCCATCCACCCATCCACCCATCCACCCATCCACCCATCCACCCATCCACCCATCCACCCATCCACCCATCCACCCATCCACCCATCCACCCATCCACCCATCCACCCATCCACCCATCCACCCATCCACCCATCCACCCATCCACCCATCCACCCATCCACCCATCCACCCATCCACCCATCCACCCATCCACCCATCCACCCATCCACCCATCCACCCATCCACCCATCCACCCATCCACCCATCCACCCATCCACCCATCCACCCATCCACCCATCCACCCATCCACCCATCCACCCATCCACCCATCCACCCATCCACCCATCCACCCATCCACCCATCCACCCATCCACCCATCCACCCATCCACCCATCCATTGTTCACTATTTTTTTTATATATAATAGTCGTTCAATATTTCATTTGTCTAAATTAGTTTTGAATTTTTACATTTCTTCAGTCCAACTGCAGCACGTCTCCCTGTCTTCACAACTTCACTTGCATCCCTGACTACGATAATGACACCTATGAATGTTCGTGCCCAAGACCTGCTTTTGAAGGCAAAGATTGCAACGGTATGATGTTTTTGTTATAACACCATATAAATGGTATCTGCATCTTGTATGTGCTTTCCGGGGACAAGGCAGGTGTTGGATAGGATACTAGTTGTATGTATTTTATAATATGATCATTTTATTAACAGATGTCGATGAATGCACCACAGGGAAGCATAACTGTAGTGTCAACGCCACTTGCACCAACACCATTGGCTCGTTCAACTGCACGTGCAAAAATGGTTACTTTGGCAACGGGACGACCTGTCACCCCATTACGAGTAAGTTTCATATCCTCACATGCATATTGTAAAGAGATTCATAAAAGCCATCAAAAAGATTCATTTCTCTTTTGTATATGTCTAGATGTTTTTAAATATCTTAATCACATTTTACTACACTTTATAGTTAACGAATCAGACATCCTCACGGACTATGGGAACGATAGCTATCTTGCAGCTTTGATAGGCTTCTTGAAACAAGTTCCTGAGGATGTCATGAACATTCAGTGGATACGATGCTGGTCAGGAGGGAAAGATGGCTTTGATGTCACCACCACCTTCCATCCTCAATGTGACGGTAAGGGACCAACCGTCACCATAGTGAGGAAGGCCCAGTACATATGGGGAGGATACACTGACGTACCATGGTCGACAAGTAAGTAGAACATGTAACTTTTCAAGCTATTTAAAGAACTTTTGAAAAGAAAAAAGCCCCAAAAAAATTAAACATAGATAATAACAAGAAAATGAATATCACCATATCGTGGGACAGCGATTATTTTATCACATTTCAGTATTGAAAAAAAAAAGGAGTATGTAGATCTTTTTGTATTTTTCTGTTAATTGCCTAAAACAACAGGTAAAGCAGAATTTTGGGCTTATTAATTTTTAGAAACAATTTCAAATTTTTAGATAGTCTTCTAAAAACTATATTTTAAAAAGTAGATATCCTGAGAAAAATACTTCCATAGCTTCTTTTAGTTTTCGAGGTGTGAATTTGTTTCAGCAAACCTTGTTTTCAACCATTTTTCTTTCGAAAACTTGTCAACATGGTAATATTCAATTTTCATTATCTCCAAAACGAGCAAGGGACACTCCATTTTTCTTTTCATTTTTGGAATAAGCGTTAAATTCGTATAGGAAATCGCACGACCTCGAGTACAATTTGGAAATTAATAGGTACGAGTAATGTTTTGAAAGTTCTTGTAATTGCACGAGCCTTTAGGCGAGTGCAATTAAAGAACTTTCAAAACATTACGAGTGCCTATTAATTCCAAATTGTACGAGAAGGTCGTGCGATTTTTTATTTATAGTTCACTCGACAAAATTTTATAAAACATGCGAAGCGAAGGCATTCATTCATCTTCATTGCCTTTGCTATAACCGACCCTTCTCCAAGAACGTTAAGTCAAGAACAGCATAGAAAGTGTTAACGTTGCTGTAAAACCTTTTTAAATTAGTATTTTATGTATGATTTGAACTACAAAATACTAGAAAATAATTTTACATCTCAAGTAAAAAGCCATTTTAATGCATGTTTACAACTATTGAATGACAGTACTGACAGCTAAACAGCGAATAAAGAAGCGACTTTTCTTTCAAAACGTACTGTGTGAAAACTAAGCGAAAGCATTTGCTAATAACTGCAAAAACACAATTTCAAAAATACTTTCTTTGAAAACAAGTTAGCTGGACAACATCAAAAGGGATAAAAGCGACAAATATGTCGTTCAAGTTAAAAGTTTTCAAGTACAGCTTGCCGTGAACGAGTCGCCAGTGATCAGACCATGTGCTTTGGATATTATTCCCTCCTGTAGCTTGAAGAATTTCGCTGCTATTTTCTTTGAATGGTGAATTATCTGAAGATTTTATTATTTCAAGACTGGATTGACAACTTAGGATCAATTAACTTGTGATAACTAGCTGAATTCGTCTCTCTACAACTACTTGACAGTTTGCCGGTAAGATTAACTATTTTCAAAACAAAAAACGAGCCTCTACTCGCTGTATTTTGTTCGCTAAACGGAAAGAAATTTGCTTTAAAACTATTGTTAGGTGTTTTCTACATATCGTACAATTATTGTAGATGTGGTGTTGAATATATTTTTCGAGAAGACCACAGAAGACAACAGGTGGTAAAACGAGAACATTCAAAACTCCAACTCAAATTGCTTGGCGAAAACTAGAAAGAAAAAACGACTATCTACTACAAAACAGGTCTAGTTATCATAATTTGAGGCCTTCCTATGTGTGTATTAAACAGTTTTCTGAAATGTTTGCATTTTAATCTATAAAACACTTATTTTTTGGGGAATTTCACTCATTTCACTGGGGAAATTTGCCGCTTTCGGCCGTGTTTCCATAGCGACCTAATTGGTACTCCCGCTGAGTACCAATTAACGCTCTAATTGTACTCCTCTAGACCAATCAGAATCGAGTAATTTTGTCGTGCGTACTATAATTTATAAAATAGCTTTCTAAAAAACCTTAGTCCTTATCCTGTCTGTTTGTAGAATGGGATTATTTTCTTGGCCATTATTAATTTTTCCCATAAATTCCTATATAGCATAATTTGACATATTAAATCAACATTCCTTCACAGATCATGGTCGCAAGTTCTCTTCAATGTCATTCATATTCATTTTGTACAACATTCAAGGTTTCAATCCTATGAGGTTTGACGTAGTGGATAGCAGATCTGTATATCACAGTGGGGCTGATGGTCCACTATTCAGTAACGATGTCCACATCGCTAATGATGCCGCAACATCTGCCAGGAGTTATAACATGCCATATGCTTATGCCACTCCTCCCGGCTGTGTGAGATACTCTCTCTGTAATTTCTTTACAAACATATCGGGTAAATATATCATTGATGACGTTGAAGTGTTTTATAAGCAGGCAGTGTAGCAACGAGTAGGAATCAGTCGGAACCCACTATTAAAAGTTACGAATTTATTATTAATAACCAACCACGATCAATTTCTTCTTTTCAAGATGACACGACCTAGAGAGAAGTCTCATAGAACGACAAACAGACCAACAGACCAACAGACCAACAGACCAACAGACCAACAGACCAACAGACCAACAGACCAACAGACCAACAGACCAACAGACCAACAGACCAACAGACCAACAGACCAACAGACCAACAGACCAACAGACCAACAGACCAACAGACCAACAGACCAACAGACCAACAGACCAACAGACCAACAGACCAACAGACCAACAGACCAACAGACCAACAGACCAACAGACCAACAGACCAACAGACCAACAGACCAACAGACCAACAGAAACAAACCTTTTTTTAAATTCGGATTCAAAGCTCTAGGAAAGAAGTAACAAATGTGTTTGGTTGGTTATTAAACAAGGAGGACGAGGACGAGGACGAGGACGAGGACGAGGACGAGGACGAGGACGAGGACGAGGACGAGGACGAGGACGAGGACGAGGACGAGGACGAGGACGAGGACGAGGACGAGGACGAGGACGAGGACGAGGACGAGGACGAGGACGAGGACGAGGACGAGGACGAGGACGAGGACGAGGACGAGGACGAGGACGAGGACGAGGACGAGGACGAGGACGAGGACGAGGACGATTTTATTATTCACGGAGCCTCATTTGTTTGTGACAAGTGAAGTAGATCTCGGAATTCGAAGTGGTCTGTTCCAGCATGGACTTTATGACTATTCGCAGCCTATTTTTTCGTTTGTCTTATTGTTCCTATTGTTTATTTCTTTTTTTTGTTTTACCTCGTTTTACTCCGGTTGTTTGTTTGTTTTTTTTTTTTCGGGTATTATAATAGCGCCTGGTGAGCGGAGATGGCCGGGAGAGCCATGCGCATACGTTAGAAATTGATTGTGAATACCGCCGAGTGAGCGAAGATGGCCCGGAGAGCCATGGGTACAAGAGAATTAGTTGTGAATACCGCCGAGTGAGCGAAGATGACCCGGAGAGCCATTGGTACAAGAGAATTAGTTGTGAATACCGCCGAGTGAACGAAGATGGCCCGGAGAGCCATGGGTACATGAGAATTAGTTGTGAATACCGCCGAGTGAGCGAAGGTGGCCCGGAGAGCCATGGGTACACGAGAATTAATTGTGAATACCGCCGAGTGAGCGAAGGTGGCCCGGAGAGCCATTGGTACAAGAGAATTAATTGTGAATACCGCCGAGTGAGCGAAGGTGGCCCGGAGAGCCATGGGTACAAGAGAATTAATTGTGAATACCGCCGAGTGAGCGAAGGTGGCCCGGAGAGCCATGGGTACAAGAGAATTAATTGTGAATACCGCCGAGTGAGCGAAGGTGGCCCGGAGAGCCATGGGTACAAGAGAATTAATTGTGAATACCGCCGAGTGAGCGAAGGTGGCCCGGAGAGCCATGGGTACAAGAGAATTAATTGTGAATACCGCCGAGTGAGCGAAGATGGCCCGGAGAGCCATGGGTACAAGATAATTAGTTGTGAATACCGCCGAGTGAGCGAAGATGGCCCGGAGATCCATGGGTACAAGATAATTAGTTGTGAATACCACCGAGTGAGCGAAGATGGCCCGGAGAGCCATGGGTACAAGATAATTAGTTGTGAATACCGCCGAGTGAGCGAAGATGGCCCGGAGAGCCATGGGTACAAGAGAATTAGTTGTGAATACCGCCGAGTGAGCGAAGATGGCCCGGAGAGCCATGGGTACAAGAGAATTAATTGTGAATACCGCCGAGTGAGTGAAGATGGCCCGGAGAGGCATGGGTACAAGATAATTAGTTGTGAATACCGCCGAGTGAGCGAAGATGACCCGGAGATCCATTGGTAGAAGAGAATTAGTTGTTTTTTGTACTCTCCCTCTGTCAGCCTCAGGGGGGCCTTCTCAGTGCCTCTATTTCGGACCTGGTTCGGAGCCTGGGGCCGACGGAGGGTAGGGTTCCTGTCTAGTAAGCCTTTTACATTTTTGTCACCCCGGGTTGGTTTATGCTGGTAGGTTGATTGCACTCAGTTTGCGTCAAAATTAGAAGAAGTTAACAGGCTAGAACCAGCCGGGGCTATTCCCTTAACGTGCATCATCGAGGAAACCCTGCCTTTTGTTGGCCCTTTTCCTCCGCCTTCCCTGGTGTGCGCTCGTCCGGGCCTGGGGAGACTTTCTCAATTGCGTTTTTTGGACTCAAGCCACTTCAGAGCAGGCAGCCTACATACTAAGCATACGTATGATTTGTCACGTCGGATCAAAGGTTAATAAGCTTTGAGTTGTGGAGTATTGGGGGTTCTGAGTAATGGATATGGTTTTTAAGTATTGAATTGTAAGGATGTTATGGGTATATTTGGATGTAAGCTATATTCCATCTCGTCTCTTTACCTTGGTGAGGGACAGGAGCGGATCTCACCCATAACTTAACTTACTGCGACGTGATAATAAGTATGCAGTGAGAATATATAACTATAATAATTGAAAATATTTAGCACAAAAAATGAACGCTTTCTATTATATTTTCAGAGGTGGATACGGGGGAGAATTTTGGGGATTACAACCCCCTATGAGAATTTCGATTAGCTAGCTGACAGTGAGAGAATGATGTTTAACTAGAATTAGACGTTACTTGATTCGCTGTCATTGCCATCATACAGCAACCCCCGGTTAAAAAATATCGTGGATCCGCCCCTGATTTTGTTTCATACACATATCATCTTGTACTTCGGTGGATGTATTCTCAGTATGAAAATTTAAACATATATTCTAATGTAGGAAAAGTGCTATAGTGCAGCACGGACCACGGAGGCCGGGGAGAGGGCTGAGCTCACCAACTTCTTAAACCAAAAACTGTTGCCTAAAGTTTTGACATGACTTTAATACATTCATTATTTTACAATTGTCCCACAAAACCGCGACACTGAAAACCGCATTCCCGAGAACTTCAATCTTTAATTTTTTAGAGAAGGTGGAGGCGTTCACCCAGGACCACCAGATTAAACGCCCATGCTCAAAACTATGCTCCACTGTCCGTGTACAAAACTATTGAGAGTTGTATTGTTCTTATTCAGGTTAATGCTTTGCACAAAACAAAATACACAAAAATTGCCTTTTTTAGCAATAAACAAATAGCCCAGATTAGTAATAGACCCCTTGCATTGACGTCAAAGGAGCTCAATTTGGAGGACAAAACAAAAGAATTTCGATCTCCTGAGAATTGGAAACCTTTCATTTTGTCCTTCAAATTGAGCTGATGCTTTGAAGTCACGTTCAAGAGGTCTATTTGTTTTGTAGTGGATAATTTTCATAAATAACTACATTAGCATTCTATTAGTAAATCTGTGAGACTTATGGTTCGTAAGCATCAATTCCAAGCAGATAGAGTTAACGATTAACATGGCAAACATGTTGGTGGCATCAACCTATAAGGTTTTTGTAAGATATGCCTTAACATGGCCAGTATTATACGTACACTGAAACCGAAAATTTTACCTCCTTACCTTGAACGTAGTGTTTCTCTATACCACGGGTCATAATCTTGAAAATAGCCGATCCTTTTCATGAGTTGCATCCCTATTCATTTGTCTTCTTATGTACAACCGTTAAACAAAGAAATGATACTCTAGAAAATGACAATTTGTCTGAAATGGGAAAACATATTACGCCCAAGGTAAAGAGGTCTATCGGTTAAATATTGTAATAACGCATGAAACTAAAAGTGCACGAATGATAATAAAAACCTGGTTCAAAACCTCAAATATCTGCTTGTCAATGCAGGAATGTTGAAGAGTCAGACAGAAACTAAATGGAAACTACTACTTGTATAAACTTTAGAGAGTCTAGAATCTTGAACGGGAGAAAGAGAGCATACATAAGAGAGGGAAACTTTTTAAAATCGCGCGCTCCATGTGAATTCCCGGTTGGGCTATTTTTAGCATTCGCATACAGTCAATTTTTGCCTCACCGTACTCCAGTGCGTCAAAATTTGCATGCCTGGAAGTAGCGAAAACATGTCAAGATGTATGGGGAAAAAACATAAATTTGGCGTCTTTTTTAGTGTTCCTCAGGCTCAGTCGTATTTTATCAGAAAACAGAACATAACCAATTCTGATTTATTTGTTTTATATAATAGGTTTTGCCGAAAAAAGTGAGAAAAATCGACTAAAATATGTTGTTTTTAGGCGCCCTCGCACACGTGCACATCCAGGCATCAAAAAGATCAAAAACCAAACGACTGCGAATGCTAAAAATTTCTGATCAATTCAATAGATATTCTAGTTATTTGTTGAGCTTCAGGTTGTGGGACAAAGCAACAGTAACTAAGGAAGTCGGAATCATGAAAATGAGACATTTCAAAATATTTTTTCGTGTACCAGTACAATGTTTCCTTACAGCGTAACATTAAGAACACTTCTCACACTAACTAAGGCGATCAACTACCAAACATTATCCACTAGCTGGTCATAGCAAAGAGCTTTGGCTGAGCTGCATCACGTGGTTAGTACTCGATAGCGGTGAATAGCCCTTACCTCAATATATTTCATCAACTTCCATTGCATTGCATTGCATTGGTCTTGAATGCTGTAAAGATTATGCCTAAATTCTAAATAGTTCTATAGTATTTTCCTTAAACACCTAAGTTCTCTTTTACTTCTGGTGCTAACTGGATACGATATTACGATGGCAAATGTATAGACTTTAAGGACAAACAGAAGAAATAGTAAAAAAAAAATTTGCGATTTTATTGATATGAAGACGTACTAAGGGGAACGGACATGAAGTACCTTTTCGACTTCTAACCAGTTTTGTACTTCCAAAGGAGCTCGAGTCAATGAAAATCTGGGAGAATAATTAGAAAACGACTTCAAAACTGAGGAATTCTGTATTAATGGTATCTGAAGGCGTATTCTAGTGCAGCACTATAATAAAACAGACGTTTTGATCCTTTATGAACCTGACATTTCTTTAATTTTTATTACTAGAACTCAGTACAAAAGGTGATTATAGTCTTTGCCTAAAATTAGACTGGGAAATTGATTAAAACCCATACAGACTTCAAATTTTTATTTTTCAGTATGTATTCATTTCAATGAAAGGTTGAACATTAGGATCGTTCTAACATTATTAAAAGTAGTTTAGTTAACGTTACCATGGAGATCTGCATGAAATGGAACATTCCAGAAACATAGCTTGAATGTATAACCTTGGACTCAAGTGGATATACGATATTACGATAGCAAATGAATAAACGTTGGCGACAAAAAGGGGGTTCTGAGTGTGTACTGGTGGTCAAAATTCAAAACCGTTTTTTTTTTGTTGATATTTTTTACTTCAACAGATGCAACTTGATTTTGTAAATTAGTACTAGAGCACTTTTTCCGATATATTCATAGCGAATTATTTATCTTAGAAAACGTCAACGTCTGCTGTGATCAGAACTCATTAGTCAAATCCTTCTACCTCATTGTGCCTGCAATACTGTCTTTTAACTCGTCTAGCGCCTTTTAATGAGCTCTTATTCACTTCAGAGTCAAAATGAAATGTTGGGACAGATGTTGATGAGATTCTCAAGTTTTATCTGACAACACAACTGGATTCACAATCAATTGAAGGTGATCGTCGTCGGTTGAACATTCTGCAAAAAGAATCAGAGAAACATGAAGGCCCTTGCTATTCTTTGGGTACTTTGCTTCGCTATAATTTTTCGAAGATTAAAAACTAAATTCAAAATAGGTCTATAGTATTTCCCTTAAGTACCTAAGTTCTCTTCTGGTGCTAACTGGATACGATATTACGATGGCAAATATATAGACTTTAAGGACAAACAGAAGAATTAAAAAAAAATGCGATTTTATTGATATGAAGACGTAGTAAGGGGAACGGATATGAAGCACGTTTTTGACTTGTAATTAGTTTGGGAATTCCAAAGGAGTCATTGAAAAGTTAAAAAAAGAAAAGTTAATTCATAAAAATTGCGATTTTAGTCTTATGAAAGCGTAATCAATGGAAACCAAACTTGCTGTAAATAACGCACCTTTTCGACTTCTAACCCGTTTTGGACTTCCAAAGGAGTCATTAAAAATCTGGGAGAATAATTAGAAAACGACTTCAAACCTGAGGAATTCTGTATTAATGGTATCTGAAGGCGTATTCTATGGCATCACTATAATAAAACAGTCGTTTTGATCCTATACGAACCTAATATTTCTTAAATTTTTATTACTAGAACTCAGTACAAAAAGGGACTATAGTATTTGTATAGGAAATCGCACGACCTCGAGTACAATTTCGAAGTTAATAGTTACGAGTAATGTTTTGAAAGTTCTTGTAATTGCACGAGCCTTTAGGCGAGTACAATTAAAGAACTTTCAAAACATTACAAGTGCCTATTAATTCCAAATTGAACGAGAAGGTCGTGCGATTTTTTATTTATAGTTCACTCAACAAAATTTTATAAACATGCGAAGCGAAGACATTCATTCATCTTCATTGCCTTGCTATAACCGACCCTTCTCCTAGAACGCTAAGTCAAGAACAGCATAGAAGTGTTAACGTTGCTGTAAAACCTTTTTAGATTAGTATTTTATGTATGATTTGAACTACAAAATACTAGAAAATAATTTTACATCTCAAGTAAAAAGCCATTTTAATGTATGTATGCTAAACGGCGAATCAAGAAGCGACTTTTCTTTGAAAACGTACTGTGTGAAAACTAAGCGAAAGTTGAGAGTTTACAGTTCGCTAATTTAAGTTTTTTTTCTCTTAGCATTTGCTAATAACTGCAAAAACACGATTTCAAAAATACTTTCTCTTACAACAAGTTAGCTGGACAACATCAAAAGGGATAAAAGCGACAAATATGTCGTTCAAGTTAAAAGTTTTGAAGTACAGTTTGCCGTGAACGAGCTAGTCGCCAGTGATCAGACCATGTGCTTAGTTTGGATATTATTCCCTCCTGTAGCTTGAAGAATTTCGCTGCTATTTTCTTTGAATGGGTGAACTCTCCGAAGATTTTATTATTTAAAGACTGGATTGACAACTTAGGATCAATTAACTTGTGATAAATAGCTGAATTCGTCTCTCTACAACTACTCGACAGTTTGCCGGTAAGATTTGATCTTAACTATTTTCAAAACAAAAAACGAGCCTCTACTCGCTGTGTTTTTTTTTTCGCTAAACGGAAAGAAATCTGCTTTAAAACTATTGTTAGCTGTTTTCTACATATCGTACAATTATTGTAGATTTGGTGTTGAATATATTTTTCGAGAAGACCACAGAAGACAACAAGTAGTAAGACGAGAACATTCAAAACTCCAACTCAAATTGTTTGGCGAAAACTAGAAAGAAAAAACGACTTTCTACTACAAAACATGATTTATTAGGTCTTGAATTTGTCTAGTTATCATAATTTGAGGCCTTCCTATGTGTGTATTGAACAGTTTTCTGAAATTTTCCATTTTAATCTATAAAACACTGATTTTTTTGGGAATTTCACTCATTTCACTGGGGAAATTTGCCGCTTTTGGCCGTGTTTCCATAGCGACCTAATTGGTACTCCCGCTGAGTACCAATTAACGCTCTAATTGTACTCCTCTAGACCAATCAGAATCGAGTAATTTTGTCGAGTGTACTATGAGTCCTGCAATTGGACTGGGAAATTGATTAAAACCCATACAGACTTCAAATTTTTATTTTGTTTTTTATTTTTATTTTTATTCATTTCAATAAAACCTTGAAGATTAGGATCGTTCTAACATTATTAAGAGTAGTTAGTTAACGTTACCATGGAGATCTGCATGGAATAGAACATTCCAGAAACATAGCTTGAATGTATAACCTTGGACTCAACTAGTCCAAAACAAGCCTTACGACAAACAATAACAAATAAATATTTCATTGCATCTATATCATTCACCGTGATCTATAAATGAAAATTAACGATCAAAGAAAGGACTTGTGGTCAAAAATTGGGTTAACAATGTGCCTAAATTCTAAAAGGGTCTATAGCAATTTCCTTAATTACCTAAGTTCTTTTTTACTTCTGGTGCATCGCCAGAAATTCCGAACCATTTTGGGCGGAGCTTATTATTCATCATTTTTACCCTGTTAATGAAGCAATTGTGTATATTCAATTGCGATTGGGCTATTGTCAATGTGACAATTGAATGTTTACCTTTCCGGAACGTTGCGATAATAATGGCGTCTCGACAAGAAAAAGGGTTTTATTTGGCATTAAATAGCACTTCCACAGTGGATATTTTACCCACGATTTTAAACAAGATTGAATAAATGTAATAAACAACTTTTAGAAGAGTTCAGTGTGAAAATGCGTTTCATCTTGTACTCCAAAGTCAAGTTACATCTCAAGATGGAGGCAGAAATGGAAGCCCTGTTAATGCTAAACTTCACCTCGTAAAACCGAGACGAAAATTTAATTCTATCTTCTGAAATTTCGTAAAATGCTCAAGACATACTTCCTCAATCGACTGTAAGTTCGGGAAGGAAAAAGTGTTTGACTATTTTGAGCTGAGAGCCGAAGATGTGAGACCAGGTTCAGGTATTCTTATGATAATCCAGTGTAATGTCGGAGTATCATAGTCCTTGGCATTAAAATGTAATTACCGAGCTGAAAACTATCACCAACGGAATTAAATTGAGATCTAATGAAAGTTCGAATACACTTTATTGTATTTGAGGTTCGGGCTGGCTTACTTATCCAGATAAAATTAAAATATTTTACTTTATCGAAATTTCTCAATACTTTTCCCACCATATTTGAGCCCTGAATTTTATAAGTATCATGACTTTAACTGCGCATGTCCGTTCGGAATTTCTGGCGATGGCTAACTGGATACGATATTACGATGGCAAATGAATAAACGTTGGCGACAAAAAGGGGGTTCTTAGTGTGTACTAGTGGTCAAAATTCAAAACCGTTTTTTTGATATTTTTTACTTCAACAGATGCAACTTGATTTTATAAATTAGTACTAGAGCAGCACTTTCTGCCGATATATTCATAGCGAATTATTTATCTTAGAAAACGTCAACGTCTGCTGTGATCCGAACTCATTAGTCAAATCGTTCTACCTCATTGTGCTTGCAATACTGTATTTTAACTCGTCTGGCGCCTTTTTAATGAACTCTTATTCACTTTAGAGTCAAATCGAAATGTTGGGACAGGTGTTGATAAGGTTCTCAAGTTTTATCTGACAACACAACTGGATTCACAATCATTTGAAGGTGTTCGTCGTCGGTTGAACATTCTGCAAAAAGACTCAGAGAAACATGAGGGCCCTCGCTATTCTTTGGGTACTTTGCTTCGCAAACATTTTTCGAGGAAATACCTCGTCCGAAATTATTTTTAATGCTGCCGAACAGCCTTATTACCGAACACCACAATTTGGCTATCTTAGTTTTCTGTTCCACCCAAATAGTAAACTAGAAGACGAAAACACCCACCAGTTTCATGCAGAAGATTACAAGCAATGTGCTGTTGGCTGTGCCAGTATGTTGTCTTGTGTTTCATTCAACTTTGGAAAATACCCCATCTTTTTTTACCAAGGGAAAGCCCAGTACCTCTGTGAGATTTTGCCGACTGATAAATACAACTCGTCGTCCGTGTATCAAAGCCTAAGACCAGGTTTTGACCACTACAGCATCAGGGTAAGTTTGAAAAATATTCATAAACTTTATTCTACTTTTAAACTAAATGATTGCTTGAAATGTAGTAATTTTAATGCAAAACAATTCAAGTTTATATGATTATTAAGGTATCTTTATAATAAAAAAAAAAATTGGGAAATTTAGTCTTAAAATTTAACTTAAAACGTTTAAAAAACGTAAGTTTAAAAACGTACAGATAAGTGATATTTAAAAAACGAGTGTTAACGATAAAACGATAAAACACGAATGCGAGTTTTTTTTACATGACTTCTAAAACCCATGAAGAGTCAAAAACATTTTCTGAGCATTTGTATTCAAGACTATAATAAAAAAATGTATTTTGCAGTATAATCTGGTGCCACATTATAAGTTTTGAATATCGTGTGTTTCATGAATAAAATTACAATATGATGTCTGTAAGGAATAGAAATCTCAGGAGGCTCAGTTAACATTTGTGTTACTTTTTAGGGCATAACGCTTTTGAAAAACCTTTCTTTGTTAGACATCAATGCTTTGTTATTTAGATTTGCTTTGTTTTTTCATGTTCTGTTTTTTCGTGTGTCATAATGACAATGCAGCGCTTTTGGAAAGTACAAACCTCTAAAAGAGAAAGCTTTAGTAGATTCGGTACCTTCGAGTACCAAATATTCTTCAAAGTGGGCCTATAATATGTTTGAGGATTGGAAGAGATTTAGAGTCAAACGAGATCATGCAAGATCCTTCAAAAGAGATTATTCCATGGCAGGTTGAAGATATCTTTCAATTATACAAAATCGTAACACACAGTCACTCGAATTCTGGCTGGTGATGTTCATTCATGATCAAGAAGTCGGTAAAAAAACAAAATGGTGAGCTTTATCCGCTGAAGAGCTTGTATCTCATAGTTTGATTTAAACTTTTATTTTTCACACGATATTTTATCGTGAATACACATTTCATGTTTTGACGATATTTTGTGTTTTTTTTTTTTTTCTTTCTCGAATAGTAGTTCTAGATTATTGAACTTTTTCCAATACAGAAACCATGGTAATTAGAATATGAACACTGTTATCAATCAGCCAATCTATAACACTATATTTCCAATGTTTCTAGTTGAGAAAAACGCTAGTTATAAGTAAATTTAGATAAAAAGTTGTACACAATTGTTTGATATTAGTAAATCTATTTCCGCCGCTATAGATTGTCTTTAATTGTCTTTATTTCATTTTATTCTATTCTTTAGGTATAGAGGTTCATAAGAGAGGGCCGTTTTGAGCTGATTTCGGGAGAGTGCAGGTTTGATTAATAATTAATAAACGTGCTGATACAATGCATTTGTCTTTGATGAATTGTTGTAGATATTGAACTGTTTAATAAACATGAGTGTTTTAACTGAAACGAAACTGCAGTTAAAACACTCATGTTTATTAAACAGTTTTATAACTACAACGGTTCATCAAGCATAAATGCATTGTATAATCACGGATATGAATTATTAATCAGCCCCGCACTCCCCTGAGATATTCAAAACCGCCCCCGACTTTTAGTTTGATGGACCTTTATCCTAGTATAAAATATACGTCACGTGTTTAGTTTGGGCGACACGATTGGCTCTTAGCCTCATTGAATATTAATGAGTTTTAGAAATGAATTTATTTAATTCACAAAAATTGTCAAAACTTGATTCCCTTATCCCTGATGACGAGTAATGAGGAATGCTCCATAATTGTGGAAAAAATAGAAGTAGAATAGAATAGAATAGAAGTGAAAAAGGAGAATGGAAAGGGAAAAAAAGAAAGAAAGAAAGAAAGAAAGAAAGAAAGAAAGAAAGAAAGAAAGAAAGAAAGAAAGAAAGAAAGAAAGAAAGAAAGAAAGAAAGAAAGAAAGAAAGAAAGAAAGAAAGAAAGAAAGAAAGAAAGAAAGAAAGAAAGAAAGAAAGAAAGAAAGAAAGAAAGAAAGAAAGAAAGAAAGAAAGAAAGAAAGAAAGAAAGAAAGAAAGAAAGAAAGAAAGAAAGAAAGAAAGAAAGAAAGAAAGAAAGAAAAAAGAAAGAAAATAAACAAAGAAGGAAAGAAGAAAACAAAGGAAGGAAGGATGGAAAGAAAAAAGATAGAAAGAAAGAAAGAAAGGAAGGAAGAAAAAAGAAAGAAAGAAAATAAACAAAGAAAGTAGAAAAGAAAGAAACAAAGTAAAAGAGAGAGAAAAAAAGAAAGAAACCCGGAACAAAACCTGAACGGAACTGAAATATATTTGTAAACGGTCTTTCCTCTAATTTGTGTAAGTATTTTCGCGTTTGACTGATTAAAACGTTACCTGAAATTTAACAAATAGTACATGCTATATATATTTTAGAAAATATTAACAGTTATTACTATCAACTTTCAACGATCATCAATAAAATATAAAGGAAAGATAGAAATGATTTTTCAGGATACTAAGTAATTTCTAATACTTTCGTTAAATCAAATAAATTATATCTGCCTTCACTTCATTTTTCATGATAGATAATTTCCGAAAGAAAAAAAAACTTTACCATACAAGAATAGAATACAATGCAGTTTCGATTTTTTTCAGTAATTCAAAAATCAGAAAATAAGTCAACTGTACATTAAGCATCCAGTCATCCAGCCATCCACCCATCCACCCATCCACCCATCCACCCATCCACCCATCCACCCATCCACCCATCCACCCATCCACCCATCCACCCATCCACCCATCCACCCATCCACCCATCCACCCATCCACCCATCCACCCATCCACCCATCCACCCATCCACCCATCCACCCATCCACCCATCCACCCATCCACCCATCCACCCATCCACCCATCCACCCATCCACCCATCCACCCGTCCACCCGTCCACCCGTCCACCCGTCCACCCGTCCACCCGTCCACCCGTCCACCCGTCCACCCGTCCACCCGTCCACCCGTCCACCCGTCCACCCGTCCACCCGTCCACCCGTCCACCCGTCCACCCGTCCACCCGTCCACCCGTCCACCCGTCCACCCGTCCACCCGTCCACCCGTCCACCCGTCCACCCGTCCACCCGTCCACCCGTCCACCCGTCCACCCGTCCACCCGTCCACCCGTCCACCCGTCCACCCGTCCACCCGTCCACCCGTCCACCCGTCCACCCGTCCACCCGTCCACCCGTCCACCCGTCCACCCGTCCACCCGTCCACCCGTCCACCCGTCCACCCGTCCACCCGTCCACCCGTCCACCCGTCCACCCGTCCACCCGTCCACCCGTCCACCCGTCCACCCGTCCACCCGTCCACCCGTCCACCCGTCCACCCGTCCACCCGTCCACCCGTCCACCCGTCCACCCGTCCACCCGTCCACCCGTCCACCCGTCCACCCGTCCACCCGTCCACCCGTCCACCCGTCCACCCGTCCACCCGTCCACCCGTCCACCCGTCCACCCGTCCACCCGTCCACCCGTCCACCCGTCCACCCGTCCACCCGTCCACCCGTCCACCCGTCCACCCGTCCACCCGTCCACCCGTCCACCCGTCCACCCGTCCACCCGTCCACCCGTCCACCCGTCCACCCGTCCACCCGTCCACCCGTCCACCCGTCCACCCGTCCACCCGTCCACCCGTCCACCCGTCCACCCGTCCACCAACTCATTGTTAACTATTTTTTTTGATATAAAATAGTCGTTCAATATTTCATTTGTCTAAACTTTTTTTGAATTTTTACATTTCTTCAGTCCAACTGCAGCACGTCTCCCTGTCTTCACAACTTCACTTGCATCCCTGACTACGATAATGACACCTATGAATGTTCGTGTCCAAGACCTCCTTTTGAAGGCAAACATTGCAAAGGTATGATGTTTTTGTTATAACACCATATAAATGGTATCTGTATCTTGTATGTGCTTTTCGGGAACAAGTGTTTTTGTTATAACACCATATAAATGGTATCTGTATCTTGTATGTGCTTTTCGGGAACAAGGCAGGTGCTGGATAGGATACTAGTTGTATGTATTTTATAATATAATCATTTTATTAACAGATGTCGATGAATGCACCACAGGGAAGCATAACTGTAGTGTCAACGCCACTTGCACCAACACCATTGGCTCGTTCAACTGCACGTGTAAAAATGGTTACTTTGGCAACTGGACGACCTGTCACCCCATTACGAGTAAGTTTCATATCCTCACATGGATATTGTAAAGAGATTCATAAAAGCCATCAAAAAGATTCATTTATCTTTTGTATATGTCTAGATGTTTTTAAATATCTTAATCACATTTTACTACACTTTATAGTTAACGAATCAGACATCCTCACGGACTATGGGAACGATAGCTATCTTGCAGCTTTGAAGGGTTTCATGAAACAAGTTCCTGAGGATTTCATGAACATTCAGTGGACACAATGCTGGTCAGGAAGGAAAGACGGCTTTGATGTCACCAAAACCTTCCATCCTCAATGTGACGGTAAGGCACCAACCGTCATCATAGCTAGAAAGAAAGATTACGTATGGGGAGGATACTCTGATGTACCATGGTCAACAGGTGAGTCTAGCAAGTAACTTTTCATGCTATTTAAAGACCTTTTGAAAAGAAGGATGCCAAAAATATACATATATATGATAGCAAGAACATGGGATAAGAACGATGTAAAGCTGACAGAACTCTAGAATGTTTGTCTAAGAACTCTCTAAAAAGTTGAAATATTTGGACCAAGCAAATTACGAGAGGAATAAAGTTACTTGGATAACTATTTTCTCAAAATGAAGCAGATAACTGCGAGAACGTTGTCATATAAAATATAAAATAATAAATAGAGATTCATTATTTTTGTTAACGAGGCGTAATTATTTCACTGTTTTAATGGTATACAGACTGACATTTGTGAGATGATCGTATTGGTATATTATACTTAACCAGCTATTCTCATCAATCTAGGGGGCTTTAGAAACAAAATAAAGAAAAATATTTCTAATTAATTCCTATTTGTTATTTTGTTGTTTTCATATGACAACGTTCTTGCAATTAGATGTATACTGAATATATCAACTCTGAGTTTATGAATATTGACAACAACAAACAGTCCAAATGAAGGTTTCCATATGATGGGACAGCGACTGTAGTGTTATCCCTACACGATATTCAATAGGAACTAGCTAGACTATCACCTTTGAGAATAACAATATTTATTCTATACATACCGAGATTTACTCAGTAAAATCCTGTGTTTTAAAAATGTTCGTTCGTTCACTTTTCCCAACCAATCACAATGCGCGTATCGCTTTTCACGTGTGAGGAAAACGATACGTCCAATCAGAAGCCACGTACGGCTTTTCTTCACGTGTGAGAAAAACGATACGTCCAATCAGAAGTCGGCAGCAACGGGCTCCACTGCTCTTTCGTGTGAGACTTTTGACTAAACTAGAAAGTTTTTATTTCAAAACATGAATCAAACTATATTTTAGACGACAAAACCAAAGGGAAAATCGATGACTTACTAATAGTAGAGTTAAGGAAAAGCTGCCTGAGATGTAAATATATTGGAAAAGTTCTTTAAAAGTACTGAAAACTTAAACAACAACAAGGAAAGTCAGTTTCAGTTGCTTTTGTAAGAAGACGACTTCGGTGAGACCTAAACTAGAAAGTTTGAGTTCAAAACATGGATGAAAATATAATTTAGAGAACAAAAGAGAAAATCGATGAATTACTAATAGTAGAGTGGAGGAAAAGCTGACCGAGATGTAAATCTCGTTGAAAAGTTCTTTAAAATGTATTAATTAAACAACAACGAGGAATTGAAAGGCAGCTTTGCTGTGTAAGAAGGCGACAGAAACTTCGGTAAGCCTTATCAATCATTCATGGTGTAAACTAAAAGCCAATAAGTTGAAAAGATTAAACTTAGAAACCGAATTAGAATAAGTTTTTATAATGCTTGTAAAACAGCGCTGTAAAATAAAGAATTATTGCAATATAATTTTTAGTTTGGAAACTGAACTTTGTTTACAAACTTTGTAAGAAAGTGCTTTGTACAGTTATATGTTCCACCCTTAATACCAAAGTTAGCCTGTCTGTTTGTAGAATGGGAATATTTTCTTGGTCAATAATTTGTTCCCCACAAATTCCTTATATAACATAATTTGACATATTAAATAAACATTCCTTCACAGATGAGGGTGACAAGAACTCTTCAAAGTCATTCATATTCTCTTTGTACAACATTCAAGGTTTCAATCCTATGAGGTTTAACGTAGTGAATAGCAGGAGAGCTGCATATCACAAAGTTTCTCTTGGTCCAGTATTCTTTAGCGATGTCCGCATCGGTAATAATGGCGCAGCATCTGCCACGAGTTATAACGAGCCAAAATCTTATGCCACTCCTCCCGGCTGTGTGAGATACTCTAAGTGTAATTTCTTTACAAACATATCGGATAGATATACCATTGATGACATTGAAGTGTTTTATAAGCAGGCTGTGTAGCAACGAGTAGGAATCAGTGGGACCCCAGGATTAAACGTTACGAATTTATTATTAATAACCAACCACGACCAATTACTTTTAATTTAAGTCGGTCTTAGTACCTTAGTCAACATGACACGACCTAGAGAGAAGTCTCTGAGAAACACAGACAGACAGACACAAACACAGACAGACAGACAAACAAGCAAAGAAACAGACAAACAGCACAGGGAGCCCACAGCGACTGGTAGAATTAGTGATTAGAATAAAATCTATCATGCGTAAATGCACGTGCTAGCTCCCGCACGAGCTTGGCGCCTAATAACTTGGAGGAATTTCATTGTCATTACTATTTTCCAAAGCTTTAAACGGAAGACGCTCATTTCCGGTGTTATTTTTTATTTCCGCTTCCATCCCCCCATACTCGAGGCGCAGATAGAACGAAAAATTCTTGAAGTTTCATCCCTTGTCATTATATTCTACACTAGCAACGTTAGCAGCTGATAATTTATTCAGACTTGAACTGCAGCCAATCATGCGCCGAGCTCGTGCGGGAGCTAGCACGTGCATTTACGCATGATATATTTTATTCTAATTACTGATTCTACCAGTGGCCGTGGGCTCCCTGTGCAAACAGTTATTGCGTTTCAAATACTTGAAATTATTCTTTTTAAAAAACCTCGGATTCCAAACTCTATGAAAGAAGTAAAAAATAACTGAGGTTGGTTATTAAACAGATGAGAATGAGAATGAGAATGAGAATGAGAATGAGAATGAGAATGAGAATGAGAATGAGAATGAGAATGAGAATGAGAATGAGAATGAGAATGAGAATGAGAATGAGAATGAGAATGAGAATGAGAATGAGAATGAGAATGAGAATGAGAATGAGAATGAGAATGAGAATGAGAATGAGAATGAGAATGAGAATGAGAATGAGAATGAGAATGAGAATGAGAATGAGAATGAGAATGAGAATGAGAATGAGAATGAGAATGAGAATGAGAATGAGAATGAGAATGAGAATGAGAATGAGAATGAGAATGAGAATGAGAATGAGAATGAGAATGAGAATGAGAATGAGAATGAGAATGAGAATGAGAATGAGAATGAGAATGAGAATGAGAATGAGAATGAGAATGAGAATGAGAATGAGAATGAGAATGAGAATGAGAATGAGAATGAGAATGAGAATGAGAATGAGAATGAGAATGAGAATGAGAATGAGAATGAGAATGAGAATGAGAATGAGAATGAGAATGAGAATGAGAATGAGAATGAGAATGAGAATGAGAATGAGAATGAGAATGAGAATGAGAATGAGAATGAGAATGAGAATGAGAATGAGAATGAGAATGAGAATGAGAATGAGAATGAGAATGAGAATGAGAATGAGAATGAGAATGAGAATGAGAATGAGAATGAGAATGAGAATGAGAATGAGAATGAGAATGAGAATGAGAATGAGAATGAGAATGAGAATGAGAATGAGAATGAGAATGAGAATGAGAATGAGAATGAGAATGAGAATGAGAATGAGAATGAGAATGAGAATGAGAATGAGAATGAGAATGAGAATGAGAATGAGAATGAGAATGAGAATGAGAATGAGAATGACCATGACCATGACCATGACCATGACCATGACCATGACCATGACCATGACCATGACCATGACCATGACCATGACCATGACCATGACCATGACCATGACCATGACCATGACCATGACCATGACCATGACCATGACCATGACCATGACCATGACCATGACCATGACCATGACCATGACCATGACCATGACCATGACCATGACCATGACCATGACCATGACCATGACCATGACCATGACCATGACCATGACCATGACCATGACCATGACCATGACCATGACCATGACCATGACCATGACCATGACCATGACCATGACCATGACCATGACCATGACCCAAATTACCTTATATATCTATAAGCTAAAACATGTATGCAAAGCTACTATAATGAGCTTCTCTTGTTGGATAATTCTTTTTAGTTTTCTAGCATATTAACTGATTTCCTTGAGGTAATGTCTCTTTAGGGTTGTAATCCAACATCACTTATTTAAGCTGAACATTTCAGATTTCAAAATTTTAAGTCAAAAATGCCTTTCACACAGAACTGATGTACTTTACCTTGTGCATGACTCTACCTATAATAATTGAAAATATTTAGCACAAAAATGAACACGTTTCATTATATTTTCAGAGGTGGATCCGGGGGGAGAATTGTGGGGTTTACAGCCCCCTGTGAGAATTTCGATTAGCTGGCTGACAGTGAGAGAATTATGGCTAACTAGAATTAGGCGTTACTTGATTCGCTTTTATTGCCATCATACGGCCACGCCCTGTTTAAAATATTGTGGATCCGCCCCTGATTTTGTTTCATACACATCTTGTACTTATTCTCAGTATGAAAATTGAAACATATATTCTAATGTAGGAAAAGGGCTATAGTGGAGCAGGGACCGCGGAGACCGAGGAGGGGGCTTAGCTCACCAACTTTTTAAACCAAAAACTGTTGCCTAAAGTTTTGACATGACTTTAATACAATAAGTATTTTACAATTTCCCCTCAAAACTGCGGCACTGAAAACCGCATTCCCGAGAACTTTAATCTTTAATTTTTCAAAGAAGATGGGGGTGTTCACACAGGACCACCAAATTAGACGCCCATGCTCAAAATTATGCTCCGCTGTCCCTGTACAAAACTATAGAGAGTTGTCTTGTTCTTATTCAGATTAATGCTTTGCTTTATACTATCTTATACACAACATTTGACTTGATTAGCAGTGAAAAAATAGACCAGCATAGTAATAGACCCCTTGCACGAGACGTGAAAGCCGCTACATTTGGGAGACAAAACAAAAGAATTTCGATGTCCTTAGAATTGGAAACCTATTGGTTTGTACTCCAAATTGAGCTGCAGCTTTGAAGTGACGTTCAAGAGGTCTATTTGTTTTGTAGACGATAATTTTCATAAATAGCTACATTAGCATTCTATTAGTGAATCTTTGAGACTTATGGTTTGTAAGCATTAAATCCTAGCAGATAGAGTTAACGATTAACATGGCAAACATGTTGGTGGCATCAACCTATGAGGTTTTTGTAAGATATGCCTTCAACATGTCCAGTATTATACGTAAACTGAACCCGAAAATTTTACCTCCTTACCTTGAACGTAGTGTTTCTCCATACCACGTGACATCTTCTTGATAATAAGATTCTTTTTTTGAGTTGTATCGATATTCATTTGTCTTCTGATGTGCAACCATGAAAACAAAGAAATGATACTCAAGGGAATGACATATTGTCTGAAATGGGAAAACATTACGCCCAAGGTAAAGAGGTCTATCGGTTAAATATGATATTGTAATAACGCATGAAACTAAAAGTGCACGAGTGATAATAAAAACCTTAAAAAACTCAAAAATGCGATTGTAGTTCTTGGAAAAAAATTTTTTTCTCAGGTCAAAGCATCGTACGATGCTTGGTAGTATATAAGAAACACTATGAATGAAGATAACAAGAAATAATGATTGAGAATGATTGAGAATGAATAAGAATGAATGAAAATAAATGAAAATAGATGAGAATAGATGAGAATAGATGAGAATAGATGAGAATAGATGAGAATAGATGAGAATAGATGAGAATAGATGAGAATAGATGAGAATAGATGAGAATAGATGAGAATAGATGAGAATAGATGAGAATAGATGAGAATAGATGAGAATAGATGAGAATAGATGAGAATAGATGAGAATAGATGAGAATAGATGAGAATAGATGAGAATAGATGAGAATAGATGAACATAGATGAGAATAGATGAGCATAGATGAGAATAGATGAGAATAGATGAGAATAGATGAGAATAGATGAGAATAGATTAGAAAAGATGAGCATAGATTAGAATAGATGAGAATAGATGAGAATAGATGAGAATAGATGAGAATGGATGAGAATGAATGAGAATGAATGAGAATGATGAGAATAGATGAGAATAGATGAGAATAGATGAGAATAGATGAGAATAGATGAGAATAGATGAGAATAGATGAGAATAGATGAGAATAGATGAGAATAGATGAGAATAGATGAGAATAGATGAGAATAGATGAGAATAGATGAGAATAGATGAGAATAGATGAGAATAGATGAGAATAGATGAGAATAGATGAGAATAGATGAACATAGATGAGAATAGATGAGCATAGATGAGAATAGATGAACATAGATGAGAATAGATGAGAATAGATGAGAATGAATGAGAATAGATGAGAATAGATGAGAATAGATGAGAATGGATGAGAATAGATGAGAATAGATGAACATAGATGAGAATAGATGAGCATAGATGAGAATAGATGAGAATAGATGAGAATAGATGAGAATGAATGAGAATAGATGAGAATAGATGAGAATAGATTAGAAAAGATGAGCATAGATTAGAATAGATGAGAATAGATGAGAATAGATGAGAATAGATGAGAATAGATGAGAATAGATGAGAATGGATGAGAATAGATGAGAATAGATGAGAATGAATGAGAATAGATGAGAATAGATGAGAATAGATGAGAATAGATGAGAATAGATGAGAATAGATGAGCATAGATGAGAATAGATGAGAATAAATGAGAATAGATGAGCATAGATGAGAATAGATGAGAATAGATGAGAATAGATGAGAATGAATGAGAATAGATGAGAATAAATGAGAATAAATGAGAATGATGAGAATAGATGAGAATAGATGAGAATAGATGAGAATAGATGAGAATGGATGAGAATAGATGAGAATAGATGAACATAGATGAGAATAGATGAGCATAGATGAGAATAGATGAGAATAGATGAGAATAAATGAGAATAAATGAGAATGAATGAGAATAGATGAGAATAGATGAGAATAGATGAGAATAGATGAGAATGAATGAGAATAGATGAGAATAAATGAGAATAAATGAGAATGAATGAGAATAGATGAGAATAGATGAGAATAGATGAGGATAGATGAGAATAGATGAGAATAGATGAGAATAGATGAGAATAGATGAGAATAGATGAGAATAGATGAGAATGAATGAGAATAGATGAGAATAGATGAGAATGAATGAGAATGAATGAGAATAGATGAGAATAGATGAGAATAGATGAGCATAGATGAGAATAGATGAGAATAAATGAGAATAGATGAGAATAAATGAGAATGAATGAGAATAGATGAGAATAGATGAGAATAGATGAGCATAGATAAGAATAGATGAGAATAGATGAGAATGAATGAGAATAGATGAGAATAGATGAGAATAGATGAAAATAGATGAGAATGAATGAGAATGAATGAGAATAGATGAGAATAGATGAGAATAGATGAGAATAGATGAGAATGAATGAGAATGAATGAGAATAGATGAGAATGAATGAGAATGAATGAGAATGAATGAGAATGAATGAGAATGAATGAGAATGAAAGAGAATGAATGAGAATGAGGTAAATATGGTTGCTATGACAAACTCTTTTTTCGCGTCGGCCTATGAAATTAGTAGAACATGTTACAAGAGAGATTTCAATTTATTTCTTATATGAAGTGTTTTGCCTACTAGCTAGTTACTAACATCGTTACTGAGTGACCCAAATTTACCCGAATCTCGATTACTTAGTAGTGAGTGAGTGATTATTTCTGTTTTAGTGAGCAACTACAAACAGGAAAATATCATTCTAAATATAAATATGCATAATTTTATTCAGAACTGAAATCTACTTCGATACATTTATCATACGTCCCATTTATACAGTCACTTTTGCCAATTCTTCTCTAGAATCAAGTAAAAATAAACTCTTATGACTCTTGGTTTGGTTTTAAATTAAAAATCAAGAAATACCAGAGACATATTTAAAAGACCCTTTAAAAAGTCAAATCGATATGTAAAGCTCGTCGATTATAGCTTGGAAAACAGTATGCAAATCACGTTGAAACTTGTGGGGGAGGGGTGGGGAAAAATGATCTTGATTTGAAGTTTTGCTACTATTTAGGCTTCAAAACTTTATCAAAATATATCTATTTTTTCTGAACTAAAAATTACTTTTTAACGATGTTTTTTCTTGTCCCATGCTTTTGCAATGGCGATTTACGCACCGTTTGCGACATCACTTAATTCTCATATTTTGGTATTTTAACGAACTCTTTTTAGATCAAAACTTAAAGTGCCCACAAATGTTTTTTGTGTTCTCAGTATTACCACCTCATTACTTTATTCACGCGAAGAATTAAGTTTATCATGTGTATCCTACTAGGCAAAATATTTTTTTTAAATATGTCAATTTTGAAATTTGGTGAGTCTGTGAAAGCACTCTTTACTTTGAAAATTATTTCTCTTTTGTAAAGTACATGTTGAAGGTAAAAACCATCGATTTTAAACCGTACGAAATGTCTAATAAAAGGAACGAACAAGTTTTAAAATATTTCTAGGGGTATGATAACGACAGCTGTTCAATGTTTGCTGAGAAGATAATTGAAAAAGAAGTCTGTTTTTTTATTTCCGTTTGTTTGTAATATATCTTGATATTGTAGGTCCTTATTTTTGGGAAAGTTATTAAATAAATAAAAATAAATAAATAAATAAAATTGAACAAACTTTAATTTTCATACAGTTGGGTGAAATCAAGAGAGAATAAATAAGAGAGGGAAACTTCTTAATACCGCGCGCGCCATGTGCTATTTTTAGCATCCGCGTATACGTACAAACAAATTAAAGCGAATCCTTGCTAAAATCTTCGTTTACGATCCCTCATATCATTGAATTTCTCGCGATATATAACTTTGAAAACTGGTGCAAGGGCCGCTTGAATTACGACAACTTTTCGTGCTTAGTTTTCCGTAATGCTGGAATTGAGCCAAACTTCATAACTTCACTGTTGGCTGGTTTCTTTAATTGAGGGCCGTAATTAAGGTGGCTCGATGGGGTTTTCTCAGAGCGGTACCTTTTAACTTCAAATCGCTAGTTCGCAAATATAAACAATCATTGTCAAGAAACTTTTGGGAAGTTTTCAAAGAAAGATAAAATTTGAATGAGCCACATCTCTCAGTCCTGAATTTTTCTTATAATTCTGGTATGGATATTGGAAAATTTATCTTAATCTCTCATGCCGGATTTTAGCCAATCATAGCCAATAAAGAATTAAATTCCACTTTCTGAAATCAAGATGGCGAAAATTTTCCCAGAAGAATTTTTTTTATTTTAATAAAAATTCCGCCAAAAAGAACCTAAAATCCACCCAAAAATAAGAAAACCACGACTTAAAGCCTGTGATGCTAGATATTTATCGAAGTAACAATATTTATCGAAGAAACAATATTTGTATTATGATCATTTGGGTGGATGTAGTCCTGAGAAGGACTTTTTGATGTGACTGACGTTTCGACAACTTGAGCGGAAGTCATCTTCAGAGTCAAGTGAAGGATAAAGTCAGATATCATCAAACAGTTTGCGACATCACTTAATTCCCATATTTTGGTATTTTAACTCTTTTTAGATCAAAACCTAAAGTGCCCACAAATGTTTTTTGTGTTCTCAGTATTACCACCTCATTACTTTATTCACGCGAAGAATTAAGTTTATCATGTGAATCCTACTAGGCAAAATATTTTTTTTAAATATGTCAATTTTGAAATTTGGTGAGTCTGTGAAACTACTCTTTACTTTGAAAATTATTTCTCTTCTGTAAAGTACATGTTGAAGGTAAAAACCATCGATTTTAAACCGTACGAAATGTCTAATAAAAGGAACGAACAAGTTTTAAAATATCTCTAGGGGTATGATAACGACAGCCGTTCAATGTTTGCTGAGAAGATAATTGAAAAAGAAGTCTGTTTTTTTATTTCCGTTTGTTTGTAATATATCTTGATATTGTAGGTCCTTATTTTTGGGAAAGTTATTAAATAAATAAAAATAAATAAATAAATAAAATTGAACAAACTTTAATTTTCATACAGTTGGGTGAAATCAAGAGAGAATAAATAAGAGAGGGAAACTTCTTAATACCGCGCGCGCCATGTGCTATTTTTAGCATCCGCGTATACGTACAAACAAATTAAAGCGAATCCTTGCTAAAATCTTCGTTTACGATCCCTCATATCATTGAATTTCTCGCGATATATAACTTTGAAAACTGGTGCAAGGGCCGCTTGAATTACGACAACTTTTCGTGCTTAGTTTTCCGTAATGCTGGAATTGAGCCAAACTTCATAACTTCATTCTTGGCTGTTTTCTTTAATTGAGGGCCGTAATTAAGGTGGCTCGATGGGGTTTTCTCAGAGCGGTACCTTTTAACTTCAAATCGCTAGTTCGCAAATACAAACAATCATTGTCAAGAAACTTTTGGGAAGTTTTCAAAGAAAGATAAAATTTGAATGAGCCAGATCTCTCAGTCCTGAATTTTTCTTATAATTCTGGTATGGATATTGGAAAATTTATTTTCATCTCTCATGCCGGATTTTAGCCAATCATAGCCAATAAAGAATTGAATTCCACTTTCTGAAATCAAGATGGTGAAAATTTTCCCAGAAGAATTTTTTTCATTTTAATAAAAATTCCGCCAAAAAGAACCTAAAATCCACCCAAAAATAAGAAAACCACGACTTAAATCCTGTGATGCTAGATATTTATCGAAGTAACAATATTTGTATTATGATCATCCGGGTGAATGTAGTCCTGAGAAGGACTGTTTGATGTGACTGACGTTTCGACAACCTGAGCGGAAGTCATCTTTAGAGTCAAGTGAAGGATAAAGTCAGATATCATCAAACAGTTTGCGACATCACTTAATTCTCATATTTTGGTATTTTAACGAACTCTTTTTAGATCAAAACTTGAAGTGCCCACAAATGTTTTTCGTGCTGTGTTTTCAGTATTACCACCTCATTACTTTATTCAGGCGAAGAATTAAGTTTATCCTGTGAATCCTACTAGGTAAATTATGTTTTGAAAATATGTCAATTTTGAAATTTGGTGAGTCTGTGAAACTACTCTTTACTTTGAAAATTATTTCTCTTTTGAAAAGTACATGTTGAAGGTAAAAACCATCGATTTTAAACCATACGAAATGTCTAATAAAAGGAACGAACAAGTTTTAAAATATCTCTAGGGGTATGATAACGACAGCTGTTCAATGTTTGCTGAGAAGATAATTGAAAAAGAAGTCTGGTTTTAGTGACAGCAAGGGGTAATGAGGGGAACAAAAAATCACTTCCAAAGGAGTTATTGAAAAGTTAGAATAAGAAAAAGAATTCATAAAAGATTACGATTTTAGTGGTATGAAGGCGTTATAAGAGAAACAGAGTTGAAGTACTTTCACGACTTGTAATTAGTTTATTTGGACTTCCAAAGAAGTAAATAAAAAATAAACATTTGCAATTTTATTGATATGAAGACGTAATAAGGGGAACGGATATGAAGCACCTTTTCGACTTGTAATTAGTTTGGGAATTCCAAAAGAGTAATTAAAAAGTTCAAAAAAGAAAAATTAGTTCATAAAAATTGCGATTTTAGTCTTATGAAGGCGTAATCAATGGAAACCAAAATTGCAGTAAATAACGCACCTTTTCGACTTCTAACCAGTTTTGGACTTCCAAAGGAGTCATTGAAAATCTTGGAGAATAATTAGAAAAACGACTTCAAAACTGAGGAATTCTGTATTTATGGTATCTGAAGGCGTATTCTATTGCATCACTATAATAAAACAGACGTTTTGATCCTTTACGAAGGTGACATTTCTTCAATTTTTATTACTAGAACTCAGTACAAAAGGTGATTATAGTCTTTGTCCTGCAATTGGACTGGGAAATTGATTAAAACCCATACAGACTTGAAATATTATTATTTTTCAGTATGTATTCATTTCATTGAAAGGTTGAAGATTAGGATCGTTCTAACATTAATAAAAGTAGTTTAGTTAACGTTACCATGGAGATCTGCATGAAATGGAACATTCCAGAAACATAGCTTGAATGTATAACCTTGGACTCAACTAGTGCAAAACAAGTCTTACGACAAAAAATAACAAATAAATATTTCATTGCATCTATATCATTCACCGTGATCTATAAATGAAAATTAACGATCAAAGAAAGGACTTGTGGTCCCAAATGGGGTTAACATTGTGCCTAAATTCTAAAAGGGTCTATAGTGTTTTTCTTAATTACCTAAGTTCTCTTTTACTTCCGGTGCTAACTGGATACGATATTATGATGGCAAATGAATGAACGTTGGCGACTAAAAGGGGGTTCTGAGTGTGTACTAGTGGTCAAAATTCAAAACCGTTTTTTTTTTTACGTTTTACTTCAACAGATGCAACTTGATTTTGTAAATTAGTACTACAGCACTTTCTCCTGAAATATTCATAGCGGAATATTTATTTTAGAAAACGCCAACTCATGCTGGGATCAGAACTCATTAGTCAAAACCGTTCTACCACGTTGTGCCTGCAATACTGTATTTTAACTCGTCTAGCGCCGTTTTAATGAACTCTTATTCACTTCAGAGTCAAATCGAAATGTTGGGACAGGTGTTGATAAGATTCTAAAGTTATATCTGACAACACAACTGGATTCACAATCATTTAAAGGTGTTCGTCGTCGGTTGAACATTCTGCAAAAAGAATCAGAGAAACATGTGGGCCCTCGCTATTCTTTGGGTACTTTGCTTCGCAAACATTTTTCGAGGAACGACTTCGTCCGAAATTATTTTTAATGCTGCCGAACAGCCTTATTACCGAACACCACAATTCGGCTATCTTAGTTTTCTGTTCCACCCAAATAGTAAACTAGAAGACGAAAACGCCCGCCAGTTTCACGCAGAAGATTACAAGCAATGTGCTGTTGGCTGTGCTAGTATGTTGTCTTGTCTTTCGTTCAACTTTGGAAAATACCCCATCTTCTTTTACCAAGGGAAAGCCCAGTACCTCTGTGAGATGTTGCCGACTGATAAATACAACTCTTCATCCGTGTATCAAAGCCCAAGTCCAGGTTTTGACCACTACAGCATCAGGGTAAGTTTTCATACACTTTATTTTACTTTTAAACCAATTGATTGCTTGAAATGTAGTAATTTTAATGCAAAACAATTCCAGTTTATATGATTATTGAGGAATCTTTATAAAAAAAATGGGAAATTTAGTCTTTAGTCTTTAGCTCAATTGTTCGGTTGTTCGGTTGTTCGTTTGTTCGGTTGTTCGGTTGTTCGGTTGTTCGGTTGTTCGGTTGTTCGGTTGTTCGGTTGTTCGGTTGTTCGGTTGTTCGGTTGTTCGGTTGTTCGGTTGTTCGGTTGTTCGGTTGTTCGGTTGTTCGGTTGTTCGGTTGTTCGGTTGTTCGGTTGTTCGGTTGTTCGGTTGTTCGGTTGTTCGGTTGTTCGGTTGTTCAGTTGTTCGGTTGTTCGGTTGTTCGGTTGTTCGGTTGTTCGGTTGTTCGGTTTTTCGGTTGTTCGGTTGTTCGGTTGTTCGGTTGTTCGGTTGTTCGGTTGTTCGGTTGTTCGGTTGTTCGGTTGTTCGGTTGTTCGGTTGTTCGGTTGTTCGGTTGTTCGGTTGTTCGGTTGTTCGGTTGTTCGGTTGTTCGGTTGTTCGGTTGTTCGGTTGTTCGGTTGTTCGGTTATTCGCTTGTTCGGTTGTTCGGTTGTTCGCGGTTGTTCGGTTGTTCGGTTGTTCGGTTGTTCGGTTGTTCGGTTGTTCGGTTGTTCGGTTGTTCGGTTGTTCGGTTGTTCGGTTGTTCGGTTGTTCGGTTGTTCGGTTGTTCGGTTGTTCGGTTGTTCGGTTGTTCGGTTGTTCGGTTGTTCGGTTGTTCGGTTGTTCGGTTGTTCGGTTGTTCGGTTGTTCGGTTGTTCGGTTGTTCGGTTGTTCGGTTGTTCGGTTGTTCGCTTGTTCGCTTGTTCGCTTGTTCGCTTGTTCGCTTGTTCGCTTGTTCGCTTGTTCGCTTGTTCGCTTGTTCGCTTGTTCGCTTGTTCGCTTGTTCGCTTGTTCGCTTGTTCGCTTGTGCGCTTGTTCGCTTGTGCGCTTGTTCGCTTGTTCGCTTGTTCGCTTGTTCGCTTGTTCGCTTGTTCGCTTGTTCGCTTGTTCGCTTGTTCGCTTGTTCGCTTGTTCGCTTGTTCGCTTGTTCGCTTGTTCGCTTGTTCGCTTGTTCGCTTGTTCGCTTGTTCGCTTGTTCGCTTGTTCGCTTGTTCGCTTGTTCGCTTGTTCGCTTGTTCGCTTGTTCGCTTGTTCGCTTGTTCGCTTGTTCGCTTGTTCGCTTGTTCGCTTGTTCGCTTGTTCGCTTGTTCGCTTGTTCGCTTGTTCGCTTGTTCGCTTGTTCGCTTGTTCGCTTGTTCGCTTGTTCGCTTGTTCGCTTGTTCGCTTGTTCGCTTGTTCGCTTGTTCGCTTGTTCGCTTGTTCGCTTGTTCGCTTGTTCGCTTGTTCGCTTGTTCGCTTGTTCGCTTGTTCGCTTGTTCGCTTGTTCGCTTGTTCGCTTGTTCGCTTGTTCGCTTGTTCGCTTGTTCGCTTGTTCGCTTGTTCGCTTGTTCGCTTGTTCGCTTGTTCGCTTGTTCGCTTGTTCGCTTGTTCGCTTGTTCGCTTGTTCGCTTGTTCGCTTGTTCGCTTGTTCGCTTGTTCGCTTGTTCGGTCGCTGATTGGCCGAGAGCCGTGGTAAATAAGAGGACATACAAATAGAATGACGAGTCGCTCGCGCACAGAGCCAGCGCCCTTCAAACGGTTTTTTCTTTCAAACTTTATCTTCATTTTTTGATCTTTTATATGACTTTGTTATGGTAAATATTTAAAAAAACCGACCCGGCTACGTCTCGTGAGTACATAACATTTTGACCAACTTCTGACCTCATATCGTGGTAAAAAAGAGGACATACCATTTTATAAAATAATTTGATATTACGCGCGCTCTGATTGGTCAAAAAGCCATGTTTTATGAGAGCATAATACATGCTCACGTTATTTTCTTTCTCTCTCGAAAAGTAAGTTATTTTATAAAAGCAATAAAACGGAAAACTGTTTTTTATTCCTTAACTAAACCATCGGAAATTTGTAAATCGTTCAATATTTCATTTATCTAAACGTTTTATTAATTTTCACATTTCTTTAGTCCAACTGCAGCACTTCTCCGTGTCTTCACAACTTCACTTGCATCCCTGACTACGATAACGACACCTATGAATGTTCGTGCCCAAGACCTGCTTTTGAGGGCAAACATTGCAACGGTATGATAATTTTGATATAACATCATATAAATTGTATTTGTATCTTGTATGTGCTTTCCGGGGACAAGGCAGGTACTGGATAGGATACTAGTTGTATGTATTTTATATTAGTAAAATTCTACTACTATACTATTGCAAATCCTGCATTCTGATTGGCTAACGTACTCACTATCTATCAGCCGATAGATAGTGGGTAGAGAAAGCCGGACTTGTTTTGAAAAAATGGCGGCTTTTCCTTCGCGCTTTTGTGAAGTTTAGTTTAGTTTAGTATAGTATAGTTTAGTTGAGAATTTTACTAAAACAATTAGAAGACTCACTCTCGATTTCTATCGGCTTTGATAGTTGACTCGGGGCCGGAGCCCCTCGTCAACTATCAGCCGATAGAAATCTCGAGTTCATCTTCTAATTGTTAAATATGATCATTTTATTAACAGATGTCGATGAATGCACCACAGGAAAGCATAACTGTAGTGTCAACGCCACTTGTACCAACACTGTTGGCTCGTTCAACTGCACGTGCAGAGATGGTTATTTTGGCAACGGGACGACCTGTAGCAATGTTAAAAGTAAGTTTCATGAAGGTTCTTCTCGCATGTATATTTAAAAGAGACTCATAAATGCCATCACGGCAGAAGGGGTTCAGTTTTCTCTTCTCTTTGATGTCTATTTTTCTAGACTCTTATTATGGCAGAAGGGATTCATTTCTCTTTTGTATATGTCTAGATGTTTTTAAATATCTTAATCACATTTTACTACACTTTACTATAGTTATCGAATCAGACATCCTCACGGACTTTGGGAACGAAAGCTATCTTGCAGCTTTGAAGGGTTTCTTGAAACAAGTTCCTGAGGATGTCATAAACATTCAGTGGACACGATGTTGGTCAGGAAGGAAAGACGGCTTTGATGTCACCAAAACCTTCCATCCTCAATGTGACGGTAAGGCACCAACCGTCACCATAGCTAGAAAGAAAGATTACGTATGGGGAGGATACTCTGATGTACCATGGTCAACAGGTAAGTCTAACAGTAACTTTTCATGCTATTTAAAGATCTTTTGAAAAGTAAGAAGCCAAAAATATACATATATATGATAGCAAGAAAATAGGATAAGAACGATGTAAAGCTGACAGAAGCAGGAAATTAAAAATTCTAACTCTAGAGTGTTTGTCTAAAAACTCTCTAAAAAGTTGAAGTATTTGGACCAAGCAGATTACAAGGGGAATAAAGTTACTTGGATAACTATTTTCTCAAAATGAAGCAGCTAACTGCAAGAACGTTGTCATATAAAAATTCAAAAGATTCATTAATTTTGTTAACGAGGCGTAATTATTTCATTGTTTTAATGGTATACAGATTGACTTTTGTGAGATGATCGTATTGGTATATTATACTTAACCAGCTATTCTCATCAATCTAGGGGGCTTTAGAAACAAAATAAAGAAAAATATTTCTAGTAATTATTTCCTATTTGTTATTTTGTTATTTTGTTGTTTTCATATGAAAACGTTCTTGCAATTAGGTGTATACTGAATATATCAACTCTGAGTTTATGAATATTGACAACAACAAACAGGCCAACTGAAGGTTTCCATATGATGGGACAGCGACTGTAGTGTTATCCCTACACGATATTCAATAGGAACTAGGACGACTATCACCTTTGAGAATAACAATATATATAATATAAAAACCGACAGTCCTATCGTTTGATTTATCAAAAATATTTCAGAAAGTTTGACAGCTAGATGTTCCACCCTTATTACCGAAGTTAGCCTGTCTGTTTGTAGAATGGGAATATTTTCTTGGTCATTAATTTGTTCCCCATAAATTCCTTATATATATAATATAATTTGACATATTAAATCAACATTCCTTCACAGATGAGGGTTACAAGACCTCTTCAAAGTCATTCATATTCTCTTTGCACAACATTCACGGGTTCAATGCTATGAGGTTTGACGTAGTGAAGAGCAGTTCTGCTGTTTACCACAGTGTGTCTTATGGTCCAGTATTCGATGGCGATGTCAGCATCGGTAATGATGCCTCAACATCTACCACCAGTTATAACATGGCATATAGTTATGCCACGCCTCCCGGCTGTGTGAGTAGCTCTTTCTGTAATTTCTTTACAGACACATCGGGAAAATATACCATTGATGACGTTGAAGTGTTTTATAAGCCGGCAGTGTAGCAACGAGTAGGAATCAGTGGGAACCCACGACTTACAGACAGATAGATATACTGACAGAAAGACAAACAGACCGACAGACAAGCAAACAAACCGCAAACATTTATTGCGTTTCAATTACTTGAAATTGTTCTTTTTAAAAAAAACCTAGGATTCCAAACTCTATGAAAGAAGTAAGAATTAAGTGTGGTTGGTTATTAAACAGATGAGAATGAGAATGAGAATGAGAATGAGAATGAGAATGAGAATGAGAATGAGAATGAGAATGAGAATGAGAATGAGAATGAGAATGAGAATGAGAATGAGAATGAGAATGAGAATGAGAATGAGAATGAGAATGAGAATGAGAATGAGAATGAGAATGAGAATGAGAATGAGAATGAGAATGAGAATGAGAATGAGAACGAGAATGAGAACGAGAATGAGAACGAGAATGAGAACGAGAATGAGAACGAGAATGAGAACGAGAATGAGAACGAGAATGAGAACGAGAATGAGAACGAGAATGAGAACGAGAATGAGAACGAGAATGAGAACGAGAATGAGAACGAGAATGAGAACGAGAATGAGAACGAGAATGAGAACAAGAATGAGAATGAGAATGAGAATGAGAATGAGAATGAGAATGAGAATGAGAATGAGAATGAGAATGAGAATGAGAATGAGAATGAGAATGAGAATGAGAATGAGAATGAGAATGAGAATGATCCAGAATGATCCAGAATTATCCAGAATTATCAATTATTCATAACAGGAGAAAATAATGAATTTTATTATTCACGGAGCCTTGTTTGTTTTTGACAAGTGAAGCACATCTCGGAATCCGAAGCGGTCTGTTCGAAGATTGACTTTATGACTAAATTACCTCATATATCTATAAGCTAAAACATGCATGCAAAGCTACTATAATGAGCTTCTCTTGTTGAATATTTCTAATTAGTTTTCTAGTATATTAACTGATTTCCTTGAGGTAATGACTCTTTAGGGTTGTAATCCAACATCACTTATTTAAGATGAACATTTCAGATTTCAAAATTTAAAGTCAAAAATGCCTTTCACACAGAACTGACGTACTTTATTTTGTGCATGACTCTACGTATAATAATTGAAAATATTTAGCACAAAAAATGAGCGCTTTTTATTATATTTTTTTCAGAGGTGCATCCGGGGGGAGAATAGTTGAGCTTACAACCCCCTATGAGAATTTCGATTAGCTGGCTGACAGTGAGAGAATGACGCTACTTGATTCGCTGTCATTGCCATCATACGGCAACCTCCCTGTTAAAAAATATCGTAGATCCGCCCCTGATTTTGTTTCATACACATATCATCTTGTACTTAGGTGGATGTGTTCTTAGTATGAAAATTTAAACATATATTCTAATGTAGGAAAAGTGCTATAGTGGACCAGGGACCGTGGAGGCCGGGGAGGGGGCTTAGTTCCCCAATTTTTTTTAAACCAAAAACTGTTTTCTGTTTTAAGTTGTCTTAAGTTTTGACATGAATTTAATGCAATAAGTATTTTACAATTGGAAATCGCATTTTCGAGAACTTCAATTTTTTAAATTTTCAGTGAAGGTGGAGGCATTCACCCAGAACCACCAGATCAGATGCCCATGCTCAAAATTATGCTCCGCTGTCCCTGTACAAAACTATAGAGAGTTGTCTTGTTCTTATTAGGTTAATGCTTTTCTTTATACTATCTTATACACAAAATTTGACTTTATTAGCAGTGAAAAAATAGCCCAGCATAGTAATAGACCCCTTGCACGTGACGTCAAAGCAGCTCAATTTGGAGGACAAAACAAAATTATCCAATTTCCTGCGAATTGAAACCTATTGTTTTGTCCTCCAAATTGAGCTGCTTTGAAGTGACGTTCAAGAGGTCTATTTGTTTTGTAGACGCACATTTTCATAAATAGCTACATTAGCATTCTATTAGTGAATCTGTGAGACTTATGGTTTGTAAGCATTAATTCCTAGCAGATAGAGTTAACGATTAACATGGCAAACATGTTGGTGGCATCAACCTATGAGGTTTTTGTAAGATATGCCTTCAACATGGCCAGTATTATACGTAAACTGAAACCGAAAATTTTACCTCCTTACCTCGAACGTAATGTTTCTCCATACCACGGGTCATAATCTTGAAAATAGCCGGTCCTTTTGATGAGTGGCATCCCTATTCATTTGTCTTCTTATGTACAACCGTTAAACAAAGAAATGATACTCTAGAAAATGACAATTTGTCTGAAATGGGAAAACATTACGCCCAAGGAAAAGAGGTCTATCGGTTAAATATTGTAATAACGCATGAAACTAAAAGTGCACGAATGATAATAAAAACCTGGTTCAAAACCTCAAATATCTGCTTGTCAATGCAGGAATGTTGAAGAGTCAGACAGAAACTATATGGAAACTACTACTTGTATAAACTTTAGAGAGTCTAGAATATTGAACGGGAGAAAGAGAGCATACATAAGAGAGGGAAACTTTTTAAAATCGCGCGCGCCATGTGAATTTCCAGTTGGGCAATTTTTAGCATTCGCAGTCGTTTGGTTTTTGATCTTTTTGATGGCCTGGACGTGCACGTGTGCGAAGGCGCCTAAAAAGCAACATATTTTAGTCGATTTTTCTCACTTTTTTTTGGAAAAATCTATTATATAAAGCAAATAAATCAGAATTGGTTATGTTCTGTTCTCTGATAAAACACGACTGAACCTGTGGAACACTAAAAAAGACGCCAAATTTATGTTTTTTCCCATACATCTTTACATGTTTTCGCTACTTCAAGGTTTGGATGAGGCACACAAATTTTGACGCACTGTAGTATGGTGAGGCGAAAATTGACTGTATCCGAATGCTAGAAATAGCCCAACCGGGAATTCACATGGCGCGCGCGATATTAACAAGTTTCTCTTTCTTATTTATGCTCTCTTGAGGGGAGATGCAAGATACAAGATACTCAGAAAATTTCAATCAAGTTGGTTTTACAAAAATGCTCAAATTTAGCTCACGGCAGTGTGATGAATTTCTATGAAATTCTGTAAAACGTGAGGTTTTCGTTGACGTAAACAGAGATCGAAGGCTCCTTAAAATGTGAAATTTTGCAGAGAATTAGTCTAATAACTTTATAAGATTTTAAGCGACTGCTGGAGACATCAAGATTTCCCACCTTATCCAGACAGAAGCGCCCTAAGGTCGGTAACGCGCCCAAAGGGAAAATATGATTATGATGATGATGATGATTTAGACGGTGGAAGACGTTTCAGCCTATTAAGAAAAGCGTTTTTAATCTCTGAATATGCCTCTATTCTCGGTATTTATCGTTTACATACATTCCTTTATACATCTAGAAGTGCGTATTGCTCCTTTGACGTCACTGGCCCAGTGTCCTTTGTCGCTCGGTCATATTTTGAAATCTTTCCTTTTTCGTACACTTGACAGTACGGAAAAATACAAAGAGGCGCCAGAAATAAACTAAAAATCTATCGAATGTTTATTAGAATGGCTTATATTTTGATATGAAAATGTAAATAAATAAGGTTCATACTTCATGCTTGTATTCATGGTTCCTATTTAGACAACAGCGAATCAATCACCGTTGCAGCAGTTTTCCCAGTGGAATTAAAATTGTATCCCGCAAACAACTACACAGTATCGGTTTTAAAGAATACTACAAGGATTATGAGGCAATTTTCCTTTATTTTTACAATTGAAACAATTTCTGATCAGTTCAATAGATATTCTAGTTATTTGTTGAGCTTCAGGTTGTGGGACAAAGCAACAGTAACTAAGGAAGTCGGAATCATGAAAATGAGACATTTCAAAATATACTTTCGCGTACCAGTACAATGTTTCCTTACAGCGTAACATTAAGAACACTTCTCACCCTAACCAAGTCGATCAACTACCAAACATTATCCACTAGCTGGTCATAGCAAAGAGTTTAGTGGCTGACTAAACCTCTGTTTAGAGCTTTGGTTGAGCTGCATCACGTGGTCAGTACTCGATAGCGGTGAATAGCTCTTACCTCAATATATTCAGCAATAAAAATATTCTTTCAAGAAAACATCAATAATTAAGAAGGCTTTATATTCATTATGAGTGCAGGAAGCTGTATAAGAGGGATCATTTGGGGGAAACAGTTAACTGTTTCAGCCTTCACAGTTGGAAACCAACTGAACTGATGAAAGCGTCAAAGAACTTCCTCTCCTTAGATCATTCAAATCAAAAGTAAAACCCAAATCATTAAATCGGTACGGCTACGCTAGCTTAATCATAGTTTAAATCAAAATTTATTTGACAAATTTTAGATAAATGCTTATCAATATGGCAAGGAAATTGGAACATATTTGCTTATCGTGGTTTTTGTTTCATGTTTTTGTTCACTCTTCCTTTTCTCATAATTTGTATTTCAAAAAACAAGATTTTAGTCATTTCCAAAAACATGTTATCGCAACAATAACAGTTTATGACGATTTCGCCTGTCTGTTGCGTTGCAAGCACACTGAAGGATGTACGGCTATAAATCTAGGGGATCAACCGAATAAAGAAGGACTGTACACGTGTGACTTGATCAGAGATGAAGAGAACAAGTACACCGCAGCCTTGAACCAACCAACATCGTATTCCTACGTCCGCTTATCAGTAAGTATTCTATTTGCGTTCTAGTTTGTTTCTATTTTGATCACGAAAACAATGAAACTGTTGTACTTATTTACCTGCTCTCAATTCTTATAACTTATTGCAATTTTGAGCCGCGCAAATACGGGTTTATATTGGCGCCTGGTTTGGAGAAATTTTCTATCTTGCGGTAATTCTGGGCCGACAATACGGGTGTATATTAGCGGCTCTCTCCCGATCAAACTTATTGGAGAATCGCGATACTGGGAGGAATTCGTCGAACATTGATCGTTTGAATTAACTACTGCATAACATTTTCGTGATTTTCGCGATTCGTGCTACGAACTCGTGGTATTATGCCACTTTCACCAATCATATATTTAGGGTGTTTTGCATTATTTTTTCTCGAACGGTGGTATCTCGTTACAAAACATTTGATTCAAGAGCCGGTCAATACCTTCAAAACACTAAATGCCCGGTAGTCTGAAATATATATTTTTTAATTTATTAGAACGAGTAAGTTTCGACAAATTGAGCAAATTAAACTTTCTGAAAATGGTCTACTCGCCCGTTCTTCAATTTTGTCGCACGATCCGATATTTCCTAAAAATCAGTGTCTTTTTTCATTGGCCATGCAGTGGATAAAATATTTTTTTCCTGCTTGGGACTTCTTTCTTGCTTCACCGGTGGTCATCCTTCATCGTCAAATTTACTTCTGTTCTCGAAATTGACATTTGTTTCTCCCAAGGGGGGGGGGGGGGGGTAGGCACGGCAGAATTTTTGGTATTTTTCTAGTAAAGATCGCAGCAAGTTGCACTAAATTTCAAGCATGATCGAATTGGTAGCGATATAGCTGCGATTTGTCTGTAAAACCATCATAGAAGTTCCATTAGGAAATCAAGTTATATGGGTGACGTCGCGTTCTCGTTTAGGTGAGATGATATCAAAGTGCAGCCTTTTCTTGTCGAAAATCGCTTGCTGGCAATACACAAGTCGAATATTAAAATAATTTTTTTTTTGTAGAAAAACTGAATGGATTCCTGAACGGTTTTTGAAACATATGTGTAAATATTTCTTAATACATACAAATAGCTTGTAGTTTTTAGCTCGAATTCGCAGTCACCATTCGATGGCGCTTTGGCCTTAATGTACCAGATTGTAATTATTCAATTCCATATGCTTTAATATAAATTCTTTATTCATTATTGCATTTTTTCTAGTCTTTTTCTTTTTTTCTTTCTTTATTTTAGCATCCCTGCAGCACGTCTCCATGTCTCCACAATTTCACTTGCATCCCTAACTACGATAATGACACCTATGAATGTTCGTGCCCAATACCTCCTTTTGAAGGCAAACATTGTAAAGGTATGACGTAAAAGACATTGCCCCTTGTAAATAATCCATAGGTTCTCTAAGCGATAGGTCTTCCACTTCAGGTTCGTTTATAACAAACAACTACTGATTACAAATAAGCATGCCTTAATCCATACTTCCAACTCTTAGTAGCTAAAATATCAGCAGTCAATTTGAAACAAAGCAATTTTTCGCGTAACTTGGTCTGTATCATGTGCATGATTCCATATCGGGGAATCATAAGAGCTCTCTTTAAACTAGCTTGCTTAATGAGATTTCCCTGTATATATATTGTTGTAATGAATTAATAAGAGTCGATAAAGACGCTCATTATAACTGCAGGTTGGTTAAACCTTTATTAAACTATGTATTTACAATATGATTATTTGATGAACAGATGTCAATGAATGCACCACGGGAAAGCATGACTGCAGTGAGAACGCCATTTGTACCAACACCATTGGCTCGTTCAACTGCACGTGCAAAGATGGTTACTTTGGCAACGGAACGACCTGTCGCAATGTTACAAGTAAGTTTCATGAAGGTTCTTCTCGCATGTATATTGTAAAGAGAGTCACGTAGAATGCCATCACGGCAGAGGGTTTCAGTTTACTCTTCTCTTTTTTGTGTCTATTTCCTAGACTCCTAATAATCAAATTACACTTCTTTTCAGATTTGGAATCAGACATCCTCACGAATTATGGGAACAGCAGTTACCATGCCGCTTTGAAGCGTTTCATGGATGAAGTTCCTGAAGATGTCATGAACATTCCGTGGATACGATGTTGGTCTGGTAAGGAAGACGGCTTTGATGTCCGCACCACCTTCCATCCTCAATGTGATGGTAAGGGACCAACCGTCACCATAGCGAGGAAGGCCCAGTACATATGGGGAGGATACACTGACGTACCATGGTCGACAAGTAAGTAGAACATGTAACTTTTCAAGCTATTTAAAGACCTTTTGAAAAGAAAAAAGCCCCCAAAAAATTAAATATAAATAATAACAAGAAAATGAAGATTACCATATCATGGACAGCGATTATATTATCACATTTGAGTATAGAGTATTTGATTATGTAGAAAAAGTCCTATCGTTTAATATCAATATGGTCAAATTTAAAAAAAATTAAATGTTTGACAGCCAGATATTCCACCTTTAAAATAGCAAAACCCGAGAATTCTGCTCGGTACTCTATATTTTTCTGTTCATTTCCTAAAACAACATGTAAAAAGCATTATGTTGAGAAAGTTAGGAAAAAACGATTTTCGGTTCATTAAGCAAACAAAATATTTCTTATAGCAGAAAAAAGCTTTTCTTTTTCATTGATAATCATATAATAAACAGAATAAATATTTATTTTGTACATACCGAGATTTACTCAGTAAAATCCTGTGTAATAAATTTTCGTTCGTTCACTTTTCCCAACCAATCACAATGCGCGTATCACTTTTCACGTGTGAGAAAAAGGATACGTCCAATCAGAAGCCACGTACGGCTTTTCTTCACGTGTGAGAAAAACGATACGTCCCGAATCAGAAGTCGGCAGCAACGGGCTCCACTGCTCTTTCGCGTGAGACTTTCGAATAAACTAGAAAGTTTTTATTTCAAAACTTGAATGAAACTATATTTTAGACGACAAAACCAAAGAGAAAATCGATGAATTACTAATAGTAGAGTGGAGGAAAAGTTGCCTGAGATGTAAATATATTGGAAAAGTTCTTTAAAAGTACTGAAAACTTAAACAACAACAAGGAAAGTCAGCTTCAGTTGCTTTTGTAAGAAGACGACTTCGGTGAGACCTAAACTAGAAAGTTTGAGTTCAAAACATGGATGAAAATATAATTTAGACGACGAAACCAAATAGAAAATCGATGAAATACCAATAGTAGAGCGGAGGAAAAGCTGACCGAGATGTAAATCTCGTCGAAAAGTTCTTTAAAATGCATTAATTAAACAACAACGAGGAATTGAAAGGCAGCTTTGACGTGTAAGAAGGCGACAGAAACTTCGGTAAGCCTTCTCAATCATTTATGGTGTAAACTAAAAGCCAAGAAGTTGAAAAGATTAAACTTAGAAACCGAATTAGAATTTAATAAGAATAAGTTTTTATTATGCTTGTAAAACAGCGCTGTAAAATAAAGAATTATTGCAATATAATTTTTAGTTTCGAAAATGACTTTGTTTACAAACTTTCTAAACCAAAATAGTCTCTAATTCAAACCAAATTGAAAATCTCAGTATGAATATAATAAAAAGAAAACACCATGGAAAGTGCTTTGTACAGTTTTTATTTTATTGTTTCCTATTATAAAACTCACGCGCTCGAAGACTCGCCTGTTCGTTTTATGATACTTCACAACTCGTGAATAAAAACCGTACGCGCGCACTTTCCATGAAGTAATCTATATTTAAGGAATATAAAACGGCGTGCGTGTCTATATACGTATACTGTGATATAAACACGCTGGGAGCTGTAGAGCAAGAGAGAAGTCGTAGAGAAACACGAGGCGCAGCCGAGTGTTTCTTTGACTTCTCGAGTGCTCTACAGCTCCCAGAGTGTTTATATCACAGTATATAGACACAAGCGGACGTTTTATATTGCTTTTATAAAATATTTTGAACTATTTTACGACAATAAGCTGATGAAATTGAAATTCTCCCAACTTAGTATCAAAAACAAGGCTTGTACGCATGACAAAAGTTTGACAGCAACCAAGTTTCTTAGTACAGAAATGGAATTTAACGGGGCAAAATCATTGAAAACTCTTTCAAAATCACGGCGAGAAATGTTCTGAAATGTTAACGAAACTACTGCAAAGTCGAAGATGTACTGAAAATGAATTGAAGACGTGTTTTTATAAGATTAAACAGATGAGGTAAGGTTTGAACAGGAAATCTTTCAGCTCGTGGTGTAAGCTTTGCCTGATGTTCACAAGCTACAAGGACTGTAAGTTTATTTATTTTACAAGAATTTAAAAAGCTTAGAGGAAAAACTGGGAAAAAAGCTTTCTTTTCTGAGCTCTCGCTGTCTTTTTCTACTTCGTCTACAACAGTAAAGAGTGACATAAGCCACACATTTCTGATAGTAAGGCCTTGTGAATTGTTTGGAGACGAATTTTTTCAGGTTGGTAAATTCATAGGATTTTTGTGTTTTACATGTTCTTCTTTTCTCAGTCCTTGATGCTCCTGATCGCTGCATTTAACATATGATTCGATAAACTAAAAGATGGATTTGAATTTATCTGAATACATCTGTTTTACGGGGGATTATTGAGATTTTTCAATGCAGTAGTGAATTTTTAGCAGCAAAGATCGACTCTATTCCTTGCATTCCTTGTTTTAGCTTCGCCGTAAAAAAATATCAGGTTTTTGTCAAGCTCTTCGTCATTCATTAAGCGATTAAGTGAAACTCAATCAGAATACCGTTTTCTTTTCGCTAAGCTGTTAAAAATCACCATAAGTTCTTTTAAAAATAACTTTTTTAAATATATCTTGTTGTTGTTTTTGAAGCTGATGGTGGTTGTTTCGTACGCCGAGTTTTAACTTTTCGCAATGATGACTTTTACGCCAAACGCCGTTTAATATAAATAAAAATCAAGGCTTTCATGAATAAAACATAGGTTTAAATTTATTATTTTATATTAATAGCACAGTATTTGCTTTCAAAAATGCACAATGTCCACTTAGCTTGGTATTTAGCTGTGATTGCAGTGGATTTCTCCCTCTGATAGCTGAGAAAATCTTACTTTTCCATCTTTCACTTATTTTTGGTTTAATGAATTGTTTCCTAGGAAATTAAAGTCTTCGAAACAAAATTACGGCTCTACTTTAACATTCAAATCATTTTCTTCCGTGATTTTTCGTGTTTTTTTTTCCTCAAAAGGCTGAGCGTGTCTCTGTCCTCTGATATAAACAAGGTAGTCAGCCAATCAGAGCGCGCGTAGTATATCAAATATTTTATAAATATATATAATATTAAAAAAGTCCTACAGTTTGATTTATCAATACTATTTGAGAACGTTTGACAGCTAGATATTCCACCCTAAATACCTGTCTGTTTGTAGAATGGGAATATTTTCTTGGTCATTAATTTGTTCCACATAAATTCCTTATATAATATAATTTGACATATTAAATCAACATTCCTTCACAGCTGAAAAATACATGCACAAGACAAGAATATTCTCTTTGTACAACATACAAGGGTTCAATCCTATGAGGTTTGACGTAGTGGATAGCATTAGAGCTGTATATCCCAGTGTGTCTGATGGTCCAGTATTCCATAGAGATGTCCACATCGGTAATGATGCCGCAACATCTGCCAGGAGTTATAACTTACCATGGGCTTATGCCACTCCTCCCGGCTGTGTGAGATACTCTTACTGTAATTTCTTTACAAACATATCGGATGGATATACCATTGATGACGTTGAAGTGTTTTATAAGCAGGCAGTGTAGCAACGAGTAGGAATCAGTGGGAACCCACGATTAAACGTTACGAATTTATTATTAATAACCAACCACGACCTAGAGAGAAGTCTCTCAGACAGAAAGACAGACAGACAGACAGAAAGACGAAAGGCAGAAAAACAGACAGACAGACAGACCACAGACAGACAGAAAAACAGAAAAACAGACAGACAGACAGACAGACAGACAGACAGACAGACATACAGACATACAGACAGACCAACAGACAGACAGACAGGCAAGCAAACAAACCGACAAACAGTTATTGCGTTTGAAAAACTCTATGAAAAAAGGTTAAAATAAGTGTGGTTGATTATTAAACAAACGAGAACGAGAACGAGAACGAGAACGAGAACGAGAACGAGAACGAGAACGAGAACGAGAACGAGAACGAGAACGAGAACGAGAACGAGAACGAGAACGAGAACGAGAACGAGAACGAGAACGAGAGCGAGAGCGAGAGCGAGAGCGAGAGCGAGAGCGAGAGCGAGAGCGAGAGCGAGAGCGAGAGCGAGAGCGAGAGCGAGAGCGAGAGCGAGAGCGAGAGCGAGAGCGAGAGCGAGAGCGAGAGCGAGAGCGAGAGCGAGAGCGAGAGCGAGAGCGAGAGCGAGAGCGAGAGCGAGAGCGAGAGCGAGAGCGAGAGCGAGAGCGAGAGCGAGAGCGAGAGCGAGAGCGAGAGCGAGAGCGAGAGCGAGAGCGAGAGCGAGAGCGAGAGCGAGAGCGAGAGCGAGAGCGAGAGCGAGAGCGAGAGCGAGAGCGAGAGCGAGAGCGAGAGCGAGAGCGAGAGCGAGAGCGAGAGCGAGAGCGAGAGCGAGAGCGAGAGCGAGAGCGAGAGCGAGAGCGAGAGCGAGAGCGAGAGCGAGAGCGAGAGCGAGAGCGAGAGCGAGAGCGAGAGCGAGAGCGAGAGCGAGAGCGAGAGCGAGAGCGAGAGCGAGAGCGAGAGCGAGAGCGAGAGCGAGAGCGAGAGCGAGAGCGAGAGCGAGAGCGAGAGCGAGAGCGAGAGCGAGAGCGAGAGCGAGAGCGAGAGCGAGAGCGAGAGCGAGAGCGAGAGCGAGAGCGAGAGCGAGAGCGAGAGCGAGAGCGAGAGCGAGAGCGAGAGCGAGAGCGAGAGCGAGAGCGAGAGCGAGAGCGAGAGCGAGAGCGAGAGCGAGAGCGAGAGCGAGAGCGAGAGCGAGAGCGAGAGCGAGAGCGAGAGCGAGAGCGAGAGCGAGAGCGAGAGCGAGAGCGAGAGCGAGAGCGAGAGCGAGAGCGAGAGCGAGAGCGAGAGCGAGAGCGAGAGCGAGAGCGAGAGCGAGAGCGAGAGCGAGAGCGAGAGCGAGAGCGAGAGCGAGAGCGAGAGCGAGAGCGAGAGCGAGAGCGAGAGCGAGAGCGAGAGCGACAGCGAGAGCGAGAGCGAGAGCGAGAGCGAGAGCGAGAGCGAGAGCGAGAGCGAGAGCGAGAGCGAGAGCGAGAGCGAGAGCGAGAGCGACAGCGAGAGCGAGAGCGACAGCGACAGCGAGAGCGACAGCGAGAGCGAGAGCGAGAGCGACAGCGACAGCGAGAGCGACAGCGAGAGCGAGAGCGAGAGCGAGAGCGACAGCGACAGCGACAGCGACAACGACAACGACAACGACAACGACAACGACAATGACAATGACAATGACGCGAAAAGTACGGTACAAATTGAAATTGAATGTCATGAGGCTAATTTTTCATTTCAATTCTAAAGTTTTTAAAACTTTGCCATTAAATACAAGTCCATGTTTTTCACAATTGGTTCGTTTTACTTTTTGGTTTGAAGAGTTTTGGCGGGAAAATGACATCACAGATTTGGCGCCAAAATAGTCCTCATCCGCTTTTTGCCTTGTTTGTCAAGCACAAAGGTTTCACTGTGAGGCTTCGTGCATATTCAACGGTCAATGATTCGTAACATCAGAAAAGAATACATTTTATTTTGCACGGAGCCTCGTACTGAAACCTTTGTTCGTGACAAGTGAAGCACATCTCGGAATTCGAAGTGGTCTGTTCCAAGATGGACTTTATGACTAAATTACCTTATATATCTATAAGCTAAAACATGTATGCAAAGCTACTATAATGAGCTTCTCTTGTTGGATATTTCTTGTTAGTTTTCTAGTATATTAACTGATTCCCTTAAGGTATCAGGGTACGTTTGAGGCCTTCGAGATTACTTTACGCGCGAACCAAATTTCTCGCTGCCTTTTCAATATTAAATATAAAAGTATACATTTTCTGAAAGCTAAATAAACGTAGTTTTTAAAAATCAACATGGAATTTTCTGTTTTAAGACACTTAAACAGTTATTGGGTTTCTCCGCAGTTTTTGAGTGACCAAAATATCGTTTTAGAAACATTCTAGCTCTTTTGGTTTACATTGGATCGAACTGAAACTTTGGATTATGATAAATAACACGATCTAAAAAACGATGTCTCAGATTTTTGAAATGTTTTTTCATTCAAAAGATATTGTCTATTTTGCAATCATAACCACCGAAATTTTAAACTTCCGGATTTAACGCGTCATTGCGGACGATCTAAAAAAGATATCAAAAATCTGAGACACTGTTTTGAAGCTCATTATCCACAGAATATGCTAATGTCATTTTGATCGACATAGCGGAAATTCTGACCCTGCGGGAAGTTGTCGAATGAAGTGAGGTAGAATGTCACTTTGAACCCAATAGCTTTTTTTGTGTTTCAAAACAGACAATTATAAATATATATTCGAAAACTACATTTATTTAGCTTTCAGAAAATGTATACTTTTATGACAAAATATTGTAAAGCCTGTGCGAAATTTGAGGTAGCGCGTATTGGGGTCCTAATCATATCCTGATACCTTAAGGTAATGACTTATTTGGGTTGAGATCCAGAAAAATATCGTGGATCCGCCCCTGATTTAGTTTCATACACATATCATCCATTACTTAGGTGGATGTATTCTCAGTATGAAAATCTAAACATATATTCTAATGTAGGAAAAGTGCTATAGTGCAGCAGGGACCGCGGAGACCGAAGAGGGGGCTTAGCTCACCAACTTTTTAAACCAAAAACTGTTGCCTAAAGTTTTGTCATGACTTTAATACAATAAGTATTTTACAATTGCCCCACGAAACCGCATTCCCGAGAACTTGAATTTTTAAGAGATCTTAAATCTTTTCAGAGAAGGTGGAGGCGTTCACACAGGACCACCAGATTAGACGCCCATGCTCAAAATTATGCTCCGCTGTCCCTGTACAAAACTATAGAGAGTTGTCTTGTTCTTATTCAGATTAATGCTTTGCTTTATACTATCTTATACACAAAATTGGACTTTATTAGCAGTGAAAACATAGACCAGCATAGTAATAGACGCCTTGCACGAGACGTCAAAGCAGTTCAATTTGGAGGACAAAACAAAAGTGTTTCAATCTCTTGAGAATTGGAACCTATTAGTGTTTTGTTTTCCAAATTGAGGTGCTTGGAAGTCACGTTCAAGAGATGTATTTGTTTTGTAGACGAAAATTTACATAAATAGCTACATTAGCATTCTATTAGTAAATCTTTGAGACTTATGGTTTTTAAACACTAATTCCTAGCAGATAGAGATAAACGATTAACATGGCAAACATGTTGGTGGCATCAACCTATGAGGTTTTTGTAAGATATGCCTTCAACATCGCCAGTATTATACGTAAACGGAAACCGAAAATTATACCTCCTTACCTTGAACGTAATGTTTCTCTATACCACGGGTCATAATCTTGAAATTAAGCCGATCCTTTTTATGAGTTTTATCCCTATTCATTTGTCATGTACAGCCGTTAAACAAAGAAATGATACTCTATGTAATGACACGTGTTCTGAAATGGGAAAACATTACGCCCAAGGTAAAGAGGTCTATCGGGTAAATATTGTAATAACGCATGAAACTAAAAGTGCACGAATGATGATTAAACACCTGGTGAAAAACCTCAAAGTTTTGTTTGTCGTTCTTGGTCAATTCTTTTTATTCTGGGCAAAGCATCTTACGATACTTCATTAGTATATAAGAACCACTGAATGAAATAAAACGAAATTAAATGAAATTAAATGAGATGAGATGAGATGAGATGAGATGAGATGAGATGAGATGAGATGAGATGAGATGAGATGAGATGAGATGAGATGAGATGAGATGAGATGAGATGAGATGAGATGAGATGAGATGAGATGAGATGAGATGAGATGAGATGAGATGAGATGAGATGAGATGAGATGAGATGAGATGAGATGAGATGAGATGAGATGAGATGAGATGAGATGAGATGAGATGAGATGAGATGAGATGAGATGAGATGAGATGAGATGAGATGAGATGAGATGAGATGAGATGAGATGAGATGAGATGAGATGAGATGAGATGAGATGAGATGAGATGAGATGAGATGAGATGAGATGAGATGAGATGAGATGAGATGAGATGAGATGAGATGAGATGAGATGAGATGAGATGAGATGAGATGAGATGAGATGAGATGAGATGAGATGAGATGAGATGAGATGAGATGAGATGAGATGAGATGAGATGAGATGAGATGAGATGAGATGAGATGAGATGAGATGAGATGAGATTCCTGAACATAGACGTTGAGTTTTACCAAACAGGAAGGAGAACATCAACAATAGTTAATAATAATCAATAGTAATGAACAATCAACAATCAAAGACAATTACGAATGAACATTCTAAAGACATGCGTATATTCAAAGTCTACTATATCAATATTCCATTTATATTACCTATTTATTTTATTTTTCTATTTTTACAGCAATGTTAGTTTAAGACGAGGTACATCAGGATATGCACCTAGCTAGCGAGGGGGGGGGGGGGCATGTTATGCCACTCTTTGCCAAATTTATTCTATATTCAAAAACGATTAAGACGTTTTGATGGTGTCGGTAATGATTGATATTTGTAGTGAAGTGAACGCTGGACCACACTCGTAGAATGGAAAGGTTTAGTGCTGACGCGCTGAGTAGATATCGATACTGGTGATTTCCCTCAAATCATAGATAGCTGTCGCACTCACTTTCGTAACCTACTTGTAATCAGATATTATTATGATTAAAAACCAAACTGTTTGTGAGTTTTGCTTGGGCCAGTGTCTCACTCAGGAATAGTTTAAAAGAACCAGAATTAATATTGTAAGTCGGTTGAAAAGTTGAAAAAAGTTTGCAAGCCTGCAAAGACAAGATCCAAACTAAATCGGCAAGAATCAACTGCCTGAAATATTTTTCTTTTCGTAGGAATTTTTAAGCCTTGGAACAGCTTGCCCAACGATGTATTTCAAGGTGATGCTAGTAGCATTAATAACTTTAAAAAGCATTTGAAAATATTCATGAATATTTATTAACTGAACTTTTTAACCGAGTATTTCAGCGCACACGTACACACGATAAAATAATAGATATATATTTTTTATTTTGTTTTATTTCATTTTATATACTTTGTAGTATTTTCAATATTTATACTAATAGTAAGTAATAGTTAGTATTTTAATCATATGCAGATATATTTTTAACTCTAGATACTTTCCTAATAGTTTCATGGTTGCTGCTCTTCTGTCTTGCAGCCTGTTGGGTTCTCTTGTACAGGTGGGTTCATTTATCGCGAAAACTAGCCTAAATGGGCTTTCCTGTGTGGTGGGCACGGCGCGCTTCAAGGGGAAGAGCATCAACCATGCAACACGTACTACATATCATTAGATTTTAATAGTTTTAGAATAGGGGACCTATATAGGGCTAACCTCATGGTCTTCCTTTTCAAATTCTATTGTAAACCTTCTATATATATTGAATTTGAATAAAGTATTATTATAATTAAAGTTTGAGGAGAAGTTTTCTGCTTCGAACATCCTTGTATCCTAACATATTTTTTGCTGACTGAAACATCATTCTTAACAATCTTTGAATTATTACACTTGATGATAACCAGACATTTCGTCCAGAACAATCTAAGGACGTCGAACAGTTCATGGTGCAACTTTAAACTGTTTGAAATCATATATAATTTGTATTCAATAAACCTTTAAAATTATTCTATATTCTAAGCAGTTTTTCTTCCGCTTTTTGTCCATACTTATTGGCTGCTATGAATAACAGTCATTTTTCCTTTCACTATACTTAACTCCTAATCATTCAAACTGGTTTTCTTTATTAAAATTTGCTTGTTTTGGGTTTTTCTAGAAGTTTAGTATAATTCTGATAATACTTGGTCATTTTGGATAAAAATATCCATCAGCTGCTGTTGTTCTTGTGCAATAGTCCGCACGAAACGCCCAAAGCTACAGAATGTTTTCCTTCTGAAAAAAACATAAATACTAGACGTATCCTTTTATTGTTATTGCGTTGAATTAAAGCGGTATTTTATTATTCACCAAGTACATAGTAATACGGATTCATTAAGGGTTGTTTAATTTAGATAGAATGATGTAATATCAAAATAACTTGATAAAAGAATTGAGGAGTTCAATAAAACCGTTTTTTTTTTATTCAAAGTCTCAGTTATTTTCTCTTCTTTTCTTTTTGTTGTACTTTTCTTGATCTTCTTGATCTTCTTGATCTTCATGTTCTTCTTTTTCTTATTTTTTCGTCTTCTTTTTCTTTTATCCTGTTTTAATGTTGTTTTTAATATTCAACTACACTCGTGTCCATCGCCAGAAATCCCCACCGTCAAGCGAAAATGCTACTCGACCCAGTCCCCCTCTTGTTATCTCCAAGGACTAAAAATTGATGGTAAAACTATACGAGTCGAACTATTTCCTGTCAAATGCTCAATTACTATTAAGTAAATTAAAAAGTTATAGTTCACATGTCAAACCTTAGTATATAAGCTACTATGGTATGGCAAAAACAATAAACAAAGTGTAAATTTGATGTAGCATATTTTAATCCTTGATTCTGCCTTTCGCGGCACTTACAAATTACAAAGCGAAAGGGGAAACTTACGTGTAGATACCAAAAGTAAACTATTTTTTCTCTTACAATAAATGTATATATTAAAAAGTTGTAATGAGTGTCATGAATTTCAATAAACTAAATGTGAATTCCAAGTCGTTTTACCTCGTTAAAGAAGAAATAGATGTAGCATTTTTTCAATTTAAAATCGTCTTTTTTGCTCCAACGGATAAACACAATAACGGACTCCATATTTCCAAATTCCCGAGGCAACAGCTTGAATAATATTGAACGAAAACTAGCGAGTAATACATCAAATTGAAGCTTGTAAACAGCAAATTTTAGATTTTGAAAACACCGCTGCTCTTAGAATCTGTCAGCGCATAGATTTACTGGGGAAAAACGCTGTTAGACCATAATTTTTTGGAAATTTTGAGCCCGTTTGTCTTGTGGCCAGCGAAAATTTCATGGCGCGAAAGATTTTGCGGGTTTATTTTGAAAAGAAAAACAAAGAAAAACAAAACAAAAAACAAAACAAAACCAAAAAAAAGACCAAAAAAAAAAAAAAAAAAAAAAAAAAATTGCCTGAAGCTCAACTTCTTATTTAGAGAATTGGTATTGACCGCTGAAAACTTACGGCGGGCGCGAGGGTTCCGATTTCTGGCCATGCAGCATTTTAATTATCTAATGAATACATATTACGTCTTTAGCTTGGTTATACTTACCTTTATATTTATAAGAATTTATTTAGGTGGTGACCAACTTGAAAGTTTACACTACTTTGGTCACCACACACACTTTCAATGTTTTCTTTCTTTGTTATTTATAGATTTATATATTTATCAAATTGTAAATATCAAGTTTGTCTTTGTTCTCTCACTATATTGTAATTTTTTTGTGTAAAGAAATAAAAGTCTAAAAAGTTCCTAATAATCTTATTATCTATTTGCGTAATGAAACTGTTATCATCATTGACCTATATAGGGCTAACCTCATGGTCTTGCTTTTCAAATTCTATTGTAAACCTTCTATATATATATTGAATTTGAATGATTGATGATAACCACACATTTCGTCCAGAACAATCTAAGGACGTTGAACAGTTCATGGTGCAACTTTAAACTGTTTGAAATCATATATAATTTGTATTCAATAAACCTTTAAAATTATTCTATATTCTAAGCAGTTTTTCTTCCGCTTTTTGTCCATACTTATTTTTCGCTATGAATAACAGTCATTTTTTCTTTCACTATACTTAACTCCTAATCATTCAAACTGGTTTTCTTTATCAAAATTTGCTTGTTTTGAGTTTTTCTAGAAGTTTAGTTTAAGTCTGATAATACTTGGTAATTTTGGATAAAAATATCCATCAGCTGCTGTTGTTCTTGTGCAATAGTCCGCACGAAACGCCCGAAGCTACAGAATGTTTTCCTTCTGAAAAAAAACATAATTACTAGTATCCTTTTATTGTTATTGCGTTGAATTAAAACGGTATTGTATTATTCACCAAGTACATAGTAATAAGGATTCATTAAGGGTTGTTTAATTTAGATAGAATGATTAAATATCAAAATAACTTGATAAAAGAATTGAGGAGTTCAATAAAACCGTTTTTTTTTTTAATTCAAAGTCTCAGTTATTTTCTCTTCTTTTCTTTTTGTTGTACTTTTCTTGATCTTCTTGATCTTCATGTTCTTCTTTTTCTTATTTTTTCTTCTTCTTTTTCTTTTATCCTGTTTTAATGTAGTTTTTAATATTCAACTACACTCGTGTCAGCATTTTAATTGTCTAATGAATACATATTACGTCTTTAGCTTGGTTATACTTACATTTATATTCATAAGAATTTATTTAGGTGGTTACCACCTCGAAAGTTTACACTACTTTGGTCACCACACACACTTTCATTATTTTCTTTCTTTGTTATTCATAGATTTATATATTTATCAAATTGTAAATATTAAGTTTGTCTTTGTTCTCTCACTATATTGTAATTTTTGTGTGTAAAGAAATAAAAGTCTAAAAAGTTCCTAATAATCTTATTATCTATTTGCGTAATGAAACTGTTATCATCATTACAAGGTTGTTGTTATGGACTACGTATTTCACTTTAGAGCACAAACTAATTTTCATCATTGCTCTGCGTCTATCGAAGAGTTCAGAACTCAGCCAACGGAAAATCAGAAAAACATGATGGCCCTCGCTATTCTTTGGATACTTTGCTTCGCAAAAATTTTTCGAGGAACGACCTCGTCCGAAATTGTTTTCAATGCTGCCCAACAGCCTTATTACCGAACACCACAATTCGGCTATCTTAGTTTTATGTTCCACCCAAATAGTAAACTAGAAGACGAAAACGCCCGCCAGTTTCACGCAGAAGATTACAAGCAATGTGCTGTTGGCTGTGCCAGTATGTTGTCTTGTCTTTCGTTCAACTTTGGAAAAAAGCTCATTTTCTATTACCAAGGGAAAGCCCAGTACCTCTGTGAGATGTTGCCGACTGATAAATACAACTCTTCGTCCGTGTATCAAAGCCCAAGTCCAGGTTTTGACCACTACAGCATCAGGGTGAGTTTGAAAAATATTCATACACTTTATTCTACTTTTAAACCAAATGATTGCTTGAAATGTAGTAATTTTAATGCAAAGCAATTCCAGTTTATATGAGTATTAAGGTATCTTTATAAAAAAAAATGGGAAATTTAGTCTTAAGCTTTAGTAAGTTAAACTTTCAGATAAATGAATTTATTTAATCCACAAAAATGTCAAAACTTGATCCCTTAGTGATGACGAGTAATGAGGAATGAGAAAGAAAGGAAAAAAGTAGAAAAAAAAGAAAGAAAGCAAGAAATAAAGTAAAGAAAATATTAACAGTTATTACTATCAACTTTCGCTCGTTCGCTCGTTCGCTCGTTCGCTCGTTCGCTCGTTCGCTCGTTCGCTCGTTCGCTCGTTCGCTCGTTCGCTCGTTCGCTCGTTCGCTCGTTCGCTCGTTCGCTCGTTCGCTCGTTCGCTCGTTCGCTCGTTCGCTCGTTCGCTCGTTCGCTCGTTCGCTCGTTCGCTCGTTCGCTCGTTCGCTCGTTCGCTCGTTCGCTCGTTCGCTCGTTCGCTCGTTCGCTCGTTCGCTCGTTCGCTCGTTCGCTCGTTCGCTCGTTCGCTCGTTCGCTCGTTCGCTCGTTCGCTCGTTCGCTCGTTCGCTCGTTCGCTCGTTCGCTCGTTCGCTCGTTCGCTCGTTCGCTCGTTCGCTCGTTCGCTCGTTCGCTCGTTCGCTCGTTCGCTCGTTCGCTCGTTCGCTCGTTCGCTCGTTCGCTCGTTCGCTCGTTCGCTCGTTCGCTCGTTCGCTCGTTCGCTCGTTCGCTCGTTCGCTCGTTCGCTCGTTCGCTCGTTCGCTCGTTCGCTCGTTCGCTCGTTCGCTCGTTCGCTCGTTCGCTCGTTCGCTCGTTCGCTCGTTCGCTCGTTCGCTCGTTCGCTCGTTCGCTCGTTCGCTCGTTCGCTCGTTCGCTCGTTCGCTCGTTCGCTCGTTCGCTCGTTCGCTCGTTCGCTCGTTCGCTCGTTCGCTCGTTCGCTCGTTCGCTCGTTCGCTCGTTCGCTCGTTCGCTCGTTCGCTCGTTCGCTCGTTCGCTCGTTCGCTCGTTCGCTCGTTCGCTCGTTCGCTCGTTCGCTCGTTCGCTCGTTCGCTCGTTCGCTCGTTCGCTCGTTCGCTCGTTCGCTCGTTCGCTCGTTCGCTCGTTCGCTCGTTCGCTCGTTCGCTCGTTCGCTCGTTCGCTCGTTCGCTCGTTCGCTCGTTCGCTCGTTCGCTCGTTCGCTCGTTCGCTCGTTCGCTCGTTCGCTCGTTCGCTCGTTCGCTCGTTCGCTCGTTCGCTCGTTCGCTCGTTCGCTCGTTCGCTCGTTCGCTCGTTCGCTCGTTCGCTCGTTCGCTCGTTCGCTCGTTCGCTCGTTCGCTCGTTCGCTCGTTCGCTCGTTCGCTCGTTCGCTCGTTCGCTCGTTCGCTCGTTCGCTCGTTCGCTCGTTCGCTCGTTCGCTCGTTCGCTCGTTCGCTCGTTCGCTCGTTCGCTCGTTCGCTCGTTCGCTCGTTCGCTCGTTCGCTCGTTCGCTCGTTCGCTCGTTCGCTCGTTCGCTCGTTCGCTCGTTCGCTCGTTCGCTCGTTCGCTCGTTCGCTCGTTCGCTCGTTCGCTCGTTCGCTCGTTCGCTCGTTCGCTCGTTCGCTCGTTCGCTCGTTCGCTCGTTCGCTCGTTCGCTCGTTCGCTCGTTCGCTCGTTCGCTCGTTCGCTCGTTCGCTCGTTCGCTCGTTCGCTCGTTCGCTCGTTCGCTCGTTCGCTCGTTCGCTCGTTCGCTCGTTCGCTCGTTCGCTCGTTCGCTCGTTCGCTCGTTCGCTCGTTCGCTCGTTCGCTCGTTCGCTCGTTCGCTCGTTCGCTCGTTCGCTCGTTCGCTCGTTCGCTCGTTCGCTCGTTCGCTCGTTCGCTCGTTCGCTCGTTCGCTCGTTCGCTCGTTCGCTCGTTCGCTCGTTCGCTCGTTCGCTCGTTCGCTCGTTCGCTCGTTCGCTCGTTCGCTCGTTCGCTCGTTCGCTCGTTCGCTCGTTCGCTCGTTCGCTCGTTCGCTCGTTCGCTCGTTCGCTCGTTCGCTCGTTCGCTCGTTCGCTCGTTCGCTCGTTCGCTCGTTCGCTCGTTCGCTCGTTCGCTCGTTCGCTCGTTCGCTCGTGGTAAATAAGAGGACATATTATTAATTTTTACATTTCTTCAGTCCAAGTGCAGCACGTCTCCCTGTCTTCACAACTTCACTTGCATCCCTGACTACGATAATGACACCTATGAATGTTCGTGCCCAAGACCTGCTTTTGAAGGCAAAGATTGCAAAGGTATGATAGTTTTGATATAACACCATATAAATGGTATCTGCATCTTGTATGTGCTTTCAGGGGACAAGGCAGGTGCTGGATAGGATACTAGTTGTATGTATTTTATAATATATATCATTTTATTAACAGATGTCGATGAATGCACCACAGGAAAGCATAACTGTAGTGTCAACGCCACTTGTACCAACACCATTGGCTTGTTCAACTGCACGTGCAAAGATGGTTACTTTGGCAACGGAACGACCTGTCGCAATGTTACAAGTAAGTCTCATGAAGGTTCTTCTCGCATGTATATTTAAAAGAGAGTCATAAATGCCATCACGGCAGAAGGGGTTCAGTTTTCTCTTCTTTTTTATGTCTTTTTTTCTAGAATCTTATTATGGAAGAATGGATTCATTTCTCTTTTGTATATGTCCAGATTTTTTTCAATATCTTAATCACATTTTACTATGCTTTACTATAGTTAACGAATCAAGTATCCTCACGGACAATGGGACCAATCGCAATGTTACAAGTAAGTTCCATGAAGGTTCTTCTCGCATGTATATTTAAAAGAGAGTCATAAATGCCATCACGGCAGAAGGGGTTCAGTTTTCTCTTCTCTTTTATGTCTCTTTTTCTAGACTCTTATTATGGAAGAATGGATTCATTTCTCTTTTGTATGTGTCCAGATTTTTTTCAATATCTTAATCACATTTTATTATACTTTCCTATAGTTAACGAATCAAGTATCCTGACGGACAATGGGACCAATCGCAATGTTACAAGTAAGTTCCATGAAGGTTCTTCTCGCATGTATATTTAAAAGAGAGTCATAAATGCCATCACGGCAGAAGGGGTTCAGTTTTCTCTTCTTTTTTATATATTTTTTTCTAGACTCTTCTTATGGAACCATTCATAGACTTCAATTAGTTCAGAACTGTGCTGCTTGCGTTGTCATGCGTAGATCTAAGTATGACCAAATTACACCTATTCTTATTGAGCTGCACTGGCTTCCCGTGCCACAGCGAATAATTTTGAAGATTTTGTTATTAACTTATAAGGCACGTAATGGCTTGACACCTATATATATATTAGTGATTTGCTCTCTCAATATATTCCAGCTAGACAATTAAGGTCATCATCTTAATTTTTATTAGAAGTTCCGTCATCTAGTCTTAAAACATACGGAGATATGTATAGGGCGTTTTCCAATTGTGCTCCTAAATTATGGAATGATCGTCCACTTAACATTAAACTTTGCTCTACTATCAGCTCTTTTAAATCTAACCTTAAGACGTATCTTTTTAAACAAGCTTTCTAAGTCATTTAACTCTTTTTGTTTATTCGTATATTTATAAATTTTTATATTTTTAATTTAGGTTTATTTTTTAAATATCGTTTTTTATTAGTATAAATTTGTATATATTATATTATATTATATTTTGTTATTATTGTAAAACACCTTAGAACTTTAGGATAATGTGCGCAGTATAAATAAAGTATTATTATTATTATATTATTATTATTATTAAGAATGGATTCATTTCTCTTTTGTATGTGTCCAGATTTTTTTCAATATCCTAATCACATTTTACTATACTTTACTATAGTTAACGAATCAAGTATCCTCACGGACAATGGGACCAATCGCAATGTTACAAGTAAGTTCCATGACGGTTCTTCTCGCATGTATATTTAAAAGAGAGTCATAAATGCGATCACGGCAGAAGGGGTTCAGTTTTCTCTTCTCTTGTATGTCTTTTTTTCTAGACTCTTATTATGGAAGAATGGATTCATTTGTCTTTTGTATATGTCCAGATTTTTTTCAATATCTTAATCACATTTTACTATACTTTACTATAGTTAACGAATCAAGTATCCTCACGGACAATGGGACCAATCGCAATGTTACAAGTAAGTTCCATGAAGGTTCTTCTCGCATGTATATTTAAAAGAGAGTCATAAATGCCATCACGGCAGAAGGGGTTCAGTTTTCTCTTCTCTTGTATGTCTTTTTTTCTAGACTCTTATTATGGAAGAATGGATTCATTTCCCTTTTGTATGTGTCCAGATTTTTTTTCAATATCTTAATCACATTTTACTATACTTTACTATAGTTAACGAATCAAGTATCCTCACGGACAATGGGACCAATCGCAATGTTACAAGTAAGTTCCATGAAGGTAATGTTACAAGTAAGTTCCATGAAGGTTCTTCTCGCATGTATATTTAAAAGAGAGTCATAAATGCCATCACGGCAGAAGGGGTTCAGTTTTCTCTTCTCTTGTATGTCTTTTTTTCTAGACTCTCATTATGGAACCATTCATAGACTTCAATTAGTTCAGAACTGTGCTGCTCGCGTTGTCATGCGTAGATCTAAGTAATTGAGCTGCACTGGCTTCCCGTGCCACAGCGAATAATTTTTAAGATTTTGTTATTAACTTATAAGGCACGTAATGGCTTGACCACGGGCGCCAGAGTCGCTTCCTCGTTTGGATTAAAACCAACGCTTTATTTTGTTTCCAACGGTCGAATAAATTTGCTATGGTACGGCTGACCTTTAGCAGTGAATAAACATCTAGCTCCGATTTCAATCTCGTGATGTCTGTCTGTTTAATATTAAGAACCGATCGTAGGTCAATCGGAATTTTAATTCCGATTGACCACCTACGAGATCTTGCCGAACTGGGAAATCTGTCATCACTGTCCACAGCAGTGACGTAAACCTAGTACGGATTTCGGCAGACTGAAAACAATAGGATTAAGGCTTGCTTCGTACCCTGTTCCTCTTCACTCCTTCGGGACCTCATGAACAACGTTACCGATTAATTCCGAGTGACCTACGATCGGTTCTTAATATTAAACAGACAGACATCACGAGATTGAAATCGGAGCTAGATGTTTATTCACTGCTAAAGGTCAGCCGTACCATAGCAAATTTATTCGACCGTTGGAAACAAAATAAAGCGTTAGTTTTAATCCAAACGAGGAGGCGACTCTGGCGCCCGTGGCTTGACACCTATATATATATATTAGTGATTTGCTCTCTCAATATATTCCACCTAGACAATTAAGGTCATCATCTCAATTTTTATTAGAAGTTCCGTCATCTAGTCTTAAAACATACGGAGATATGTATAGGGCGTTTTCCAATTGTGCTCCTAAATTATGGAATAATCTTCCACTTAACATTATAACTTTGCTCTACTATCAGCTCTTTTAAATCTAACCTTAAGGGGTATCTTTTTAAACAAGCTTTCTAAGTCATTTAATTCTTTTTGTTTATTCGTATATTTATAAATTTTTATATTTTTAATTTAGGTTTATTTTTTAAATGTCTTAAATATTTTAAATATTTGTATATATTATATTATGTTTTATTATTATTGTAAAACACCTTAGAACTTTAGGATAATGTGCGCAGTATAAATAAAGTATTATTATTATTATATTATTATTATTAAGAATGGATTCATTTCTCTTTTGTATATGTCCAGATTTTTTGCAATATCTTAATCACATTTTACTATACTTTACTATAGTTAACGAATCAAGTATCCTCACGGGCAATGGGACCAATCGCAATGTTACAAGTAAGTTCCATGAAGGTTCTTCTCGCATGTATATTTAAAAGAGAGTCATAAATGCCATCAGGGCAGAAGGGGTTCAGTTTTCTCTTCTCTTGTATGTCTTTTTTTCTAGAAACTTATTATGGCAGAATGGATTCATTTCTCTTTTGTATATGTCCAGATTTTTTGCAATATCTTTATCACATTTTACTATACTTTACTATAGTTAACGAATCAAACATCCTCACGGACAATGGGACCAATCGCAATGTTACAAGTAAGTTCCATGGAGGTTCTTCTCGCATGTATATTTGAAAGAGAGTCATAAATGGCATCACGGCAGAAGGGGTTCAGTTTTCTCTTCTCTTTTATGTCAATTTTTCTAGACTCTTATTAATCAAATTACAATTCTTTTTAGATTTGGAATCAGACATCCTCAGCGATCACGGAAACAGTAGTTACCATGCAGCGCTGAAACGTTTCATGGACGAAGTTCCTGAGGATGTCATGAACAGTCAGTGGAAACGATGTTGGTCAGGAAGGAAAGACGGCTTTGATGTCACCAAAACCTTCCATCCTCAATGTGAGGGTAAGGCTCCAACCGTCACCATAGCTAGAAAGAAAGATTACGTATGGGGAGGATACTCTGATGTACCATGGTCATCAAGTAAGTGTAGCAAGTAACTTTTCATGCTATTCAAAGAACTTTTGAAAAGAAAGATGCCAAAAATATACATATATATGATAGGAAGAAAATGGGATAAGAACGATGTAAATTATAGCTGATAGAAGAAGGAAATCAAAAATTCTAACTCTAGAATGTTTGTCTAAGAACTCTCTAAAAAGTTGAAGTATTTGGACCAAGCAAATTACGAGGGGAATAAAGTTACTTGGATAACTATTTTCTCAAAATGAAGCAGATAACTGCAAGAAGGGATTCATTATTTTTGTTTACCAGGCGTAATTATTTCACTGTTTTGAAGGTATATCGTTTAATTTATCAAAAATATTTGAAAAGTTTGACAATCAGTTTTTCCACTCTTAATACCAGCTTAAGAGGCCTTGACTGTAAAATTCGAGAAACATTCGGCGGATGGTGAAAAGTCAAACTCGTTAAAATAGCTTAAAACTTGCATGGTAGTTAGAGGACCCCAATAGAAGTAAAATGGTGTGGTTACTTTCTGGAAAAAAATGAATTTGTGATTTTTAGGAAGAGTTTGAAGTTCGTTGAATATTAATAAGGGAAATTAGCATAATTTTTTACCTGTTTTTAAGGTAACATTATGTCACTATTTTTCATGTTTAGCCTTTGTCTTTAGCAATGAAATTTTTTGAGCATTAACTTTTATGCATTAGCAATACATAGGAAAGCAAAACATTCTGAAAACTTTGTAGCTTTCGCATAAAATAGGTTTAACATTCATGCTTCCAAATATTCAGAAATTTAGCATTGATAATTACTGTTTCTTTGATCAACATTTCTACAGTGTCCAACGCACCTCTTGGGCTGAAAACTACCAGCTTGGTAGATGCGACCTTCCTTAAGATCACCACCACGAGAAATTCTTGGGTTTGTTTTTATTTTCAATGCCAAAACAATTAGAGCAAATATGCCTATTGAACCCCAGCAAATGATACATTTTTCAAGAAAAATGTTCTGATTCTGTTGTTTTATATGATTAGATGTTCATAATGTTTTTCTAAAGAAGAGATAGATGTTCAAGAATTAGTTAATAAGATGTAAAGGAGCATCAAAACATTTTACGTTTTTTTTATACGCATAACATAAAATGTACGTCAACCGCATCATCAATAGTGTCAGAGTTGAGGAACGGCCTGTTGTCGAGTGTAACCATTACTCTAATCGGATGGAACTTTCAGTACTATTATTCTCTTCTAGAATAGATCGAAAGTTATTTAGATACCTAGTGTTGCTTGTAGTCACCCAACCCAACCCAACCCAACCCAACCCAACCCAACCCAACCCAACCCAACCCAACCCAACCCAACCCAACCCAACCCAACCCAACCCAACCCAACCCAACCCAACCCAACCCAACCCAACCCAACCCAACCCAACCCAACCCAACCCAACCCAACCCAACCCAACCCAACCCAACCCAACCCAACCCAACCCAACCCAACCCAACCCAACCCAACCCAACCCAACCCAACCCAACCCAACCCAACCCAACCCAACCCAACCCAACCCAACCCAACCCAACCCAACCCAACCCAACCCAACCCAACCCAACCCAACCCAACCCAACCCAACCCAACCCAACCCAACCCAACCCAACCCAACCCAACCCAACCCAACCCAACCCAACCCAACCCAACCCAACCCAACCCAACCCAACCCAACCCAACCCAACCCAACCCAACCCAACCCAACCCAACCCAACCCAACCCAACCCAACCCAACCCAACCCAACCCAACCCAACCCAACCCAACCCAATTCACTTTGGTTGGCCTAGAGCGGTATTAATGAAGTGTTTTCAAACCGTCTTGAATACGTCACAAATAGTAAGAAAAATTCTCGGCTAGTCAACGTGTGCGCAAAGATTATTCAATGGGTCCCACAAGTGCTGGGGTGTTCAATAGTGTGTAGTCCAGAGTCATAACGCAAAATTTTCGATTGGGATAATGCTACCCAGCCATGGTCCCGGTCATTGTCATATGAGGGACCATGCCTCATGGATAGTGATGATGAGGGATATTTAGACTAAATATCCCTCATCACTATTCATCCAGGGGGATGTTAGACCTTAAACATCCCTCTGGAAACAATGGATCCCGAGGTAATCATGATGTTAGAAACATAAACAAATTACAAGTCCATAATTAACTGTTTATCAAAAATATTTGAAATTTACCGCCTAAACGTTTCGCGCTAGCTCTTTTAAAGTTGCTCTCTCAGTAATCAGGCTTCCTTGCGTAATAAATCGAGTGCTTGATATGAAGAAAATTCAAATTTCAATTTCTCCCAAAATAACAGCTTTTAGAACTTGAAAATACACAAAAAGTTTTACCATCGAAGGCTCTGTCCACTGGTAAATTTTGGGGGAAATTGCGAGAATTATTTTCCCCCCATCCGCCGTAAACTACCGATATTCCTCGAATCTTACAGTCAAGCTCTCTTAACCGGTCTGTTTGGTTGTTCCCCATACATTGCTTATATAATATAATTTGACATATTAAATCAACATTCCTTCACACGTAAAGGATACAAGACCTCTTCAAAGTCATTCATATTCTCTTTGTACAACATTCACGGGTTCAATCCTATGAGGTTTGACGTAGTGGATAGCAGATATCACCGTACGAAAGAAGGTCCAGCATTCAGTAAAGATGTCTACATCGGTTATGATGCCGCAACATCTGCCACGAGTCATAACGAACCGACGGTTTATGCCACTCCTCCCGGCTGTGTGAGATACTCTTACTGTAATTTCTTTACAAACATATCGGGTGTTTATACTATTGATGACGTTGAAGTGTTTTATAAGCAGGCAGTTTAGCAACGAGTAGGAGTCAGTGGGAACCCAGGATTATACGTTACGAATTTATTATTAATAACCAACCACGACCAATTTCTTTTAATTGAAGCCGGTCTTGGTACCTTAGTCAAGATGACACGACCTAGAGAGAAGTCTCTGAAAAACACATACAGACAGACAGACAGACAGAGAGACAGACAGACAGAGAGACAGACAGACAGACAGACAGACAGACAGACAGACAGACAGACAGACAGACAGACAGATAGACAGTCAGACAGACAGACAGACAGACAGACAGACAGACAGACAGACAGACAGACAGACAGACAGACAGACAGACAGACAGACAGACAGACAGACAGACAGACAGACAGACAGACAGACAAGCAAACAACCAAACAAGCAAACAATTATTGCGTTTCAATTACTTGAAATTGTTCTTTTTTAAAAGAAACCTCGGATTCCAAACTCTTTAAAAGAAGTTAAAAATAACTGTGGTTGGTTTTTAAACAAATGAGAATGAGAATGAGAATGAGAATGAGAATGAGAATGAGAATGAGAATGAGAATGAGAATGAGAATGAGAATGAGAATGAGAATGAGAATGAGAATGAGAATGAGAATGAGAATGAGAATGAGAATGAGAATGAGAATGAGAATGACAATGAGAATGACAATGACAATGACAATGACAATGACAATGACAATGACAATGACAATGACAATGACAATGACAATGACAATGACAATGACAATGACAATGACAATGACAATGACAATGACAATGACAATGACAATGACAATGACAATGACAATGACAATGACAATGACAATGACAATGACAATGACAATGACAATGACAATGACAATGACAATGACAATGACAATGACAATGACAATGACAATGACAATGACAATGACAATGACAATGACAATGACAATGACAATGACAATGACAATGACAATGACAATGACAATGACAATGACAATGACAATGACAATGACAATGACAATGACAATGACAATGACAATGACAATGACAATGACAATGACAATGACAATGACAATGACAATGACAATGACAATGACAATGACAATGACAATGACAATGACAATGACAATGACAATGACAATGACAATGACAATGACAATGACAATGACAATGACAATGACAATGACAATGACAATGACAATGACAATGACAATGACAATGACAATGACAATGACAATGACAATGACAATGACAATGACAATGACAATGACAATGACAATGACAATGACAATGACAATGACAATGACAATGACAATGACAATGACAATGACAATGACAATGACAATGACAATGACAATGACAATGACAATGACAATGACAATGACAATGACAATGACAATGACAATGACAATGACAATGACAATGACAATGACAATGACAATGACAATGACAATGACAATGACAATGACAATGACAATGACAATGACAATGACAATGACAATGACAATGACAATGACAATGACAATGACAATGACAATGACAATGACAATGACAATGACAATGACAATGACAATGACAATGACAATGACAATGACAATGACAATGACAATGACAATGACAATGACAATGACAATGACAATGACAATGACAATGACAATGACAATGACAATGACAATGACAATGACAATGACAATGACAATGACAATGACAATGACAATGACAATGACAATGACAATGACAATGACAATGACAATGACAATGACAATGACAATGACAATGACAATGACAATGACAATGACAATGACAATGACAATGACAATGACAATGACAATGACAATGACAATGACAATGACAATGACAATGACAATGACAATGACAATGACAATGACAATGACAATGACAATGACAATGACAATGACAATGACAATGACAATGACAATGACAATGACAATGACAATGACAATGACAATGACAATGACAATGACAATGACAATGACAATGACAATGACAATGACAATGACAATGACAATGACAATGACAATGACAATGACAATGACAATGACAATGACAATGACAATGACAATGACAATGACAATGACAATGACAATGACAATGACAATGACAATGACAATGACAATGACAATGACAATGACAATGACAATGACAATGACAATGACAATGACAATGACAATGACAATGACAATGACAATGACAATGACAATGACAATGACAATGACAATGATGGCTACCGTCATAAACAAAATAAGAAACGGAAAGTACGCTACAAATTTTTCATTTCAATTCTAAAGTTTTTGAAACTTGGCTATAAAATACAAATCCATGTTCGTTTTACATTTCGGTTTTAAGAGTTTTGGCGGGAAAATGAAATAAAAAATTTGGTGCCAAAATATCCCTCATCCGGTATATGCCTTGTTTGTCAAGCACAAAGGTTTCACTGTGAGGCTTCGTGCATGGTGAACGGTCAATAATTCTTAACATCCGAAAAGAATACATTTTATTATGCACGGAGCTTCGTACTGAAACCTTTGTTCGTGACAAGTGAAGCACATCTCGGAATTCGAAGCGGTCTGTTCCAAGATGGACTTTATGACTAAATTACCTCATATATCTATAAGCTAAAACATGCATGCAAAGCTACTATAATGAGCTTCTCTTGTTGAATATTTCTTGTTAGTTTTCTAGTATATTAACTGATTTCCTTGAGGTAATGACTCTTTAGAGTGGTAATCCAATATCACTTATTTAAGATGAACATTTCATATTTCAAAATTTGAAGTCAAAAATGCCTTTCACACAGAACTGACGTACTTTATTTTGTGCATGACTCTACCTATAATAATTGAAAATATTTAGCACAAAAAATGAGCGCGTTTTATTATATTTTCAGAGGTGGATCCGGGGGGAGAATTGTGGGGTTTACAACTCCCCATGAGAATTTTGATTAGCTGGTTGACAGTGAGAGAATGATGGGTAACTAGAATTAGGCGTTTACTTAACTTCGCTGTCATTGCCATCATACAGCAACACCCGGTTAAAAAATATCGTGGATCCGCCCCTGATTTTGTTTCATACACATATCATCTTGTACTTAGGTGGATGTATTCTCAGTATGAAAATTTAAACATATATTCTAATGTAGGAAAAGTGCTATAGTGCAGCAGGGACCGCGGAGGCCGAGGAGGGGCCTTAGTTCCCCAACTTTTTAAACCAAAAACTGTTTTCTGTTATAAATTGCCTAAAGTTTTGACATGACTTTAATGCAATAAGTATTTTACAATTGGAAATCGCATATTAGAGAACTTGAATTTTTTAAATTTTCAGAGAAGGTGGAGGCATTCACCCAGGACCACCAGATTAGACGCCCATGCTCAAAATTATGCTCCGCTGTCCCTGTACAAAAGTATAGAGAGTTGTCTTGTTCTTATTCAGATTAATGCTTTGCTTTATACTATCTTATACACAAAATTTGACTTTATTAGCAGTGGAAAATTAGCCCAGATTAGTAATAGACCCCTTGCATGAGACATCAAAGCAGCTCAATTTGGAGGACAAAACAAAACAATTTCAATCTCCTGAGAATTGGAACCTATTGTTTTGTACTCCAAATTGAGCTGCAGCTTTGAAGTGACGTTCAAGAGGTCTATTTTTTTTGTAGACGAAAATGTTCATAAATAGCTACATTAGCATTCTATTAGTAAATCTTTGAGACTTATGGTTTTTAAACACTAATTCCTAGCAGATAGAGATAAACGATTAACATGGCAAACATGTTGGTGGCATCAACCTATGAGGTTTTTGTAAGATATGCCTTCAACATGGCCAGTATTATACGTAAACTGAAACAGAAAATTTTACCTCCTTACCTTGAACGTAATGCTTCTCCATACCACGGGTCATAATCTTGAAAATAGCCGATCCTTTTCATGAGTTGCATCCCTATTCATTTGTCTTCTTATGTACAGCCATTAAACAAAGAAATGATACTCTAGAAAATGACAATTTGTCTGAAATGTGAAAACATTACGCCCAAGGTAAAGAGGTCTATCGGTTAAATATTGTAATAACGCATGAAACTAAAAGTGTACGAATGATAATTAAACACCTGGTGAAAAACCTCAAAAATGTGCTTGTCGTTCTTGGTCAATTGCTTTTATTCTGGGGCAAAGCATCTTACGATACTTGGGTAGTATATAAGAAACATTGAATGAAATGAGATGAGATGAGATGAGATGAGATGAGATGAGATGAGATGAGATGAGATGAGATGAGATGAGATGAGATGAGATGAGATGAGATGAGATGAGATGAGATGAGATGAGATGAGATGAGATGAGATGAGATGAGATGAGATGAGATGAGATGAGATGAGATGAGATGAGATGAGATGAGATGAGATGAGATGAGATGAGATGAGATGAGATGAGATGAGATGAGATGAGATGAGATGAGATGAGATGAGATGAGATGAGATGAGATGAGATGAGATGAGATGAGATGAGATGAGATGAGATGAGATGAGATGAGATGAGATGAGATGAGATGAGATGAGATGAGATGAGATGAGATGAGATGAGATGAGATGAGATGAGATGAGATGAGATGAGATGAGATGAGATGAGATGAGATGAGATGAGATGAGATGAGATGAGATGAGAGGGTCAAAGGGTCATGATTCAAGAAACATGATTGGTCCGGCAACCTTAATCACCAATCAGTGGACATATAAAGCGACGTCTTGTCGACCTCTGGCATATCCTGCCGCTCACATCAAGTTGAGCATTACTATCAACTATTACAGCTACCGAAACCGGTCTTGCACTTTGTATGATAAAACATTCACAATGTAATGCACAATGCTTTGAGATCTTTTTAGATCCATCTCTCACTATCTTTCATTTTGAAAATCTATCCTTCTACCAGCAAAAAGGATGTATGTGGCAACAGTATTAAACCTGCTTTGACTGCACTTTATCTATACGCCATACGATAAGTGAGTTTGCCGCTTAATCGGCTTTTTAGCTAGTAGAAATAAAGTTTCTTTTAAAGTATTAGGATACATTTTAAGGCCTTCGAGATTACTTTACGCGCGATCAAAATTTCGCGCTGCCTTTTCAATATTATCATATAAAAGTGACCAAAATATCGTTTTAAAAACATTGTAGCTCTTTCGGATTACATTGGATCGAATTGAAACTTTGGATTATGATAAATCACAACGCGATCTTCTAAAAAACAGTGTCTCAGTGTTTTGAAATGTTTTTTTCATTCAAAAGATATTGTCTATTTTGTAATCATAACCACCGAAATTTCAGACTTCCGGATTTAACGCGTCATTGTACACGATCTAAAAAATATATCAAAAATCTGAGACACGGTTTTGAAGCTCATTATCCACAGAGTATGCTAATGTAATCTTGATCGACATAGCGGAAATTCTGATCCCGCGGGAAGTCGTCGAATGAAGTGAGCTAAAATGTCACTTTGAACCCAATAACTTTTTGTTTGTTCCAAAACAGACAATTAGAAATATACATTTGAAAACTACATTTATTTAACTTTCAGAAAATGTATACTTTTATGGCAAAATTTTGTAAAGCCCGTGGGAAATTTGAGGTAGCGCGTATAGGGGTCCTAATCATATCCTGATACCTTAAGGATATAAAAAACATTTTGGGACCCAAAATATGGTTGTCTATTAAATGCCTGTCCCTTGCTGTCAACCATCATATTTCAATTAAAAGGTTACATTTTCTTTCTGTATAAGATTTTTACCAGAATCCTAACAGTTTTTATCATTGCGGTTCTTGTATTAGAGCTGTCCGCCGTAATCTTCTGAGCCGAAAAATTCACTTGCAGTTTACTGAGAAAAAACGAACGTAGTAGGTGTGACAGTGGCAACATATAATAGCTGTGCCCTCTATAATTTTACTTAATAATAGTATCATAAAAGGCAGTTGTTGGTCCTTTGTCAGCCATTATTTGATTATCTTCTTTACATTTCAACTCAGGAAATTGAATTTTTTTTTGTTTTGTCCTCCAAATAGGCCATTTCAGAAACGAGCAAAGGACTGGGGACAAAGAATGTATGGTTACAAGCGTCCCTCCTAACCATACGTTCGTTGTAAATGTTTGACACTTTTCAGAGGTTCTAACTCTGGTTAATTTCATTCAAACCTGTTCAAATTTGCTAAACTTACTAATCTTGTGATGCTCTTTCAAATGACATTTTTTGCTAAATATATTAAACTTCCCAGTCCTTGGCTCGTTTCTGAAATGGCCTATTGAGCTGCTTCCATTACATCACTTGAAAGGGGTCTTTAACAACGACCACAAACTCTTTAAATCATTTATTTTTCCTTTCTCATGATCATAACGATCTCATTTCTACGTGATTCTCACATGAGTTATTCAGATTATTATTTGAATAAAAATACAACCATTTCAATTTCCTTTTGAGTTCTCTCTTGAAGTCTCCTTTCACCAAAGCATAAACAAAAACATTAGCTGCCGAGTTTATATTAAGTAATGTCCTTGATAGTCTAGCAACCACTGGATATGGAATACTTTGATTCACAAATAGATAATAAAGTCGACGACCAACTGCGAGAATATAGCATGAAATAAAGACAGCAATTATGACTCCAGTAATTTTCACTGTTGCACTTGCTCTTACTTTTCTAACCTCTGTTTCACCATAATTATAACTTATCTGATTGATTTGTTGAATTTGTTTTTTCTTTAATTTTGTCACGGTGTACGTCATGCGAACATAAATAATTCCCAATAATATGGGTGGAAGAATCTGGAAGATCAGCAGATCTAAGATTTGTAGAGCTTCGAAGCGTAATCCATTAAGGAAAAATATATAAGCTGTTAAGGGCGTCGAACCGGCTGATATCCAAGCTATTGATATGATTATAATAACTTTTTTTCTAGTCATGATTAATGGATACTCTAGTGGTCGTGCAGTAGCAATGTAACGATCTAAAGTCAATGCACAAAGATTTGTTGTCGACAAATGATACAAGATGTCATATGTTAATCTTTGTAAGACAAAGCTGTTACAATGTCCATGCCAGTATTTGCAGGCAAATTCTGTTGAAGTATTGATCGCACCTACTAGGAAATCAGCTATGGCTAGGCTTACAATAAATGTGTTGGGAAGAACTCGTAGTCTTCTGCACTTGATTATAAGGAATATTACCATAGCATTACCAAGGACGGTGATGACACAAATGATGGCTTTGAGGGTAAAGTACAACGCATCCATTTCAGTTTCCAGTTCTATACTTGACTTGTTGGATGCGTTCATTCTGATGATAAGCCACTTGTATTCTGGATTAAAGAGAAGAGTATGATAATGACTAAAGACCAAAAACTGTTATGACTTCACGTTGGCCGTCCGTAGGTAAAGTCAGTTATCGCCAACAGCACGATATTGCTGTAAGAAATCACTAGGGAGCCAAACTATTAGAAAGAATCAGATCACACACGACCACATCACTATGCTGTAAAAATTTCGAATAATTTCAATTTTTGACTGTGCTGTAAAAATACAGGCTTAACATTTTTGCTTAATATTTGCCCATATTTCCACTTAGTACTATGTAATATAGATAGAAATTAGTATAACATTTTATTTTTCTTCGTCAATGTATTAATTATTATAATGTAAAATTGTTAAAAGATCTTAAAAAAATATATGTGTTTTGTCTTCAATATCAGGGTTATTATTCTAAAACACAAGCACCAACACGAGGAGCGGGTTCCGGTCTTGACTTCCCACGGTATGGCTTCCTATTTTGATCGTTTTGAACTAGAATTCGCGTGGTATCTCTGAAAAGACTTTGATTCAGCTATCTGTGAAATAAACGGTCATATTTTTGGGGATGAATTCGCACTTGTACTCAGTGAATATGCGGCAATTATATTGTTATCTTCTTAGAATACAAAATACGGACTCATTTTTGCCACCACACACATTTTTTTCCCACTTATCTAGGTGGGAAAAAAGTTTAAAATTTAAAATTTAATTAAAATTTTGATCAATGTGAGCCCCAAGGTGATTTAAGGAAGTTACTCTTCTAAGATATAAATCATTGATCTTGATTAGTGCAAAACTGCCTGGATTTTAAATTTTAAATCGTGAACCAAGGATGGGCAGGTGTGGATGATGTAAGTATAAAAATTGTCAAGTAATTTAATGATGAACATAGATGACTTACAACAAATACTCTCTCAAACATTAACACCAAGAGTATAATTTTGGTTTGAAAGCTAAAAGAAATATGAGGTTGATTAAGCTAAGATAATTATCAAAAGAGATGATAACTAGCGGTAAGCTAGTGTGGGCTGCGTCGGTGTTTCTAATGAAACAGTATGGATAAGAAGTTAAATTTTACACCGTAAAAAATAAGAGAGATCACTTACTGACGTTTCGGACGCTAGTCCTTCGTCGCAGTAAAAGAGAGAATAACAGTGGAAGGTAGTGTATATATGATAAAGATAGAAAATAGATAACCAATGAGAGCAAGGTAGGCAAGGTTACGAGAAAAAACTTCTTATCCACACTGTAAAATAATTATCGATTATTTTTATCCGTCGCTTTTGACTGTGAAGAAAATATGTTGCTTGTTGCTAAGCAACTATTGGGCCATATACGGGTAAGTTCAACTAATTAAGCTTCAGTTGTGATAAAAAGGTAAATTTTACATTGTAAAAAATAAGAAAGATCACTTACTGATGTTTCGGACGCTAGTCCTTCGTCGGAGTAAAAGAGAGAGTGGAAGGTAGTGTATATATGGTAAAGATGGAAAATAGATAATTAAGCTTCAATTTATTTCCAATTTTCATCCAAGTGAGTCTTTAACCATAGGAGTTGTTTAGCTAGCTTTTATAAATACTAAAAATCATAAAGGCTCTTCCCCTTTCATTGAGCAGGTCACGCTGAGAGTAGGCTCGTATTTACGTGAGATTAAACGCTGTGTAACTGACATCTCACACAGAGCACTTGCTAGAATTTGCACGCTAACTTCCAATTCCATCTGTAAGTAAAGCCGTGCCCGAAAAATTGTAAAAATATAAAACTTTAACCAGTGTTTATTAGACCCTTAGAGATTATTCTAGGAAAGTTTCAGCCGAATTAAATTTTGAGCGATTTTTGTACTATACCTATTTCAAAAAACAAAAGATTGTGTCAATTCAGTTCTTTCAAAAAATCACTGATGAAAATAAGGGACATTTTTGTAGTTTTGACTTTTTATGCTCTGCTGAATCGAAAAGTGAACCACAGATCGCTTCTGAGGGATAAACTTTGACCATGAATTACTGAAAAGCTTTCATCGACGAACGACCCAATACTGAGTTACGAAACGTCAAAAAATACCCACTTGTGAGTTCTCGAATGAAGTTGATGAAGAAAAACAAGAACAAAAGCGAACTTTTACAAGGAAAAAAAGAAGAAGAAAAAAAAAAAATTACACCCAACCCAAATGTTAAGCAAAATATTCACATGCTTTAGTGTACCAGCATTCATCAATTTTAGTGTTTTTTTCTTATCAAATAAAGCATAAACTGTTCGGTTTCAGCATTAAATCCGCCCGTAAAAGAAAGCAAGCACATTTCATCTCATATAAAAGACGATTAAAAAAACAGCTAGGTCGTTATATTCTACTTAAGAAATAGGTTTTACCTCTTAACGGCTCATGTAGCAGACCAAAAGACAGCAAGCAAATGACAAAAAAAAATGAAAAAGTGAATTGTTTGGTTTTCAATAATTAGTTTTTTATTGTCATTAATATTTGATGTAGACAAAACATATTTTGTACGTTAATAAGTAAAAATATTTCATCAAACCAGCAAAATTGTGTAGTCTTTGTTCTGACAAAAAAAATATTTGTATATTTTCCCCCTACCAAAATGGGCGCCGCATTGTCAAAGTAGTTCATTGTTAATGTGGGGAAAAACACTTTTCTAAGGGCAAGTGATGTTCCTTTTTTTTATTGTTTAAATTTATAAAATAACTTTGATATTACGCGCGCTCTGATTGGTCAAAAAGCCATGTTTTATGAGAGTATAATACATGCTCGCGCTATTTTTTTTCTCTCTCTCTCTGTTTCTTAAAAGCATTTGAGCGCTAGTTATTTCATAAAAGCAATAAAAAAAACAGTTTTCCGTGTATTATACTCTGATAAAGACACTTGGGATGTGGAGAGAACACTTGAGAAGCTGGAAACCACTCCGCTACGCGTCGTGGTTTCCTACGCTTCTCTCGTGTTCTCTCCACATCCCGCGTGTCTTTATCAGAGTATAATACACGGAAAACTGTTTTTTATTCCTTAAATATTTATTTTAAACATTAGCCTCTAAAGCGGAAGCCGTCATCGAGGAGGTCCAAGTTGTACGTTCTAATATATTGTTGTGAAATTTCACAATAACAATTAACAATAGAGAGTTTAAGAATCCCGTTTACGGCAAACGTGAAACGTCAGTTGACCAGTGAAAAGTTCTTTAAAATTAGTAAAAAGGAAACAAAATATCTCCAAGTCATAGATAAACAAAATAATATTTCTTTTTGTTAAGAAAGTTTGCAAAAGATAAAGTGAATTACAGGAAAACGAAGAATACTTGGTCAAGTTTGCCGTTTGCTGGAGAAAAAAACGTGAATCTTAATTAAGCTCTCTAATGTAAAAGACCTGCGCAACGTGAAACGGAAAAAATAATAATTCAGAATTACAAAACTAATAGACCTTTTTAGCTTCGTATGCAAATTGCCAAATTCAGACCACATGATATTCCCTTGAGAAATGTTCTTTTGTTAAAATATTTACACATGAAAGAATCAACTCCCAAGAGTGGCATCACATGGTCTGAAATGGGCACAACAAACAACGAAGCTAAAGAGGTATATTAGTAAAATGCATTCTTATTACCTAAATATCTATTAGCGTGAAACGAAAAGATCAAGAACGTTCCCTCTGCAATAAATTGCACAGTTAGTATTTGTACATTTTGGTTATTTCTTAAGTTCAAGATTAGACTTTTTTGCTCTATCGCTATTTTCGACTTCGTGCGCTTTAAGAACAATAGGTGCCTCCAAGATTGTACGAAATCTGAACATCTTTAGAATCTGAACGAAATAATGGTTGCTTTTATAAAATATAAATCCACTTCCGCAATAAATATATGTAATATGTGGTCCTTCTACAAGCTTTATTCAATGTGGGATAGAGAAATTTGTCTTTGGGCCTGAGTGAATACGCTAAAACGATATTCGCGCATGCGTAAACGATGTTGTAGGTCACCATTTGTATTCAAACAAAACGTTTTCCCATGAGACGCATTATAGATTAGACACATATCAGTTTATTGTGCTAACAATAAGCATTCCTCAGCGTTCCCCAGAGTAGGGAGTCATCAAGGCTCTTTCAACGAAATCTCTTTAATATATTCTGATTTAAAGCTCATTTAGATCATAATTCCTTATGTTTTCCTCGGAAATCATGGTATTACAAACTAATACCATGGCAATTTCGGGATATTAGTGATTAAATGTCCCTCTGCCTCGGGAGGTTTAGTAAAAGTCCCTCGGCCTACAGCTTCGGGACTTCCACTAAACCTCCCTCGGCTTCGGGGACATTTAATCACTAATATCCCGAAATTGCCATGGTATTACTTATAATAATATCATGATTACTCATGACCACTCCTTTTCCACAAAGGGTGGGTCAAGGGCACCCTAAGACCCCTCTCCCACCCCCTGCCCCTAGTCCCACCCGGTCCAGGTAACCCAGTGAGTCGCCAACAAGGCGTTCGTTTTAAAATATTATATCTCAAACACTTAAACCAGTTACCTAGGTGATCTTGTAACTCTTTTTTGAAAGTAGATAAGTTACCTGCTTCTACAACTTTACTTGGCAAATCGTTCCATAACTCAGTGGACTATTCTTATGAAAAATGAACACTTATATAGATTAGCTTTAGCTCCTTTGATACGGAGCTTGTAAGAGTGACTTGCTTTTGTGGACTTACAGGGGCACTTGGATGAAAACGCCCCAAATTTTGAAAGTCCGAATAGTTCAAGTATTTAAGAATAATATGACTCAATCATGATTATGAAAACCAGATTGGCAAAAATTTTAGCCTGGGAGCCATTCGCAGTTGAGAAATTTTGGTTTAAAAACTAAAAGAACAATAGGGTTGAGTAAATGACGTCATTTACTCACAATTTAGATGCTGAAAAAAAGATATAATTTTTAATCATTTTATAGAACATCACAAGTTCTACATACCCTAATAAATGCTTTTAGAGCCACAAAACTTAGTCCTTCTTCAACTTGTTCACTGACCCGACGCACTGCATAGGACTTTTCATTACATCTCCTTTGATTCCAGGGTGTGAATGAATTAGTTCTTAGAATCCAAGATTTCACATCCAATTTAGATGAAATTGCTTTACTTCCAATTATTAAGTGAAGCGGAAAAATCATGGATTTAAGTTCCGCTAATTTACTTACTTAACTTCTTACTATCCTGATAGCGTAGTCTTTTTACGTATGACACATGAATATGGATACAATTCAAACAAAGAATATTATTCTCAAGACCAAGTGTCATTCCCTAGAGTACCATTTCTTCGTTGAAAGGGTTGCACATGAGAAGACACATGAATATGGATACAATTCAAACAAAGAATATTATTCTCAAGACCGCGTGTCATTCCCTAGAGTACCATTTCTTCGTTTAAAGGGTTGCACATGAGAAGACACACGAATATGGATAACACAAACAACTCTAGAATCTTATTCTCAAGGAAATGACAGGTGGTCTGAAATGGGAAAACATTATGCCCAAGATAAGAAAAAAATTGTCTCTGCAAGAGACGTGACATCAAAGACAGTTAACCGTAAGGTAGCAGTTCCTTGCCACCTGGCAGCTACTAATGGAAAATAAAGTTTAAGCTCATCCGTTCAAAGGATAATCAAACATCATGAATCTATCAGCTTTTTTCCAATGAATCGTAATATAAAGAAAAAATAACCATTTTTTTGCGTAGATTGAAAGTACAGTACTGATGTGATACTATTACAATTCATGAATGTGTTATTGTTTTCACCCACATTTTAATGATAAGTGGAGTTATCAATTTAAAATATCGGCCTCAACTAGATGCTGTACGCTACCGTTCAATAGACCAATTCGAGGTTTTCGGCGGCCATTATGAATTGGGGTAAACTCGATAAATAAGATTTTTGTTTTCATAATAAAAGACCATAAAACGATCGGCACGTGAGTTATGCAAATTATAGTAAAAAGAGTGACTTATAAAATACTTATATTGGTCTTATTTTCACTCCAACAGCTGCTATGTATGCCTTATGGTTATTGAAGTTTAAATTTTGAAAATCTGACAAAATTGATCGGAGTTTACGGGAAGTCAAAGTGATCCAGATTTCTATATATTTTGCCGGGGTTGCCCCAAATCAAAATGGCCGCCGAAAACCGTGAATTGGTATATAGTCCCCTGCGCTATTTTAAAAGGTAGCCGTGCCTTTGCATCAAATTGAGACGAACGGTGAGCTTGCAATAATAGAGACATAATTATAATTGTCCAAAGTGTTAAAAAGGTCTCTATCGTTGCAAGGTCACCTCCTGTCTCGCTTCGATTAAAATGCATGACTACCTTTCACGATGGCGCAGGGAACTTTGAAGGGGGGATACTCCCATGACCCGCCATCATATGTCAGTATAATTGCTTGTTGATTCTCTCCTGTGATTCGAGGGTTTTTCTACAGGTTCTGTGGTATTTTTCCAACCGCAAAGAACCCACCTCGGTGGAAAAAAAAACAAACTTATAATAAAATTTCAATATACCAGTTTCGCATTCGATGCAAACCGCTTACACTTACACATTCTTTACATTACAGTTGACTTTTGCAAATCATTAGCAACAGCCAACTGTAATGTAAAGAATGTGCAAGTTAAATAATACCAATCCCACGGACTTTTAATGGTGTATTTGAATAGATGACTTATAAATGAGACTAAGCCTGTGCAAATGGGTCTGTGGTCTTCAAAAACAGCGGTTTGCATCGAATGCGAAACTTGAGTATTAAGCAGGGCTGAAAAACGAGCCAGTGGTTGTAGGCAAAATCGCGGGCTCATCTGCTCCCTATAAAATGACAATAGTTTCAAAAATCTGAAAATCAGTGACAAAATTCAAAAAGTTAAGCTCATTTCTTGAAAGTTAAGAAAAAATTGTATTTTGATCTATTACCCGGACAATGAAATATACGGCCACTGTTGGGGTCCCAACTCTACTGGGTGATCAGTCAATTATAATTAAGGTGGATTTTCTTGCTGTCAATCAGGGGAGCGAATCTCATTACCAGCCTACAATGACAGGTAAACACTGCCCGTCATGTGCTATCAACCAGAAAGTATTATATTGCTAGGTATTAATTAGTATAGGTAATCATATGGTTTCGAGTTCAATTTGGGATTAATTTGCACGAGTGTGTTTTTCAAAGAGTTCAAATTGCACGAGACCGTGGGTCGAGTGCAATTTGAGCTCTTTGAAAAACACACGAGTGCTAATTATCCCAAATTGAACAAGAAACCATATGATTACTTGTTAATAATATGCATGAAAACCCTTACTAACATTACCGTCCCACATTGAAAATCTCAAGAAAAAACTCTGAGCGCGCGCTCAATGACGTGAGATAGCGTCAGCAGCGCGCGCTCTTCAACTGAAACCGACAAGCAAATTATTCAAAAACAAACAAAATCACCAACTTTTTAGCCGTTTTCACCGCTTAAACTTGTTCCTTCACGATCGGAAAATGCATAGTATTGATGCTTAATAATGTTATCAAGAGCAGAATCAAAAAAAATTGGTTTCAAGACCGTTTTCGGAAAATGTAATTCGCACTGTTACACTTTTTTGAACTTTTACAGATTTTTGCACTGTGTTACACTTGAACTGCACTGAATTAAGCCAATCAAATTCGAGTAATTTTATCATGTATATTATTAGCCGAATAGAGTACCCAAGTGATGACGTCATAAAAATAATTTTCGACTGTATCATAATTTCGATCTTCAATTTCGATAGAACATCAAGAAAGATGTTACAGTCAAACTAAGAAAACCGTGAACACCTAAAATATGTCTGGAATGTTTATTTAGACCGCTGTTTGTAAAAAAGATGTTTTCCACTACCATGAAAAAATATTGTATTGAATCCTTCTCTCGTGTATCCGTCTGTCTCGAATAGAAACTTCTAATTTCACGAGAATAAAACTAAAATATGAAGTTTGAAACTTTTAAACGGGAAAGTACCGCGCTGTGATCAAACACATAAACATTCCAGACATATTCAGTTCAGGTGTTCACGGTTTTCTTAGTTTGACTGTAACACGCCGAATTTTATGGGAATTAGTTTAAAAACAACGGAGGTATGTCGTTTTGAATATATAATTTCCCTATACAAATCACTGTATTTTCGGCTTGGTGCTTAACGTTAGGAACCAATTCCTATGAAATTTGGCGTGTTAACATCTTTCTTGGTGTTCTATCGAAATTGAAGATCGAAAATTGTCAAAATTAAAATAATTCTTTTCGTGACATCACACTTCGGTACTCTATAACAACTAACATTTACAACACTAACAAAACAGTCATGTGTAAACTTTTATTCGTATAGGAAATCGCACGACCTCGAGTACAATTTGGAAATTAATAGGTACGAGTAATGTTTTGAAAGTTCTCGTAATTGCACGAGCCTTTAGGCGAGTGCAATTAAAGAACTTTCAAAACATTACGAGTGCCTATTAATTCCAAATTGTACGAGAAGGTCGTGCGATTTTTTATTTATAGTTCACTCGACAAAATTTTATAAAACATGCGAAGCGAAGGCATTCATTCATCTTCATTGCCTTTGCTATAACCGACTCTTCTCCAAGAACGCTAAGTCAAGAACAACATAGAAAGTGTTAACGTTGCTGTAAAACCTTTTTAGATTAGTATTTTATGTATGATTTGAACTACAAAATACTAGAAAATAATTTTACATCTCAAGTAAAAAGCCATTTTAATGCATGTTTACAACTATTGAATGACAGTACTGACAGCTAAACAGCGAATCAAGAAGCGACTTTTCTTTGAAAACGTATTGTGTGAAAACTAAGCGAAAGTTGACAGTTTACAGTTCGCTAATTTAAGTTTTTTTCCTCTTAGCATTTGCTAATAACTTCAAAAACACAATTTCAAAAATACTTTCTTTGAAAACAAGTTAGCTGGACAACATCAAAAAGGATAAAAGCGACAAATATGTCGTTCAAGTTAAAAGTTTTCAAGTACAGCTTGCCGTGAACGAGTCGCCAGTGATCAGACCATGTGCTTTGGATATTATTCCCTCCTGTAGCTTGAAGAATTTCGCTGCTATTTTCTTTGAATGGTGAATTATCTGAAGATTTTATTATTTCAAGACTGGATTGACAACTTAGGATCAATTAACTTGTGATAAATAGCTGAATTCGTCTCTCTACAACTACTCGACAGTTTGCCGGTAAGATTTGATCTTAACTATTTTCAAAACAAAAAACGAGACTCTACTCGCTGTGTTTTTTCGCTAAACGGAAAGAAATTTGCTTTAAAACTATTGTTAGCTGTTTTCTACATATTGTAAAATTATTGTAGATGTGGTGTTGAATATATTTTTCGAGAAGACCACAGAAGACAACAGATAGTAAAACGAGAACATTCAAAACTCCAACTCAAATTGTTTGGCGAAAACTAGAAAGAAAAAACGACTATCTACTACAAAACATGATTTATTAGGTCTTGAATTTGTCTAGTTATCATAATTTGAGGCCTTCCTATGTGTGTATTAAACAGTTTTCTGAAATTTTTGCATTTTAATCTATAAAACACTTATTTTTTTGGGAATTTCACTCATTTCACTTGGGAAATTTGCCGCTTTTGGCCGTGTTTCCATAGCGACCTAATTGGTACTCCCGCAGAGTACCAATTAACGCTCTAATTGTACTCCTCTAGACCAATCAGAATCGAGTAATTTTGTCGTGCGTACTATAAATAATGGTAATTGAACTGAGTGGAGTGCAATTTGGTTTGAAATCAAACAAGTGATTACAAAATTGCACGACCGCGTAGCGGGAGTGCAATTTGTTAATTACGAGTTTGATTTCAGACCAAAATTGCTCGACACGAAGTTCAATTACCACTTAATTATATCCATTTTGAAATCACTACTGTAGGAATTTCAAATTTAAATCCAATTTTTCAATATCACCCATTTTCACCTAGAAAACCTCCTTCAAAAATTGATCTCATGCTTTGAATTGGCTTTTGTTTTCTGTGATCTGATTGGTCAAATTTAAGGTTTTCTGCAATTTTATTGGCTCTTCAAAAACAGTGCGATTTAAAACTCAAAATGATGCGATTTGTGAATAAATCGCACTGCTGAGAACCAATCAGATTGCAGGATTTGCTAGTGATTTCAAAATGGATATAATTACACTTTTTATTTAATTGTTCATCAAAATATATCATTAAAGGTATCTACTCTGTACAACTGATAATCTATAATAATTTACTAAAATCATGAGAATTACCGGCGCTTATTAAATTTTCTGCGCCTCAAATGCGGCGGTTATTCGAGGGCGGCGCTTATTTAAAACTTGGGCTTGACAAAGAAATGTTTTCTTTCTTTCTTTTTTTCCGTTTATTTAATAATAATAATAATAATAGTTTATTTCTTAAAAACGCATATTCACATAAAAATCTCAATGCTTTTTACGATAAAAATTGTGAAAATGATAAGTGATATATATAAAGAAAAATTATCCCCCCCCCCCCCCAAAAAAAAAAGAATAAGTAACAGCAATAAGGAAAAAAATGATTAAAAAATAGTAGTAATTAATAACATATATATATACATACATACACACCTATTTCAAAAAAAGGCTGCCACCGCTAAAGGCGACAGGCGACAGGAAAAGCATGAGTCATTAATCAATGGTATGGTGTGTATGTAATGGTATGTTTTCTATGTGTGTGAAAATTTTACAGTATCTAACAGAACTAACAGAAAAGGCACTAAAAACCATTATGGGCAGTGTCAAAAAAATGGAAAGACGGGTCTAAACACCAGCAGCTCAATATCGGGCCTGTGTTTTTCTATGAGCTCTATGAAATGCATTTTGCATTCATCGGTTATTTCGTTATCCAGAATATATAACTGCTTTATAGGACATCCCTTCTGTATTAATACGGCACTCAATTTACGTACTCCTTCCTCTGTGAGCATATCATTAATGCCAATGTCTAGGAAACTTAGTTTAGTTTTTAATAAAGAGTCAGTTATTATTTGTAGCGAATCATCGGTAATATTACAACCCCTCAAGCTTAACTTTCTCACAGAACAATCCTTATTCATTAGTGCTGTGAAAATACTCTGAACATCTGCATCTGTAATGTTTCTACTGTGCGATAGGTCGAGGAAGAGTAATTCAGTTTTTAAAAGCAGATCAGCTATTATTGTTTGTAAACACTCATCGTCGAACCGACAAAAATGTAGCTGTAGGTTCTTGATGGAACTACCAATGAGTGAATTACATATCATTCCGGTACCGATTTCAGTGAAGGGTGAACTAGTCATTTTCAGCGTATGAAAAATATATAATAGCTTTGGATATTTTGGCTGTTCTTCATTCAGTTCTTTCTTAAGGATTTCAAGCAGATATGATATCGTTGCACATTCAATATCATTTTCAAATGCAATGTCTATCAAGCCTCTTCTATATAAATATTCATTATCCTTAATTACCATTTTAGAGAAATCATCATCTCTATACTCATGCAAACACTGTAAGGTAACAAGCTTATCCTCGTCATCGTTTGGGCCCTTGGGCGTGACAGCTTCTATAAGTTTCTTCATGAGTTTTTCTTCTTTCTTTTGTGATAGAAGTCCAGCCATAAAAATCCACATCATGGTGCTTGTTTTCGCTTTCTCTGGCCATGGTGGCAGCTGATTATTGTCTATGAACCAAAAAGCACACAGATATTCCAGGATCGTTAAGTGTGTAAAGGTATATTCAAGTGGTGGTTTCTCGAATGGTGATCTTTTAATGCCAGGACAACAGTCAAGTAATCCACTTGCTTTCAGGTTTCTTATTTCTTCATCGTTAAGTTTGAATTTCTTCAAGTCATTTTGGTCGAAAATGAATTTTCCCTCTATCATTAAATTAACCGCTAGTTTAGCTAGTTTGTGTAATATTTCTTGAACTTTAGATTCCGTCATTTCTTCATATTTTGAAGAGGAATGTTTCTTGATAAATACTTTGATTACTTCACGATAGAGATCTGTTCTTGTGACGGGTAGTTTCTCTGTGGTTCTTGGTCCAGTCATGTGCCATTCCATGTAGTAACACATTAGAAAACACATCACAGGAATATGCCCAAAACTCAAAAGAATTTCATTTATTTCGATATGATCAAGTACTTCTTTCTTCATGCTTTCGTTCTCTTTAAAATATTTCCCTATATATTCTATCACTTGAAGGGAAGAAAATCCTTGAATGTCACATCTCACATCAAAGACATTCTTTTTCAATTCCTCACAGGCTTCACCAGGCCTTGAAGATACAACAACCACTGACTCTTTTAACATCTTGCCTTTCATGATTTTGGCAATCAGAGCAGGAACAGGCATTTTTTCACAAGGATCGTTTGGATATTTCGTTTCAAAATCCCCGGTAATTTTCCCTTGACGTACATACTCATCATATCCATCAAGGATAATCAGCAGCTTCTCGGGATGTTGAATGATATACTGAAGTAATGCGTCATCCATGATTGATTGTTCATCCAATAGCGTGGAGCGATTTAGAATGCCACGTAAATCAAGCTTGTCCTTCTTCGGTAGGTTCAGCTGACGGAATGTTAACAGTAACGCAAACTGAAAATCTAGTCCTTTGGTATCTTCTTCATCAAATAACGTCCCATGAGCCCAGTCGTGTACCAGCTTTTGACAAAAAAATGACTTTCCGATTCCGGCTTTGCCTTTCAGCAGAATCCTCTTAGGATTGGTCGCTATAGAACTTGTTGTTTTCTTATCAACATTTTCAGGGAAAATAAACATTTCAGAACATTTCTTCAGGGTGGAACTATTTTCTGCGTACCGACCGTTTAGTTGTCCTTCAGCACTCTCTTCTTGATCTCCAAAATGTTTTTGCCCACGGAGGATGGTCACATTTGTAAAAATATCCTCAGTTTTGATTGCCTTGTCTTCCAGTTCCTCCGACAGCAGAAAATTGGTCTGTTTCCTTATAGATGACTTTAGTTTCTTTGTATACTCTGAAAAAAGAAATGAATTTTAAAATACCACCAGTTAAACAAGGATACTCTCATCGCTGTGCTTCCTGCAAATGCAAAAGACCCTACACCCCTTTTAAGTCTTTTAACACTGCATCTTTTTCAAGAAATTCAAAATAACGAGTGTCCCCATTTCAATTTAAATACTTATTTATTATAGCGTAAATCAAGTGCCTTATTATATTGTTCCACTTTCTTAAATGTTGTTCTATCTTATTTTTTTGCTTTGGCCACCTTATATTCAATGTCCCTGGGAGAGTTATATTGCTAATTTTACCATAACTGTGAAATTTCTCGCGCACTGATTGGTCGAGAGCCGTGGTAAATAAAAGGACATACCGATGGAATGACGAATCGCTCGCACAAGGAGCAAGCGCGCGCTTCAAACGGTTTTTTCTTTCAAACCTTTTCTTCGTTCTTGGATCTTTTATTTGACTTTGTTATGGTAAAAAACACATTTCCGATAGTTTTGCGCGGTATGTCTTCTTATTTACCACAATAGAACGTCAAAAGCTGGTCAAAAATTAGTTATGTACTCACGAGGCGTAGCTAAAGCATCCGAAATTTGTTAAATATTATCTCTCTTCTTGTTGATTTTTGAACTTAAGGAATAAAGAACAGTTTTTTATTGCTTTTATAAAATAACTAACTTTTGGAGAGAGAAAAAAAATGACGTGAGCATGTATTATGCTCTCATAAAACATGGCTTTTTGACCAATCAGAGCGCGCGTAATATCAAAGTTATTTTATAAAAGTGACTTATGTTAGACTAGTGTTACAGTAAAAACATCAATGATTTTGTATGTTACACACCTTCAACCTGTGATGCATCTGCTACTGGTTTTCCTTTGGCATATTCCGATTTGATCTTGTCAAAGAGTGACTGTTCAGATCGTTCCCATTCTGACAGTACTTCACAAAAGTATTTTTCATCTTCAGGGTCAATTATTTCTACCTTTAGTTTCTCAATCTTTGGTTTGTAACTTGGTTCAAGTCTCACCAAGACATCCGAGATCTCTCTCCAACATTCTCTAAAATCGCTGTCTTTAACAGCTGTTTCTGTGATGTGTCCATAAAGTTTATTTCTATAATATTTAATTCGAGCCAAATCTGCTTCTTTACTTAGGTCTGTAGCAAGAGGAGGCTTGTCCCATCCTGTTCGTGGGGGTGTTAAACCACAAACATTGCGCAACAGTACAAATAACAATGTGATGTCAAAATTTTCTGAAGTGACAGGTGTACTTTTACTGGGAGGGTAGAGTCTGTCCCATTGCTGATTGTTTAAAACCCTCTTTGTTCTAAGGCCCTTTAGAGTAGAATGTACTGCCGTACTGAGTAGTGTGCTGTGAAGGGAGCTTGGAGAATGGATCGAGTCAAATACATCTCTTAAAGCACGAGTTCCAACATCAATCAACAGTCTGTTCAGACGAGCACCATTTGCATTCTCTTTCTTGCAGGATGACCAAGCACTTGCCATACCACTTTAGTCTCTGTTAATACAAATTTATTTACAACTTAGGTATAAGTAGGTTCATTGCTTTAACTCCCTGTCTGAGCTTCTCAACAAAAGATTGCTTTGTAGAGGAAAAAAAATAGTTAGAGAGGATGGATGCATATGAGCAGTTATGTTCCAACATTGAAGATTATTTAATTGTAATTTTCCTTGGTTTTGTTTGTACTTTTGTATTCACTTCTCCACGCTTTATTTAGGATCTAGCTCGCAATATTATTTTTCCATGGTTTTCAAAAGGAAATAGGCCACGATAAGTGATTAGAAATTATTGACTAAAAATGGCTTTGTCGACTGTAACTAGCACTGAGGTTTCGTTTATACGACACTAGAGAAATTTTTAACCGTTCAAAAAGAAAGTTGTAAGCTTAGGCGCTCAGTTTAGGCTGGCCTTACACTGTTTGATCGTCTCTTCTGTTTACACGGAACCGGACCAAAATTTGCAAGGATAGGAGTTTGAATTCCGGCTAGCACAGGTCCGTGTAAACGGAACGCCTAAAGGTACATAATAAACGTTAAAAAATTCGCCCGGTACTGTGTAAAACCAGCCTTACATGGAACTGCGACTAGCGTGCAAATTTGGGACCTGCAAATCCGAGGTCGAAATTTTAACTGGTACCGTGTAAACACCTTAAAAAAAAACCTTTTTTATAGAGGGTAGCACGTAACAGTTATTCAACTGACAAACCTGTGGCCCTCTTTTAACGTCTCTTAAGTTGAAAGGGACGGTACCGCCATTAACGTGATCGTCCGAGCCACGTGAAGGTCTAACCATTTGTAGATGTTATTACAAAGGCAGCACCTTCTTCTCAGTTATTTAAAGACCCTGAGTGTTGGTCCGGCCGGGACTCGAACCACAACCTCCCGCGTTAAAGTCCAATGCTCAATCAACTGAGTCATCCGGGTGACGGTTTGTGCGGGTAACTTTTCGTACAGCAAGCTGTAGGCAGTATGCTTTGTGCATGATCAGATGCCAAAACCACTAACATTATATCATAATCTTTTACACAATTAAATAGATGACCCCCTGTTAATGGTATGTACAGACCCCTTCCGGCATGCCGGAATGCAGCTCAATTTCAGTTGGACAAAACAATATGGTTCCCATTCAGATCAGGAGATTGAAATTATTTTGTTTTGTCCTCCAAATTGAGCCGCTTTGACGTCACGTGAAAGGGGTGTACTGGTAAAATGTTTGAATGGTTAAAAATTAGTCCGGTAACTATCGTGTAAACGCGGTCTGAATATCTCTACATAAGCCTTGGTGATTGGAGAAAGGTGATTCCAAGAATGAAAGAAATAATTATCTCCTTTGGCTCCGACAACCTTTACGGAATACTGGCAAATGTACATTGAAACACGCTATTATTACTGTTCAATTTGAGCCCACGATGTGCACGCGCACCAAAACCGCATAATAAGATTTGGAATTTTATTGAGGAACCATACAGGTTTTGAACTTCAACAGGGAAAAAAAAACAAATTTTGCACGGGATTATATTTTTCTTTAAATTTCCTAAAACAATAGGTAAAAATCAATCTTTTGAGAGAGTTTGAAGAAAACGTAATTTTTAGAACTTATAAAAAAAGCGTTTTATGTGTTTTTGTTGTCATCATTTGAGTACGATTTTCGGTTCAACTAAAAAGATGCTGAATTTTGAGCTTATTTTTAAAACTTTCTTCAAATGTTTTGTTCATCTTCGAAAATAATGTTTAAAGTAGATGTTCTGAGAAAATTGCTTGCAGAGCTTTTGTAATTTTTGAGTTATGAATTTTTGTGTGCAAAGCTTGATTTCCTCCAATTTTCTTTCGAAAACTTGTCAAGATGGGCATATTCAACATTCATTATCTCGAAAACGAGCTCGGGACAACCCATTTTTCTTTTCATTTTTGAAATCAGCGAGAAAGTCTGTGTAAAATATCTTTCTAAGAACATTTTGTATTTACTCCTTGCTAAAGTAGTCAGTCACCTTAAGTTATTTTTACTCGTCGATTCTCATTCGACTCGGAGTTCACTGACTTGAATATGACTATTTTATTTGGCGTATCTCATATCTGTCTCTCGCCTGCCAAACACAACACAATATACGATATGTAGCCTCACGTAATCACACTTTGACGGCCAGTCTGCAGTTTATACTTTAGGTAGCCTTAGGGATAAAATGCAGACCTGCCTTCAAGCTGTGATTAAAATCTTGAGAACAGCTAGTAGTGACGCTATCTACTAGTATTGTGATGTATTGTGATGACAGTATGCTTTATAGAGTCTATCGATGGCAAAAAAGTGGTATAAAATCACGAAATGTAGCCATTCTGCATTTTATCCCTGAGGCTACCCGGCTAAAGTCCCGGGGGGGGGTACTCCCCTATATTTGCTATACGGGTATGTGCCGCCCGATAGGGTATGGTTTTTTGGCTTTTAGGTCTGGGGTAGGGTATCATTTTTTTACAATTTGTCTGGGGAAGGGTAAGGTTTTTGTCTGGGATAGGGTATCTTTTTGACATTTTTTCTGGGATAGGGTTATGTTTTAGTTGTTTTAGCCTGGTAGGCTACGTTTTCTGCCGGCACAAAAAAAAACCGATTTAAATTCAATTAAACAACGGCCAAATAGTTATTGAAATCTATTGAGTTTAGTCTGGGATAGGGTTTACAATTCTTAGGTTTAGTCTGGGGTAGGGTATATGAAATCAAAAATTCTAGGTCTGGGATAGGGTCAGGGTTTTGAGGACCTGGCGGTACACCCCCACCCAAGTTGGGGTGGTAGTACCCCCCCCCCCCCCCCCCCGGGGCTAAAGTATAAAATGCAGACTGGTCGTCAAAGTGTGATTACGTGACGCTACATATCGTGTTATGTGTTTGGCCGTTCTAAGTATCGCCTTGTGATGTGTTTATCCTTCATAGAATCTATCATTCCCAGAAAGCGGAATGAAATTATGAAATTTAGTCTTTAATTATTACCGTATCTTTATAAATTATCGAACATCAACTCGACCATTTCGGCGTCAATGCTAGCTTTGAAACAAGCAAAAATATTGTCAGCGATTTTTGTTGATCACTGTTTAACTCGAAACTAATATTAACTTCCTGTGAAAGGCTATGTTTCTTTCAAGACACTATTCAAATCTGTATGTAAGGACCTTGAGAACCGAAGTTTATGGAAATTTACGGTGAAAATTATCGCGTAAGGTAAGAGAAATTGATTTAGTTTTGCCAAGCGTGTATGCTGCTCGCCGGCGTACAATATACCTCATTTCGTTGAACCCTTTAGATACAAGAGTGTACGTTGTTCAATCTTTGTATTGTATTTTATTTCCCAGTCTGCATTTTCCCAGTCTGCATTTTCCCAGTCTGCATTTTCCCAGTCTGCATTTTATCAGTCTGCATTTTCCCAGTCTTCATTTTCCCAGTCTGCATTTTATACCTGCCGTTTTCAAAACAACTCACCTCATATGCATAATACCTGTAAGACACCTGCAAATGACTCAAATAACAGATACAGGTTTTCGTTCAGTGCTTCTACGGTAGGACTAACTGGAGCTGATGGTTATGTTTCACCTTTAAAACCAATCAAAATATAATCAAAATGTAATAACAGTATCTGGCAATAATCTAGCAGCAATTAAAATCTGACAGTAGCCATCGGTATTGGTCATATTTGTCTCTTTGTTTCCTTCAATATATAATTGGTGTAAAACCATTTGATCATATTTCCTGAGATGGTTTAATAAACAGAAAAACCATTGCATTTGGTTGAATATATCGATGTCTTGTCATCTTTCACTAGCTCAAAAGTATGCAAAATGGAAAAAAAAATGCAAAAGCCTTTTTCAGGACGTCTGCCGACATTTAGGCTTCATAGAAATATGATAAATCAATGAGTTATTTACAATGAAATTTATGGAGCAATGTTTAGTGTTGAGTCAATAACGTCACAGACTCGTTCAAAATTCGTATTCGAAATGATCGGATGGCGTGATAATTCCCATCGGGATATCAACAAAACTCTTTTAAGCGTGTCAATATTCATATGCCTTTATGCTGGAAATCTCTTTCGCAACAGTTCACAACACTATAAACCTGGTTTTCCCTACGACGCAAGCACAAGCGCAAAGATAAATACAATTTGATACTTGTGCTTGCGTTTGTGCTTTGCGTCGTAGTGAAAACGGTATTCCTGCTTGTGCTTTGTGCCTGCTCTTATGCTTGCGTCGCTAGTGAAAACCAGACGTAACTGATTACAGTATTTTGAGACGAAAAACTGTCCATTCAAAAATTGCTCTAGCTTAATTGTCATAGCAAATTTTCCTCGAACACACTAACGTTTCCGAAAATATAAGCCAAGGGTCTTTATTTCAGGAAGATTACGGTATACCATCCATGAACTTTCACTAAGCAATGCAAATTTATCCATCGTCTGAGTCTGTTGAAGACTGACACAAACACCAGTAGCTGCTTTTCTAATCAAGCTGAAATTCGAGCTTTTTCATCAAGAACCAAAGTATACCGATGTTTTTCGCTTTCGACCACTATTTATTCTAAAGTATTTAATAAAATTGAAAAAGAAAACATGTTTTTCCAAAGCTATGCCGAGTTATATCATGATGTATTTAAGAGAATGATAGGCACGACGTACTTCATTGAAAAGCTTCGTAAGCAAGTTTTTAGAAATTCATCACAAATTCGGATTCTTCTGGTATGAAATACCGAAAAATGTTGTAAGAGATCCAAGCAATACATCTAGAATATATTTATACATAGATCGATGCAAAACAAACCATTTTTCTTACCTTGAATGCATCAAGAAGGTCGACGAAAATACCACTTTTCCCAAGAGAGCGATATTTTTAGGTGATGTTTTTATTGCCTTTGAAGCGTCTGTTATATTAGCGTAAGAGCAGCTGCAGGGAATTATGCGGACGCTGGTCAAAAAATCGCGGGCCGCAGCTGACAGTTGAACGCCGGACAAAAATATTCGCCAACATGAGAAACAATGTTGAGCTTTTTAAAAATACTCTTTGCTCATTAGTACTTTTCGCAAATTTGTAACATTGTAATCCTTAGTAAAATTGCAAAGTTTCGTAAAGATTGTTTTTTACGAAGGTATGAATTTTTGAAAGTAAGCATTGTTGCGAAAAAAAATATGCAGTAAATCATAGCATGCGTTATCAGCCTAGTTATCAGGCCATAAACACATAAATCACTGCAAAAAATATTAGTTTTGAAAATAAAGAGTGCATAAATAAGAGAGGGAAACTTCTTAATACCGCGCGCGCCATGTGAATTCCCGGTTGGGCTATTTTTAGCATCCGCGTACAAACAAGTTTCACCACACCCTACTCCTGTGCGTCAGAAATTGTGTGCTTCATCCAAACCTGGAAGTAGCGAAAACATGTAAAGATTTTTTGGGAAAAAAATAAATTTCGCGTCTTTTTGAGTGTTCATCAGCGTTACATTCGTATAATGTAAATCGCGCGCGCTTATAGTCTTTAAATAATTTGAATCGTTTAAAGACATACTTTTTGCCCTGATGATGCGATGCACTAGAAGTGCGAAAGTTCGGTAAATTATTAAAAATTCGTGGAAGAAACAAACGTAAACAATATGGTTATTCCCACGTAGAATAACATTTTAGACATAGCCTCAGTTGTGTTTTATCAGAGAACAGACATAGCCAATCCTGATGTTTTCGCTTTATCCAATAGATTTTGTCAAGAAAAAAAAAAAAAAAGAAAAATCGACGAAAAGTATGTTGTTTTTGAGCGCGCGCCAACGCGTCCACGCCATCAAAAAATCAAAAACCAAACGACTTTGGATGCTAAAAATAGCCCGACCGGGAATTCACATGGCGCGGGCGGTATTAAACACTGCCCGTCATGTGCTACCAACCAGAGAGTACAGAGTATTGCCCAGACAGTATCCGGCAAGTGAAGATAATAACTCAATACTAAATGTCAAGCATAAGCTTTTATTTTACTCTTTAAATCATTGATAAATTATCAACTCCTTTAAAAATTAATAATCTATAATAATTAACCAATATTATGATAGAGTGATTCCTACAAAACCTACAAAATGCACCTATAGACACCAAGTGTGTTGTTTGCTTTTGCATATGAATTTCACGACTTTCTATTGTTGAAGTTGTGCATTCTTTTCTTGGCATTTGTGAATATTTAGAAGCTGAAATGAGGCTAACCCTGAGTAAATGAATCTGTAATGAACACAGCGTACCAGTGGCGGATCCAGAAGGGGTTCCATGGGTTCCACGGAACCCCCCTTTGAGCATCAGACCCTTTGAAAAGGGGTATATGAAATAATGAGAATGCGTCCTGCAATGTTAGCTGTTGAAAAAATTAGTTGTTGAAAGATGATTTGTTCTTCTTTCAGCCATAAAAATCCACATCATGGTGCTTATTTTCGGTTTCTCTGGCCATGGTGGCAGCTTATTATTGTCTATGAACCGAAAAGCACACAGATAATCCAGGATCGTCAAGTGGGTGATCGTGAATTCAAGTGGTAGTTTCTTGAATAGAGATCTTTTAACGCCAGGACAACAGTCGAGTTATCCAATCACTTTCAGGCTTGTTATTTATTCATCGTTAAGTTTTCAAAATTTAACGACGAAGAAATCACAAACCTGATATTGAAATTGAAGTCTTTTTCGTCCGGCGAAAATGTATTTTACCCGTTAAATTATTTTTCTCGTTAAATTAACTGCAAATTCAGCTAGTTTGTGTAATATTTCTTGAACTTATATTTAGTTTCTGCCATTTCTTCGTATTTAGAATTGATAGAATTTAGAATGTTGATATAATACAAGAAAAGATCTTTATTATGAAGTTATCAGAGTTTTTTTGAAAAATACTTTGATTACCTTGTAATAAAGATCTGTTCTTGTGACGGGTAGTTTCTCTCTGTCTTTTGTCCAACCATGCGCCATTCCAAGAACTAGTGATCTTTTTACACCAGGACAATAGTCAAGTAATCCACTCGCTTTCAGGTTTGTTATTCCTTCATTGTTAAGTTGAGAATTTCAACGATGAAGATGTTCTTGTGACAAGTGGTTATTTCTGTTTTTTTGTTTTTCTTGGTCCAGTCATGTGCCATTCCATGTAGTAACACATTAGTAAACACGTCACAGGAATATGCCCAAGACTCAAAAGAATTTCATTCATTTTGATAAGATCCAGTACTTCTTTCTTCATGCTTTCGTTTTCTCTTTTTTTCGCCTCAAGTTGTAGAGTACATTGGAACTTAAAATGTATTCTACCAGTTAAAGCGAAAAAATCAAAAGAATTTCATTCACTTTGATAAGATCCAGTACTTCTTTCTTCATGCTTTCGTTTTCTCTTTTTTCGCCTCAAGTTGTAGATTACATTGCAACTTAAAATGTATTCTACCAGTTAAAGCGAAAAAATCAAAAGAATTTCATTCACTTTGATAAGATCCAGTACTTCTTTCTTCATGCTTTCGTTTTCTCTTTTTTCGCCTCAAGTTGTAGATTACATTGCAACTTAAAATGTATTCTACCAGTTAAAGCGAAAAAATCAAAAGAATTTCATTCACTTTGATAAGATCCAGTACTTCTTTCTTTATGCTTTCGTTTTCTCTTTTTTCGCCTCAAGTGCTAGAATACATTGGAACTTAAAATATATTCTAACCGTTAAAGCGAAAAACAAAATCCATCATGACATCTGACATGAAAGACACTTTTTAAAATGCCTATCAACTCTGACGGTTTAGTTTGAAAATCACTTCTACGTGTAGAGTATAATACAATGGCACAGTTTTACAGGATATGGACTTCTCATTTTAGAGATATAAATGTTTAAAACTTAGAATGAAAATGAGATGACGTTAACCCAGGTATTTGCCACTCTCACCTACTGCTACTAGAAAGAGCACCGTATAGACCCCTTGAATCACGTCGGAATAATAATGATAATAACAATAATAATAATAATAATAATAATAATAATAATAGTAGAATAAATATAATAATAATATTAATAATAATGATAATGATAATGATAATGATAATGATAATGATAATGATAATGATAATGATAATGATAATGATAATGATAATGATAATGATAATGATAATGATAATGATAATGATAATGATAATGATAATGATAATGATAATGATAATGATAATGATAATGATAATGATAATGATAATGATAATGATAATGATAATGATAATGATAATGATAATGATAATAGTAGAATAAATATAAAATACTTAATTGCCATAATTATAAATTTAGACTTGAATATAAAGTATTGCGCGCTGTGATTGGTCGTGCTACCAGTGATCAAGAAACAATATTCACTGCTCGAGCAGTGAATATGAGGTTTACAAAAGTTTGCCAAAGTGAAATACTAAATAAAACATATTTTTATCCTGAATGTTGTCTTTTCTCTGATATTTATTATTCAAGTTCAAAAATTCGTTATACACTGTAATATTTAGTAAATAAACCCCTCCTGGCGGCTGGGATATCGGCTGATAATGTCCGAGGATGAGAAATGGTCCGAAAAAAGAACATTTGGCCCAGAAGCGAAGCTCCGAGGGCAAATGTGATATTTTGAGGACCATTTCTCATCCAAGGACATTATCAGCCGATATTCCAGTGAGCCAGAGGGGGTTTATTTATTTTATAACCCAACGACTTCACTGAAATGAATTCAGCAAACTGCATCGACTCGTCATCTCCAGAGTTTTCAAAAAATAATTCTCTCTCGTCTCCACGCTGGATATAAAAACAATTATTTTGGTAAATGAAAGCTATTTGACATTGAATTATTCTATTGTTTGACATTTGTTGTCGAATTCTTTGTTGGTTTTTAGTAGTTTATAAAAGCAATTTCGAAAACAAACCAAAAACCTCATTCACGAAACATGGCGCTTAACATTGAAGACATTTACAGTATATTTTGTTGATTTTTTCGTGTTTCCTGGCGTAGTTTTCTCAAACAGTCTTTGTATTTTACTCTCACTTGTTTGTAAAAACCGAGTTTCTTTGTTTTCCGGGTTTTTTCTTTTCTTTTTTAACGTTTTTACCTTCTGCTGGACGAATATCACTTCGGACGGGGGATATCGCCTGATACCCGTCCTGCACGTGACCCATTTGAACCAATGACAGCGCGCGAAAATTCATCGTTGGGTTATAATAACACTTATTGACTTGGACTGAGGGAAACAGTGTGTTTTGTGGTTCCAAAATGACAATGTTTGCCGAGGCATAGCCCAGGGTGGCTGTTCATGAAATAGAATCTCACATAAATTGAAGGGGCTAAAATGAAAATGGCCTAAGTGACCCTTTAGTATTGTTTTTAGATGGTTATTAGAATCACTCAATTTGTCCCAAAATTGCACCGAACAAGTTCTTTTAGCTTAAATATCAAGGATTTACATCCATTTTCCATGATTTTGTCCGGAAAAGAATAAAATCCCTCCATAGTTACGCACCGTCTTTGCTTGACAACCGACCACTCGTCCGTGAACTCATGTACATTTGCATATTAACGAGTCCTTAGGAAAATTGAATTAATTATAATGGTCTAGTATGTGCTCAAGCAGAAATTCTAATTTAATATGGTCGAAAACATTGTGGTAAACTTTTCATTATTGCTCTTGTCCTGCAGATTATTAAGCCTTTCTTGAACTATTATGAAGAAAAGCTTGATTTGCAAGACAAGTAACAAAATTTAAAAAAATTTAAATTAAATTTCATTAAATTAAATTAATAACATAACTTAGACCTCTTTACCTTCGTTGTTTGTTGTGCCCATTACAGACCATGTGATACCACTCTTGGGAGTTGATTCTTTCATGTGTAAATATTTTAACAAATGACATTTCTCAAGGGATGTCATGTGGTCTGAAATGGGCAGTTTGCATACGAAGGTAAAGAGGTCTATTGCAAGAACATTGTCATATAAAAATAAAAAAATAGAAATTATAACTAATAATTATTTTAGCAAAACAGGTGTAATTATTTCACTGTTTTGAAGGTATAGACTGACATTTTCTAGATAATCTTGTTGGTATCAGGAAGATGGGAGGATATATACTAAAACAGTTATGTACTCACCCATCTAGGGGGCTTTAGAATCAAAATAAAGAAAACTATTTCTAATTAATTCCTATTTGCTATTTTGTAATTTTTTTTATTTTTGTACAGTACAATAACATTCTTGCAATTAGGTGCAAATAATAAGATTATCATTCAAATTATTTTTTCCATCATTTTGATTGGCAGAGAGAACTGCAAATAACTGCCTTCAAATAACGGTCTGCTCATGCATATTACAGTGCAGAGCCATCTTACTGCAAATAACGGTCTGCTCATGTGCAGTAACGCTGCATTTGACAATGGCTCACTTCCCTGAAAAAATGAACTGACTTCTTTGTTATTGTTTGACTTGTGCGCACTGCCCCTCAAAGATTAGAAAAAATAATTTGAATAATAAAACAATTATTGAACTTGGTTATCATAAAATATCGAGATTTGTTAGTGTCTCGCAAGCAATTATTTGCCTCTGCCCTCGGTATCGGCAAATAATTGCTTCCTCGCCACTAAGAAATCACAATATTTTGCTCAACCTTGTCCAATTATTAAATATTATTAAATTATTAAATAATTATTAAATCATTTTTTTTATTATTATTTTCTTTTTCTTCCATACCTTTTAGATATCTTTCATTATTAGTAGCCATTGTTCCTCACACTCATGATGCAAAACATGTCTGTTAAAAAAATTAATACAATTTGATTGTCTTTTTCTAAGCATATGAAAGAGGACACATGGAATGAATGCCAACTGAATCTTCTTTATTACAGGGCTGTAGCAAGCCTTGCAAAACTGGGAGAGGGGGGCAAAGCAACACCTGACCACAAAAAAAATGAAAATTTTATTCCATACTTGCTTTGCTTTTCTGGGGGAAACTGGAAAACTCCTAATTTCAATAAATTTCAAAGATTAAAACTTTAGTTTTCACCTTCACAAACCTAGGAGGTGGAGGTGTTGGGGGGGGGGGGGGAATAGAGCACATGATACTTGCTAATATCCACTAAATTTACTAATCTCCCATCCCACCCTCCCCACCCTCCCCACCCTCCCCACCCTCCCCCCCTGCGATTTAGCCATATGCCCTGACTTAGATCAGCCCAGAGGTTGTTTCAGGGTTTGATCTGTGAGTTAGCCATGCCCTGACTTAGATCAGCCCAGATGTTGTTTCAGGGTTTGATCTATGAGTTAGCCATGCCCTGACTTATATCAGCCCAGAGGTTGTTTCAGGGTTCTATCTGTGAGTTAGCCATGCCCTGACTTAGATCAGCCCAGAGGTTGTTTCAGGGTTCAATCTGTGAGTTAGGCGTGCCCTGACTTAGATCAGCCCAGGGGTTGTTTCAGGGTTCAATCTGTGAGTTAGGCGTGCCCTGACTTAGATCAGCCCAGGGGTTGTTTCAGGGTTCAATCTGTGAGTTAGGCGTGCCCTGACTTAGATCAGCCCAGATGTTGTTTCAGGGTTCAATCTGTGAGTTAGCCTTGCCCTGACTTAGATCAGCCCAGGGGTTGTTTCAGGGTTCAATCTGTGAGTTAGGCATGCCCTGACTTAGATCAGCCCAGGGGTTGTTTCAGGGTTCAATCTGTGAGTTAGGCGTGCCCTGACTTAGATCAGCCCAGAGGTTGTTTCAGGGTTCAATCTGTGAGTTAGCCATGCCCTGACTTAGATCAGCCCAGAGGTTGTTCCAGGGTTCTATCTGTGAGTTAGCCATGCCCTGACTTAGATCAGCCCAGAGGTTGTTTCAGTGTTCGATCTGTGTTTAAAGTATATAATAAAGCCTTCAAATCTCTTATCCTTCGAATGTCTGGGCGGATCCAAGTCAAGGCACAGTTATTATAATTAAAAATCTATGTAATGCATGACTGTTGAAATATCAAGCTTAACTTACCGTTTATTCGTAATGTATAACCCCAAAAATTACTTTTAAGCTTAAAAGTATTTAATAAAGTATATAATAAAAACTTCAAATGTCTTCAAATGTAATAAATCCTTCGAATGTCTGGGCTGAAGCCAAGGCACGATTATCACAGTTCGAATTGAAAATGATTCAGCATGTTATGTTTTGTGGAGGAAGTAAAACCGAAAAACCTGGAAAAAAACCCTCAGATCAAGGAAGAGAAAACGCTAAAAGCGAAAGAAAAGCCACGTTTATGAAAAGCTATGGTAATCCAGGCCATGAATTCCGCTAGAAAAGTGTAAATGGATCTACTTATAATTCAAGTACAAAGGGCATTTTTCTTCGAACAATAGCTTCGTAAACAAGGTATTAAAACCTCATTAAAAACACGGATTTTTTTGCTTTGATTTACCAAAAAGATACTAAATGATCTAAGGAATACATATAGGAAGTATTTATACGATAATCGATACGAAACAAGACGTTTTTCTTACCTTAAACACAACATCACGAAGATTGAAGAAAATGCTTTCACTTTCAATTTTAGGAATGCTAAGTCATGCGACCCAAGCTCTCAACCCTTTGACGTCATTTCCTGTCTCGTAGGGAATGACGTACCACAGGAAACCCGAGCTATTCATTTTAGTGGAAGGGGCACAGGTAGCCCAAGCTATGGTTCTGAATATATATAGAGAGAATGTATGGCAGATCAAAAAAATTCTTCAAAATAAAATAAATTTCATATTTTATTGTTTCTTTACCGGTATATCAATGTTTTATTGCTTTTTTTGTGGTCTTTAGAGAGGAGATAAAATTTCCTAAAATCGCCTTAAAATGCAACCAAACCGTCAGAAAACCACAAAACATGCAATAAAACATTGATATACCGGTAAAGAAACAATAAAATATGAAATTTATTTTATTCTAAAGAAATTTTTTGATCTGCCATACATTCTCTCTCTATATATTCAGAACCATAGCTTGGGCTACCTGTGGAAGGGGTACCTAAAATACATAAAAAAACGCTCATAAGGTGACTGCCTACTTTTGAACTCACCTTTCAAGTCCGGATCAAAATTTCAAATCTCATTTGGCTCAAAACCTCAAGACTTCTAGTTCATAGGATAAATTTTCCAAATAATATGTTAAAACTTGAAGAGACTAAGCGATATTGGTTTTTGAGGGGATGAAGTTTGGCCTTAAATTATGGTGTCTCAAAGGCCGATCACGATCGAAAACCGAGGGGGTGGTCTATCTCAAAAGGAAAAAGCTGAATGAAACTTTCAATACCACGGTTCATCATCTAATCGGATGGTCTTTCATTGCTGAATTTGCTGAAATCGGCCACCCCGATCCCATATTTCTGCCCGGTTTTCTGTGAAAAACTCACTCTTAAAATCGAAAAAGTTTAAGGTTCAGCAGTAAGTGCACTTGTTTATATATTTCATAAATATACAAACGAAATCAGACCGAAATTAAATCTACAAAATCTTAGCCTGGCGGGACTTCGAAGAAGTTCGAAGAACATTGGGCACTCTTCGAAAAGGCCGAACTCAAGCTAAAAACCCAGGAAAAGGATTGCTCGTAGTTCTTCTCGTGCCTAGGAGAAAAGAGAAAGCGCTTCAGCTATTTCCGGCCGTCTCAGCTGTTAGCGTTTCATCACCACGCTTGTTTCGGTTTGGGGCCACATTTAACTCAAGGGCGGATGCACGGAATTTTTGAAAAGGGGGGTCCAACCAGCTGATCTGAAATAATGACGTAGAAATGACGTCAGGTTTACCGAGCTAATCGACCGCCATAGGCTGGAGCAGCTTGGGGGGGGGGGGGGGGGGAGGGGAGGGTGGTGCTCCCCCTAATGCGATTTCCAGTGGTTTGAGAGGCGAATATTTCATTTGGTTCAAAAGAAGTGAAATCTTGAATCGAATTTACAAGCTCACTCGATATTTGCCGTATTTGATCGAGACTTTGCTCGATATTTTTTGGGGGATTTAACCCACTCCCCATCAAATATATCAAATTGCCCGTCCTTAACCTCAGGTATGACAGGGGTTCGCGACCCCTCAAACCCTCCCCCTGGACCCGCCCTTAACGAATAAATAAAAACATTCTGCTCTCACTAAGGATTGTGTCTTCCCGTTGACAAACACCTTGCAAGTACAACTCCGGCTTTTGATTCAAGTTGGTCTACAAATTATCCTCGTTTAGAGAAATCAAGATGAAGTTTCTGATTGTAACACTTTGCGTTCTTGCTGCTCTTATCCCTGCTGGTAAGTAGTTAATAAAATCTAATAAATGAATAACGGATACTTAAACATTAAGATAGATTTTAGTAACTTTTTTCCGCTAGGCCCTACGCCAACGTAACAACTGTCTTCTTCCAGCAAATTTTTTTTAATTTTTACCTCATTATAGGAAATTAACGCTCTACGAAATTAAATTATTAGAAATTAGCGCGACTTTATTAAATTTAATTAAATTAATTAAATTAAAGAAATTAACAGCTTGTACAATGAAAAACGAAAATATAATTTCCGACAAAAACTGAAATGTGGTTATTACTGCAATTTTCATAAACACGCGAACTCTGTAGTTGCGAGCTGCCCGTTGGAATTTGGTTTTTCACTACCGCCAGTCAAAAATATAAAAGGTACCGACTGATTAATTTTAATCGATGGAAGCGAAAAACCAAATTCCAACGGGCAACTCTGCATATAGCGGAAATTATGATCTTGCTGAAGTCGAATGTCAACTGATTGGTGCGGCAGAATGTCACTTTGAACCCAAAAACGTTTTGTGTTCCAAAAAAGACAATTCTAAGAGGATCTTCGAAAACTACGACTATTTAGCTTTCAGAAAATGTAAACTTTTCAGTATGGGAAAATATTGTAGTCCGTGTGAAGTTTGAGGTAGCTCCATGATACCTTGATAGAACATTCTCGCATTCGCGTGCAATAGGCCATTTAAGAAACGAGCAAAGGACTGGGACGAGTATTGAATTTTAATCTAATTCGCAAAACAATTTTTTTCATTTGAAAGAGCATCATGAGATTAGTAAGTTTAGCAAATCTGAACAGGTTTGAATGAAAAGAACCAGAGTTACAAGCTTTCAAGTGTCAAAAATTTACAAAGAATGTATGGTTACAGGGGACAAGCGCTAGGGCTGTCCACAAGTTGCTCGGCAACTTTTGGGCAACTTTTCCGATTTCGAGCAACTTTTCCACTTGAAAGCAACTTTTTCATTTTTGAACAACTTTTGTTTTCTTTTTTATTCCTACATGAATTCAAAGGTCGAATAAGAGCAGAACAAGAGTGTTTTTTTTAACTGTGGATACTGATTTGTAATTTTTGTTTGATATTATACACTGAAGTAGTGGTCTTCCTGTGGTAAATTGACTACGCATGTGCTGGTCAGCGGTTGGAAAATTTAAAATAGAAAACAAAATGGCCGACGAAACTCATGAATATTGAAATAATGATAATAATAGGGAATGGTAACAATAACTGTTAAAGCTGACCCAATTCTATGATATGAAATCATTAAATAGATTGCAAATTTTAACTTTTTTTGAGCAACTTTTGAGCAACTTTTTGATATTTTCAGCAACTTTTGAGCAACTTTTTAAGAAATTATGAGCAACTTTTTGGACTTTTTGGAGCAACTTGTGGACAGCCCTAACAAGCGCCCCCCCCCCCCCCCCCCCCCCCCTCCCAACCATACATTCTTTGTAAATTTTTGACACTTTTCAGAGGTTCTAACTTTGGTTCATTTCATTCAAATCCACAATGCCCTTTGGTCTTGGAGTTCACTTTTCAGTATTAAGTATTCAACGTTTCTTGAAATAGCTGTGGATAAAAATACAAAAAACTAAAAAACTTAAGTGAAATCACTAAACCCGTAAAATAGATATTAAACTTTACACTTTAGTAGACCCTAATTCCATATTTTCTTTTGTGTCTCTTTGACTATTACACTTTAACAACTAGCAATTTTTTATTTTTCATGGGTTTACTGATTTCGCTTTAGTGCGAGCACTCTATAGACCCCTTGCAGCACGTCGAAATGCAGCTCATTTTGGAGGACAAAATAATAGGCTCCAATTCTCAGGTGATTGAAATTCTTTTGTTTTGTCCTCCGCCAAATTGAGCTGCTTTGACGTCACGTGGAAGGGGTCTATCCCAGACTTTAGAACGGATACTGATGTATTTTTCTTCTTCAGCTCTGTCTATCAAGTGTTATGTCTGCAGAAACACCAACGGGAACTGTGAGACTGGGAAGACCGACTGTTCAAAGTTGTCGTCATCTGTTGATACATGCATGAAAAGTAAAATTGGCGATGTTATTTCTAAAACTTGCGTTACCAGCTCAATTTGCAAATCAACCAAGGACACTTGTAAGACCTCAGGAAACTGTGAAGCCTATTGCTGTGACACTGACTTGTGTAACGGAAGTGTAGCCTTGAAGCCTGTGACGTTCCTGACACTTCTCGCCATGGCTCTTGGCGTTGCTAAGTACCTGATGTAGCCATGACAACAGCGAAACACACAAGTTGCTAAGTACCTGATGTAACCTTAAATAATCTTTAAATTAAGAAATGATTGTCATTTTGATTAAGGCATGGAGCCATTAATCATAGTAACCTTTTATTAATAATAATAAGCTATATTCACGATAGACGCCATGATATCGATGTAATGCAAATCAGCCATGCGGTCTTCCATGCGGGCCAACATTGGGAGAAGAGAGTATTTTTAAAAGATCGGCTCATCCTAGAGATTTTATTTCTATGCCAAATATTGCTTCAAACTAACCAAAAAATCTGCATGTAGTTTTGGAGCTTTTACATTTGTCCCTGTCGAGTAATGACATTTTAAAACCCGTTTGTTTTCTAAACTAGTGACCAAAGCAGTCCAGATTCGAGTATTTCATTTATCAGAAATATGTTAACCCTTACATGTTCACTGGAAAGCATTAAAAGTATAATAATAAAGCAGTTGGAATATGCTGATTTGAAGTTGTTTGCCCCCTCAGCAACCACGCGTGATTCATTTGCATTACAATAGTTACACCAAAACCATCATGACGTCTATCATGACTAAAACCTGTTAAATATAAAATCAATAATTGCACAACAAATTTATATTAAGCTATAGATATTTTTATGTTTTGTTTTTAGTCTCTTTTATTCTACTTTACTTTTTGTTTATTTGACGAATAAATAATTAAAATAATCAAAGGTTTGCGGTGTTAAATGTTTATTGCCAGTGGTTTTGAGGAGGGAGGGGGAGGGAGTTTGGTCATGGGGATTCGATTCCTGGACCGCATAATTGTTGGTTCTCTGTTGTGTTTCTAGGGCTTCTTTCTGGTTTTCCTCCCTCTATAGAAATAAACTTATAGATTCTAATTCGATCATCAGTGGAGCGAGGCCCAGCACAGATTTGACCATTATTTGTTTATCTGAGGGAGGGTATTAATATTACCCTGCGAGCAGAGGAAATTTTAAACCCTCTTCCTAATGTTCGAAGGAAAAATCTCTCTGCAAAAATCCTGAATAATAAAAGCGCAGTCGAAGGTCCAAAGGTATAGTTCATCGGTCAAGATGTAAACAAATTTATTCAAAAATCCGGATGTCCTTTTTTGCGGGAAATATCCACAGGACTCCATGATATTATAATAGGATTAGTACCTTCGATCTTTGTTTACTTTTCCTTCAAATTATACTTTGCAAAATAACTCGCAAAATATTTAAAGATTTGAAAATTTCTTTTTTGTAAAAGAATTTTCATTATATAAGCTTTTGCATTATGTAAAAAAAAATTTTTTTAAACAAATGGCCTGTGAAGGTTTACAGTAACCTTAAGCATGCGCCATCCGTTGCGTAGAAACAAATTGATACCCATTGCAAGCTTACTCGACCACTGTCGCCACTTGCGGTGAATTTATCAGTGAAGTTGTCGGAAGTGGTATGAATGACAACAAATGAAGTCAGAAAACCCCTGCAAAAACTTTACCAAAAAAAGAGGTAAAGAAATAATCGAGGGAGAGAAATAATCCCTTGGGGGGAGAGGGATGGATCAGGGAGCAGGGGTGGATTTAGGGGTGGGCCGACGGGGCCGCGGCCCCGCCTTTTGAAATATGTATTTTCTTTAAACTTGGCAAAATAAAAAGTTTGCATACGGTCTTGTAGGTTTTCTCTTAGGCCGAAATTTTCCGGCCCAACCTTTCTTTGATTCCTGGATTCGCTCCTGGGGAGGGTAATAATAACGCTTCTGATTGGTTAATAAACATTCTTGAAATGTTTCTAGGTGCAGACGGTTTTTCGATTCGTACTGTAATGGCATCTACTATTCATTTTTAATTTTTTTATTGTGGGGGGTCTGAATATGCAAATGTGTCACTCACTCATTCGTTCGCTCGCTCACCATAGCAATAGCAGATCGATATTTAAACGTTACTCCATCGTCTTACGTCATCTGCTTACGAACGATACCCGAAACGTCACGTTTGTAACTCGTACGAATACCAATCTCTCGTATGATAAAGATATATATTGTATAAGAAATTACTTTTCGATGTGGGATGATGTCTAGCCCAACACAAAAGGAAGATTCGGGTTAGGTAAAATAGAATAAACGTCTTAACTAGTGTTATAATGCGTCAACTCTTCACTTGAAGTAAGCAAACCGAAATCGCTTATTTACAATTGAGTCATCAACATATTCGATATTTACCAAATTGAAGACCGAAAATAAAAGCGCTCTTCAGAAATATATAAAGCAAAAATAGAAATTTGAAGGAAAATATAAGGCCTATTGGCCATCTTACTAATTACATTGAGGATTTAAAGGGACTTAAAGCGAGATCACTATCAGCGAAGGTAAAAAAATTCTTTTAATTCCGTCTTGACAACACGTACGTACGTTAGTACGCTAATCTTGCATAATGGTAGTACTGTAGTACGCTAACACGCTTACAGATGAGCATATAACTTTGCACATAGAATTTCAAAACAGTGGCGTAACGTGTCTCCGCATAAGGCGTAATGCCTTGTGCCACATGTACACTACTGTGACAGACAAGCGCAAGGCTTAGTACGACTAGACGCGGTGGTACGCGGTGGTACGCGGTGGTATGCGGTGGTACTAAGAGAAAAACAACAACAAAGCAGGACTAAAACGCGCACCATATGTGAACCACCTAAATTTGACAGAGTGCAGGTTCACTACGTTTGAGGGGTTAATATAGATGATTTTTACAACATAGAACAATTGGAAATAGAATGCGTACCACGCTGCGGAGAATGTAAATGCGGAAAGTGCCCGCCCGGTGGCAAAGATTACACCCTCAAAGAAGAAAGAGAATTGCAATTAATTGAGGAAATACTTCAATTCAATGAGCAAGAGAATACTTGTGTAACGGAATACCCTTGGATTAAAAATCCACATCTGCTACCAAATAATAGAAGGGCCGCATTTGGAAGACTTATCTCCACTGAGCGGCGACTGCATGGAGCAGAATCCCCAACACGCGAAAGTCTATCAACAACAGATCGAGGTCATGATCGAAAGGAGAGTAGCCAGAAAAGTTAACTCAAGAAGAACTTGGTTCTTACGAGGGACCTATCTACTACATCTCTCACAACGATGTCCTAAAACAGGACTCAAAATCCACTCCAGTAATTGTCTTCAACAATAGTGCCAATTACATGGGTCACGTACTAAACGATTACTGGGCTAAAGGGCCAGACCTATTGAACAATCTCTTAGGAATCCTTATAAGGTTTCGTGGGAACGAAGTAGTCTTGATTGGTGACGTTAAGAAGGTGTACTATACTGTGAAACGAAGACTATAAAGCAGCATACGCATCGTTTTCTCTGGCGAGACATGGATACTAACAGAGATCTTGGCACGTACGTCATACAGTGCGTTTCGTTTGGAGACAAAACATCGGAAACGATAGCAACAGTAGCGATGAGGAAGACAGCAGAGTTAGGAAAAAAAGACTACCCCCAGGCCGCTGAGGTCATAAAAAAGCGGACCACAGGAAAATACTATGGACTGTTATTTTTGAGTTTTGAGAAGATTCGTATCTTTGAGAGGCTATCCAGCTAAATTGTACTCTGACAACAGACCGCAGCTAGTGGCTGGTAATCAAGAGCTACAAAGGATGAAAATGAGTTGGAACTGGCAAGATCTGAACAATTTTTGAGTAACCGAGGGTTTCCAATGGGAGTTCATCCCCGCTGATGCCCCTTGGCAACAACGTGATATCCCAATCACTAGTCAAATCCATCAAAAGAGCAATAACGATGGCAATCGGCCAAAAATGTGCTGAAGGTTTCTGAACTTCAGACAATCTGTTTTGAAGCTGAGAATCTCGTGAATGAAAGACCCATAGGATGGCATCCCACATCACCTGACGACGGGGCATACCTCTGCCACAATGACCTAATACCCGGAAGGTCTACTTCTAGAGTACCAAGTGGCCCATTCAGAGAAAGCATAAATCCTCGCCATCGCTTTGAATTCGTACAGAATATCGTGAACGGATTCTGGAATAAATGGACGCGAGACTTTTTGGGGGGTGTTATATTCTAAAACTTTGCCAGAAATATTTGACATTGTCAGCGGTGTTACGCATGAATGAAAATGAAGTGGTTTTCTAGAGGAAAATTATAACTCCATGGTTTCCAAGCACATATTTATATTCAACTATGATGTTAGTAAAACAGTTCTTACCAAAAAAATAGTTACTTGAAAATCAAAAGAACAACTATTATTTTTCTGTTGATAAGCCTCACCACAGGAAGCCCATGAAGGACAAGAAACAAGTTTCAAACGTAAATCGTTACTTTAAGCTTCCTTATTGTATCTCAGCAGTCAATAGGAGCTTGTAAAAACAAAATGGCGATATTTAGGGGGTTTTGAAGCTGTTTGGAGCAGTCCTCTGTAGTTTCTTGTCATTTTTAACTGAAAACTACAAGCTAACAACGCGTCGAATCGCTTAAAATTTAACCTAACTTCAAGCTTCCTGGGAACCAACATTTTGCAGGCATGCTGTCTGTTTTGAATGGTTTTGGAATTATTAAACACTCGTTTGGTGATATCGAGGAGGAGCTCTTTTACTTATAAATTTTTTCGACTTCGAATAAGACGATTTTGGGGTCAAGTGTGGCCAGATTTATAGACGATGTATGGAATCTAGAGCTTTCGAAGCCTTTCAAAGGCAAGTAGTCCGGGAACCAATATGTCGCATGATTCAATGATCATTTTACGCTTATTTAGTAGCTTGTAGGGTGGGTTGTTTGTCGCGATGTGGAGCTCAGAGTAAATAAAACCCTATTCGCCGTAAATAGATCCCCATACATTTCCTATAAGACTCGGCGGCTATTTTGTAAGCTGAAACGCATCTTTGCGCATGTATGAGCAGGCTCATGTCCCATATTTCTGGCAATGGCTGATTATGTATTAGTAACAGACCTACAGCTGAAACGTGGATATTGAATATTATTATTTGTTCTTGCGTTATAGTTTTGTTATAATTTTGTTATAATTTTTACGTTAACTATTAAAGCGGTTATAGCTAAGAAAAATATATCAAAGAATGAAATAGACGTAGAGAAAGGTCAATGATAGGTTGTGTAATGAAAAGACAGATGCATGATTATGGTAATCCAGCCGCAGACAGCGACGCTGAACTGATGACTGTAACGCAAACATAGTTTTTGACAACCTGCTGTGGCTGTACCAATATTCTATTTCTGAATCAACGAATCATCGCTTGTTATTGAACAAAACAAACCAATCGGTTGACTAATTATTCTCAGTTATAGGTTTCTATCTATCCAAGGTTTTCAGTCTTCTCTTCGATTGCATAGATACAGTTGTCAGCTAGCTTTATTCGTCTTTTTTTCAAGCGAGTGTTGGAGGGCGAGAAAACAATGGAAGGTGAAAACATAGTTACTGTAAAAGAAGCTACGAAAATGGTGAAGGCATGTAGAGAAAAAATACACAAAAATTCACATCTCGATGATCTTGGCATGAACCAGAATCAATTCTTAAGCCCTTCAAATGACTGGACATCGATAAAGAGTGTTGGTAAAGTAAGTTTTTCGTGATAAAAAACCGGCATAATAAATAATTTTAAAAAATCCGGAGTTTTTTTAGATTTATGAAACTATACGAATGCAGATAAAGTGGAAAGTGTCTTAAGCTAACACCAATCTTACAGGAAGACGGCGATCCGTTCTTAGGGTATCTAACGCTCAAGATCAGTACACCGCGATCAAAACTGCAAAGAAGTGTATGAGATCTGGCACTGAAAACCATTGATATTCTACTAAATCATGCTATTTCGATTTATTCCAGATTGGAAAGAAAGAAAGGGAAGAGATTCTCCACGCCGATTTTTTCACTAGAAGTAAAGAACTTATTGGACTGGATGAAGTAGGACCTATTGGTGGTGACAATAAAGTAGGGATGGAGTGGGACAAGATAATGGAGAATTTCATAAAGAAGAAGGATGAAAAACCAGAGGACAAAAAAATAGCTGAGAGCTTACTAAAGGCTCTTAAACATTTATTCAAAAAACTCACTCTACTGGACAGCCAATTCCCTTTGAATGGCTACATGAAGAATCCAGAAGATGCTATGATCTATTTGTGGAAGGGCAAAGCAGATGCCATAGCCTGGTATGAAGGCAAGTACGTTATCGTGGACTGGAAAGCTGTCGATTTAAATCCCCCTTACTGGGATAGCAAATATGGATGTGGGGCGCATTTACATCAGTGCTTAGTCTACGCAAAACTCCTTCAGCTTCATTTGGGGCTTCCATACTTGCCGTATGTTCTAATAGTACCCATCAGTAGATTTACTGGCAAGGAGATTTCCCCTGGTCTTTTTAAAGATTACCACAAATGCTGTAAAGATAAGTTGGATGAATTTGAGTGGTCTGTTGAACGGCCAGAACATTCAAAAGTGGTTTATCTGGAAGAAAATGTTTTCAAGAAGACGTCTAATGAGATCACTGAAAGCACACTACTAACAGATTTGTTTAAAAGTGAGGCAACGGTGAAAGACTTGCAAGATATCTTCGGTCTCCCCAAACTCGTATTCAAAAAAAAAACAACCAAAAGGCAGAAATAGAGCATGAGCCGCCGCGTCTCGACAAGAAGATAAAAAAGAAGAAATAAATATAAATCGACTGTTCTTCATCACTTTAAACATAGTGCAGGGAAGAGACCGTGAAAATGTTTATTTTCCGATAAAATATAACCAATTTTTAACATATCGACATTTAGATGAGAAACTTAAATGTATTTTCAACACTACTGCTTACTTAGTAGCTGACCACCTTCACTAGCATCTGGTGTTATGGAGATTTGAACACAAGCGGAAAGACAAAAAGGAATAAATCCACATCATAATATTGTGAATCTACAACACAGACCCACTTAAAAATGATTTCAAGGTAGAAGGAAGATGTCAAAACCAGAATATTCAAACTTAAACGACGAAATCTCTTCCTTTATTTAATCAAGAAATACTAATAGCGACGAAAATGAAGTGAAACCGAAAGTACAAGTCAGCACAACAAAGCACCCCTGCCTGCAAAAATGCTTTGCATCTTAGATCACTGCAGTTATTTTAGTGAGTGATAGACTTGCTTATCACAATTAGATACCATAGCAGTTATAAGCGAGACGAGTGGTTAGCATGCCCACAACATTAGTATCAGCGAGCGAACAAGCAACAGCAGTGTAAAAAAAATTCTTAAAAAATTGCGAGTTTTGATTTTACAGCCTGATGCGAGGTGACGAACCTCAAAAAAAATCCAAGATAGATCTCGTCAAAGAGAACGATCTAGACACTTTTAGTACCTTAAATCTCTTAACTATGGAAGAAATTGCGACCCTTAAACTTACGCTTGGATAACGTAAGCTACTGGCGAGCGCAGTGCAACAACTGGAATGTGGAAAATATCCTCGACAATGACTCCCAAGTGTTCCTTGGAAGCCACAAGCGAAAGCATCTATCTATTTTAGTGTTTTATATTTTCGCTTTACAATTGATTACAGAGGGTATTGGCATGTATTATATGCTTTAGAAATCACAGCCAAATGCACTGACCCGTAATATAACTAATGATTTCAAATTCTTAGAATTTTAAATTTTTTTAAAACTAAATGACAATGCTTAGTAAGGTTTACAGTTTGTTCGGCTTTTATTCATTTATCTTTTTATGAAGTTTACATGGTGATTGTTTAGTCAGTCTTCTAAAGCTTTTAAGAATGTGAATATCTCAATAAATATATAGCTAATTCACGTAATGTTGTCATTGAAAAAAGCCTAAAGCTTTGAGAGCGGAATCATGAAATTTATTTCACCGTGGCATTATTATAATAAGAAACGCATTCTACGACTTGGACATATATTCCTTAATTCTTAGATAGCCTAATGTAAATATATAGATAGATATTGAATCACAATGCACTTTTGTACACACATCAGTTTTGAAAATTAAAATTAAAATTTAGAAAGCGATGGGGGCATTCATGCGGGGCCCCAGATTAGCCTCCCACTCAAATCTATGTTCCGAGTGTCCTTTCCAGAGCAATAGAGAGTTGTCTAGTTCTTATTTAAATTAATATTTCAGAACGTTTAAGCGGATGTATTTTGTTGCGTAAAGATACGTATAAATACCCAATCTTTACCCATTTTTACCATAAATTACGCAACTTTACGCATCACAGGATATTTACGCATTTTTTAAATGCTGCATAAATATTCTATCAATCTTTACAAATATTTACGCATGAAGTAAAGATTCCTAAAGATGACATTTCATGCTGTGAAATTTGAAATACTAAATTTTTGAAAAAAATATTATGTAAATTTCTTTTACTTGTTTTGTTAAAAAAATTGGTTGGTTAGTTGGTCGTTTGCTTGGTTGGTTGTTTGGTTGTTTGGTTGTTTGGTTGTTTGGTTGTTTGGTTGTTTGGTTGTTTGGTTGTTTGGTTGTTTGGTTGTTTGGTTGTTTGGTTGTTTGGTTGTTTGGTTGTTTGGTTGTTTGGTTGTTTGGTTGTTTGGTTGTTTGGTTGTTTGGTTGTTTGGTTGTTTGGTTGTTTGGTTGTTTGGTTGTTTGGTTGTTTGGTTGTTTGGTTGTTTGGTTGTTTGGTTGTTTGGTTGTTTGGTTGTTTGGTTGTTTGGTTGTTTGGTTGTTTGGTTGTTTGGTTGTTTGGTTGTTTGGTTGTTTGGTTGTTTGGTTGTTTGGTTGTTTGGTTGTTTGGTTGTTTGGTTGTTTGGTTGTTTGGTTGTTTGGTTGTTTGGTTGTTTGGTTGTTTGGTTGTTTGGTTGTTTGGTTGTTTGGTTGTTTGGTTGTTTGGTTGTTTGGTTGTTTGGTTGTTTGGTTGTTTGGTTGTTTGGTTGTTTGGTTGTTTGGTTGTTTGGTTGTTTGGTTGTTTGGTTGTTTGGTTGTTTGGTTGTTTGGTTGTTTGGTTGTTTGGTTGTTTGGTTGTTTGGTTGTTTGGTTGTTTGGTTGTTTGGTTGTTTGGTTGTTTGGTTGTTTGGTTGTTTGGTTGTTTGGTTGTTTGGTAGTTTGGTTGTTTGGTTGTTTGGTTGTTTGGTTGTTTGGTTGTTTGGTTGTTTGGTTGTTTGGTTGTTTGGTTGTTTGGTTGTTTGGTTATCAGGGGCGGATTTAGGGGGTGGGGGGCCGGGGGGGCCGCGGCCCCCTCTTTAGCTGCCGGTTTTTTGTTTTTTTTTAGCTTTTCTACTGCCTCATGCATTAAGGAAATTTATTTTATTTTTTAATTTGATCCTATCCGGCCCCCCGTTTTGAAATTAATGTGTTAAAACTTGGTAATAATTTATGGAACAGTGTCAACATTGTAGTGCGCCACGTTGTTTTTTTTTTTTTTTTTTTTTGGCTTCGGCGATTGTTTAGGTGTCTTATCAAAATGGCCACGGCACGCCCCTAATTTGATCCTGTCCGGCCCCCCCTTTTGAAAATTCCTGGATCCGCCCCTGGTTATGAAGAGCAATGTACTTCCAGGCTGGGACATATGTAGCACACGAGATCACGAACATCGTATAGTAAAGTAGGCCTATGACAGCAGGGAACATTATGAATGGTAAGCCATGCACATGGAACATTTGGGATATATGTATCACACGAGATAACGAACATCGTATAGTAAAGTAGGCCTATGACAGCAGGGAACATTATGAATGGTAAGCCATGCACATGGAACATTTGGGATATATGTATCACACGAGATAACGAACATCGTATAGTAAAGTAGGCCTATGACCGCAGGGAACATCATGAATGGTAAGCCATGCACATGGAACATTTGGGATATATGTATCACATGAGATAACGAACATCGTATAGTAAAGTAGGCTTATGACAGCAGGGAACATTATGAATGGTAAACCATGCTCATGGTGCACTGGTTTATACAGTGCATATGGGACATATATATCACAGTCGTCGATAGTCGTCATGGAAGAAAGAACAAGAAAAGTGGCGGGAAACCAAAAACTGCCGATAAATCCTGAAAAAAATACCAGAATTTCCCTTCTACACCTCAAATACAAGGTACCTTTACTTTTTTAGATAACTATAAAGTATTTAAGTTCTTATATTTTGGACAAAATGAAAAGTTTTCATTCAGAATTTGAACTTTTTGCTTCGTTCGTGGTTTTGTGTCTTTGCCGACAGCAAACCGTGAATTCAACCTCAAATATTTCTCCCAAAACTTAATTTTACATAGTTTTTTTGGGAAGAATGACAATATTTAGCAACTGTAATGGGAATTGGAGATGAAAAAGGCATAACTGGGACAATGAAAGGTCAGAATTCCGAACTTTTTCCTCCAATTCACCAGTGGTTTTGAGTCAACTCGCCGACAGCCAACTTGGAATTCAACCTCCGATTTTTCTCCAAAAACTAATGTTATGTAGTTTTTAGGAAGAATGGCAGTATTTGGAATGGCAGTAAATGGAATTACAGATGAAAATAGGCATAACTTTGACAGTGAAAGGTCAGAATTTGTACATGTACTTTTTGCTTCGCTCGTGGTTTTGAATCCCGGGGGGGGGGGGGGGGGGGGGGGTACTTCGGGTCGTTTCATACGGGGAAGCTCCGCCCCCTTTTATGCAAAAAGTTACCCCTTTTATTTACTATTTTTGCCTGAAAAGGTACCCCTTTCATATGCTTTTGAAGAAAAACTTCCCCTTTTATACCAAAATTCCCACCCCTTTTGTATACCTGCGGCCTGTAAAACGTACCCCTTTCGGGCAGAGCATCCCCGTATAGTCAATTATAGGGAGTACCCCCTGGGTTTTGAATCAAGTTTCGCCGACAGCAAATTAACCCAATAAATTTTTTCTCCAAAAACTAAATTTTATGTACGTTTTTTTTAAAGGAAATCATTAAGAAACAACTTTTATGGGGACTAGAGATAGAAATATTCATTACTTGGATATTGAAAGGCTAGAAAATGTAATGTTTTTTGGTAAAAAGCTTACCTTTGAATTTCTTAGTAGCTTTGCACACTTTCTTACAGACACCCAGAAAGTTTACCAGCCTAAATAGTTTGAATGAAAATATCTTTTCTGGTTCATGAATCTTTGCTTTAAGCTCATAATTTTGCTTCAAATTATAGTTTTACAATTTGGTTTTGTACTTCTAAAGACCCGTAACGGAAGATTTCTCCTGCGATCAAAAATCACGAGTGTAAGACTACAAGTGATTCTGAGATGATTTTCTAAATTCACGAAGCCGATGAATACAGCTATTTTGAACTTGCATGGATTTTTGTGCGATTTTGCAGCTTTTCCTGCAGCAATAGCTATTAAAAACCCTAGAAGGAAGAATTGTCATGATGCAAACAGACGGAAAATTAAAAACAAAACAAAAAATTCCAAGTTAACACCGTTGTAGACATTTTATTACATTCGGAGCATTTAATGCAGCTTAGATAGCAACAATATAGATTACGCTGTACATGATTACTATAGTAATCATGTACAGCAGATTTATTAATAATGGTAATAGAACTGAGTTGAGTGCAATTTGGGCTGAAATCGCAAGAGTGATTACAAAATTGCACGACCGTGCAGCGGGAGTGCAATTTGTTAATCACGAGTGTGATTTCTGCCCAAAATTGCAAGACACTCAGTTCTATTACCTATTAATCATTTCCATTTTGAAAGTTAATATATTCAAATACTCAACAGTTACATGTAGCTTCAAAAGTGATTGTTTGACAAAATGATGCAATTAATGATTCAAAATAATGCAATTAATGCTTAAATCGCACACTTTGTAGCCAATCAGATTGCAAGATTTGCTAATGATTTCAAAATGGATATGATTACTACATTATTACACACTATTTATTAAACGTATGACTTTCGATGTGGAAAAGTAATAGTAATAATAATAATAGTAATAATAATAATAGTAATAATAATAATAGTAGTAGTAGTAGTAGTTTATTTCTCATCATGGCAGAATTAACTGAATTACAGTGAGGTCAGCATGACATAGAAACGTTATACACTGTACATAACAAGGAAATGTCTACATTAGCAGTAACAATGATAATGATAAATAGTTAAATATAACTGATTGAATTAATCAGTAATGCATAGTGCAAATGAAGAAAATCTATGTGTTCTGGTCATTTTCATATGGTAATACCTAATTTTTATGTTTTCAGGTTGTAGACCTACAATCTCTAACGTACATGTGTCTGGATAATGGAGTACATTTCCTTACAAGTTTGGTGAGTGTCATGTGATGATGTTCATCTTGATGTTATAAACCTAATACTACATACAAGGTTGAAATTGTATACAAATATAATATGTACATTGTATTGCATGTAACTGTAAAAAAAAATCTAAATTCTTCCATTCTGGTTTTGCCTTGAGGTTATCCTTGAGGTTATCCTATACTTTTTGAGCTATTTTTTAATGTGCCTCACTTGTTGGCTGTTTTATTGCGAATACTGGTTATCAAAGGTCATAGGCAGAAGTTTGTGTTCAAACCACAGCTTCGGCATTTCATCTTTGTAGGACATCAGAGTTCTTTTGCACCAACTTTCAATATCCTTGAAACTATCAAAGAGTCATTTACTTATTAGTTTGGTGAATGGACTACGTCTCTACTTGCCAGCTTTGGTTTGATGGAATGGAAATCATTTGACTTGGATGTTTTTTTGTCTGAGAGAACTATATATTCCAGATATTGACATGGAGGAGAGTTTTGACCAGGACACATTTTTCAAAAGTGTTTTTCCTGAGAAAAATGTTGTAGCAAATCCAGACTTGTAACAAACTTGTTCTAAGTAGATAAATTTCTTATTTTCAATTTCTATAGCCGTGACTTTATAAATATGATGGTTCTTAAAAGAACCATTTTTTGGATTTGAAATTATAGAGCTGGAGGATCATGACTTTCATAAATAATGTGGTTCTTCAAAGAACCATTTTTGGGATTTTGAAGCGTGTGGGATCACAACTTTTGTATTGTGGTGGTTCTTAAAAGAACCGTTTAAGTATAATAGGTCATGATTTTTAAGCTTATAACTCATCGAAGATCAATTCTTCGTAAACCACATCCTTGTGTCTACTTTTGGGAACTTCTCCTAATTCTTTTTTTTCTTCTTTCATTCTATGTGTGTAATAGAGTTCATTCAACGTCTTATTTGATATAAAACCATTAAAATGCTCTACAAAACTAATTAAGGGCGACAAGGTAGAGTGACAGCTAGAAATAGAGATAAATACAATATGCTTAACCTTTGTACTTAACTATAAAGTATTAAACTACATGCTTGAGTAGCAACTATAATTGTGAAAATAAGTGTACAATAAAAGCACTTAGCTTTAGCTTATTACGTACATTGTACTAAATGTCTCGCTTTGACAAATTTATAAACATGAACAAAGCTTATTGGAAATATAATGGATTAAATTATATTTATTACCTAGTTCAAGGCTAGTCGTGGGGTTTCACCTGTTTTTGACATCAAAGCAGCTTGTGAATGAGACCATTCCCATGCCGTCCATGTCTTTGCAGGTTATCTTACAGGTGGGCTCCATGTAGTCTGCTAACTTCGGTAGGAATTTTGCCAAGTAGTTGACAAATCTGTTCAGCCGTTCAGCCGTTCAGCCGATCTACCCTCTTTTGGAATATCTTGGATGAGACGGTAAGGGCAAAGGGAAGTCTGCACCACCGGTATCTCCCGTGTGGAGTGGAGAATGTCGTCAGCAGACTGGATTCCTGATCGAGAATACAGTGCCAGTATCCTGACCTAAAATCGACTGTAGAGGACACCTTAGCTTTGGAGAGCTCAGGTAGTAGGTCGTCTATCATGGGTAGCTGATATCTTTCTCTCTTCAGCACTTCATTCAGTGTCTTTGGGTCGATACACACTCTCAGGGCCCTGGATTTCTTTGTTGCAATGACTACGCTGCTGACCCACAGTGTCGGTTCATCTACTTTTGCTATAACACCAAGATTTCCTAGTCTGTCAAGTTTGGCTTTGAACTTCTCTTTCAGTGCTACAGGTATCCTTCTTTTAGGAGATACTATTGGTGTTGAATTCTTATCTACTTCTAGATGTACTTCGCCGGAAAAACTTCCGAGCTCTGTTTTAAAAACTTCTGGAAAGTCTTTAGTTATGCTTTCAACTGTCAGCAGTTGGCTCACATGTTCTCCTGGTGTTGACTGAAGTGATGTTGGGTCGAAGTTCTCTTTGTTAATTGTTATCAGTTTCATTTGCTGTGCTGCTTTTTCACCTAGTAGTGGAGTAAGATTTTCACGGACGATTACGAATTCTTAGTTGAATTTCTTTCCATTTTTTGGATTCTTTATGAACACTTTAGTTGTCCCATGCGGTTTGACTTCCGTTTTGTTCCACATAATTAACATTTTCGTCGTTGGTGTTACTTCATGGCTGTCGATAAAAACTTCTGGTAGAATATTTATTGGCGTGCCACAGTCTATTTGAAATTGTACAGGTTTCTTGTTGATGAACATCCTTGCATGAATCTCTTTCAGGCAATCCGAGATGTCATCTACTGTGCAAACATTCTCACAAATTCAGCTTCACTGTCTGTGTCACTGTGGTCAATTACCTTGTTGACTCTTTGTGCTTTTCTGCAGCATTTTGCGAAATGATTTCGTCCACAGCACTTTCGGCAATTCTGGCCCCAGACTGGACATTTTTCTTTCTGTAATGGATGAGAACCATCGCAGAATTTGCATTTCATTGTTTGCTGGGTGCGGACATTCCAATCATACTTTTTCTTCCTGAAAGAACCCACTTTAGGTTCAGGTTTTACATTCAGAGCATGAACATCTTCTGTTTTACTATTTGTCCCTGCAATAAGTTGTGGTGAAGTTGATTCCATGCTACAACATACATCAATGCAACCATCCAGAGTGAGCTTCATTTGCTGTACTAGCTTCTTTCTAGTGGCGGTATTGTTTTACCCCAAACACGATACGATCATGGATTAACGTGTCTCTCATGCAGTCACAAAAGTTACATGTTTGAGCTAACTTCCGTAGACAGGTTATGTACGTGTCTATAGATTGATCAGGCTTTTGATTACTACTATTAAATATGTAGCGTCTGTACGTCTTGTTCACTTCGCCGATAGTGAATTGATTAAACTTTGTTATAATACTACTTAAAGTACCTTTCTCTTCAGGAGTCTCAAACGGTAAACCATTAAAAATCTTTACTGCTTCTGTGCCAATGCAGTGGAGGAACAGAGTGAATTTGTATGCTTCAGGCTGTGCTTGAGTAGTTCTCACATGATTGTTTGAATGTCTTCCAGTTCTCGGTGATGTTTGCTTTGGTGTCCAGTGGTGCTGGTTAGTGAATCCCATGAATATTCGGTATTCCAGGTGAATTTGCTGTACTTATACCAGACGTTCCTGACTGGTTTTCTTTCTTATCTCCCATGCATACTGCCACCATGTTACAATACCATTTTTTAGGGCTTCTATCAGGAGCAACTACTACAAGTGTGTGATCAGCACATAGGCTTTAATCAGGACCCTTAATAATTAACTTGCATTACATAAGGACACCTTCAATAATCAACTAGGATTACATAATGTAACAACACTCATCAGTGATGATGTCACAGGGTTGCCATGATAATGCATAAACATGCCCATCCCTTGCCCATCACTTGCCCACCACTCCTTGCCCATCAAAAATCCAGCCTGTGCCCTCGGCCTATACTACTAATTACATTCTTGGTTAAGATTATATCACTCAATAGCTGACATCTGCTGCTCTGAGTATGTAAAACACGTAATTTATGGCATTTAGTAAAACAGTTCAATAAATTAGGCATGTTATTTTGAAATAGTTACTTGTCTCAAAGGCTGTGTTGAGAGCCTAAAGGTATTTAGCTCATCGCTAGAGTGTAGCTAAGAGTGGTATAGCTAAGAGGTATTGCCACAACAACTGGAAATAGCAAAATGAATTACAAAAAGGCAAAATATGCTCTCAACAAGCACAAGTTCTTACCATCTATTATCATTTCTCTTCTCGTACTTTGTTTCTTTTCCCTCCTGTAGGTTTTTACTTTTTGCACAAAGATTGCACCTACAGTCTTTATACAGTAGATGTACTCTGCATTATGGCTCTCTAATACTTTTTAAATTTAAATAAGTATACTTTGTTTCATGGGTTAATGAAAACCACTAAATTCCAGTAAATATATACTTTTAAAAATACCCAGATTTCTGTATCAATGTTGGTTTCATATTACATTAAAACTAACAGAGCTCATTAACTGAAAGCATGCAATTATACTACAATGTAAATATGATCCTATGGATAGTATTTAGTAGTATACTACCAAATGTCAAGGCAATTTTCTACCATTCATGAAATTCTCATTGTGCTATTTTCATGCTTAGATCGAATTAATGTCATCTTACCTTTCAACAGCAACAGTGATGCTGGTTTGATACAAATAAAAGTAAATGGAGTATGCTACCTATCTGAAGCTGTAATATGTTGTGATCTGTACGTAAAATAACAAAGTAATTTAACAGATGATGTTTTCCCCATTTTGTATACATGCCTGTACTCACTCCCTTAATGGGTGGGAATAACACTCTTTGCCAATCTCGAAGGATTGGACTTGTTGCACATAATAATTTATAATTAATATAGAGTTAATTCCCAAATCCAACAACGCTTTACAGTTTAAAAAAGATAAACACTGTTATTATGTTAATAAAATACAACAATAATTCAATTAAATGATAAGATAATTGGTTGTGCCATCAGCTCTTAGAGTCGTAGGATTAGGAAGCAAAGTGTTCTTGGTAGACTCTCTCATGAAGTTGGCTGGAAGTGCCAGGACATTGTGAGCACCTTGGAGGAGAAACGCAAGGCCGAGGTTACAGTACTAGTTTACCATGAACACAAGACAAAGATTCAGAAACTGAAGCAAAAGGCTGAGTAGACCAAGGCACAAGAACTCAAGAGTGTTAATGAAGTTCTTGAATCTTATGGATACTAATAACACGCATTGCCTTTAAATTTCCATTTGTGCAATAAAAAAGGATAACTATACTAGGTATCTCTAAAACTATAAAACTTACCAATACCAATGTCCTTGATGAATGGCATTAGTTTATTGTATGGAACTAACTTTGGTATTCTACAACCACTTACTGTAATACACTTAGACTTACCAACTACGTTTCTAAAGCAACTATCCCTGTACACAGCACATGTTTCATTTTGGTGTCAAACGAAAGCTTGAGATCTTGGCATTTGGTTCCTGGTCAGAGGTATGTTTCCACAAAAGACCAAAAGAGACACATAAGCAATGACTCACATCAAGATGTTTGATGGAGTGCCAAGCACATATGATAAGATGAAGTGCATGGTTGTGTCATCAGCTCTTAGAGTCGTAGGAAGGAAGTAAAGTGCTCTTGGTAGACTCTCCCATGAAGTAGGCTGGAAGTACCAGGACATTGTGAGTACCTTAGAAGCAAAAAGCAAGGCTACAGTTAACCATAAACACAAGATTCAGATCCTGAAGCAAAAGGCTGAGAAGACCAAGGCACAAGAACTTAAGAGTGTTAATGAAGTTCTTGAATCTTATGGATGCTAATAACATCCGAAGGCACTCTAAGGTGTTTTCTCTCCTCTTTTCTTGCACTGAACACATAATAATAATAATAATAATAATAATAATAATATTTTATTTCTTAAAAACGCATATTACATAAAAATCTCAATGCTTTTTACAATAAAAATCGTGAAAAATGATATATATAAAAAAGTGATATAGATAAAGAAAGAATTATCCCCCCCCCCCAAAAAAAAAGCAACAGCAAGGGAAAAATGATAAAAAGATAGTGGTAATTAATAATATATACATATATATATATATACACCTGTCTCAAAAAAGGCTGCCACCGCCAAAGGCGACAGGCGACAGGAGAAATGCATGAGTCTTTCCATCATGGAAAGACATATCTACTATCGCCTCTGGTGGCGACAACCCACTCCGAAACAGGTGTATATATAATAACGGTGAAAGTCACTTAAACAAAAATGTCTTTAATTTTGATTTAAAAATGTCTACTGAAGCAGAGTTTTTAAGCTCTGCAGGGAGAGTGTTCCAGAGCTTCGGAGCTACTACAGAGAAAGCACGATCTCCATAGGTTTTTGTGTATGTGCGCGGAACAGCCAAGAGATTCTTTGTAGTGGACCTCAGACATCGAGTTGTTGAGTAATCGTTGAGTAATCAATGTCCTCTTTTCCTGGTCTTGATTTTTCTATAAAATGCTTACTTGCATTATCCGGTTGAAGCAACAAACTCTCTATTTTCCTGCAGTTGTTTTTGTGCACCAAGCCAACCAAAAAAAAAAAAAAACTGCTATGTCAGTCCTACTTTGTGATACTGGTCCTGAAACTTACCTGCCTTCTCTTAGCTTGCCTATTGTTTGACCCCCAAGAATTAAATAAAATAAAAGAATTGCATATAGAAACCAAAACAAATATATATACCACTTACTGGAAGAATGCCCAATACAGTAATACTTACGAAGTTGATAATTCCAATTAATGCCTCCCATGTTTGAATTGTACAAACATACCAAGGCTGGTTTCCAAATGTACTGGCTGTCGCTCTTATTATGCCACTCAGTAAAAACTAAATTTCCTTTCTGAAGTGCAAGTTTTACCTCTGCCATTAGCATTGCGTTTGTGCTAGCAGGAAGCTGTTTTATATTAATAACCTTACTGAATTAAAAAAAAAAAAAAAAACGAAATAAATGTGATGATGTCTATTCATAAATGGCAGTACTAACCTTGTCACTACGTTGTGTCCTAATCTGTGAAATAGCCTTTGTCCTTGTTCTTTTCGGAGGTTAGGTGTTGAAGTGCTAAACCTCGAGTCTGCAGCCATCAAAACTTTTATCCAATACTTGTGAAACGTTTATCGATTTTGTAAGAAAAATAGCATTAAGAATGCAGGATATACTTGTTAAAACTATATTCAAGTGATGTTTTACATGATGCAAATTGTTGCAATAAAGTGGTGCTATAGATCTTATTGCTTGTTGCTGATCTTGGAGAAATGACAAAAGCAGTAGCAGGTAGTTGGTGACAAGAAGTGTGTCCTTCAATCAAAGTGAATAAATCGTTGGAATTTCCTTGAGAATTGGTTGATGGGTTTGTTTCCTCGTTGGATTGGATAATTCCATAGTAGTAATACTTTTGAAAATAAGTCATAATTGTAGGGTTTTCCCAATATCTATGAGGTGCAAGAACAACTACAAGAAACCGTAGTGCTTCGAGTCCATTTATGTAACTACTAAGACATGTGTTCTGAGTCTAACAAGTATCATATAAGACTGACGTTATCTACACGTTAACTACACATCTCCCCTTCGCAGGTGTTGAGATGATTACTAAAAAAGTCGAAGTTAAGTTCTACCGTAAAAAAACATCAATGAAAATAAAGCTATTATGATGTTCAAAGTTCAAACAAAAGTTTCTATCTAGAGATCCAGTCTATTGGGCTGGACTACCACACGGCCCGACCTTGTGGTAATAGGGGAGAAGCCTGTAGCACAACTTGGAGATGCATCAGGAGCTGCACACTCCACATCCAAGCTAGGTGGTTGATAATCATTGTTTGACTTGTCATTAGGATTTGCCCCAAGGTGTCTCCTGTTCCTTCTTATCCCACCAGGTGAGCTTTCTGTCTTGACAACATATGATCGAGGTTCATCAGCCTTCTTGACTACTGTTCCTGCTTTTCTTTGGTCAGTCAGCCATACTTTGGTTCCAGGCAGGAGTTCTGGGAGGTACTTTGCTCTGTGATAGCTGTTGAAATTCTGACTTTGTTTCATTTTGTACTCTTCCTCCTTTACCTGAAGGTCTGAGAGATTTGGCCACAATGGTTTCAGCTGGTCTGGGGTAACAGGTAAGGTAGTCCTGAGATTTCTCCCCATCAGCAGTTGGGCAGGCTTGCACCATTATGTAGGGGGGTGGTTCTGTAAGACAGCATTGCCAGATGTGATCTTCAGACTTCTTGAGTAGATTCTTTACTGTTTGTACGGCTCGTTCGGCTGTTCCGTTGCTTTGAGGGTATCGCGGGCTACTTGTCAAATGAGTAAAACCCCATTCTTCAGAGAACTTTGAAAAAGCTGAAGCTGAGTACTGTGGGGGGTTGTCCGAGATCACTGTCTCTGGATTCCATGGCAGGGGAAAATGGATTTTAGGTGTTCTACAACATCCTCTGACGTCTCATTCCTCAGGGGTGCAATTTCGAAGTACCTTAAGAAGTAATTGACAACCAGCACAAAAGATTTTCCTTTTAAGTAGAACAAATCAGTTGCAACTTTCTGCCATGGCCTATCAGGTAGCTTTGTTTCTATCATTGGCTCAGGATGGTTTTGGCGTTCTTGGCAACACACACTACATGTTGTGACCATATCTTCAATTTGCTTGCTCAATCCAGGCCACCACACAGAATGTTGCGCCCTCTCGTGGCATTTTCTAATCCCCTGATGGCCAGCATGAATAGCATCAAGGATTTCCAGCCTCATTGCAGAAGGAATGATAATTCTAGTGTCTTTCATGAGGAGTCCTTGCTGGATTGTGATGCTACCCCTTTCATGCCAATATGCTTTCAGTGCGGAGCCAACTTTGCTTTTGTCTGGCCCCTTGACTGAATTCCTTCAGTCTTTGGCAAACTTCATCTTCATCTTGGTATGAGCATATCTGTTGCAAGGTGTGGGACGAACTTTGCCTGCTGGTTAACCATACCGAGGAATCTGTGCACATCACTTACGTTGTTGGGAGTTGGCATCTCCTTTATAGCTTTAACTTTCTCAGGATCAGACATAATTCCATTCCCATTGAAAATGTAACCTGCAAACTGTACTTCAGGTTTCGAGAACTCACACTTGTCTGCATTGAGTGTGATGCCTGCCTCTTCAAGGCGCTGTAACGTTGTATGGAGTCTTAGGTTGTGTTCTTCTTGCGTCTTCCCATGGATGAGTATGTCGTCAATCAGCGAAACTGAACCATTGACTCCCTCAAGTAGACATTGCATTTTCCTCTCGAAATGTTCTGGGGCAGTCTTGATGCCAAAAGGCATCCGATTAAAACAATACCTGCCAAATGGAGTGATGAATGTCGTCAACAACTTGGCCTCGGGTGTCAGTTTCTGTTGCCAGAATCCAGAGTTAGCATCAACTTTGCTAAATACCCTTGAGTCTCTCGATCTGGCCGAGAAGATCATCAATCCGTGGTAAGAGGTAGGGCTCTCTTAAGATGTTGTCATTCAGCTTGGTGAGATCCACACAGATTCTTACTTTGCCATCAGGTTTTGGGACAACAACCATGCCTGCGCACCACTCTGTTGGGACACCTTCCGGTATCTTCGTAACGACTTGGAGTTTTTCCATGCGATGTAATTCTTCCTTAACTTTCACCATAAGTGGCAATGCGACACGTCGAGGAGTCATTAAAGCAAATGGCTTGGCTCCCAGTACAAGCTTTATGGAAAATTCTCCGTCCATTGTGCCTAAGCCGCTGAATAATTTGGAGTATTTTTCCTTGATTTCTTTCCCGATTTGATCGCTTCCAGTTTGCGTGACATTGTTGATCATTGTTGATCTCGACAACATATACGTCATCTTCTATCGTTGTCTTGCTGTTTTCAAGTGTGGTCATCAAACGCCCAATGACGGTCAGTTCAGTTTGTCCAGGACCAAAGAGCTTTTTCTTTGTTTTTGAAATGATATCCAATCCACTTTGATTGTAAACAGATGTCGGAATGACTGTCACGTCCGCTTCTGTAGCGTATGCTTCTTGATCGTCTTCAACGTAATTGACTGACGAACTTGTGCAAACTGATCTGAAGTGACCTTTCTTTTGGCACTTGAAACATGTGGCGTTTCGCGCCGGACACTCTTGACACGTGTGGGATTTTCCACCACAGTTGGGACATCTCTTCTCCTTGTCTTGTGTTGAAGTACTGTTTCTTGGTTTTCTCCTTGGGTTGTCCCGCTGTACAAAGGAAATCTTCGCTTCATCGTTGTCTCCTTTTAAGATCTTGTGATGTTCCTTTATCATTTCAGATGCTTTTACTAGTTTGACAGCGATGTGGAGGTCAAGTTTCTCATCGCTCATTAGCCTTTGTGAAAGCTCCAGGTTGCGAATTCCAACTACGATCCTGTCGCGGATCAGTTCATTTGTAAGTTCTCCGAAATTGCATCTCTGAGCCAATTTAAACAGATCATCAATGAAATCGATCACTGGCTCGTTCTCTCGCTGTACTCACCGGTTGAATCTTGCCCTCTTGAAGATTGTGTTTGTCCTTCCAATAAAATGCCGATTGAATCGCTCGACGACCTTGTCGAATGTCCACTCGTCCTTGTTGGTTGTAAAAATATTGAAACTTTCCAGTGTTTCGTGTGCATTTCTGCCCATTGCATAAAGGAGGGTATTGATTTGTACAATGGTGGCTTCGATGCTAGGTCGGACGCGATGCTGAAACAACGAAAGCAATCGATCCATTTTTTCCAGTCTTCTGGTTTCTTTGAATCTAACTTCTCAGGAAGTGGTATCTGAAGTCATTACTAAACAGTAAGAACCACTTCTGACACCATGTAGGGTTTTCCCAATATCTATGAAGTGCAAGAACCACTACAAGAAACCGTAGTGCTTCGAGTCCATTTATGTAACTACCAAGACGTGTTCTGAGTCTAACAAGTATCATATAACACTGACGTCACTGATTATATGCTGGATAACTACACAATGATCAGGCATCACTTTCAGCTTGTTGAGATGAAGTGGACTGCTTTGCTTTTATTTTAAATAATTGATCTTGATTGGTGCTTCATGAGGATCAATAGAAAATCTAGCAAAACAATCTCCATCTTAGAGTTTCTTAGCAACTATTCTTCCATTGTCTTCTTTCAACTTGCTGATACCAAAGTGGGCCTATCCAATTTTCCTTACAGCAAAAGTATATCCCTTTATGTCCTTTTTGCAAATGATATATGAATTGCGTAAAAACTTCTTGAATGACTTTATCATATTCAGGATAACTTCATGAATCACAATATTTGTCAGACCAGTTTCGTTCAGTTTGACAACCATGACCAGTTAGAGGGGGTTGCGATTGTTTCAAATCCTTTTGTAGCAAAACGCCTGTCACAAAATCCACAAGTATGTCCTTCCAGCAAAAACTTTAAATCCACTCTCGAGAATTGCTTTGTTTGGACAAGGTATTGGCAGTAAAAAAAAAATAGGTAATTCTCCTTAAATAGATAAATAATAACTTTATTTAATGAGGTTAAACACAGAATAAATCATAGATGAAACCCACGTACAACGAAATTCTTGAATTAACAATAATTACAAACCTTTTTCATATTTTTCTTAATGTTCGATAGCTACAAAACTTCAATGTGCATATAATAGTAGCCACATTAACTCTTTACCATAAACACCCTTCAGTCAGGCTTCTACGATCTTCTTTTGAATCCCACAACGATAATTGAATTTTATGTTTATTTGAAATTTAAAATCACAATCTTTTTGCGATATGTTTAACTGACAGAATGTTGCCATGCTGTGCTTTCGAGGACAGCTGCCATTTGACATGCTCACCTTAAGAACATTTCTTATATCCTAAGCCACAGCGCAGTGATTAAGTATCTGCAACAACAGTGTCTGCATTTGACTTTCGTCCAAGTTGCTCATCAAGTTTCCCATCACAAGATAAAATATGCACGTAGCATCTCTGCAGTTTTACAGCAAAATTGACTATGAACAAGAAGCGGAACATAGTTTCTGACTTGCAACATCCAGCATGGTTGAGAAGTTGAAGGGGTTGTCTAGAATCCCACTCATGTTTGAATTTATAATCTTCCCAAGCATAGCTTGCATGCATTGAATTTCTGACTGTTGAACTGGATGAGTGTATCAATGATGTGGAAGGCTCGTTTTTTTGTTAAAATTGATCCTGGTTTCCTGGAAAGTGTTAGGCAACTGGTCCACAGATCTTCTAACTTTGCATCCAATCCATGCACAGGTTTATTAGTTCTGTAATGGGTTTAAAGCTCTTGTTTTCTCTTACACAAAAGGAGTGAACGGAACCTGTTGATTTTCCAAGTGTTACTGATGCAGTTCAGGAAAAACAAAACGAAAAACCGAAGAAATTAGGTTAAATTGGTTATGGTATTGCTTAATGGCAAGACGGAACCACTGGATTTTGAGTTTCCGATTTAGCTTTCCTTTTGTTTTTATTGCTTTAGTCTTGGACCCTTCTGTGTATACTGTATGTGAATGTTTTCGTTTTCGACCTAGATAGGTTTTTGTTTTTACCATTTTGGTTACATATTTAAGTTATTGTAAATAGGATTAAAATGCTCTTTGAATTTTACAATTCTAAATACCCAGCACTTGGTTTTTTTTTTTTTTTTTGGTAGCCCATTTCAGCGAAGCGGCAACTTTCCTCTCAACTTGAAAACGAGACAAAATTGGATAGGCGTCTTTATTGAAGACTGGGACAAAGAACAAAAGAAAACAATGACTTTAGAGTCTATTATACTAACTATTAGTCTGCCAATCTTGTCACAGGCAAAGTAAAATAATTTTATCATTTCTACCAAATTTGTAATGTTATTGGCAAAAAGTAGGAATGTTGCATATGGTACATTATTTTATTTGTTCCAATAAATGCAGTTGGTGATCCATGTGTTTGTACCATACATGAAGTACCATACAAGCCTTGCAATCAAGTCTGAATTTTGAATAACCTCGGGTATTACATTACCATTGATGTCGTACATTTACAAGTGGATCATTTTTATCATCTCTTTAGCTATTGCCTTGATGTTTTTAATCCTTACTACGCTTTCCCTTGCTAAATCACGAACTTGGCTACATTCTTGACCAACTGTTGCAATATCATTGTGCATGTCTGAGGCTTTGGAGAGAAAAACAATGTATTATTTATGATACACGCATCGAGAATTCCGCGCTATGCATGCTCACGTGATGAAAAGTGGGACATTTTTTTAAAATATGCTTTTCAATTTTTTTTGTTGCCAAGCAACATTTTCAAGATCATGTACCGTTAAGCCGATTGCGAATCCAATTTGGCGTAATATAGCATATTTTACAAAATACTTTTTCATCACATGAGCATGCCCTTAGAGCAGTAGCGCGAAACTCTTGATGCGTGTATATGATTAGCTTTTCTAGTACCTACCCAAATCAGCACTATCTTATCAAATCAGCACTACCAGATATTCAGAGCTTAAACTATATGAGCTTTTTTAGAAAATTTAATTCTGGGTAAGTATAGTGCTAATTTGATAAGATATAACAAAATTTTGCTCTCCCCCTCCCCCTGAGTACCAAATTTGACTACAACATTTTGAAAACGGACTTTTCGAAGATAAAGGCGTCATGACAGACATGTGAATTCTTTGTCCAAGTCTTTAACCAACATCATATACATTACTAATTCATTAGAGTGAGACCCAATGAAATCGCAATACTGGAGTCACATGAGAACACTGTAAACCCCGTACAGCTCAGCTAATTAGTATTCTGTATCGGATTTATTGAATACTAATTAGGTTAATTAGTATTCAATAATTTCGAGACAGAATACTAATTAGCCTAAGGAGGATGGTTTCCCAGAGCCTTTTCAAAAGCCAGTCTCACCAACTAGATCAATGTGGGATGCCCGTACCAAACAATGCGTGACATCAGAAAACATTGTACGCATGCTCCTTAGAAACATAACACTGCTTTTCTTAAATAACACTGCTTTTAAAATGTATTCTTCAGATCAGTATCTTCATCAAGAACGAATATGATAAGAAAGGTACAATATTCGTGACAATGTTGTATAGGATATACAATAACTCGCCACGAATATTGTATCTATTACTTATAAAACTCAGAATAATTTTAATCATTAAAATGAGTAAAACACAATAGAAATCATTGTCCGCGAAGGAGGTTGTATGTCTGATACAAAATCGTGTTGTATCAGATATAAAATCACTGGCCATCGGCTCGTGGTTGTATGTCTGATACAACACGGCCACTCATATTGTATATATTACTAAATTCAATTAGGCCTTAATGTGCACATCCTCAAAATTACATTGAAGTGTTTTTGCGGCAGATGGTTGTAGTGTCGACAATTTTTCAAAGTAGATGGAAAACATTTGTTGGGTTTTCAAAGTGGAAACACTTTTATAATTTATCCGGTGTATTGTGGACGGGGCCCAGGCTTTTTTTAAAAACTTTTTTCTGATTGGAGTCACATCGCCCATAGTGCATGTTGGGCTTGGTATACAACATGGCAACAAAACGTCCACGAACCATTTTTGAAATAGCTATATAACCTATATATAACCATAAGATATGTACGTTATATGATTCCTCACTATTACCAAGAGTTATGCTTTCTTCAAGGGTCTTTTTCATCCCCAGAATTTTCAGGCGAGTCGTCAGACATTTTCGTTGCCTTTCCTCTTTTCGTTTAAACTGTTTAAGTATTAAAAAAAAAAAAATACCAAAAAAACTTGAATTATGCAATAGACAAACAATTCATTTATCGTTCAAACAGAATAGACCATTTCACGGTTATCGTCGCTCAACCTCAGCCTCGATGGCGTGTAATTTTTCTTTAGAATTTGACTAAAGCCCGTGGAAGTTTTAAGTGTTTCAATAGATATTTTTGAAAGCGTTCGCGCATCTCGAAAATGGTCTATTGTTTGATAATGTGTACATTCCTTAAATTACCGTGAGCTGTAGTGAATTTCTAACGAATACATTACACACTATCGAAGCTGAGGTTGAGCAACGACAACCGTGAAATGATCAATCAATCAATCTTTATTTGGGTTATTATACAGATAAAGACTTCGTCTTTTTTCCAATCTGGTATATTACCTTAAGAAATGATTTTGGCTTTGGAGACCTCGTTGACGGTCGTCTGTTGCTTTGTAGGTTTCTGATTTTATCCCGTGGTTTTGTTCGACGCAATGCCTTCGTTTCTATCTTTCCTGAATCTCTTTTAACTGGAAGTTAATAATATAAATGTTAATTAGTATTAAGGTGGGGATTTTTGTGCTTGGTAAATATTAACGATGTGAATCATGTTTCTTCACGCTCATTTTTTGTGGGAAAAAATAATGTACCGTAAATCCTCTATTAAGCTCCCCCCTCACCCCCCCCCCCCCCCAAATAATAATAAGCCCTCCTCTCTTTTAAGCCCCCCTCCGCTAATGCTAATTGGGTGTATGTTAATGGTTTTTCAAAAGCAATTTATCACTTTCAATACACCTTTTACTGGTCCAACCAAAGCTTCAAGGTTCAAATTTAAATAATTCTTTGAAACTCAGTCTTGCCTCTAATGCTTTGTGTTTGACCACTGAACCGATGTATGGAAGGTGGTGAATAGCCCACTTTCAATATTCTGGTTTTTAATCACGTACTAAGCAATTCAAGACAAGGCTCTGGGGAAACAAAGTTATCTTTATAAGAAATCTTTTAACTCCCAGGAGCCTCGTCTTTAGTTGCTTTGTTCGTCATCACTCAACCACAACATCAAAAGTGGGTTATTAAGGGGGCACTTGAATGAAAACGCCCCATATTTGAAAGTCCGAATAGTTCAAGTATTTAAGAATAATATGACTCAATCATGATTATGAAAACCAGATTGGCAAAATTTTTAGCCTGGGAGCCACTCGCAGTTGAGAAATTTTTGGTTTAAAAACTAAAAGAACAATAGGGTTGAGTAATGACGTCATTTACTCACAATTTAGATGCTGAAAAATACATATAATTTTCATCCTCAAATTTTGACTGTGAAGAAAATATGTTGCTTGGCTACTATTGGGGCCATATAGATAAGTTTAACCAAGTTTCAAGGCATTTCCAATTTTCATTTATTTTCATCCAAGTGCCCCTTTAAACAATCAATTTATTTTCAAATTACCTTTAAGCCACAAGTTGTTAATTTCGTCCAGTTTGTAATTCATACTATTCCTCATTCGTTCAAAGGTATCTCTGTCCTGACACGCCGCGGGATATTCATCACAGCACTCGTTGAACTTAACGTACACCAAGGAAGAGGAATTACCAATGGATGAAACAAGTACACTGGAACCTGAACATGCAAATACAAACAATGCCAATGAATAAATAAAGAAACACATACAATGATTACACAGTCATGTACCCTGACGATAAGACCGACAGACAGACAGACGATCAGGCACGCCAATCAGACAGATGAACGATCAGACAAACATCAGGTGGACAGACAGACAGATGCACAATTAGACAGACGGACACGCACGATCGGACAGACACGATGAGGTAGACTTAAGATCAGACAGACAGACACACGATGGACAGACAAACACAATCCGAAAGACAGACGCACAATCAGACAGACACGATGAGTTAGACGCAAGATCAGACAGACAGACACACGATGGACAGACAAACACAATCCGAAAGACAGACGCACAATCAGACAGACACGATGAGTTAGACGCAAGATCAGACAGACAGACACACGATGGACAGACAGACACACAACCCGACAGACAGACGCACAATCAGACAGACGCACGATCAGACAGAAACACGATCAAGTGGACAGACAGACAGATGCACGATTAGACAGACAGATACGCTACAAGACAGACACACGATCAGACAGACAAGAGAAAACAGACAGACAGATATAATAGGACACACACTAAAGGGAACAAACAGAAACTGAGAAAGACAGTAGACCTGAACATAAACAAATGTGAAGAAATACGCCGTCGGTTTTAATAAGTGAGTTACCTGATAACTTGGTTTTGATACCTGATGGAGATGTCATAACTTTGTTTTCCATTAGAAAAAGAAAAAGGACACTAAAACACCACCGCATTTTGACAGTTAACTGCTAAAAAGTGTTTTTTGTTTTAGTCTGTTCTCAGGTAATAGAACTGGGTAGTAATCAACCCACCATCACTGAAAAAGAAAATTCTAACAATGATAATAACTAAATACTTTAGTAAAACAACGGGCCACACCAGCTAATAAATATTTTAAAATCGAGTTGGTTGAAGTAAAATAAATATTTACTAACATTCTGGTGGTACGTATCAGCTGAAGGAATGAACAGTCAAAGGTCAAATTATAGATCAGTTACTAAATAAATATACATTAGAAAAAAAACTACTAATGGTCTATCACCAATCGAGCCCTGTGATTGGCTGAGCTACTAGGGGTCTATTAGTGATAGACCTCTAGTAGCGAAAAGCGCCGGTTTTGAAAACCAAAAAATATATATTTAAAGCAAAATCCAAAACTTTTTGCATCCTTTTATTGGACCGATTAGTAGGTTTTTGCAAGAACAATAAGACCTCTCGGCCTCATGGGCTTTTGACTCGGCCTTCGGCCTCATGGGCTATTGACTCGTAGACCATTCGGACTCGAGGACTAATTGTTAAATATAGCTAGAAGTCAATAAAAAAAACTCGGACAAAAATCTGAGTTTGTATACAAAGAAAATACAAGTGGGATATTTCACGGTATGCCACGAGAAACAATTGTATAACCATTTTATCCCACACCCTAGAAAATACAAATGCGTAGATTAAATGCGCAGGGAATGATGGGAAGGAAGAGTGGAATACTGACGAATATATAACGGCTTTCCTTCTTTCTGATTGGCTGTATTTTCTATGGTGTGGGATAAATACCAGTAGGCAATGAACTCACGTCAATGTAGGGTTAATTTTAACTTATATATGTACTAGTAAATTTCGAGTTTTTCTTACCTTTACCAAAATTCTTATATATGATTTCTTTATTTTTCAGTATCGATTATTTTTCCTTTATCCAACAACAACGTCAGACGGTCTGATTCGTTCACTGCGCGCACAAGAGGGTTATTAACGGCTGAATTGACGAGGTAGTGGACAGCGACTTTTTTGTTATTTCGGGCATCTTTTAGCCTTTGTTTTCGTTTTCTTTCTTCTGACTTCCCTTTTTTTCTTCCTTATTTTCTTTTCTTTTACCCTTTTCTTTTATTCTTTTTCTCTTTTAAAAAATGTGTTATCTCTTTTTTTTTATTTGTACTTCGAATTCCATTGGACTTGACTTCTCAACTTTAACATTGAAGACTTAAAAACTAAAAGGGCTATCGAACACTGATCCCACCTGATGTAATACTACACCGTTACGACACATGACCAATTGCATCAAGGTGAATCCCAGACAGCCATTTAATTAGTTGTACCAACACACAAAACTCGTCAATCCACCCAGCCTCCACAACAATACCTTCAGGTTCTTGTAGGGAATTTTTCATACTACATTCTCCATTTAAAAGCCTGGTAAGACTACTTATATTAACATACTAATTCACATTCTTCATTTTCAACACTTCTAAGAATGTCAGATATATTTATAATTTAACCAGTGCAGAATTGGGTCGCTCTCCAGTTATTCATAGTAGATTGTTACAACATCAGTTACATAAAATTTCCAAATTGTCGGGTTTTTTTTATGAGGATCTCGATGGGGCAAACCTTAACACGTAAAAAGGGCGTAAAAATTAGTCGTAAGTTATAAAAATCAAGGATCCACCATAACACGTTAGAAGAGTTAAATTAATAACTTTTTTTCCTAATTTCTACCATTTCCTACTTCGTTGGTTTCGATTTTCTACTTTGATACTTTAATTCAAGAGTTAAAAAACTGAATGTCGAGGGATTCGTAAATAGTCTTTTTTTTTTTTTAAATGCAAGAATGCTGAGAATGAATTATAAACTCAGACAAACCTGAATTTTGACGTCATCTGCGCGCTTCTCTTTTGAGACCCTCAACAAGTATAGGAAATCATATGGTTTCGTTAGCAGCGCGCGCTCTTCAGCTGAAACCGACAAAAACATTATTCAAAAACAATCAAAATCACCCACTTTTTAGCCGTTTTCACCGATTAAACTTGTCCGTTCGCGATCGGAAAATGCATAGTCTTGATGCTTAATAATGTTATCAACAGCAGAATCAAAAAAAGTTTGGTTTCAAGACCGTTTTTGGAAAATGTAATTTGCACTGTGTTACGCTTTTTTGCACTGTGATACAGATTTTTGCACTGTGTTACACTTGAATTGTACTCATCTAAGCCAATCAAATTTGAGTAATTTTTTCATGTATATTATTATAGATGTTAACGTTTTCTTAATTACAGAAATGGGCCAGCTAAGATGGAGGTCAGCGCTTTTCTTATGCTTTATGATTCTTCATCATGATTTCATCATTGCTAGAAATCATATTTTAAACCATGTCGAAAAAGATATAGAGAAAGATGTCGTCTATGATTCTCGTGGCCCTGTCTACATAGGACATGACTTGGCTGCATTCCATGATGATGTTGATTCTGAGCACAGCGGTAAGTAACTCGATCAATGTCATTGTCCTGGAAACCATTTTATCATTGCTAAGGCCCACTCCAGACGGACACTAGAGAAAAACGTTTGCGCATGCGTGTCTTTCCGGACGGTATCAAAGAATTTACAAGAGTTTTAGCGAGAAAATAAATGCTTGTTTTCTCCGAGTATACAAAACATTTCGTACCGATCGTTTTATTATGAAAACAAAAATCTTATATTCTCAATTTGTAGCTTTCCAATATCTATCACTGGGTTTGCCCTAATTCAAAATGGCCGCCGAAAACCGTGAATTGGAATATTATGAGGTGGTTAGTATGAGGTGTAGGCACTGAGGGTGGTCACTACCAGGGTTCCTTTACGTCCTCAGAGGTTTTCAGTGTTGGTTCGGACAATACTCGAACCGCAACCTCCCGCACGAAAGTCCGGTACTCAACCAACTGAACCAAACGGGCAGCGGTCAAGACTGCGAGCGGCGGATTTAAATGCGACGTTTGAGTCAGAGATTCGACGCAGCAAAATTCCGACCTCTTAACTGAACCTAAGAATATCTATTTATTCTTTTTGCAGATGGTAGTCTATACAGTAGGACTCTTTCGTCATCAAAGAGTTCCAGTAAGTATTTCATTGTTCACTGTTAGTATGTAACCATAAATTTACTAACAGACGTTAAGTAACTCGTCTCATGCATTTTCGTGTAACAGATTTGACCAAAAGCTTGCAGAAAACTGAAGGAGGTCGACGACGTAAGTAATAGATACAATATAAGTGGCAATGTTGTATGGGATATACAGGTCCAGATCTGATTACAGCTTATGTAACCGTAAACCGATCCCAAACCACAGGAAGCCGATCGCAAACCACAGGAAACCCATAAGAGCAATTACGTAAAGAATAATGAATATTGAATGCGGCAAAGGAAAGCCGGGCTCCCTGTGCAGTCTCGGCAAGACTATCTATAAACGACTTTCTATAAACGACTTTCCTTATTTCATGAAGTGTATATATGATCGTACCATACTGAATGGACTCAGAAAAAATTCTAAGCCCCAGATGGGAATCAAACCGACGACCCTCCGTATGCTAGTCGGATGCTCTACCACTGAGCTACAGGAGACTCTAATGGCGAGTATGTGAGTGCATTTTAGAGGTTTCTTGCTCGTAACGTGGATATCAAGATACGATTGTGATTTATATATTTCTGTCTTCACTGATCGTCCATCATCATCATCATCATCATCATGTTCATCATCATGTTCATCATCATCATGTTCATCATCATCATGTTCATCATCATCATGTTCATCATCATGTTCATCATCATCATCATCATCATCATGTTCATCATGATGTTCATCATCATCATCATCATGATGTTCATCATCATGATGTTCATCATCATCATCATGTTCATCATCATCATCATCATCATGTTCATCATCATCATCATGTTCATCATAATCATCATCATACTCATCATCATCATCATGTTCATCATCATCATGTTCATCATCATCATGTTCATCATCATCATCATGCTCATCATCATCATCATGTTCATCATCATCATGTTCATCATCATCATGTTCATCATCATCATGTTCATCATCATCGTCATCATCATCATCATCATCATCATCACATCATGCTGACCAGTTCCTTATGCTGTTTGGTGTTTAGTAACATAAATTGGTTTTCTTTTCAGGTTTGTTCGGTTTAATTCTTCTGCTGGTCAGCCTCGTCACTACATTTGCTAGCATTGGTCTTGATGCTTACGTTAGCGTTAAGGGCTGCGCGGGACTGTATCCCAGTTTGAAGACATTTGAAAATGAATTTGAAGCGAAGAAGCGTGAATTAGAACTCAGAGCTGACAGAATTGATAAAAAACAGGAAGATGGTAACTATTATCCATATTAGAGTAAAGGAAAGACCTTCATGTTTCTACCCCCTTTCATTTTTCTTGCATCCCTTGGAATCTCATTATTTATACTTTACTTTACGGCCTGGTGCTGCACTGTGCTATACTTTGCAGTGCCATGCCTTGCTGGGTTGTGCTGTACGGAGCTGTGCTGTGCTATGCTGTAAAGTACGGAGCTGTTCTATGTTGTGATGTACTGTACTTTTCTGTGCTGTGCTGTAATCTGCTGTACTCAAGTTCTTTGCTGTACTGTACTGTTATATGCTATACTGTGCTGTACTGTTCTGTTCTATTCCGTACTTTGCTATTCTGTACTTTGCTGTGTTGTACTGTTCTGTGCTGTACTGTAATGTGTTATACTGTGCTGTTCTGTACTTTGCTGCTGTGCTGTGCTGTGCTGGGCTGGGCTGGGCTGGGCTGTGCTGTGCTGTGCTGTGCTGTGCTGTGCTGTGCTGTGCTGTGCTGTGCTGTGCTGTGCTGTGCTGTGCTGTGCTGTGCTGTGCTGTGCTTTGCTGTGCTGTGCTGTGCTGTGCTGTGCTGTGCTGTGCTGTGCTGTGCTGTGCTGTGCTGTGCTGTGCTGTGCTGTGCTGTGCTGTGCTGTGCTGTGCTGTGCTGTGCTGTGCTGTGCTGTGTTATACTATACTGTGCTGTACTATATTCTATTTTCAACAGCTCGAGCCACGAAGCAAAGAATAGAAGATGCCAGTGATGCTATGGGAGGAATCTGGGAGGAAATTGAACGCATTAGCAGATTACAGCAGCAGATTCTGAAAGCACTCGACCCTGATATCCTCGTAGCCATGAACAACAAATCAGCTGAGATAGCGGTATGTCAAAGCTACGATGATCGACCTTATCTAAAATCAAAATAGTCTACTGGTCTTGTTAGGAATTAACATCTTTGGAATTTGAACAAAAGATGCTTGCTTGTATTTCATTGTTGTACTTAACAACGAGTCGCGTCATATCAATGCAGGTTATAAATCCATGTCCAAGTGGAATACAATTCGTGTATTGTATTGTAGTGTATTGTTCTATATTGTATGTATTGTATTGTCTTGTATTGTCGTTCTATTGTTACTTGAACATGGATTTACAACCCCAATGCACAGCGCTTGTGTATGTTGAAAGTATGACCTGACTACAACTATTGTTCAACAACAATGAAGTACGGGAATCTTTTGTTCAAATTCTAAAGATGTTCAAATTTCGTACAATCTTTAATGCACTTATTGTTTTTAAAGCGCACAAAGTCTAAAATAGTGATAGAGCAAAAAGGTCGATGTCTAATATAATTTTTTGGTGGACAGGATTAGCTCATAAGATACCCCTTGCTCGTGAAGTCAAAGCAGCTTAATAGCCCACTTTCGATATTGTGGTTGAGTGATCACTCACAAAGCAATTCAAGACGAGGCTCCGGGGAAACAATGGAGTAATCCTAATATATTCTTTTGTTTCCCCGGAGCCTCGTCTTGAATTACTTTGTGCGTGATCACTCAACCACAATATCGAAAGTGGGCTATTTGGAGGACAAAACCAAAGAATCTCCTGAGAATTGGAAAGCTCTTGTTTTGTCCTCAAATTTGAGCTGCATTCCGAAGTGCGGCAAGGGACCTATGAGCGTAATGTTTTCCCATTTCAGACCACGTGTCATTCCCCAGAGTATCATTTCATTGTTTAAAGGTTGCACACGAGAAGACACATGAATATGGATACAATTCAAACAAAGAATCTTATTCTCAATGACACATATTGCCTTTGAATGGGAAAACATTATGCCCAAGCTAAAAAAGTCTTTAGTCAGACTTAGATTACGAGTACAAATGCGAGTTTGGACTTTACCTTTCAAATCTCCTACGCAAAAATCGCGTGTACGTAAAGATGGCGACGAGATTTTCAAGGTGGCTTGACGTTGTCACGCTGGCGCATGCGCAGTAAATGAAAACATGTAAACTTGTACTCGTAGTCAATCTTCGATTTGAAGATCGTCGTCGCCGTCGTCGTCGTCGTCATCACCATCTATTGGAGAATGAGCTCCAGCACGAGCGGCTGAGCTTTTACTCAAGCCAACCACAGAAAGGCAAAATGCACAAACCTACAACAACAACGAAAAAGAAGGATGATGGCTAGTGAACACTAGCGTGGACTGCATCGGTGTTTCTAATGAAACAGTTATCATAGATTAATAAATGTTACACCGTAGTGAAAATAGGAACTGACGCTTCGTCGGAGTCAATAGAAAGTAAGAGTGAGAGAGATGTTTATATAGTAGAGAAGAGAGAAAACAAACCAATAAGAAAAAAGCAAGCCATAAAATAAAGGAAAACAAAAGGATCGAAAGCAACAATAGGTGAGAAATAACTTAATTATTAATTTATAATAACTGTTTCAAAAAAAACAAAAAAAACAAAACAAAAGAGCTGACTATTTATTGAAACAAAAAAATTAATATAGAATTTGAACTTGATGTTACCAGAAAGAAGTTCGTTCAACCCAAAACGCCGCACAGGAATGGTCTGTAGAGAAAATTGATGGTAAATTTGATGGCATATTCAGCTCAGCTTGGATAGCCGCAGCAACGTTCGGCCCAACGCTAGGTTCAGTTTTGGCTCCTATTGTTAAAACAAGTTATAAATATTACAAGATCAGCAAGGTAAGCTTTTCAAGTATGGCAGAATATGACTATAGACCCCCTGCAGCACGCCGGAATGCAGCTCAATTTGGAGTTTTTGTTTGCCCTCGATCCCAATTGAGCTGCTCTGACGTCACCTGTAAGGGGTTCCAAGGTTGAGGAAGAGACTGGGATTGAGTGTAGAAATATATTAAGGTACCAGGGGACCTTCTCGACCGTGTTCACTAAATACCTCATAGCGCACAAACTCGTCTAATGTCTATAAAAGTATAATTTTTTTTAAAGCTGAATAAATCCAGATTTTTAAACCATGTTGCTCATTTTCTGATCAAACGCATCACTTTTTAAAATTAAGAATTTTATAATTTTCGCTTTTTTTAAGAAGTCTCTAATTTTTTTTTATTTTTTTATTTATTTTTTTGTTATGAAAATCTTAATTACATTAATATTTGCACTAGGCACCAGTCCTTTCCACAACCTCGTAACGCCTAATATGCTATACATTCAATAGTCCCCTTCACAGTTCTCTGTTCGATGTTAAAAGGTAGCCGTGCCTTTGCATCATCGAAGCAAGACCAATGATTTGGCAATGATAGGGACTTGCAAATGATAATCATATGACTTCAAACTTGGTTACACTTATCTATATGGCCCCAATAGTAGCCAAGCAACATATTTTCTTCACAGCCAAAAGTTGGCGGATAAAAAATATCTATAAGCCAATTCACAGTTTAAGAATCGTTATCAGTGCGCATGCGATTTTATGCCGAATTTCTCACCTTTTTTTATTTAATTAAAAACAAAAGAAGGTTTAAACAAAAGAAGGTGAGAAATTCGGGATAAAATAGTATGCGCACTGAAAACGATTCTTAAACTTTGAACTGGCTTACTATTTTAGCATCTAAATTGTGAGTAAATGCGTCATTTACTTAACCCTATTGTTTTTTTTATTTTTTTCTTAAACCAAAATTTTTCAACTGCGAGCGGCTCTCAAGCTTTAATTTTTTGCCAATCTGGTTTTCACAATCATAATTGAATTATATTATTCTTAAATACTTGAATTACTCGGAATGGTGCGTTTTCATCCAAATGCTCTTACAAAATGACGCAAATGACTTATCTTGTTCTAAGCATTACTGGTATACACGCATCAAGCATTCCGCGCTACTGCTCTAAGCGCATGCTCAGGGATTAAAAAGTGAGATATTATTTTGTAAAGCATGTTGTATTTTAGTTGTATTTTTCTTTTCAAACACAATTTTCATTAAATATTCAAGATCACGTACCATTAAGCGAATTTTGAGTCAAATATACCAAAAAATTGCATATTTTACTTACTTATTCGACTTCGTCTCGGGTTTTCACTGATCTGCTCTCGAATTCTCCTAAACGCGTAGCCTCGGTTTTCACCAGGCTATGAAGGCACGGAGAAAATGTTTTATTTCTTTAAAAAAATACTTTTTACCTTGCCCTTGCTTGTTACGTCATTTCCGCGCCTTCATAGCGTGATGAAAACACAGCTCTCGACCAATGAGAGCGCGCGTACTATCTTAAGTATTTTTTTAAAAATATTAAAAAATTAAAAATAAACACATTTCAACCTGGCTTGCGTAATATTTTCATTTTAGATTTCGTCAACTCTAAGAGCTGCCAACGCCAAGCAGATCCTACAAGCTGCTCCAAAGGCGCAGAAACTTCTTGGTTTTACAGATGATGCTATCAAGGGAAGTCTCAGGGCATCCAACTCTCTGAAATTCCTATCTCGATCAAGTGGAGCCGTCAAGGCATTAAAGTTCTTGAAAGGAGCTGGTGCAGTATTGTCTATAGTTGGAATAGGTAATATCTAAGCAACGAACTATTCCCCATCTACAGTTAAAGAGGCACTTGGGCAGAAACGCCTGAATTTTTGAAAGTCTTGATAATTGTAATATTTGAGCATGGTATATCTCAATAATGAGACATCAAACTTCGTGGGTCGCACTTCTACGAATTCGGTTAAAGCTAACAATATAGATAAGTTTACTGCGATTTTCAATATTCTGCGAACTCAGACATTTCAATGGCTTTTTGTGAAATTGGTTCTTCGCTGCCGTCAATCAAAACTAATCAGTCGGCACCTTTGATATTTTTGACCAAATTCCAACGGGAAATTCGCAACTCCTGAGTTCGTAGAATATTGAGAATCGCAGTAAACAATTTTCAAATCATTTCCAAGTGCTCCTTTAACAGCAAACTGGCCTATTGACACTGATAATTGCTTAATGTATTGTTAGGTGTGGATATATTCAGTATTGTGTCTACAATACTTGAATGCCGTGATAGACGGGATAAAGCAAGAGAGTCGCTAGACAAGCTCAAAGAAGCGGAGAAACAAGCAGTAGAAGCCGAGAAAGAAGTAGAAGAATATTGTGACGAAGTCACTACATTTGTAAGATTGAACACAGCTATTTCAGAAAACGTTGAATACTGAATGCTGCCAGTTCAAAGTTTAAGAATCGTTTTCAGTGCGCATGCGATTTTATCCCGAATTTCTCGCCTTCTTTTCTTTAAGTCTTCTTTTGTTTTTAATTAAACAAAAGAAGGTGAGAAATTCGGGATAAAATCGCATGCGCACTGAAAACGATTCTTAAACTTTGAATTGGCTTATAGTGCATTCCAAAACCAAAGAGCACTGTGGGTCTTATTAATTTGAAATAAAAATTAAATATACAGTGATTTGCTCTCTATATGTAGCTAGTATATATTGTTTCGTATGGAATGAACTAGAAATATAATAAGTAATTATTGTATATTTTACTTTAGACAATACTACATGACCCAAAATGCATTTCGGTCTTGGAATGCACTATTCAGTATGCAGTATTCAGTATTCAACGTTTTTTCAAAAAGCTGTATATTATATTAATATCTATTGTACATTTTAATCAGTCTCTCAATTTTGATTGGTCGAGAGCCCTCGCCCAGTAGACCCCTTTCACGTGACGTCAAAGCAGATCAATTTTGAGGACAAAACAAAAGAAATTTCAATCTCCTGAGAATTGGAACCTAGTGTTTTGTCCTCCAAATTGAGCTGCATTCCGACGTGCTTCAAGGGGTCTATAAACCACTTCAGAGATATGCTTCGCTTGTTTTTCAATAAAGGTTTCAATGCGAGGCTCCGTGCTAATTGTACAGTAATTCGTGACAGGAGAAAAGAAGGAATTTAAATTATCACGGACCCTCGTACTAAAACCTTTGTGCGTGACAAACAAAGCATATTTCGGAAGTGGATTAATGAAGATGGATTAATGGATAGCATGAATGGATGAAACAATGGATTAATGGATAGCATGAATGGATGAAAAGATGGATTAATGGATAGCATGAATGGATGAAAAGATGGATTAATGGATAGTATGAATGGATGAAACAATGGATTAATGGATAGCATGAATGGATGAAACGATGGATTAATGGATAGCATGAATGGATGAAACGATGGATTAATGGATAGCATGAATGGATGAAACGATGGATTAATGGATAGCATGAATGGATGAAACAATGGATTAATGGATAGCATGAATGGATGAAACAATGGATTAATGGATAGCATGAATGGATGAAACAATGGATTAATGGATAGCATGAATGGATGCATTAAATAGCTAAATATTTTTTTGTTTTGTTTCAGTGGAAAGAAAAAGTGATCTCAGAAGTCCGCAGTGAATCGTTGAAGCAGGCTCTGAGAGGAGTAAAGGAGCTCGTACAAAGTGCAATGTCCAAGAATGCAGAATTGCAGAAGGCTGTGACATACATTGATCAGTTTCTTGAGCAAATCGATGGGGCAAAACCTGCGAAAACCAATACTTTGTTGAAGAACCTTTTTACAGGTTTGACCAGCGTAGAGTTTACAATGAACTGCTACACTAACAAGGTACATAACTAAAGAATATCTTACTTTTATAAAAATCATCAATTGTTATCGATACCCTGAAACAACATCTGGGCTGATCTAAGAAAGGGCATGGCTAACTCACAGATAGAACCCTGGAACAACCTCTGGGCTGATCTAAGTCAGGGCATGGCTAACTCACCTGTAGATAGAACCCTGAAACAACCTCTGGGCTGATCTAAGAAAGGGCATGGTTAACTCACAGAATGATAGAACCCTGAAACAACCTCTGGGCTGACCTAAGTCAGGGCACAGCTAACTCACAGATAGAACCCTGAAACAACCTCTGGGCTGATCTAAGAAAGGGCATGGTTAACTCACAGAATGATAGAATCCTGAAACAACCTCTGGGCTGATCTAAGTCAGGGCATGGCTAACTCACAGATAGAACCCTAAAACAACCTCTGGGCTGATCTAAGTCAGGGCATGGTTAACTCACAGATAGAACCCTGAAACAACCTCTGGGCTGATCTAAGTCAGGGCATGGTTAACTCACAGATTGAATCCTGAAACAACCTCTGGGCTGATCTAAGTCAGGGCATGGTTAACTCACAGATTGAACCCTGAAACAGCCTCTGGGCTGATCTAAGTCAGGGCACGGCTAACTCACAGATAGAACCCTGAAACAACCTCTGGGCTGATCTAAGTCAGGGCATGGTTAACTCACAGAATGATAGAACCCTGAAACAACCTCTGGGCTGATCTAAGTCAGGGCATGGCTAACTCACAGATTGAACCCTGAAACAACCTCTGGGCTGATCTAAGTGAGGGCATGGCTAACTCACAGATTGAACCCTGAAACAACCTCTGGGCTGATCTAAGTCAGGGCATGGTTAACTCACAGATAGAACCCTGAAACAACCTCTGGTCTGATCTAAGTCAGGGCATGGTTAACTCACAGATAGAACCCTGAAACAACCTCTGGTCTGATCTAAGTCAGGGCATGGCTAACTCACAGATCCAACCCTGAAACAACCTCTGGGCTGATCTAAGTCAGGGCATGGCTAACTCACAGATAGAACCCTGAAACAACCTCTGGGCTGATCTAAGTCAGGGCATGGTTAACTCACAGATAATACCCTGAAACAACCTCTGGGCTGATCTAAGTCAGGGCATGGTTAACTCACAGATCAAACCCTGAAACAACCTCTGGGCTGATCTAAGTCAGGGCATGGTTAACTCACAGATCAAACCCTGAAACAACCTCTGGGCTGATCTAAGTCAGGGCATGGTTAACTCACAGATCAAACCCTGAAACAACCTCTGAGATGATCTAAGTCAGGGCATGGCTAACTCACAGATAGAACCCTGAAACAACCTCTGGGCTGATCTAAGTCGGGGCACGGCTAATCCACAGATCGAAACCTGAAACAACCTCTGGGCTGATCTAAGTCAGGGCATGGCTAACTCACAGATAGAACCCTGAAACAACCTCTGGGCTGATCTAAGTCAGGGCATGGCTAACTCACAGATCGAACCCTGAAACAACCTCTGTGCTGATCTAAGCCAGGGCACGGTTAATCCACAGATCGAATTAGAATTAAGCTCGTTAGGTTTTGCGGAGGAAGAAAAGCCGGAGAACTCGGAGAAAAACCCTCGCATGCAGGGAGAGACCTAACAACTCTACTCATGCATTAGTGATACTGATTCTGGGAATCATACCCAAGACCCCAGAGGTGAAAGGCGAGTGTACCATCGCTACTTCACCCCTTACGTCTCAATGTACTTAACAAATATCGTTTTACTCTTTGTACATCGATCGTAAAAAGCAAAAAAAGGTAAAGCCAATATTTTACTTCGAAACGCGGGGAGTGGTTGCCCAATTCTCCCGAGCCAGGGGCTCATGTTAAAAGCGTTTGAAGGTGCGCCCTTTGCCCCCTCAAACTATCAGTGCTCCTTATTACGGGTATTTAAAGCTAAAGCTACACAGAACAGAGAAAAGTCGAAACAGACGTGGAGATCCTGAGGATCGAACCATGGACCTCTAGCTCCGAAGGCCGCGCACTAGCGAACTGAGCTACGCCTGCTCCTATATCGTTAACATCTTGTTCATGAATGTTGCTTTTGAAGTTTAAGTTAATAGGTCACGTGATCAACAACTGTAAGTTGGGAACGGCAACTCTTGATGAACTGTATGATGAAGGAATAAACCTGTTCCCTGCCAACTCAGAAGAATGTAAAACAAGGTCTGGATTATTATACACGTCCAATGAAGATGTCTCCAGCATTGTGGAAGAGGCAGCAAACGTTCGAGGTTTCCACTTCAAATGTCCCTTGAACAAACCAGGTCTTAAAGACTTAGTTTGCATGAAGAAAAAGAATGGCATAAATGTTCAACAAATTGCACAAGAGTTGAAAATCTCTGAGTCAGATGTGACGAGTATTGTTCAAAAATGCTCGCAAGAATTGACGCCGAATGAAAAAAGGCTTGTTTGTAGGTTGCGAAAAACTACAGACATGACCGATGATGTCATTGCTCAGAACCTCAGTCTAAATGCAAAAGCGGTAAAGAAAGTATCCTGTTAAATTTAATGGCAAACTGAATTACTTGAATAAATTATGCATGACAGTCATGTCGCATCATGGTGACAATAAGTTTCTTCTGGATTTGACTGGGGGCAACCAATGGTTGACTGGGGGGCAACTAGCGATTCTTAAATCAAATCATGTCAAAATAACAAAGTATTTGTACAACATGAAACCAGAAAACAAGATATACACACAACCTTCAACATTTTACAAGCCAGTCAAAGTGCAGATACTACCGGAAGTGACGTCTATTGATACTAAGCACGCCAGACTGCGCATTATAGAGCGGTTTTCGTAGGAGTGGGAAACGATGCGTAGCCGTACCGTGGCCGTACCGTATCTTACCGTAGCTGTAACTACGCGTCGTGATTGGATGAATTACTGGAAGATAATTATGGGAAGCCATTTCGATGTTACAGCATGTTGTACCTTGTACGTGGTGTTAGTCAGTACCGTGACTTTCCCACTCATACTCAAACCATTCTAAGCCGACACTAGAGAAAAACGATTGCGCATGCGTGCATTTCAGCACGCTTTCCAAGAATTTACAAGAGTTTTAGTGAGAAAATAAATGCTTGTTTTCTCCAAGTATACAAAAAAAAGTTCGTGAGTATACTTTTGTGAGACCAAGATACTGTATTAATAAAGGCAATATGAAAGAATTAGCCTTAAATTTCAAGAACTGACTTTAAGTTTTGACATTTTGTAAAGATTTTTCTTCAGGCAAGTGTGAAAGTCAAATTTGCATATTTCTACAATAGCACGAAGACGCTTTTGACTAATTTGCATGCGGACTTAGAGCATGCGCAGACGTTTTTCACGCGTGTCCTCAAAGCCTGGTTCACACGAGCAACGCAAACCCAAGCAATAGAAACGTTTTCATTTTTTCGCGCTTGCGTCTGTAATTACGTTTTTGTTTACGTTTTTAACGCATTACTATAATTTTCTTTCAGTGTTCCTTACCGTCAGACCGCACATTAAGCATAGTTCATGCGAGCAACGCAAACGGAAGTAATGGAAGCTCGCGCTTGCGTTTGTATTTACGTTTGCGTTTTGTAACGTGTGCACCGGAAATAAGGCAGGCTGAAATTATTTGGGAACTGCAGTAACGCAAACAAAAACCCCTTTAGATTTTTGATGCTCTTTTCCCACGGTTTATTTTTGCTTCACCACTTCGAATAACACGCTTCTGTATAATTTAGATTACATAACTCTGTTATAGTTAGGGTAGTATATGTGTTCTACGCTCTTAAAGCATCGTCCTAATGCGTCGTCAATTCATTATTTGTGAGTTCACCTCAGGGTCGGTGGTTCGAGCCATGCGTGCCCAATGTACGAGTAGAGTTTGTTGGAACTGTAGTCTCTCGTGTGCCACGAGGGTTTTTCTCCAACTTGTCTTTCTCTATAAAAATCCATATGCGAGTTGAGGGTTAAATGGAATATTTGATGTAGTAGTTGTATGTGTTGGTCACCTGATAAACTACAAAACTGAGACCGAGAAAGATCCGGCATGGATAGATTGTTTCGATCGCTTAATAAATATTGATGGACTCACAGTTTCACATGCTGTGAGCATATCCTCACGCTGAAATCGGTTTTAAAAATAAGAAAAGAAATGACAGGATATCTTAAAGAAAATCGAGAGTTTTTCTGCAGTATCTCCAATCCGTAAAAATCAATTAAATTCCAATTTGATCTGGCGTCAAGAGCTTCCCGAGGTACCATTTTATTCATTAATAACGAGCCAGCAAAAAAATACTCCAATCATCCTACAATATTAGCCACTTCCATCAATGATAATGATCAAATCATTTTTATAAGGGATCACGAAGCATAAAGGTTTTAGGGGGATTAGGGCTAATCTTAGGAGTCAGGTGGAAAGCCGCCACACCCCCTGATAATTTTGAAATTGAGGCTCTCGGAAACGCGATTTCAACCAGCTGATCTGAAATCGTGACGTAGAAATGACGTCACTGCAAAACTGATGTATCATGAAGCCTGCGAAAATTGACTTATGCGAGTTTTATCTGAGGTAAATCTAGTTTTTCGGGAGAGGTTTTTAATATTTCGTATATATTTATTAAGATATTTACTATTGAGTGGGAAAATAAAGTAAAAGAATAATCGTGTCTCGAGTCGCCAGGCTACAAAAGATGACACCTCAGTTTTGCAAATTTTCTCGATTCTCATCCAGGTGACTTCACTTCTCTCAGGCCGAAAAAATTAGCCAATCAGCGAACATTTTGTTCGTAGCTCAATGTTTCATAGTTCCAGGTTTTCGGCTCGATTTACAATAGGTTTTGCTCGAAAATGAAAAAAATAAAACTCATCAGGTGGAAAGATCCCCAAATACCTTTTAGAAAAAGCTTATATCATCGTTGTTTTTTGTTATATTTTATTTTGACAAGAGATAATAAACAATTATTGGCTGAGGTTGAGCATGATATCGTAAATTATCAACACCAAGGCCGTGTTATCTGCCGAAGCCGTAGGCTGAGGCGGATAAAACGGCCGAGGTCTTGATATTTACGATATTATGCGAAAACCGAATTCAATAATTGTTTTATTATACATTTTGAAAACTAAGAATAAAGATTTAATTCTGCTTTCGAAAAAATAGAAAACGTATTTCCATTTTCATAATTGTGAACTTTGAACTCGACCAATCAGAAGCAAGATAGTGAGTAAAATGTATAATAATAGAAAATACTTGGAAATTTTCGCTGTTACAAACAATGCATTGCGCGTCTAGATTCCAGATCACCTGGATTGGCTGATATTTTTTTCTCAGATCTGAAGGCAGTGTTTTGAGGGACAATATACCTTTCCCAATGTTCTTGACTGACCACAAAACAATAGATTTAGTAGTAGTTAAAATGCAGTAAATGTATGGATTCGAAAACTCCAGCCTTGACTTGAATATTTTGTTCTTTCTAGTCAAACAAGCGAATTCAAGAAAGGTTTTTTGCAACATATTTATACAATGTCATTTTACAGTGAGGACACTCGAACCGTGAACACTCTGAGGTCTTTTCATACTTTTTTTCTCCTTTATCCCTTGTATGAATCGATTGGAAATATGATTTATTTTGAACAATAAGATTATTGAGTTCAGTGCTTCATTTTCAGTTTTGAAGCAGTAGAAAGTTCATAAAATAAAAAATATCAAGTGTTCATGGTTCGAATGTCCTCACTGAAAATAAAGCTGTAGGCAAGTCATAACGGGAAACCATTTTTGCTAAAAACGTGGGAGGGCCCCGGGCTAAGTCCCCAACACCTCGGTATTCCCTGTTTATTCTCCAAGTTCCCAAACTATAGACCGCACGTAGAAAGGATGCGTGCAAACAATCAACATGCATTCATGAACGTCCTGAACAGCTGGTTCTTTTCATCGCGATGTTCATTAATTTTTGAATTTTGTTTATTATCTGACCAGCCAAAAATTCAAAATACATTTATTGTAAGTGAATGATTAAATGACAAAGTCTTTTCATTTTGTTTTCCGACCTATTAACACCAAGCTATCTTAGCCAGAAAAATAAATGATTTCATTGTACGTAAACACGTATCTATTAGATAGGAAAGATGTTTTTCTGCTTTGTCGCGACGTTGTCCTAGAGATGTGATCGCTGAAACTTTATTCTGATTCAGTTAATAGAAATGTTCGGTAAAATATCTCCATCGAAGGGATTCAAGTTCTTCTTATAACAATCAGAAAAGGTAAAAAAAAAATATTTAGGGTATTCAGCGTTCATTTATATTCATATGTGTAATTTTTACTGACTCAGACTACAGGGACTTGCGACTCCGTCATTATTTTATGGTTACAGATAATTGTACGACCTTACCGCCTCTAGGGCTTTGGTGTTTTGGCATCGGTCAATCAAACTGCGATAGGCCGATTTTTTTCCCGCAAGCCATAAAGAATTAGACCAATTCAGAGCATTTTCGGCGGTCATTTTGAATTGGGGCAAACCCGGCAAAATAGATAGAAATCTGGATCACTTTGACTTTCCGTAGCCGTTGAAATGTCTGAGTTCGCAGAATATTGAGAATCGCAGTAAGCGAAATTCTATCCTTATAACTATGTGATTCATGCACAAAATATGTAATTTTGATTTGGTTCCATCATGTTCAGTTTACTATGCTTGGAATGAGCTATCGCGTTTGGCCCAAACAATCTTATTTTGCATGCACTTAAAGCGGATTCAGATTGAGCGTTTAACAACTCTGTTTGTCGCGATTGTTTCTATGCAGAATGCACTACGTTTCTAGTGGATGGGAGCACGTTCGGCTGATAAGATCGATTTTATCAGCAGAACGTTCTTCCAGCTTCCTAGAAACGTCGCACATTCTGCATAGAAACGTGCAAATTTAACGGTCTCAATGATCGCGACAAACGGCGCCGTTAAACGCTCAATCTGAATCCGCTGTAAGCTCATTTTCAATCAGTGTGTGACATGATTTCGTTATCTAAGACGTAATATAATGGTTTAGGCAGTTTCAGCTCGAAGGAGATCACTTGTTACAAACCCATCAAAAATCCTCCTTGAAACGGAAAAATATCTCCGCTGCTATCATTTTTTTTAGTAATATGAGGCTAGCCTTACTCGGTACACAAATTGTTAACTGTTCTAAAAGTTGCACGTTTAGGGCAGAGCAGGAAAAACGACTGCTACTTTAACGATATTTTTTTTATCTGGCAGTGATACGCCAAAATTATAAGCGCGGTTCATTTGTGTCACTATTGCTTTGTGATAAAATCTTGTCGAACTAGAGTAAAGCTACTTTCAGATATTTACGGCAATGTCCGTTTTTCTGCTGATCAAATTATCCTCTCTCCCAAAGTACAAGGCGTTATATCTTTTAAACGCATTCAAAATTTTGGTCGCATTTGATATCTTGTCCATTGGCCCAACCAGCTGTACGAAAAACTAAGCGCGAAAAGGATTGTTGTTGTAATTCAAGCGGCCCTCGTCTGAGTCTTAAAAGTCATATATCTCACAGAATTTGAGGAGATGGATCGCAAAGATTTACTTTAATTTTTTAAACAACACGTATACTTCAACTTTTTTTCTCTAAATTCTTTGAAACGCGTGTATTTGTATTGGGAAGAGACTTGGAGCAAGGGCCGCTTGGCTAAGCATCGAAGAGCGCTGTGATTGGACGGTTCGTGCGTGCTCCGGACACCTGGAAAAGAGGGTGTTCACAAAATATTGAGCTTAATTATAAAAACGTATAGCTGTCCTTATAACGAGACGCCAAAAACGGTTTTCCTGCTCTGTCTACGTTTAGGCGTCCCATTTACACGGAAATATGCTATCCGGACCAAAAGTCACCAGGGAAAAACTCCTAGCCGTGCAAATTAAAGAGACGGTTTTGTGTAACTGGTATGAAGTGGTAAATTTTTTTTCGCTTAAAATTTCGTCCGGTGTCGTGTAAGGCCAGCCTAAAAGAGACTCTAATGCTGAAATTTTTAGTTTCCACGTACTTTCCGAAAAAAAAAGGAAAATTCCAAGTGCTCTTTATTAAGCAGTAATTGTAAGACAGTGAATAATAAGGACACAATCACCAGGAAACTTTAATGAAAAGGAGTTCGTTACCTGGTTACAAATTACCGGCAAATTGTTTACTGCAGAAAGTTTCTAATCATGTCTGGTTGATTAATGTGAGGTTAAAGAAGTGACCTGTAAATACTGCTATCGTTTTTCATGTGGACTCAAAGACCTGAATTTTTTTTTGAGGGTGGGATTTTTTTTCGTTGAAGTGCGACCAGCGATGTTCGATGTCTCGTTTGCCAACTAACCAGCCAACTAACCATTTCAACAGCCGTTAATCAAAGAACGAAATAAATCCTCTAATCTTCTAAAATCTTTAATTTATTCTTAAGATTTCTCTCAAAAATGTAATATTTTTAGTTTGGTTATTGTATTGACGGCTGACGAAATGCTAATCACAGTTCTTCATTACACACATAAATATTGAAGGAAAAAACCACACAAATAAATTGGTTTGTACTTAATAAAGTACTAGTGGTTGTAGAATATTATCAAGAGTGCATACATCGTTTTCGAACTATATTTTTCATTTACCATCGCAACCATCTGTCTCTCTACTCCTCTTGTTAAAAAGCACCGAGACTCCAGTTAGATGCGTTTCAAGAACTCTTCATTATTATTATTATTATTATTATTATTATTATTATTATTATTATTATTATTATTATTATTATTATTAATATTATGATTAAAAGAGAGGGAAACTTCTTAATATCGCGCGCGCCATGTGAATTCCCGGTTGGGCTAGTTTAGCATTCGCATAAATACAATTTTCGTCCACCCTACTCCAGTGCGTCAAAAATTGTGTGCTTCGTCCAAACCTGGAAGTAGAGAAAACATATAAAGATTTTTGGGGAAAAACAGAAATTTCGCGTCTTTAATTTTTGAGTGTTCAACAGCTTCAGTCGTTTTTTTTTCAGAGAACAGAACATAGCCAATCCTGATCTTTTTGCTTTATCTAATAGATTTTGTCGAAAAAAGTGAGAAAAATCGACAAAAAGTATATTGATTTTGAGCGGCCGCGCACACGTCCACGCCATCAATAAAATTAAAAACCAAACGACTTTGGATGCTAAAAATAGCCCGACCGGGAATTCACATGGCGCGCGCGGTATTGCGGTATTAAGAAGTTTCCCTCTCTTATTTATGGTCTCTTGATATCATACATGTAAGAAAAATACAAACGATAAACAAGTTTAGTTTGTAGTGGCTTAAGTAGTGTAAGCTTTCGAGTAAACCACCAGTTATAACCAATATTTGCTTGGCAACATATCTTTCTAGTAAAAATCAAGTATTGATTGTATGCTTGCTAGGCAACGATATCAGGCCTTAAAGTTATGTAAGAGTATTGAAATAATCGCGAATTGTAGAACATGAAGTTAATTGACTTCATCCATCGTTTCTGATAGCTTGGTAAGAAACGTTTATAGAGCTCGAGGTAGTGATTTCTTCTGTCTGTCGTTTCTCGCCTGCTCCAGTAACAAGTGATATCAGATCATGTCATGGATAAAGGTTGTCAAATGAATTTCAGTCAAAGCCAGTACTATAGGTAACATGCATAGTACTCACTACGAGACTAACTCCATCGTCAATCTCAACCCTGGTTTCCCCCTATATTTTCAATCCGTCTTCTATGTATACTGCTTGGCTGTGTCTTGTGTTGAAGCACGGGTGGCGTAGCGGTGAAAGCGCTCGCCTCTCACCAATGTGACCCTAGTTCGAGTCCCGCCGACCCGGGATTCGAGTCCCGCCAGGCTCGGTGTTGTAAGTGAGTAGAGTTTCTAGCTGGTTCTCTTCTGTGCTTCGAGGGGTTTTTGTCGGGTTCCCGTTTATTTCTCCCCCCACAAAAATCGACTTCTAAATTGATTTCCAATTCGATCATGGAACGAGGGTTACTGGATTGGCTGGCCTGTCCCCTCGTCTAGGTGGTCCTGTCCCTTGGAGTCTTTCTCTGACCCTTTGAAGCTTACATATATTCTTTATTTGGCTATTTTCCAGGTATTAGCCTCATTATCCAACATCAATGGCTATCGAACTTCTCGAGCTTCATTACTACCAAGCCATCTCTGTCTTTCTGTCTGTGGTTTGTTTTTTGGCCTTGGTGCTCAACAGTAGCGTGATTATCGTCTTCTTAGGCAATCGATCAGCATTACTGATACCATCCAATTACTTATTACTGAGCATGGCTTTCTCTGATGTGCTGAGGGCCATACTAGTTCTGCCCGTTGCTGTATATGCCAATTACAATTATTTGTGGATGGTTGATGAATCTATCTGTCAGTACATTGCGTTTGCATCGACACTTCTCGGCTTATCATCAATGGTTCATTTAGTTTCGTTAGCATTACAACGATGGATCACTATCAAGAGAGCTTCCCTAGAACAAATTCCTGAAAGGAAAATGGCCACTTTTGTTGTTGGACTATGGCTGTTTTCGTTGATGTGGAGCTTGTGTCCTCTTATTGGGTGGTCATCTTTTGGGCCAGAACCCGGGTATGCTGGGTGCGCAATTAACTGGCATCCCTCTGCACCAAGTGACAAAGCATTCATTGTGTGTTTGTTCATATTCTTTTTCTTTTTACCAGTTGCTATAGCAACGTTTTGCTATATCAGAATTTACGTTGAAGTACGAAAAATGGCCAAGAACGCTGTCCAAAGATGGGGCACCGTGGCAATTCCAACACAGCAAACACTTCAAGCCAAAGCTAGGACCGTTAAAATGTCATTGGTGATGCTGCTCGCCTTTTTGGTTGCTTGGACTCCCTACGCTGTTGTATCCATGTATTCAAGCTTCACGCCAGTTATCATCTCTCCTTTACTTAGTACATTACCAGCGTTATTTGCCAAGTTCTCCACATGTTATAATCCAATTATCTTTTTCTTCATGTATTCTAAATTCAGAAAGGCGGGCAAAGAGATGCTTACAAAGTTCTTCGTAACCAACAATCCCATTGTGAATAGACAAAGGGTCGTAGTACTACCTCTTGAACCTCTTCCTCCAGCACATAACAGCCGCGTTCAGATCCAGGACAATGAAAGCAATCAAACTCATGTAAAACATCAAGACAATAACGTCTAAACTCATTACTAACATTCTCAGGATGTTTGCAATTTACGAAAAATTCCACAGGTGGGAAGCACAGGTGGTGTAGCGGTGAGAGCGTTCGCCTCTCACCAAGGCGACCCGAGTTCGAGCCCAACCGAGCTCGGTGTCATATATGTGAGTAGAGTTGTTTGTTGGTTCTCTCCTGTTCTTCGAGGGGTTTTTCGGGTTCTCCGGTTTTTCCTCCCTCCTCAAAAATCAACTTCTAAATTCCAATTGGAATGCAGTGGAGTAAGAGCACTCTGTGGATTCCACTGTTAATTCTCATTTATTTATCATTTATGTTTATTATATGATTATCAATGAAATACCTATATTTCTCTATTTCAAAAATGTGATATTTTCACATGTGTTGAAAATTCGCTGCGCTCACCGTGAGAGATCTTTTCAACACTCGAAGATAAAATTCGTATCTCCGCGCGCCCATGTAATATCCTCTATATTTAAAATCCGGAAATCTTGTTTTGGAAACGCTATTTTGGCTGGACCAACTAGAAAATTCCCAAAATGATCGGATCATCTGAAAAGGTAGCCTTCTTTTCCCAGTCGGAACTTTCGGATAGACAGCTCGTGTACCATTTCCAGCTGATCTGAAATATGATGTAGTAATGACGTCACTGCAAAACTGAGGTGTCATGAAGACTGCGAAAATTGACTTATAAAAGTTTATATCTGAGATAAATCTAGAGTTTGAGGAGAATATTTTGATATTTTTTATACATTTACTATGATATTCATTATTGAGTGGGAGAATAAAGTAAGAAAATAACCGTTTCCCGACTTGCTGGGCAACTAAGGACGACTCCTCAGTTTTGCAAACTTTCTCGATTCTGATTGGTTAATGTTTTCTTCAGATCAGCTGGATACACGTTCGTTCCATACGGTTTCATACCAGTTCCAGGCCTTCAATAATCACGGGCAATCATGACAAAGCCCGGCATGGGTACGATACCAAAATGTCCTGGACTTTTTCGCAAATGGTACACTCTCAATATCCTGGGATTCAGACGTTTCATGGCTTGTTGCGAAAATGCTTTTTTGCTGCCGTCAATCAAAACTAATCAGTCGGTACCTTTTATATGTTTGACTGGCGGCAGGCTGTGAAAAACTCGCGACCACCGAGTTCGCACAATATTGATGATTGTGGTAATCATTGTACATAATATCGTACATATATAATTTCTCGTGTTACAGTGTATACGGCTTTTTCCTCTGTGGGAATTCCTTTTCTAAAAGAAGTACACAATTGATTTTTTAAGATTCAAATGGCATGCATGTTCCCAGTAATGAATCCGCATGCTCGGGTGTTACGAACACCTAGCTAGAGCAGATTTCGTATGAATGTACGGTTTCTGCGCGGCGCGGACGCAGCACCGATTGTCGAATGTTTTTATACACGGCACTGACACGGTCACGGCAAGGCGTGGTCCGTGCCGTAAGGTTTTCAAAGTCATACGAAAACTGCTCAACTGTTGCCGACGCTCGTTATAATGGACAGCAAGTGATAGTCCCGATAATGTCTGCTATAGACCCCTTGCAGCACGTTGGAATGCAGCTCAATTTGGAGGACAAAACAATAGATTCCAATTCTCAGGAGATTGAAATTATTTTGTTTTGTCCTCCAAATTGGGCTGCATTGACGTCACGTCACCGAGAGCTAGTCGAATTGAATGTACATATAATTTTCGTCGACGGATGCTTTTTTGTTTTGATATTTTACTTGATGATTCCAGTATCAAAGAATGTGTTGAATAGACCTCTTTAGCTTGGGTGGTTTGTTTTCCCATTTCAGACCACCCTAGAGTATCATTTCTTTGTTTAATGGTTGTGCATGAGAAGACACATGAATATGATTACAACTCAAACAAAGAATCTTATTCTCAAAACCACGTGTCATTCCCTAGAGTACCATTTCTTTGTTTAACGGTCGCACATGTGAAGACACATGAATATGGATACAACTCAAACAAAGAATCTTATTCTCAAGACCACGTGTCATTCCCTAGAGTACCATTTCTTTGTTTAACGGTTGTACATGAGAAGACACATGAATATGGATACAACTCAAACAAAGAATCTTATTCTCAAAAGAATGACACTTGGTCTGAAATGGGAAAACAAACCACTCAAGCTAAAAAGATCTATAATTTTCTACCTATAAAGCATAGTCTAATAAAACTCCTGACTTCTGAAGTCTGATGAGCACTGTAAGAATGACTGGCCTGTAGTTTTGCAGGGACGGGCGGATCTACCTCAAAAAATGACGGTTACCATGATCCAAAATTTGTAACCAAAAAAAACTCCCAAACTTTCGAGAGAAAAAAGAAGATAATAAGAAGAGTAAAGAAGAGTAGGAAAAGTTCAACGAAATATCCATTTTGTAATTTCGAAAGTTCAAACGCTGTAATTTTTTGGCCGTTTTCTGAACCGACAGTTGTACTTTTTATAAGAATCGTAGCTCTAAATGAGCCATGTTACTGCTACAGTGGAACCCGGTTAATACGGCCACCTAAGGAACAGACCAAAGTGGCTATAAAAACCGGGTGACCGTATAGCGGGGTTCCTCTGTACTTTGTAAATCTTGACCGTTTTCTGCAAAACGGTGAGCTGGTCCGGATCAGCGCTTGTTTTTAATGAGAAATAACAATGTTATTTCAAAACTACAGGTGGTTGTACTCATACTCGACAGCAACCTGTTATAACTTACGCCTATCACGTGACTTACTGGTCATTCACCGATCCACAGCTCGTCGCAGATTTTTCCTTGATTAAAACCCAGTAAAAATGATTCAAAAATGTCTTCATTTATCGAAGATAAATTTAAATAACATGTAAAGATATATACGGATGCATACACTGTAAATACTTTTGCTATCGTTGACATGGCAACAATAAAATCATTATCTATGTATAGCAGATGTGATCTCAGCCAGTTATCATCTTTACGAACACTTTAGACTTATACACTGTACGACCTTTAAATATAAAAGGCTGTGCAAATGTAAGTTTGATTAAAGTTGAATAAACGGCCAACCGCCAGCTGGCAACCATTGTTCATTGCGTGACCATGTCGGATGAAGACGACGACAGCAGCATAGCGAGTAAAGAGTACCTGATCAAGTTCTTAGCGCTAGGAGATTCTGGTGTTGGGAAGACGAGCTTGCTCTACCAGTACACGGACAGTAGGTTCAATCCTCGTTTCGTACCAACGATAGGAATTGACTTTAGAGAAAAAAGAGTGGTATGTATTTGATTTCAACTACTTGCATTAATCGTACAATAATTTGTGAAAACACGTACAATTTCACTCTACTATTGCCCTATTTCACTATGACGTCACGGCTTGTTTACATGGACAAGAATAATATTTAAAAAAATTAAGCCAAAATCACTCCTTTCGTTAGGGATTCTTAGTGTAGTATTTTGCTGTTCTCATATTTCACCATCTCATGAAACCAAATTTTATTGTGATTTTATTTGCATTGCTGTTATTTCGTCCCTTCTGGCGACCATGCATATATGATTCCTTATACATTATATTATTTTTATGTTTTGACAAGATGCAGATTTTTGATATGAAGTTTCGAAAACAAAATAATTACAACCTTATATAATACAGAGATCAAAAAATAAACTTTTTTATCGAAAAGGTTACTAATATTCACGATAGACACAATTAGGCTAGGGCTTTATTTTCATATTGTAATGCAAATTAGCCATGCGGTCTTCCAGGGGCAAACAATGGGAGAAGAGAGCAATTTTAAAAGATCGACTCACCCTAGAAATAAATATTTTTTTAAACTATCCCCAAAAAAATTGCATGTATATTTTGGAACTGTTACATTTGTTTCTGAATTGGCAAGTATCCAAGCCTCTTTCATACTGTTCAATTGCTTACAATCAATCACGTGACTTTTCTGGATTTGACTAGGGTGGGGAGGGGCAACTAGTGATTCTTAAATCAAATCATATCAAAATAACTCCTCAAGGTATTCTATCTGACTATTTGTACAACATGAAACCAGAAAACAAGATACACAGACAACCTCCAACATTCTCCATGTCAGTTAAAATGGAGATACTACCGGAAGTGACGTCTATTGATAGTATTAAAGTGACTGATTCAAAACAACAACAACCCATTATCAACAACACAACAGTGTCAGTGATTGGTGAGGCAACTTAGTGGAATTCTAGGCCGACTGTTTGCTTCCATTGATCTGATGCTCGAATAAGCTAAGACGATATAAGCTTTGTATCTTATGGGAGGTTTCACGGATGACGTATTTCCGGTGGCATATAGATGCTGGCCGTCAAATTTTATCAGTCCTGGTTGCAAGAGACAGCAAATTTGTTCTTGTTAAGTCTACAGAATTTTGCAAAAAAACATAAGTTTTTGTAATGCACTTGAAAACACAACCCACTAGCCTCGATTTGATCACCACTTTTGCGCACACCTTCCAGATATGAATATGTAATGATGAATGAAAAATCGTTTTTTCTCCCCTGTACGACATGTTCGCTTGACACGATAGCCTTTGCACTGTGTTTTTAAGAACGTTTAGGGACAAAGTCAAAATAATTGTCCTCTTACGTGACCCGGTTTGGAGGGGAGGGGTGGTGTTACCCGGTACCCACCACCTCTGGAAGTGAAATCCTATATTTTGTACACAAATATCTCCAAAACTAAAAGTCAAATCGTAGAAGTGAATGTATTGTCTGTTTGGATGTATTCTAAACAACGTATTTGTGGATAGAAATAGTCACTACTGACACCCATCATCGAGCATTTCAAGAGGTCTCTGGGGGGGGGGGGGGGGGGGGGAGGGGGTAGGGGGTATTTACCGGTACCCACCACCTAAACCAATAAAATCGCATCCCTATTTTGGACAATTGTTTTGACCTTGTACCTTAGCATTTGCTAATTAAAGACTGCGGAGCGTCTCCCTGAAAAGTTTGGTTTGTCCCCCCCCCCCCCCCCCCCCCCCCCCCTCCCCTCCCCCCCATTCTCAAGCCTCCCGCCTTCGCGTCATTCCGTCATTCCGTCATTTCGGAATGGCGCTCTTTAGACAAATATTTATTATTATCATATTTCTTTTTTATTAATACTCGTATAGCATCTAATACACAAAAGTTAATTTTGCCGCCCTCGGATCTATAAAACATTACACCTCAGTTTCATCCAATCACGATCCTCGTTATATCGTATATATCCAATCAGCAGGCTCGTTATATGCGTAGATTATTATGTATGAAGTTCGAGTCCAACATTCAAAATGGCGGACCCAGGAGGTGATTACGATTATCTACTAAAATTCCTCGCTCTTGGGGACTCTGGCGTTGGAAAAACGAGTATTCTTTACCAATACACAGATGGATCGTTCAATCCTAAATTCATATCAACTGTGGGGATAGATTTTAGAGAAAAACGAGTCGTAAGTAAAAATATATTCCTGTTCGAAGAAGGAAGGAAGGGCGACCACTTGCATCATTGAACACAAAAACATTATAATTACTGGCTTGTAGTTTATTCAATTTTAGTAGAAATGCCTTGAATTCAATATCTAAAAGATTAACCTTCAATTCTAAGCTTTATATCGTGAATAATAGCATATTTATTATTGCTGTATGTAAATCTGTTCGTCTAGAATTTTTCAGCATTGAAGTCAGAGCAGCTGGTTTTTTTTCGCTGATCAAAACAACTGATTATCATCTCGTCAAAAAATACAAATCCTTCTTTTCTACGCTGTATCTTGTATATTTAAACTAGTTTAAAATATACCAAATAATGCAGCCTCTTAGATTTGTGTGCTCAATCGAACATTTGTAATAGTTTTTGACATTTCTACAATAAACCCGTCAAATTTGTGTTCGTGTTTTTCAACCTTATTATTTCTCCAAGCTTTGCTTGTATTTTTGTTATATTTTATTCTGTGGTCCCCTTGCTTTCAAAATTCAAACTGTGTTCTTATATGTTACTTATTATTCTTAAAGTATTCAATTTTTATCAATTAAAAATTATTTAAAAATTATTTAATTTTGAAATTCCTTGAAAATCTTTAGAAAGCATTTCACCTGGTTCAGCTAGTTAATTATTGTTTAAGTATTTCCTCTGTGATTGTGCAAATTTATTTATTGTCATACACGCATCAAGCATTCTGCACTACTGCTCTAAGGGCATGCTCGGGATTAAAAAGTGAGATAAATATTTTGTAAAACATGTTATATTTTAGTTGTATTTTTCTTGTCAAACACAATTTTCATTAAATATTCAAGATCATGTACTGTTAAGTGAATTTTGAGTCAAATATACCAAGAAATTGCATATTTTACAAAATATTATCCCACTTTTTAATCCCCTGAGCATGTGCTTAGAGCAGGTAGCATGAAATGCTTGATGCGTCTATTAATTGTGTAAGCAGTTCTTTAATATAATATGCCTAACAAATACTTTCCTGTGGGGGAGGGGGGTAGTACTTCCAGAAATAACGTTATTCATTTCTCGAGCCTGCGCCTCAAGGGTATATAACGTTGTGACCAACTTTTGACGTCATATGGTAAATAAGAGAACATACCATGCTAAACTATCAGAAATTTGTTAAATTATTTTCTCTCGTTTGTGTATAGGTTCATCACCCTGTTAGTAGCGATGGAGTACGTTCAACAAGAGGGCAGAGAATTCACTTGCAGTTATGGGACACAGCAGGACAAGAAAGGTACTATGTTCAACTCTAAAGGCTGGTTCACACTTGACATATAAGCACGTATAAGCATAAGAAAATGAAAACCAAAAAATATAATATAATATAATTTTAAAAAATATTAAAAAAAAAAAAAAAATGAAAACATTTTCATTTTATGTTGAAAAAATTCAAGTTTGAACCGGTACAACATAACAATTCTTATGCTTATGTCTATGCTTAAATTGCTTATTATTATACATTTTACTCACTATCTTGCTTCTACTTGACCAAGAGCCCTCAGCCAATCCCTGATATCGTGTGAACTCGACATGATAAATGTATTATCTGTAGGTTTTCCCTACAGATAATACATTAATGTTATCATGTTGAGTTCAAAGGTTACAATTATGAAAATGGAAATACGTTTGCTATTTTTTTGAAAGCAGAATTAAATCTTTATGCTTAGTTTACAAAATGTATAATAAAACAATTATTGAATTTGGTTTTCGCATGATATCGTAAATATCAAGACCTCGGCTGTTTTATCCGCCTCAGCCTAGGGCTCAGGCAGATAACACGGCCTTGGTCTTGATAATTTAGGATATCATGCTCAACCTCATCCAATAATGTGAAGTGTGAACCCGGTTTAAACAAACAATTAACGGTTCCGACTTAGTAACTGTTGCTATGCCCCAAAAGCTCAGTAAATACTCCAGTTTCCAGCTCTCTGTTGCTCAGGCTAAACTTTGATTCCGTATGAAATCATTTTAAGTATAAATTTATGCATTTTAGTGAAGGTCTGTGGAATTTCAAAGTGTTTGTATTGTTGGAGTTGTACATTCTTTACTTTATCGTTGGTATTTGTGAACATTCTGACACTGAAATGAGGCTAACCCTGAGTAAATGAGTCTGTAATCAAGGAACATAGTGGTATTGTACAAATTGGAAAATGGTTTATTAGCTAGAAATTCTCTCATAATTGAAAATTATGGATTACGGAAAGTTGATTAAACATTGTTTCAATTGTTTATTTTCCTGTGAAAATAAAATAAAATTGCTTGTTATCTTTGTAGTATTCTTTAGAACAGAGAGAGCCGGAACCATGAATAGGGCTTTTTACCTGGGGTGTAATGTATATAGGATATTACATGGTCGCGCGGAGATACAAATTTTATTTTCGAGTGTTGAGTGAGCGAACGAGTGAGAGATAATATCAGTACGAAAAGATAAAATTTGTATCTCCAAGCGGCCATGTAATGTTCTGTTTATTATATGAAATCTTCAATGAAAAATAATGGAGAATTTGAGAAGCTGAGCAAAAAGTTGAAATTTGACACCACCAGTGTTGATATAAATGGTATCTCCACTGGCCACTGGTGGGAGTGGGGATATCAATTTTATCATTTTGATGTCACTGACAATATCACACTCTATTTCATATGATAAAAAAATTGTGTTTTCCCATTTCAGGCCACGTATACATGTCATTCTCTTGAGAATAAGATTCTTTGTTTGAGTTGTATCCATATTCATGTGTCTTCTCATGCGCAACTGTTAAACAAAGAAATAATACTCTAGGGAATGACACGTGGTCTTGAGAATAAGATTCTTTGTTTGAGTTGTATCCATATTCATGTGTCGATCTTCTCGTGCGCAACCATTAAACAAAGAAATGATACTCTAGGAAATGACATGTGATCTGAAAATGAGAAATCATTACCCTAAGCTGAAAAGGTCTTGACTATTATAATAATAATAATAATAATAATAGCTCAAAATATATGTATGAAATTATAATTTAAAGCAATTGAATTCAGTTTTCACAGGATATCATAAATTATTAAGACCTCTGCTAATTTATCTGCATCGGCCTACGGCTTCGGCAGATAACACTGCTTTGGTCTTGATAATTTACAATATTATGCTCACCTCATCCAATAATTTTTAATGGTGATTTTTCAGATTTAGAAGTCTAACTACAGCGTTTTTCCGTGATGCTATGGGATTCCTGTTGGTGTTTGATCTTACAAATGAACAGTCCTTTGTTAATATCCGCAACTGGCTCAGTCAATTACAGACCCATGCTTACTGTGAAAATCCTGATATTGGTAAGATATTACTGCAATTCTCAATATTCTGCGAACTCGGTAGTTGCGAGTTTCTCATTGGAATTTAGTTTTTCACTGTTGCCAGTCAAAAATATAAAAGGTACCGACTGATTAGTTTTGATTGACGGCAGCGAAAAACCAATTTCACAACAAGCCGTTGAAATGCCCGAGTTCACAGAATATTGATAATCGCAGTAAAGTGCACATAACCTTTTTTCAATGCATTCAATACTGATTCTACATGGAGTAAATAGTTGAATGGTAAAATATTTCTTGAGTTAGGTGATATGCATCTTTAATATATGAAACTTTATACTTCTATGTTAGAGACTAGTATGGGAAAAAGTAGTGGGGCTAAGACTGGAAAAAATAAGACCCCCTTAGTAACCCACACAGGACTTCTAACCCTATCTCTTTGTTGTTGCAAAAGAAAATGGATACTTCCTTGTTTTCCATTGTGTTTATCACACGTCAGTAAACTACTGTGTGAATCAGAATTTTTATGTGCCATCTCCCCCCTTAAGCATGATTTTTTAATCACCCACCCCCCCCCCCCCCCATCACTCCCCTTTAGAATGGACTTTTATCACACAGCTGCCATGTTTATTCCCATGAGAGCAAAAAACCTTTACTTTAGTTGGAACATTGTGAAATGCCTCAAAGCGAGGGTAAGGGGGCCAAAGGGAATCAAAACATATTGTTTCAGTCAATATAGCCGCCGTATAATAAATGTGAATGTTTGTTTTATCAGTATTATTAGGGAACAAGGCTGACTTAGAGGACCAAAGGGTCGTGGATGAAGGAGAAGCGAAAACACTGGCTGATAATCTTGGTTTGAAGTATTTTGAAACAAGTGCGTCAACTGGACAAAATGTTACGAAATCAGTAGAAGCTTTACTTGATCAGGTTGGTCACTGTGGTCCTTGCAATCTACAGTTCTGTAACACTTATATTTATATGTATGCCTTGCAGCACATCGGAATGCAGCTCAATTTGGAGGACAAAACAATAGATCTATTCCAATTCTCAGGAGATTGAAATCTTTATTTTTTGTCCTTCAAATTGAGCTGCTTTGACGTCATGTGAAAGAGTTCAATATGTGATAGATAAAACATGAGACCTTTATGGGGATTTAAAATGGCAAGCCTTTTTAGCCCCATAAAGGTTGGACGCGAATGTTTTATCTCACTTCTCAAAGGTTTAGGATAGTTAGGTCATGTGTTACTTAAATTTTACATAAATTTTCAAGATAAAAGCACTCTTCGCCGAGAAAATCTTAGTTAAAGTTGTATGCAAATCAGGACGAATCTCTTGCCGATTTTCAATTTTCAAGATAAAAGCACTTTTCACTGAGAAAATCTTAGTTAAAGTTGTATGCAATTCAGGACGAATCTCTTGCCGATTTAAAAACTCGGTCATGGTTGTGATTTTCTATTGTGTTTGGCCTTATGAATATTAAAGGGGCACTTGGATGAAAATCAATGAAAATTGGAAATGCCTTGAAACTTGGTTAAACTTAATATCTATATGGCCCCAATAGTAGCCAAGCAACAAATTTTCTTCACAGTCAAAATTTGCGGATAAAAATTATATATTTTTTTCAGCATCTAAATTGTGAGTAAATGACGTCATTTACTCAACCCTATTGTTCTTTTAGTTTTTAAACCAAAATTTCTCAACTGCGAGTGACTCCCAGGCTAAAATTTTTGCCAATCTGGTTTTCATAATCATGATTGAGTCATATTATTCTTAAATACTCGAACTATTCGGACTTTCAAAATATGGGGTGTTTTCATCCAAGTGCCCCTTTAATGAATTTGATAATTACAACTATCACTCCCTGTAAGGGCCTGCTCTTCTGTGAGGTTCACATTCTATATTATCCTTTTTTAAATCCTTTGTATATTTTTCTACCTAAGTTGGATTTAATAAAGTTATTATTATTATTATTCACTATCTGTAGGTTATGATACGAATGGAGAACTGCGTAGACCAGGCAACACTACCTAACAATGTGTTCAATAACAATGCTAACAGAGGACCCAAACTTAGGGAAGTTGACGAGGCCAATGAGGAAACAAGCAATGGATGTTCCTGTTGATAATATGTATGGAATACCGCAATTAAGTTATTTATAAATACAAGTATTCATTGCGTTACTGCTATTTTCATAAACACACAAACTCTGTGGCTGTCAGTTGTCTGTTGAGATTTGGGTTTTCACTGCCGCCAGTTGAAAATATGAAAGGTACAGACTGATTAGTTTTGATTGACAACAGCGGAAAAAAAATTGCAGTGCACAGCTTGCAGCTGTTGAGTTCGCATGTTTATGAAAATAGCAGTGAAATCAAAGCCATTCAATGTTATTAACTTACAGTGCTTTTCAATAATAATGAACTTAAGTTAAATGGGATTCTTTAAAGATCCTGTGTTCGCGGTTAATGAATCATGTACAACCTTGCCTAAGAACACTCTAAAATACTAGCACTGACAATGCAATAACAGCCAGCCTATTCTGTCAGGGAAAAATTTCAAGTAACAATAATTCATGGTTCCAACTCAGACAATAGTGAACTAATCACCATTGCAGCAGTTTTCCCAGTGGAATTAAAATCTTGTCCCACAAACAACTACACAGTATCTGTAGAAACTGTCGGCCGCACAACGGCAAGGTGACGGTAGAGTAACGGTGGGTTGTCGAACAACCATGGCCATCAGACAGCCGTCAATCGGCCGACATGGGATCTGGGGTGCTGATCTTGCGTATTACCATCTGTTCTAAAGAGTACTACAAGGATTACAAGGTGATTTTATTTTAATTTTCACAGGACAGTAAACAATTGAAACAATTTATTAATAATTATCAATTTTCCATGATCAGAGTTTTTTTTAAAATTCTGAGATATTTTAGCTAAATTGTTGAGGTTGTGGGACATAGCAACGGTAACTAAGGAGATTCGGAACCATGAATGCATTCACTAAAAATAAAAATTAATTTTGACATTAACGTTGACATTAAAATTGAATAAATTAATTTTTTTGGTGAAAATGAAGCTTAAATGTTTCTGCAAAACAACAAGCTTAAATCTAATTTAACGTATGTCTTCAGCAAGGGCAAATAGTTGTTAGAATTTGAGGAAGAGATGGTTACTATTTAAATGTTAAATTATCATGATAATAGTTCCCTTCACAGTTCCCTCCGCCATCTTGAAAGGTTGCCGTGCCTTTGCATCAAAGCGAGAAATGGTGACCTTGCAATGATAGAGACCTTTTTAACACCTTGGACAATTATTCACATGTCTCTATCATTGCAAGCTCACTGTTCGTCTCGCTTTGATGCAAAGGCATGGCTACCTTTCAAGATGGCATAGGGAACTTCGAAGGGGACTATTCTATTTGATAATAATATATTGAAATGAATTATAACTCATTTCATTATTGTAATTTACTAGATTTGTGGACACATGATGCGATTTTTCATCCAACATTGCATGTGATGTTGCAAAAGCTAATTTGCACTATGTGACCACCCATGTGACATTGTTAACACACATTCAGATTTGTCGCACATGTCAAAAGCAGAACTCATTTCTACTTTTTGCAACATCACAGCAAATGTCGCATGGGTGGTCATATAGTGCAATCTCTAATTTCTGCAATGTTGGATGCAATGTTGGATTAAAAATTGCATTCAGGTGTTTGCAACTTTAAGGTACCTTAAAATATACTGTCTAGTCTTTGTAGTAGTTCACTTGGGGGTTGTAGCTATCCAATCATTGTAAATGACTGTATGACTAGGGATATAGTATTCTAGTAACATGTTAGGCTGGGGATCTGTTATTTAGACTATTTTTACTGGGGTGAAAACACACAATCATGTAACCTTACTGTTTGTGCCATATAGAGTAGATTTCGTATAAGTGTGAAAAGTCACGGCAGACAGCACTGTTATGGCACAGCACAATACAGCATCAAATGTTTTCATACACGGTACGGCACTGACACAGTCACAGCAAGGCATGGTCTATGCTGTAAGTTTTTCATTATTATAAGAAAACTACTCTAAACCTAGTGGCTTGTTTGGCAGATTTCACAAACATTATACAGGCACATTCAAGTTAGCTGTGCCCTGACTTACACGTAGATCAGCCCAGAGGTTGTTTCAGAGTTTGATCTGTGAGTTAGCTGTGCCGTGACTTAGATAAGCCCAGAGGTTGTTTCAGGGTTCGATCTGTAACTTAGTCTTGCCCTGACTTAGATCAGCCCAGAGGTTGTTTCAGGGTTCTATCTGTAACTTAGTCTTGCCCTGACTTAGATCAGCCCTGAGGTTGGTTCAGTCAGGGTTCAGTCTGTAACTTAGTCTTGCCCTGACTTAGATCAGCCCAGAGGTTGTTTCAGGGTTCGATCTGTAACTTAGTCTTGCCCTGACCTAGATCAGCCCATTGTTTCAGGGTTCAATCTGTAACTTAGTCTTGCCCTGACTTAGATCAGCCCAGAGGTTGTTTCAGGGTTCTATCTGTGAGTAGCTGTGCCCTGACTTAGATCAGCCCAGAGGTTGTTTCAGGGTTCGATCTGTAACTTAGTCTTGCCCTGACCTAGATCAGCCCATTGTTTCAGGGTTCAATCTGTAACTTAGTCTTGCCCTGACTTAGATCAGCCCAGAGGTTGTTTCAGGGTTCTATCTGTGAGTAGCTGTGCTCTGACTTAGATCAGCCCAGAGGTTGTTTCAGGGTTCTATCTGTGAGTTAGCCGTGCCCTGACTTAGATCAGCCCAGAGGTTGTTTCAGGGTTCTATCTGTGAGTTAGCCATGCCCTGACTTAGATCAGCCCAGAGGTTGTTTCAGGGTTCTATCTGTGAGTTAGCCATGCCCTGACTTAGATCAGCCCAGAGGTTGTTTCAGGGTTCTATCTGTGAGTTAGCCTTGCCCTGACTTAGATCAGCCCAGAGGTTGTTTCAGGGTTCTATCTGTGAGTTAGCCATGCCCTGACTTAGATCAGTCTATAGCTTTCAGGGTATCAATAAAATTTGAATTTGAAGGTCCTTGTCATCTCTGATAAATCTACCTATTACTAATTCAATAATGAACCATGTACTTATAAAATACTATTCGAATATAATGAGCAAATTGAAATAATGAAATAATGCCTGCTTGAGTTTGTTTTCTCAGTGATGTTTGTTCATCAAAAAAGTGCTTTACAAGAGAGTAAAGTTTTAGATTGTAATACTGGAATATTTCATAGTTTATTGTGGAATGTTACAGTCAAACTAAGAAAACCGTGAACACCTAAAATATGTCTGGAATGTTTATGTGTTTGATCACAGCGCAGTCACGCAAAGTATTTTATTGTTTAAAAGTTTCAAACTCCATATTTTCGTTTTATTCTCGTGAAATTAGAAGTTTCTATTCGAAACAGATGGATACACGAGAGAAGGATTCAATACAATATTTTTTCATGGTGGTGGGAAACATCTTATTTACAAGCAACGGTCTAAATAAACATTCCAGACATATTTTAGGTGTTCACAGTTTTCTTTTTTTTCTTTTTTCTTTTTTCTTTTTTGACTGTAATAGTACAATATGGAAAGAATGAAAACAAGATAAATAATGATATTATCTTACTAGAGTAGTATTTAATATTTAACATTTTAGCAGGGTATCTGTAATGTACTAATAAAGCCTCAGGATTTTGCTTGCTATGTAATAGCTAGTCCCCTTCACTGTCCCATGTACCATCTTGAAAGGTAGTCTAAAGACACCTTTCATGTAGCATCAGAGCAGCTCAATTTGGAGGACAAAACAAAAGAATTTCAATCTCCTGAAAATTGGGAACTTATAATTGAAATCTGAGGCTCCATGCTAAATGCTCAGTGATTCGTGACAGGAGAAAAGAATAAATTGGATTGAGCAAGGAGCCTCGTACTGAAACCTTTGTGCGTGGCAAGCGAAGCATATCTTGGAGGTGGGCTATTGATCGAGCTGCATTCTGAAGTGCTGCAAGAGGTTTATTATCTGATTTTGATAATTCCATGTCGCAACTGTTGTCTTGATCACCTCGTAGCAATTAACACTGACAGTGAAATCTACTGAAAATTAAGTCAAAAGACAGCAACAGAAAATATTTGCGATGCTTTCAACACGTTGAGTGGAATATTCCACCAATTCTTGTTCCTTTTAAGGCCAGTTCATTGTATATCTTAACTGCCTGTTCTGTTAAACAAACATGTACTTGTATTCCTTGTTCTTTAGCATAATCCACAGTAGATTCAGGTACCTAGGAAAACAGTGATTTATTATTAAGAATAACAGTCTGTACTCAGGATTGGTTTAGATGTCAAATTTCACATGCCAAATCTAATGCAAATGAGGAAATTTAACCTATTGTTCGAATTCCTTCGCATTTGATTCAGCAAATGAAATTTGACATCTAGACCGGGCAATATTCTAACATTTAAACAGTATAATGTGTGGTACTTCCAAAAAAATATCAATACCCACAATGGTGGCTTTGTACCATCACCTGATAGCAGCCATGACAGGATCAAGGCACAATAATACAGTGTTTTCCCTCTGGGAAACTGAATTCTTTCTCATGTAAATCAGATTAGACCAGATTCAATCGTTCCTGCTTCCTGTCATGGCTGCCATCCTGTAATAGTACTGTGCATGCAAAGCCTCTATTGAGGATATTTGTAAAACAATCTCCCAACCACCTCCAGCATTTCTGGAATTTCCAATTTATTTTTCTTACATACAAACAAATTTTGTTTTTCTCTGCATGCCACTCACCCCAGGGGAGGGTACTTCTGGTAGTTTCATACGGAGATGCTCCGCCCAGACTCTCGACCCCTTACCCTTCGATATACCAAATTTCAGCAAAAAGTTACCCCTTTTATATACTTTTTTTTGCCTGAAAAGGTACCCCTTTCATATACTTTTGAAGAAAAGCTACCCCTTTTTATGCCAAAATTCACAAATTCCCACCCCTTTTCTATACCTGCAGCCTGAAAAACATACCCCTTTCGGGCGGAGCATCCCTGTATAGTCAATTATAGGGAGTACCCCCCCCCCCCCCGGGCACTCACCCCCTGGAAATTTCCAATTTTTAGTTTCCCAGAGTGCTTTGTGGGCATTGATGCACATTGCTATTGTTTAAATTTGTGGCATTTGGGTCTATATATGAATGTACTGTATTGTTGATCCAAATTATGGCCCTGAAGTTACCTGAAGGACCCCCTGCATTCCTCGGCTGATTATCAAGGTATGAATGCCTTTGGACAGGATTTCCTTAACATCGTCTGGCTGTACTCCTGGATTGTGCTGTGATTACAAATTAATAAAATAATAAAAGATAAATAAATAGGCTTTAGCAGTGGCTACTCTATGGAGTAGCTATTTGTCCACTGAAATTCCAATTCGAATTTAGAAATTGTTTTTTTATGAGAGGGAGGAGAATAGACCTCTTTACCTTCATTGTTTGTTGTGCCCATTTCAGACCACGTGATGCCACTCTTGGGAGTTGATTCTTTCATGTGTAAAATTTCTAACAAAAGAACATTTCTCAAGGGAATGACGTGGTCTGAAATGGGCAATTTGCATACGAAGGTAAAGAGGTCTATTGGAGAACCCAGAGAAAAACCCTTGAAGCACAGGAGAGAACTAACAAACTCTACAGACATTCAACGCTGAGCCTTGGGGGATTTGAATCTTGGTTGAAATGGAGAGAGGTGAGCACTAAGCTCTCACCACTGCGTCACCACCTGTGCTTCAAACACATAAAATAACTGTAATAATTATTGCAGTTATAGATCATCTCATATTCTGATTGGTTTGGAACGTGTGCATTATGAGAGCACACATGCAAATCGGCCTTTATGAACCTTTGTTCCTGTTTCATTCCAATCCCATTCTCTACTGCCTCCCGGCCACAGTTTACAATCCTTGTATACTACATCTCCTACATACATCTTGCCCCATGACAACTGGTCCACAGTAGGGGAGGTGTTGGTCATCTTTTGTACCTACAGGGTCAGATAATGATAATAATAATGATAATAATAATAATGATAAATAATGATAATGATGATAATAATAATAATATTGATGATGATAATGATGATAATAATAATAATGATGATGATAATGATAATAATAATAATAACAACAATGTGATTGGTCGAGCAGCTAGTTTCATTTCCATTCTTAAGCAATAGAAATAAATAAATAAACAAACAAACAAACAAACAAATAAATAAATAAATGAATAAACAAACAAACAAATAAATAAATAAATAAATAAATAAATAAATAAATAAATAAATAAATAAAATAAATGTAGTTTTCAAGGCTTGTATACAGTGCATAGGGTTTACTCTATAAACATGTATTTACACACAAAAACGAGCAGATAAAGCAAGAGTACGTTGTACAGTATATAGGTGCACTAGTGTAGATCGATCTGCACCCCAGAGCTAATGTCCTGAATCGATATTATACACGCATTATTTTGAAAGAATATTGAGAATCTACGAATCTACCTTAGTATCCGACAAGCATCACAATAATTTGATCTAGATTTGGTCAGTAATACAATTGAGAAAAGACTCAATCTCTGCAAGAATGTTGATCAAATAAAAATTGACCCAATATCAGGTTATGATTATTATCTGATGACGTCATGTGTCTTGGACACAGGAAACCCAACCAGAAGAATTAGCCGAATTAAGAAAACGATAAATATGAAATACAATTTTCCGGCATATTTAGAAAGAAACTTTCTTAAAACAGCTAGAGATAAAAGATAAACTATTTCTATACTTAATTCCCTGGATAATGAATAAATTCCTAATCGTATTTTTTTAGAATTAGAAATAAAAAATAGAAAATAAAAAAATAGAAAAATAAAGTTAAAAATAGAAGTAAAATAAAATAAAATATTAAAAGAAGATAAAAAGAAGCGAAAGGAACACATTTGTATGGCACGATATATTTCTATATATTTATTTTATTTCATTACTATATTAGACTTTTCTATCTTTTTCTCATTCTGATTCTTGTCTCTATCATTGCAAGCTCACTGTTCGTCTCGCTTTGGTGCAAAGGCATGGCTACCTTTCAAGATGGCATAGGGAACTTCGAAGGGGACTATTCTATTTGATAATAATATATTGAAATGAATTATAACTCATTTCATTATTGTAATTTACTAGATTTGTGGACACATGATTTTTCATCCAACATTGCATGTGATGTTGCAAAAGCTAATTTGCACTATGTGACCACCCATGTGACATTGTTAACACACATTCAGATTTGTCGCACATGTCAAAAGCAGAACTCATTTCTACTTTTTGCAACATCACAGCAAATGTCGCATGGGTGGTCATATAGTGCAATCTCTAATTTCTGCAATGTTGGATGCAATGTTGGATTAAAAATTGCATTCAGGTGTTTGCAACTTTAAGGTACCTTAAAATATACTGTCTAGTCTTTGTAGTAGTTCACTTGGGGGTTGTAGCTATCCAATCATTATAAATGACTGTATGACTAGGGATATAGTATTCTAGTAACATGTTAGGCTGGGGATCTGTTATTTAGACTATTTTTACTGGGGTGAAAACACACAATCATGTAACCTTACTGTTTGTGCCATATAGAGTAGATTTCGTATAAGTGTGAAAAGTCACGGCAGACAGCACTGTTATGGCACAGCACAATACAGCATCAAATGTTTTCATACACGGTACGGCACTGACACAGTCACAGCAAGGCATGGTCTATGCTGTAAGTTTTTCATTATCATAAGAAAACTACTCTAAACCTAGTGGCTTGTTTGGCAGATTTCACAAACATTATACAGGCACATTCAAGTTAGCTGTGCCCTGACTTACACGTAGATCAGCCCAGAGGTTGTTTCAGAGTTTGATCTGTGAGTTAGCTGTGCCGTGACTTAGATAAGCCCAGAGGTCATTTCAGGGTTCAATCTGTAACTTAGTCTTGTCCTGACTTAGAGCAGCCCAGAGGTTGTTTCAGGGTTCAATCTGTAACTTAGTCTTGCCCTGACTTAAAGCAGCCCAGAGGTTGTTTCAGGGTTCAATCTGTAACTTAGTCTTGCCCTGACTTAGAGCAGCCCAGAGGTTGTTTCAGGGTTCAATCTGTAACTTAGTCTTGCCCTGACTTAGATCAGCCCAGAGGTTGTTTCAGGGTTCTATCTGAGAGTAGCTGTGCCCTGACTTAGATCAGCCCAGAGGTTGTTTCAGGGTTCTATCTGTGAGTTAGCCGTGCCCTGACTTAGATCAGCCCAGAGGTTGTTTCAGGGTTCTATCTGTGAGTTAGCCATGCCCTGACTTAGATCAGCCTAGAGGTTGTTTCAGGGTTCTATCTGTGAGTTAGCCATGCCCTGACTTAGATCAGTCTATAGCTTTCAGGGTATCAATAAAATTTGAATTTGAAGGTCCTTGTCATCTCTGATAAATCTACCTATTACTAATTCAATAATGAACCATGTACTTATAAAATACTATTCGAATATAATGAGCAAATTGAAATAATGAAATAATGCCTGCTTGAATTTGTTTTCTCACTGATGTTTGTTCATCAAAAAAGTGCTTTACGAGAGAGTAAAGTTTTAGATTGTAATACTGGAATATTTCATAGTTTATTGTGGAATGTTACAGTCAAACTAAGAAAACCGTGAACACCTAAAATATGTCTGGAATGTTTATGTGTTTGATCACAGTGCAGTCACGCAAAGTATTTCCATATTTTCGTTTTATTCTCGTGAAATTAGAAGTTTCTATTCGAAACAGATGGATACACGAGAGAAGGATTCAATACAATATTTTTTCATGGTGGTGGGAAACATCTTTTTTACAAGCAACGGCCTAAATAAACATTCCAGACATATTTTAGGTGTTCACGGTTTTCTTAGTTTGACTGTAATAGTATAATATGGGAAGAATGAAAACAAGATAAAATTAATAATGTTATTATCTTACTAGTAGTATTTAATATTTAACATTTTAGCAGGGTATCTGTAATGTACTAATAAAGCCTCAGGTTTTTGCTTGCAACATAATAGTCCCCTTCACTGTTCCATGTACCATCTTGAAAGGTAGACTATGGACCCCTTTCATGTAACATCAGGGCAGCTCAATTTGGAGGACAAAACAAAAGAATTTCAATCTCTTGAGAATTGAGAACTTATAGTTGTATATGTGAGGCTCCGTGCTAAATGCTCAGTGATTCGTGACAGGAGAAAAGAATAAATTGGATTGAGCAAGGAGCCTCGTACTGAAACCTTTGTGCGTGGCAAGCGAAGCATATCTTGGAGGTGGGCTATTGATCGAGCTGCATTCTGAAGTGCTGCAAGAGGTTTATTATCTGATTTTGATAATTCCATGTCGCAACTGTTGTCTTGATCAGCTTGTAGCAATTAACACAGTGAAATCTACTGAAAATTAAGTCGAGAGACAGCAAGAGAAAATATTTGCGATGCTTTCAACACGTTGAGTGGAATATTCCACCAATTCTTGTTCCTTTTAAGGCCAGTTCATTGTATATCTTAACTGCCTGTTCTGTTAAGTAAACATGAACTTGTATTCCTTGTTCTTTAGCATAATCCACAGTAGATTCCGGTACCTAGAAAAATAGTGATTTATTATTAAGAATAACAGTCTGTACTCAGGATTGGTTTAGATGTCAAATTTCACATGCCAAATCTAATGCAAATGAGGAAATTTAACCTATTGTTCGAATTCCTTCGCATTTGATTCAGCAAATGAAATTTGACATCTAGACCGGGCAATATTCTAACATTTAAACAGTATAATGTGTGGTACTTCCAAAAAAATATCAATACCCACAATGGTGGCTTTGTACCATCACCTGATAGCAGCCATGACAGGATCAAGGCACAATAATACAGTGTTTTCCCTCTGGGAAACTGAATTCTTTCTCATGTAAATCAGATTAGACCAGATTCAATCGTTCCTGCTTCCTGTCATGGCTGCCATCCTGTGATAGTACTGTGCATGCAAAGCCTCTATTGAGGATATTTGTAAAACAATCTCCCAACCACCTCCAGCATTTCTGGAATTTCCAATTTATTTTTCTTACATACAAACAAATTTTGTTTTTCTCTGCATGCCACTCACCCCAGGGGAGGGTACTTCGGGTCGTTTCATACGGGGATGCTCCGCCCAGACTCTCGACCCCTTACCCTTTTCTATACCAAATTTCAGCAAAAAGTTAACCCTTTTATATACTTTTTTGCCTGAAAAGGTACCCCTTTCATATACTTTTGAAGAAAAGCTACCCCTTTTTATGCCAAAATTCACAAATTCCCACCCCTTTTATATACCTGCAGCCTGAAAAACATACCCCTTTCGGGCGGAGCATCCCTGTATAGTCAATTATAGGGAGTACCCCCCCCCCCCCCGGGCACTCACCCCCTGGAAATTTCCAATTTTTAGTTTCCCAGAGTGCTTTGTGGGCATTGATGCACATTGCTATTGTTTAAATTTGTGGCATTTGGGTCTATATATGAATGTACTGTATTGTTGATCCAAATTATGGCCCTGAAGTTACCTGAAGGACCCCCTGCATTCCTCGGCTGATTATCAAGGTATGAATGCCTTTGGACAGGATTTCCTTGACATCGTCTGGCTGTACCCCTGGATTGTGCTGTGATTACAAATTAATAAAATAAAATAATAAAAGATAAATAAATGGGATTTAGCAGTGGCTCCTCTACAGAGTTATTAAGGTATGAGACCTGGGTAAAGTGGCTGTCGTTTCTACAAAAAAACTTACACTGTATCCAATACACCAATAAAAATAGTACTTCATAATCAATATATATATATATATATATATATATATATATATATATATATATATATATTTTTTTTTTACAATTACAAGTCAAAAGTGTGAAACTTCACACCTAAGGTGTCAAAAAAACACAGGCAACCCAAGGCTCTTTTTCAGTAATTCATTAATATCTGTCTAGAAAATTTAAAAATAAAAAAATTAACTTGGGCTATAAGAAATACATTCATATAAAGAACAATTTCGTCTACTGAAATTCCAATTGGAATTTAGAAGTTGGTTTTTGTGAGAGGGAGGAAAATTGGAGAACCCAGAGAAAAACCCTCGAAGCACACGAGAACCAACAAACTCTATAGATGTACAACTCCTAGCCTGGTGGGATTCGAATCTAGGTTGAAATGGAGAGAGGTGAGCACTAAGCTCTCACCACTACGTCACCACCTGTGCTTCAAACACATTATAAAATAACTGTAATTGCAGTTCATCTCATATTCTGATTGGTTTGGAGCGTGTGCATTATGAGAGCACACATGTAAATTGGCCTTTACGAACCTTTGTTCCTGTTTCATTCCAATCCCATTCTCTACTGCCTCCTGGCCACAGTTTACAATCCTTGTATACTACATCACCTACATGCATCTTGCCCCATGACAACTGGTCCACAGTAGGGGAGGTGTTGGTCATCTTTTGTACCTACAGGGTCAAATAATAATGATAATAATAATGATGATCATAATAATAATATGATGAAATACAAATGGATAAATAAATAAATAAATAAATAAATAAATGAATGAATGAATGAATGAATGAATGAATGAATGAATGAATGAATGAATGAATGAATGAATGAATGAATGAATGAATGAATGAATGAATGAATGAATGAATGAATGAATGAATGAATGAATGAATGAATGAATGAATGAATGAATGAATGAATGAATGAATGAATGAATGAATGAATGAATGAATGAATGAATGAATGAATGAATGAATGAATGAATGAATGAATGAATGAATGAATGAATGAATGAATGAATGAATGAATGAATGAATGAATAAATAAATAAATATGTAGATAAATAAACATGTATTTACACACAGAAACGACCAGATAAAGCAAGAGTACGTTGTAAAGTATATAGGTGCACTAGTATAGATCTGCACCCCAGAACTAATGTCCTGAATCGATATTATACACGTATTATTTTGAAAGAATATTGAGAATCTACGAATCTACCTTATTATCCGACGAGTCTCACAATATTTTGATGCAGATTTGGTCAGTAATACAATTGAGAAAAGACTCGATCTCTGCAAGAATGTTGATCAAATAAAAATTGACCCAATATCAGGGTTATGATTATTATCTGATGACGTCATGTGTCTTGGACACAGGAAACCCAACCAGAAGAATTAGCCGAACTAAGAAAACGATAAATATGAAATACAATTTTCCGGCATATTTAGAAAGAAACTTTCTTAAAACAGCTAGAGATAAAAGATAAACTATTTCTATACTTAATTCCCTGGATAATGAATAAATTCCTAATCGTATTTTTTTAGAATTAGAAATTAAAAATAGAAAATAAAAAAATAGAAAAATAAAGTTAAAAATAGAATACTCCAGTTTCACATTCGGTGCAAACCGCTGTTTTTGAAGAACACAGACTAGGCTTAGCCTCGTTTATAAGTCATCTATTCAAATACACCATTAAAAGTCTGTGGGATTGGTATTATTCAACTTGCACATTCTTTACATTACAGTTGGCTGTTGCTAATGATTTGCAAAAGTCAACCGTAATGTAAAGAATGTGTAAGTTGAACAATACCAATGTTTTGAAATCCCACGGACTTTTAATGATGTCGTTGAATAGCTGACTTATAAACGAGGCTAAGCCTGTGCAAATGAGTCTGTGGTCTTAAAAAACAGCGGTTTCCATCGAATGTGAAACTGGTGTATTAAATAAAATAAAATAAAAAAGATAAAAAGAAGCGAAAGGAGCACATTTTTACTGCACGATATATTTCTATATATTTATATTATTCTATTACTTACTATTAGATTATTCTATTTTATTTTCATTCTCATTCTTATGCCATATATCATTCTTTTTCTTATTTCTATCAGTTATTCATATTCTTATTTTCATTTTTATTCTTTCTTATTCAGGAATTTTTCTTTTTTTTTTTCTTCCACTTTTTTTTCTTATTCTTTATCACTCCAGGAATATTTCTTCTTCTTCTTCTTCTTCTCATTTATTTTTTCTTATCCGTTATTCATTTTCTTTTTTCTATTTTTCTTCTTTCTTATTCAGGAATTTTTCCTCATCTTTCTCTTCTTCCTATTCTTCTTCTTCTTTTTTATTCAGGAATTTTTTTCTTCTTCTTCTTTTTCTTCTTCTTCATCTTCCTTCTTCTTCAGTAATTTTTCTTCTTCGTCTCCTCCAGCCTCCCCTCCCTCCCCACAACAGTGAATCAATTATCATGCAGATTTATGCAAAGTTATTCTCGATCAAATGTTACAGTCAACAACTTACGTTAGCAACAGTACAAGTCCAGATATCACATCTCCAGTTAGTAACGACATGGTTCTTGTTCCGTGAACACGTACAATAATCCACCATGTTCGAGATCGATAGGTATAAAGAAAGAGGCGATGCTCCTGCTCAGAATATTTTACGATCAAATTCACATTCGAGAGCGATAAGAAAAGCAGCCGAGACCCAAGAAGAATTGGAAAAAATAAAAGAACGTGTGATCAGAGTAAGTAAGGACTTTATGTATCTACAGACGAAGAAATCTATGTTTAGTAAATTCAATATCGATGATTTCTTGTATTCTAGACCTTGGATACTTATGATCTAAGCGAGAAACTTTCAGCTGGTGTAGATAAAGCTCAAGTTGAGCGTATAACCGATGAGTTTATTCGCGAACAAGCTAACTTGGAATTTATCGACGACATGGTTAGTAAACTTATTCTACTCGAAACTTATTGTTTTATCCATAATCCGTAAATAACAGTCTTACTAAATAGTTCATTAGCGACGAAAAGCTGTGTTGAGTAAACTAATTTGTCTCTTGGGAACGTGTTCTTTGTGGTGTAAAGTCATGGGGCGTCCATGATTTAACTCCGTTTAACCTATTTTGTTTACTTTCTCGAACCGTGTCGAGAAAATAAAGGCTTCTTATACCATGATAAAAGTACTGATATCGTTTGGTTCGTTGCAGACGCAGTTAATGGTGATATTGAGTGACCCAGTAGCGAAGAGAAAGGCAAGTATAATCAAAATTATATAATTATGGAATCGTTTGAGAAGCTCAGTGCCATTACTAAGATCATATACATTGTCATATATCTGCTGTTACGGAAAATTAAGTATTATTTACTGGTGCTTTGCATTGCTCTCTACCAAATGTTGGCTTGGAATTATGTCTCATCTTTAGTTGGTTGCTATATGATGATTAGAGATATTTACCATGCACAATATTGTCTATAATCGTAATATATATCACCCTTGTGCTTTCCTTAATCTTATGCCATTGCGTACAGCAGTTTAAATTATGCTGAGGATAATATTGATCCAGATCCATGGCCACTCCAGCCATCGTGCATAGTGTTTTGAGGCCGAAGCAAAAACTGGGACAAGTTGGCATTACAGTGCACTGTGGGAATATTTTAGGGATCATGAAGTAAATGCCATCTTGGATATGTGTCCCATAAAACAGTCCCAACCATTCACTGTAATGCTAACTCGATACAGTTTTTCCCTCAACCCTACTAATAATTAAGGCACTATAGGCATTCATTATTTATTGAAGGGGGGATGGATGAGAAAATGAGAGGCTTTGACATTTTTGTGACCCCGTAACCTATGAGAATTCTCAATCATGATGGATATGTGCTAGTAATAGTACGTAGCAGTAAGAGGTTCACCCCTCACCAAATATGCAGTCTGGGTTTGCTTCCTGCCAGTTGCTTGTTGGTTCTCTGACCTGTGCTTCGAGGGTTTTTGTCTTGGTTCTCTGGTTTTCCTCCCGCCATAACAATCAACGTCCAAATTCAAATTGGATACATCGGTTGCCTTGTAATAGACCTCATCGGCTTGGGCGTAATGTTGTCCCATTTCAGACCACGTGTCATTCCCCAGAGTATCATTTCTTTTTTTAACGGTTGCGCATGAGAAGATTCATGAATAGGGATACAACTCAAACAAAGAATCTTATTCTCAAGAGAATGACACGTGGTCTGAAATGGGACAACGTTACCCCAAGCCGATGAGGTCTATTGGGTCCTAGTCCTGTTAAAATTGAATGAATTTAAAATTTATCATAGATATGTACTGACCTCAACATCATTCTTATATCCATGTATCAATTTGTTTACAGTATCAACAGCAAGTTACAGTTTTTATTGTTGGATTTGAAAACCTCTGTGGTCGAAGAGCAAAGGTACGTAGTAGTAATAATAATAATAATAATAATAATAATAATAACAATAATAATAATAATAGTAATAATAATAATAATAATAATAATAATAATATCTGGTATATTAATTCCTCTTGCAGTATGAACTGAATTATAGGAAGTTGCACAATATACACATTATAATCATAATATTGGAAATTACTTAATTAAATATTAAATATTAATTATTATTAGGGGAAAATATTATGATCTGCGTGGGTAAAGAATTACTGATATTTCAATGTTACAAAGTTTTTGAAACATTCAGTTCGTACTATTGGCTGATGCTCAGTCCTACCAGAACATAATGAAAGAGGAAAGGTTGAACACACCACCCTTCCGTGAATCAGTATGTTATGAAGCAACATGGAGTCATATATATAATAAAGAACACTCAGGGTTTGCTGTTTCTGCCAGCTGATCTGAAATAGTGATGTAGAAATGAGGTGACTACAAATCTGAGGTGTCATGAAGACCGTTTCATGAGTTGCTACGTGTAGGCTAGTAACAAAGAATGACACCTCAGTTTTGCAATTTTTTTATTCTGATTGGCTAATATTTTTTCTTAGATCAGCTGGTTGAGGTGACAAACAAAATGGGGGATTTTCATGTTTGTAAACCCCCCTCCCCCCTTGAAAAGTCCTTGAAATGCCTCTGGGGTTTAGTTACATACTTACATGATATTGATAAACATTTTCATTTCTTTAATATATATTTTTTTAATTCATTGATATCATTTTTTTCTTTTCAGTTACTGGCTCAACTCCAAGAGGTAAGCTGGATTACCCTGTTAATTCTATTCATTTGATGCCGAATATAGTGCATAAGAGAACCTCTTTACCTTGGGCGTAATGTTGTCCCATTTCAGACCACACGTCATTCCCTAGAGTATCATTTCTTTGTTTAACAGTTGCACATTAGAAGGCACATGAATATGGATACAACTCAAACAAAGAATCTTATTCTCAAGACCATGTGTCATTCCCTAGAGTATCATTTCTTTGTTTAACGGTTGTGCATGAGAAGACACATGAATATGGATACATTAACTCAAACAAAGAATCTTATTCTCAAGAGAATGACATGTGGTCTGAAATGGGAAAACAATTACAGTCAAACTATGAAAACCGTGAACACCTAAAATATGTCTGGAATGTTTATTTAGACCGTTGCTTGTAAAAAAGATATTTCCCGCCACCATGAAAAGAGCTTGTTTTGAATCCTTCTGTCTTGTATCCGTCTGTCTCGAATAGAAATCTCTAATTTCACGAGAATAAAACTAAAATATGAAGTTTGAAACTTTTAAATGGGAAAATACTTTTTCAAGTTTGTTATACAATTTTAGATAATACATATTATTGATTAGATTGAAACGACACAATTCAATTGAATGATACCTTTTTGGAATGGCATCATTATTGTATTGATTCAAGTCAGTAAAACTTCTCAATTCATTTTCTGCAGTTCTTCACCCAGAATATTTCTGAAGATGATAAATTTGAACTTGAACCTCCAGAATTTGACTTGGACACTGTTGGAATAGAAGTCAAGTAAGTAATAGACCCTTTCACAGTTCCCTGCGGCATCTTGGAAGGTAGCTCAGATCATAAGCCTTTGTATCGAAGTGAGATGAATGGTGAGCTTTCAATGATAGAGACATGTGAGTAATTGTTCAAGGTGTTAAAATGGTCTCTATCATTGCAAGCTCACCATTTGTCTTGCTTCGATGCAAATTAAGCCTCGATCATGATCTGAGCTACCTTTCAAGATGGCGCAGGGAACTTTGAAGGGGACTTGCTATCAGAGCTTTCAATAAAAGGTGGCTACCGGTGGTTTTTCGCTGGATACTTCACCTTAAACTGCCATCTATTTCGACAAAAAAATTAATTCATTGACAAATAAAGTTATAGCCCCTTGGGGAATACGAACCCTCTCTTTTTTGGATTGACCGTCTACTCCAAATATTATTGAAAGCTCTGAAGTATTTAAGATTTACGGGAATCAAGGGTGGTGTATAGTAGCACATATTCACCTCTCACCTCTGGGGTCTCAATTCTCTGACTCAGGATCACATGTGATTCAAGGATTTTTATCCAGGTGCTCTCCAGTTTCCTACCTCTGCAAAACTTGACACCCTAAATTCAAATTAAGTTGTTTCAGAGTTCAGTCTGTGAGTTAGCCATGCCCTGACTTAGATCAGCCCAGAGGTTGTTTCAGGGTTCCATCTGTGAGTTAGCCATCCCCTGACTTAGATCAGCCCAGAGGTTGTTTCAGGGTTCCATCTGTGAGTTTTTTTTGCTGACATTTGGTATATCAAAGGGTAAGGGGTCGAGAGTCCGGGCAGAGCATCCCCGTATGAAATGATCTGAAGTACCCCCCCCCCCCCCCCCTGGGTTAGCCATGCGCTGACTTAGATCAGCCCAGAGGTTGTTTCAGGGTTTGATCAGATTGGAATTTTTTGAAATTATTTATCATACAGTATTTAAATTCTTAATAACAAATATTATTTAATAGATTATCCTAACATGTTAATTTGTTAACTTTGACTGTACATTTCAGAGAAGCACTGGGTAGAGCGGAGAAAGTAACAGAGCGACTTGCAAAAGTATCAAAGGATGTAATGAAAGCTTTGGAACTTGCCAATCCCAAGGAAACAAAAAAGTAGGAATCATGATAACAATTTTAATTGTTCAATCAGAAGCCAGATTCATAACAAAACTTCGACATTACGCTGAGGTTAGCTAACTATAAGCCAGTTCAAAGTTTAAGAATCGTTTTCAGTGCTCATGCGATTTTATCTCGAATTTCTCATCTTTATTTGTTTAAACCTTCTTTTGTTTTTAATTAAACAAAAAAGGTGAAAAATTCGAGATAAAATCGCATGCGCACTGAAAACGATTCTTAAACCTTGAACTTGCTTGTACATAATGTCCCAGCCTTGTTGTGAATCTGGTTTCTGATTAGACAATTAAAAAATGTCAAAAAACTGTGATCATGGTTCGAGTGCCCGAAATATAAAGGTGATAGTAGTATAGTAAAATATTTTGTTTTTAGGGGGAAAAAGAAACTGGAAAAAGCGCTACATCAATCACACCAAGATATCTTGTCACTGACTGAAAAGCTGCTTAAAGTTCAAAGTGGTGAGTATATCATGATGGCCAAATTGTTGAGTACATCCATCTATCCTGGTTATATCTGGTCAGTGGTTTGATAAAACCTATGTACTGTCACTCCTCACATCTATTGCAGAAGTAGCTCAGTTGGTTAGTGCGCGGCCTTCAGAGCAAGAGGTCCAAGGTTCGATCCTCAGGATCTCCACTTCAGTCTGTTTTAACTTCTCTCTAATCAGTGTAGCTGTAACCTTAACATGATGTCAAAGCAGCTCAATTTGGAGGACAAAACAAAAGAATTTTAATCTCCTGAGATTTGGAACTTATTGTTTTGTCCTCCAAAATGAGCTGCATTCTAAGTGCGCCAAGTTGTCTCCAAGTTGTTTGAGGGATTTTGAGAGTTGACAGTTTGATGAGTGGGTTAAAGAGCACACTTTCGAATGCTTTATACATGAGCCTCTGGCTTTAAACAGTTACAGAACTACTCCCCGCAGTTCTGAAGTAAACTAAATTATTTTTAAAATTTCCTTTAGGAATGTTATTATTAACATTGTCATTTTGAATTATTCAAACTCAGAACTTGATCAAAATGAAGGCAAAATGAGTCAAGTCTACAAATCCATGGAAATGAAACAAGTAGAAATTGAAAGGTAAAAATGATTATAAATTAATATTGTATGTACTATCTGAATGCTACAAATATATTTATAAAAGATAACTGTTAAATATCTTGCGTTCTGATTTATAAGAACTTCCCATTATTATTATTATTATTAATATTATTATTATTATTATTATTATTATTATTATTATTATTATTATTATTATTATTATTCTGATTGGTAGGGAGCGCGTGCATTATGAGACGTGTTCTGCCAATTTCTTCGTGCTTTATAACTGAACACAGCACACACGCGCACTATCTATTTCATCATTCCATTACGCGTCATGCTTCTCCTAACACTTCTCTCGTGTTCTGCCAATCTCTTCGTGCTTCATAACTGCAATCAGCACGCGCGCGCGCATTTTTTTATTTCTTCGTTATTTTAACCATATATTGTATTTGTTGTCATATCAACAGACTTAAAGTTCAATCGGACAATGCTAAGGTGGGTAACTTATGTCTGCAAAACGCTGATGGCTAAGCTTCTATAGATCCCTTGCAGCATGTTAGAATGCAGCCCATCAGGTTATATTCACGATAGACGCCAAGGTGGTTTTTATATTGTAATGCAAATTAGCCATGCGGTCTTCCAGGGGGCCAACCTTTGGAGAAGAGATTATTTTTAAAAGATCGGCTCATATTCCTTCAAACTATCCAAAAAATCTGCATGTAGTTTTGGAACTGTTACATTTGTCCCCGACTTAGAAAATCGAGTAAGGACATTTTAAAAGCCGTTTATTTTCTACACTAGTGACTAGGGAGTCCAGATTCGAGTATTTCATTTATCAGAAATATGTTAACACATATTCACTGGCAAACATTGAAATTGTATTAATAAAGCAGTTGATATATGCTGATTCGAAGTTGTTTGCCCCCTCAGCAACCACGCGTGATTAATCTGCATTACAATACCAAAACCACCATGAATAAGACCTATTTGGAGGACAAAACAATAGGTTCCCAATTCTCAGGAGATTGAAATTCTTTTTTTTTTGTCCTTCAAATTGAGCTGCATTCCGACGTGCTGTCTATAGAACTGTTAAGTTGTGACGTATTTCCGGGTCCAACTGCTCACGAAAACCGATAAAATAAAGCGAAACATGTTCTCAAAAAATTAACCTCCACTTGAAACAGAACTTTGGAAAACAAATCCTGTCACGAAGAAAAGGTGCTTTTCGTTTTGGACCCGGAAGTTGTTTTTCTATACGAGTCACGTCAAACTTAACAGCCCTATAGCACGTGCCATGGTAAATGAAATTACACACACAGATCCTTGGGTGAATTATTAGTAAAACGGATGAAGAAGCATGTACACTGATCAATGTCGTTCTTTGTTATTTTAGAAATACTCCGAAGAAATAAGTGAACTGAAAACAGAACTTTCTGGGAAAGACAGAGAAATTCAAGGGCTTACAAAAGTAAGTAAATATGCTGTTACACTGAGAAGGTTTTCTTGCATCTTGTCTCGCAATTTTGTAGCAAGACAGTTGCATGAGAAATTCCCACCTGATCCAGACGATTTGCATCAACGCTTTTGCGCGAAGCGTCGATGCTGCTTGGCATGTGACGGAATGATTTTTAGCTTAATTTTGACTTCAGTAACAAGTTGCGAGCTTTTGGTCTGAAGTCAAAACCTTTTTCGCAGCGCTACAAGAACAATCGTCGCTGCCAAACTGCTCTTTTAACATCGCCTTAACATGCCAAAAGTATCGCGCAATTTTGTTGTCGTAACCATTGCGAGAAGTAGAACTGAGTTCTACTTTTCGCAACAAAATTTAGAGACTTTGCCTAGTGTAACAACACTCCTGTATCTTGTCTCGCGACGACTTGCGCAAATAACCAATAATATTTCATTGCGCGTAAATTTTTCAGGCAATGTTGCTGAAGTAGGATCGTTTTCAGCATCACCAGTACATTGCGAACAAGAAATTACGTTTTGACATGGCTCACAACGTCGACTGCCTGCAACATTGCGCGCAATGTTTCGCCGAGTGTATATAGCTTAACATTCAGTGTCGGTGCACTTTTTTTACTGTGCAACGAAATAGACCATTTCACGGTTCTCGTCGATCAACCTCAACACTGAATATCTCAACGTTAACCTCTGTGTTCTTGACGAGAATAAGAAGCAGAAACACAAGTCATTCAAGCTATTCCTGGATCTTGGAATAACCTTCGCCTATCGCTTATCGCATTTGGCTCCGACAACAGTCCCCTTCATAGTTCCCTGCGCCATCTTGAAGGGTAGCCGAGCTTTTGCATCGACGCAAGACGAACGGTAACCTTGCAATGATAGAGACATGTAAATAATTGTTCAAGGTGTTAAGAAAAGGTCTCTATCATTGCAAGCTCACTGTTCGTCTTGCTTCGATGCAAAGGCTCGGCTACCCTTCAAGATGGCGCAGGGAACTATGAAGGGGACTATTATATTTGAAGTAGTAGGCGTATACCATCTGTTAACATTGTTTTTGTTGTTCACAGGTGACTAACGAATTGGAACTTAACATTGCACAACTAGAAGATAAACATGAAAGGGACTACGACAGGCACAAGAAACTAAGAGAAGAGAACGAGGTCAGTAAAACTCCTTAGGTCCAGGGTTCAATAGCTCACTTTCGATATTGTGGTTGAGTGATCACGCACAAAGCAATTCAAGACGAGGCTCCGGGAAAACAATGGAGTAATCCTGATATACAAGGACTGCTATTGTATCATTATTTTCATTCGTTATTATTAATTATTTTGTTATATTATTAGGAACTCAAAAAAGATTACGAAGGAAAATTGCAAGATCAGCAACATTTCATAGAATCTATCCAATCAGGTTTGTAATATTTTAAAAAGTCGTAGAAAAGAATAGGTCAGAATAAGAATAGGGATATAGCGAGGTCTCGACCTCGGTGGGGTGGGGGGATGATAACTATAAAAATGAGTCAGTGAATTAACAGTGGATTCCACAGAGTGGCTGGCTCTTCCACTGGATTCCAATTGGAATTTAAGAGGTGATTTTTGAGGAGGAGGAAAGCCGGAGAACCCGGAGGAAAAACCCTCGAAGCACAGGAGAGAACCAACTAGAAACTCTACTCACATACAACACCGAGCCCGGCGGGACTCGAACCCGGGTGGTATTGGGTAGAGGGTAGATATCTCACCGCTACAACAGCCGTGCTTCCCTTGGGTTTTTCTCCTGGTTCACTATCTCGGGTTGGCAATCGTTGAAGAATCCGATCAAAACTCAAGAAGATAATTTATTTTGAAGCTTGGAGTATTCTGTTTTATTAATGGCAATTCGAAGTGAATAATGATCTCAATATTCGAATAATAAAATCATTAATGGATTCTAGGGGATGTACGCTTAAGCCGTTTTGACTGTAATAGAGAAATACAAGCGTAATGGCTAACAGAAGTGCGATTTTGAATCCTTAGATCTTAAGCAACATTACGACTCAGAAGTAAAGAAGCTAAGAAGCGAGCATGAGTTAGCATTGTATTATCTTCGTCAAGACCACGAAACACAAATAAAGAGAAAAGAAAGAGTGATTGAGACGGTAAGTGCCTGTAAATGTGCTCCATCTAGCTTCGAGAGACACGAGTGAAAAACGCACTGCGCATGCTCGGAAGTTCGTCGTGTTTACAAAGAAAACCATTGGAGATTTACCGGCGTTTAGTAAATCTCTAAAGTTAAGGCTGTTCGTGGAAAGTTAGTGCTTATTTTTTCCTGACACATTACTTTAGTTGTTTTCTTTCCCTGGTCAAATAATATGAGAGAAATTCGCATAATACAAGACATGTAAATCTCCAATAGTGTTCTTCGTAAACACGACTCGTCTATGAATTTTCTGCCGAACTTCGGAGCATGCGCAGTGCGTTTTTCACTCGTGTTGCTTCGGGTGGACACGCGTGAAAAACGTCTGCGCACGCTCTAAGTCCGTATGCAAATTGGTCAAAAGCGTCTTCATGCTATTGTAAAAATATGCACATTTGTCTTTCACACTTGCCTGAAGAAAAATCTTTACAAAATGCCCAAACTTAAAGTCAGTTCTTGAAACTTATTCGCTCATATTGTCTTTATTAATACTGTATCTTGGTCTCACAAAAGTATACCCGCGAACTTTTTCGTATACTTGGAGAAAACAAGCATTTATTTTCTCACTAATACTCTTGTAAATTCTTGGAAAGCGTGCTGAAAGGCACGCATGCGCAAACGTTTTTCTCTAGCGTCTTCGGGGTGTAGTTCTGAAGCTGAATGATTGAGAATCATGGTCGTGCTACTCCTTGTTTTCAAGGGTGCTTGGAAACTTCTTGAATTTTAGAATTTCTGCTCAAACACCTTGAAAACTGCTACGAAACTCCTTGAATTTACAGCTATTTCAATAAAGGTTGTTGAAGGTTTTGTGGCTTGTTTCATGTTACATACCAAGCCCGAAATGCAGTATGGGTGATGTGAACTCAAGCGACGAAAGGTTATAACAATTTGGGATTTTTCCAAACTTTGTCTGCAGATTTTTTTCAGCACATTTTTCTTCTGTGCTGACACTATTTACATATGAATATAATACATTTAAAGCTTGATAAGCAACTGCCCTGGTTCCAGTCGGCTCGCCATATAAAAGCGCCTATGGAACCAGGGTAGATAAGCAACATGCAACATGCAACAAAACCTTCACCAACCTTTTTTGAAATAGTTCACATCTTTCAAATGGAAAATATCTTTGTGTTGAGAAATTAAGAATTTTTTTTAAGAATCCTTAATCATACTCGAAATCTTTTAAGGAATCATGCATAAATGTTGAAAATATGTATAGGAATCAAGCTTGTTTTTAGACCGCTTGTAGTACCTCGAAAAGCAGCTCACTTTGAAGGACAAAACAATATATTCCAATTCTCAGGAGATGGAAATTCTTTTGTGTCGTCCTCCAAATTGAGCTGCTTTGACGCCACAAGGGGTCCATAACGGTCGTCCGCCAATAATTATACTCAATTAGAATGAATTAAAAGTGTTAAAGTCCTCAGGGACTTCAACTCGCCGTAATACAATACTCCCAGACACGAACACGCTGATAACCATAGCAACAAAGTAGTCACCATAGCCGATCAAGTTTCGGCTTTGTATCTCTTGCAGTTGTTCATTTAGACAGCTTTTCTAAGTTTCTTGTGTTATCAGAATTCACTTTGAAGGAAATATCTTATTTATAAGGTTTTCTGAAAGGTAAGATTGATGTTTTGAATAAGATTATTCAATGAAGCTCCTAGCTTTCTTTGCTAATGAGGAAATCGTTTGTCGAGTACATCAGTCCCAACACGACTGACCCCGTAAAATACACTACTGTAGTTTTCGAATTGAAAAGCTTAGCTTTCTCGCTGATATACTTATTATTCATGATATATATCTCTAAAAAAACTATTTCTCTGTTCTATCGATTGAATCTCATCACATATATTAATTATTTTGATATATTGTATTGACTTTAAGCTTAACTCGTGTTGACATTCAATATCTTCGTACTTTATTATCATAATAGTTATATTTACTCGCTTGTTTACATTGGCTACGAAAAGCTCACGAAATAATTACAACTTCATCACTAAGACTACAGGACTTTCATTACGAAAAGTATAGGCCAAGTTTTCCATAAGTTGAGAAAGATTAGTTCGTAAGTACTGATGTATAACGACACTACACGAAAACAAGTTCTTACCGTCAGAATCGTTTTTATCTCGCGTAAAAAAATATTCTATAATAAACTTTTTGAACAGAGATTCTCGGGGGAAAATGAAATAACCGGCCATTTGTTTTCTTAACCGGAGTGGTATCTAAATGGTTGCTACGGCCCTGTACTGAGTGAAATATTTTGTGCAACATTGCTTGCAGCATCAAGCTATCTATCACTGGGAACGTTTTTAAGCTTATATAATTATACTTTCGAAAGAGATTGCCTAATTTACAAAGCCTTGTTAAACAATTTACACACAATTTATAAAGTAATTCTTTAAAGTATTTACGAAATTATTGAACATTTTCAAATTTTGTAAATGTGCAATAATCTCGTAAATTCAATTTACAGTCTATTTGCAAACAAATTACATATTATTTTCAAAGTATGGAAGATTATGAAAAAAGTGCAGTGGATTTCTGGACTTTTTAGCTGCCAAAACTTAGAAAAAATCTCGAATGTTTCGTTTCATTTACAAGAATATTGTAATATTTTTTTGAACTTTCTACTGCTTCAAACCTTCTGAAAATGAAGCACTGAACTCAAATAATCTTGTTGTTCAAAATAAATCATATTTCCAATCGATTCACACAAGGGATAAAGGAGAAAAAAGTATGAAAAGTGTTCAAAGTGTTCACGGTTCGAGTGTCCTCACTGTAAATGCAGCTCAATTTAGAGGACAAAACAATAGGTTCCAATTCTCAGAAAATTAAAATTCTTTTCATTTTTTTGTCCTCCACTTTGAGCTTCTTTTAGAAGCAAGGGGTGTATACACATCGTTAATTGTTCTAATTTTGATTCATTTAAAAGACCAAAAAGAAGAATGAAGAATTGTTGAAAGCAAGAACAGAATCCACAGAGTCAAGTCCAAGAAACACCCAGCACACAGGAAGCCCACAGGGCAAATCAGTCAGTTCGCCATTTTCTCCAGATAGCAGTGAAGGCGAGGGTGTACACAGTCGATTGTCATTAAAGTCATCGGCACAAAGTATAAGGATGATGTTGCACAAGGTAGGTCAGTGTTGCAATCTATCTGACAGTTCAGTGGTATTCTGGTAGTATGTGCCAGACAGTTCAATGGTATTCTAGTAGTATGTGCCAGACAGTTCAATGGTATTCTGGTAGTATGTGCCAGACAGTTCAATGGTATTCTCACGGATAGCATAGGCCAGGCAATCCGTCTGACAGTTCAATGGTATTCTGGTAGTATGTGCCAGACAGTTCAATGGTATTCTAGTTGCATAGGCAAGGCAATCCTTCTGACAGTTCAATGGTATTCCAGTAGCATTTGTGCCAGGCAATCTGTCTGACAGTTCAATGGTATTGTAGTAGTATGTGCCAGACAGTTCAATGGTATTCTAGTAGCATAAGCCAGGCAATCCGCCTGCGAGTTCAATGGTATTCTGATGACATAGACCAAGCAATCCGTCTGCCACTGTTCAGTGGTATTCTAGTAATATAACCGAGGCAATCCTCGACGCCGTTAAGGGCGGAGTTACTAACTGAGATGGTCGAGCTCAGGGTATAATATAATACTGCCTTTTCTTGCTTTCAGAGCGGCACAGAAAGCAGTTCGCCTCAAGAATCTGGAACACAATCACCTTCAATCGATCAATCAAAGGAAACTGCCCCTTCACCATCACGAAGCGAATCTTTAAAAACAGAGAAAACCAAGAGTGATTTGAACGAAAAAGCGAAACAGACGCCTGAAGAAAGATCAGCCAGTGTGAAATCTGGCCGTCGATCAAAATCACCACAGAAAACTGTACAAGTGAAAACTCCTGAAGAACAAATGGCTGAAGAAGAAAGCAAAGAAATGGTCACGGAAAAAGATGAGAGTTGTAAGAGATTTAAGCAAATATCTAACGATTGCAACCAAAGTGTAGGAGAAATTGTATCTAAATTTACTGACGTTTTGGGGATATTTGTGGTCAGTGTCCATGGTAACGAAAGAAACTCTTAAAGAGTGTATTGTTGTTTTTGAAAAGCCTTCTTATTTCGTTAAAATTTCCGCTACTTCCATTTTCCCATTTCAGAACACGTGTCATTCTCTTGAGAATAAGATTCGTTGTTTAAGTTGTATCCATATTCATGTGTCTTCTCATGTGCAACCGTTAAACAAAGAAATAATACTCTAGGGAATGATACGTGGTCTAAAATGGGACAACAAACCACCCAAGCTAAAGAGGTCTTATTTTAATTTATCAGTTGAGAAAAAAGACGCTTCTGTTCAAGGTGACACCGAAGACCAACCACCAGAAAGTGGGAAACCAAAGTCTATCTTACGAAGAACGTCAACTTTACAAGTCGTACAAGAACAAGATGTTGACTCAGAGGAGGACAAGGAAGTTGACTTGGTAAGTTGCCTTGTATGACTTCACTTCCAGACCTGTAAAAACCGATTTCCACGGTACAACCTTTGTTTACGGTCGCATGCAATCTGCTTGCGCCATGCTTACAACACGAATTACGTCCTGTAAATCAACCCTGCAACTTGCTCACAACTGTTGTGTACGACAAGAAAAAGGGTGTAGCAAGTTTGCACAAATACAGTAGCTTGTTATCCTTCACTGCACATGAAAACTATTGTGTTTATGCAAAGTTCCCCTCAAATTTGATGCAAGTGAGCCAAATCGAAATGCTTTATGGGTAGTAAGAAAGTAGCGTGTTCATCGTTGTAAATTGCTGACTTTGCTGTCTATTGTAGGCCGCCTTACAACCTGAAGAACTACTTGCTCATGCTGAACTGCACAAAACAAAGGTACATATACCTTTTTACCTTGGACGTAATGCTTTCCTATTTCAGACCACATGTCATTCTCTTGAGAATAAGATTCTTACAAAGAAATGATGCTTATTCGTTTGTCTCACGATTGAGGGTCATTTGTAGAGGACGTTTCGACTGCAGGCTGCTAGTCTTCATCAGGCGAAGGTGTAGACTGGTTGGTGCGTCTCTTAGATTCTTTGTTTGAGTTGTATTCATATTCAAGTGGCTTCTAATGCATAACCGTTAAACAAAGAAATAGTACTCTAGGGAATGACACGTGGTCTTGAGAATAAGATTCTTTGTTTGAGTTGTATCCATATTCATGTGTCTTCTCATGTGCAACCGTTAAACAAAGAAATGATACTCTAGAGAATGTGGTCTGAAATGGGAAAACATTACACCCCTTGCAGCACGTCGGAATGCAGCTCAATTTGGAGGACAAAACAATAGGTTCCAATTCTAAGGAGATTGGAATTCTCTAATTTTATCCTCCAAATTGAGCTGCTTCGACGTCGCGTGAAAGGGGTCTATAGTGCATTCATATGGAAGGGGACAAACCGCTCATTAACACGTATTTTTCATTTATTTTCAGAGTTTAAAAACGAAAGAAAAATTGGAAAAAGAGTTGAAGGAATGGAAGACAAAGGTGCGTATCTGCCATTCTGAGGTCGAGGAAAAAACTGGGTCGAGTTTTAAGGCCCGTTTACACTGGCGAATTTTTCGGCGACTTTAGTCATAGTCAAGAATTGTAAAAAGTCCCACAATGCATAGCAGAGTCAACACGACCCAGTTTTCCCCTCAACCTCGGTCGAAATGGCTATTGATTGTTGATTATATTAAAGTGCCTTGTAACTTACAAGATAATTTATACTTTTTTTAGTATTTAAAGAAGACTGATGCACTCAGACAAGAGATAGCAGAAGCAGAGGGAAGACACATTGAGGTGAGTTATTGGTATAAATACTCTGAAATGACAAGGGTGAAAAACGTACTGCGCATGCTCGGAAGTTCGGCAGAAATTCATAGACGAGTCGTGTTTACAAATAAAACCATTGGAGATTCACATGTCTTGTACTATGCGAGTTTCTCTCATATTATTTGACCACGGAAAGAAAACAGCTAAAGTAATGTGTCAGGAAAAAATAAGCACTAACTTTCCACGAACGGCCTTAACTTTAGAGATTTACTAAACGCCGGTAAATCTCCAATGGTTTTCTTTGTAAACACGACGAACTTTGAAATACTTTTATGTCAGATGTTTTTTTTTGACATGATGCATATTTCAACAGGAAAAAGATGGTTTACTAAAACAGATGAAAGAAGCAGAGAGTCTTAAGGTAACAATAAAAACTTATTGGACGAGGTTGAGTTTGATATCGTAAATTATCAAGACCAAGGCAGTGTTATCTGCCGAAGCGAGAGGCCGATTTCCATGGTACAACTTTTGTTTACAACTGTCGCATGCAATCTGCTTACGCCTCGCTTACAACACGAATTGCTTCGTGTAAATCAACCCTACAACTTGCTCACAACTGTTGTATACGACAAGAAAAAGTTGTAGCAAGTTAGAGGGTTGATATACACGAAAACATGCGAAAGCCGAATTCGATAGTTGTTTTATTATACATTTTGTAAACTAAGAATGAAGATTTAATTCTGTTTTCGAAAAAAAAAATTCCAAACGTATTTCATTCTCCATTTTGACCTTGAGTGAGCTCGACATGACAAATGTATAATATTTGTAAATTGAAATAATACTTTTGTCGCGTGTGGTTCTTTTTCTAACAATATTTTATGTTTTACTCAACAGCAACAAGCTGAACAGGAGGTAAATCACCTTGTTATGGTTACCTGATCCTCATCATCCAGTTGTTGTTGGTGATGTTGTTGAAAAACAAACTTTTAATGGAGGGAGGAAAGCCAGAGAACCTGGAGAAAAAAAACCTCGTGGCGAGGGAGAGAACAACACATCAAACAAACTCAACTCACATATTGATTTTTATGGAGGGAGGAAAACCAGAGAACCTGGAGAAAAACCCTCGTGGCAAGGGAGAGAACAACACATCAAACAAACTCAACTCACATATTGATTTTTATGGAGGGAGGAAAACCAGAGAACCTGGAGAAAAACCCTCGTGGTAAGGGAGAGAACAACACATCAAACAAACTCAACTCACATGTTGATTTTTATGGAGGGAGGAAAACCAGAGAACCTGGAGAAAACCCTTGTGGCATAGAAGAGAACAACACATCAAACAAACTCAACTCACATGTTGATTTTATGGAGGGAGGAAAACCAGAGAACCTGGAGAAAAACCCTCGTGGCAAGGGAGAGAACAACACATCAAACAAACTCAACTCACATGTTGATTTTATGGAGGGAGGAAAACCAGAGAACCTGGAGAAAAACCCTCGTGGCAAGGGAGAGAACAGCACATCAAACAAACTCAACTCACATGTTGATTTTTATGGAGGGAGGAAAACCAGAGAACCTGGAGAAAAACCCTCATGGCATAGAAGAGAACAACACATCACGCATTAACATTTGTTACAGATACAACAAAACATGTACTGAAGCGACCAATCAGATCATGTTTGAGACCAAATATAATAAATATATTGATTCCACTTCAAACACATTGTAGACTTAATATATTTTTAACCAAACAAACGACCTTACACATAACCTTAAAACAAACATTGATTTGTGTGTTAAAGAAACATTTCAGCAGGTGGCACAAAATATGAAGTTTTTTATTGATTTTGAAGTGTTTAATTTTTTGAAATTTTTTTTTCTTTATTTTTTCAGGCTGAGCAAGCTATGCTTCAGTTAGTAAGTATTGTGAACTAAATACCTCACTCAAGAATAGGGAATCAGGCAAAGTTCAAACGTCGATCTTCTCAGGAGCCGAACCTAATGATATCAAGGAAGACCGACTTATTATCAATTGTTTTCGATGCGTTCGGTTCATGAGAAAATGGACGTTTGAACTCGGTCAAAGTCAACGCTGGTAATGTGAGATTTTAGCTCTTAAATTGTTAATGAATTTGGATCCGGACTAAGAAATAATATTTATTAGAAAAACGAATACACAATGATGGCATGGGATTGTGTTGAAATCCGAATCGAAACATAGTAATCAAAAAACAAATCAAGAACTTCTACATTTGGAAACAGAAGCTTTGCTGTAGTTGCGCCTGTACTTTGGAATAATCTGCCTAATGCTGTAAAGTACTCTGACTCTGTTCCTGCCTTTAAATCTGCACTCAAGTCTTTCCTGTTTAACAGGAGTTTTTGAACTATATTTTTCATTTACCATCGCAACCTGCTGTCTGTCTACTCCTCTTGTTACTGAAAAGCATCGAGACTTTAGTTAGATGCGTTTCAAGAACTCTACTTTATTATTATTATTATTATTATTATTATTATTATTATTATTATTATTATTATTATTATTATTATTATTAATATTTTGCGTTGGTCTTTCTAATAGACGCATCAAGCATTCCGCGCTACTGCCCTAAGTGCATGCTCAGGGGATTAAAAAGTGGGATAATATTTTGTAAAACATGCTATATTTTAGTTGTATCTTTCTTGTCAAGTAGAAGTTTCACTAAATATTCAAGATCGAATTCTGAATTAAATATACCGAAAAATTGCATATTATACAAAATATTATCCCACTTTTTAATCCCCTTACATGCGCATTGGGCAGCAGCGCGGAACTCTTGATGCCTCTATAGAAATGAATTGTTTACTTACAAAGGAATTCAATAGTGGTGATAGTCATACTAGCACGACAGAAAAATGATATGCATCTTCGCTTTAGCTTCCAGAATGAAAATCTTTTTCGAAAGTAAAACCCCTTTCGATCAAAAATAATGTTATTAAAAGTCTTTGAGTGTGCCTGAACATCTTATTTCTTGTAGGAAGAAATATTAGCAGAACAAGAAGAGATGGTAAGTCTAAAAATATTGTACTCCAACAATGCCATCATTTATTGTAATGGACCTTTCCCGAATTCGCTGGGATGATCACGAAAAAAGGGTTTCAAGCCGAGGTTGGCCTTAATAAATAAAGGAATCAAGTTCGGTCTCGATTTTGAAAGCTCTCGGCACGAACGCAGTCGCGACAAAAAGTCAGCCAGTCAAAGATCTAGAAAAAGATCACGGTCGCGGGAAGGCACGCTTTCTACTTCCAATCAAATTCATGTAACACGCGGCAAACACGGTCACGGCAAGGTAACGACATTGCACGCCAGACCAATCACATCAGCCAATCAAATTCTAGAAAACATTATTCTCGCGGGAAAGCATGCACACGGCACTAACCTTTTCACAGCCATATGGAATTTGCTCCCCCCCCCCCCCCGGGGAGTTTGCTGTATTAACATGATGTGGTATTTTCTCGTTCTTAGCGCCGTACACACGAAAAATCAATACAAGATCGACGAGAAGAAACGACCATGACAGGGATGTCGCTCAGAAGCAGACAGAGTGTTGAAAAAAAGGAAAGAGATACCATGACTGGAATATCACTGGATGGAAAACAGGTGACACAACCACATACATACACTTATTATATAGACACTAGTGTTTTACTGGGAAATACGCCACTCGTACATGTATTGTCACTGGATGGAAAACAGGTGACTCCCACACATACATACATTTATTATATAGACACTAGTGTTTTACGTAGTATATAAAAAACGAGTAGCAGTGTTTTATCAAGGATAAAAACCCGAGCGCAGCGAGGGTTTTTGATCCTTGATAAAACACGTGCTACGAGTTTTTTATATGGCTTAAAAAAGCTCATTAATGTTCAATAGCCATTTTGTTCAATATCGATAGAAAACAATGATTAAAAAATGCTTTTGAAATAAAAAGAGATGCGTCGTTTTCACTTGGGAATTTGCTTTATTGAGCAATAATGATGAAATGGCAATCGTGATGTATTCAGTACTTCAGTATATTCAGTATTGCAATCAGTCGCGCAGAAAGCAATTCATTGCACATTGGCAAGATCGACGAACATGCCACCAAAACGGAAATTTCGACTACCAAAAACATCTGAGGAAGAAAAGGTGATTTTCAGTCCTTATTTGATTTAGATTTAGATATTCCCGATGATATACTTGCAAATATATCAGAACCGTCTAGCTCTGCTAAACCTGAAAGCACATTGTCAGCACCCGGTGGAATATTTAATAATTGCGTATTTCATTTCACTCGCTTATAGAACTTGAACTGACATAGTCAAGCATAGTCATAAATAAGATAAGAAATTAGGTTACCAACAAATACAGTTATGTTCAAAGATAAATAGCATGATTTGCAATTCGTATGATATAAATACTGTGGAACTATAATATAAGAACGTTGTATTTCTTTATCTATCTCCACACGTACCTTTATATAAAGACACATGTAACTTTAGATATAGATTAAAGCTCATTAAAAACCATTGTCTGTGTAATATGCCCCGTTATTCCCCTGGGCTGAATTCAAATCCCTCCCCGCGCTTTAAATTTGTATAGTACTTTATAGAGTATAAAGTGCTTTCCACGTGACTACTGATGAGTATCGGATTGGACAAAATGGCTATTGAATATTAATGAGTTTTTTAATGGGAAATACGCCACTCGTACATGTATTATCACTGGATGGAAAACAGGTGACTCCCACACATACATACATTTATTATATTTAAGAGGTCGAGCTTAGCCTATTTGGTGCATGTGAAAGTACAAACTTATGAGACACTAACTATAGATAATTGTTGACCAGGCGTTGCAGTCAGACAGCCATCATTCATTTGTCAGTCGTGGTGTCAGTCCGTTCCCCATCATGGAGTCCAGTACGCAAGAAGATACAGTAGGCGAAGATCACGTGGAGTACCGAGGTGTTAGTCCACGTGACAGTGGATTTGAAGGCGCTGGATCGAGTGTTAAGTTTGATTCAAGGCCTGTGTCTGGATCAAGTAATGTTAATGTGTTATCGCCGCAGATGGAAAGAGAAGAGGAGGTGGGTATGTCTGTCTGTCTGTCTGTCTGTCTGTCGGTCTGTCTGTCTGTCTGTCTGTTTGTCTGTCTGTCTGTTTGTTTGTCTGTCTGTCTGTTTGTCTGTCTGTTTGTCTGTCTGTTTGTCTGTCTGTTTGTCTGTCTGTTTGTCTGTCTGTTTGTCTGTCTGTTTGTCTGTCTGTTTGTCTGTTTGTCATCTTGTCTGTTTGTCTCTGCATGTTTGTCTGTCTGTTGGTTTGTCTGTCTGTTTGTCTGTCTGTCTGTCTGTCTGTCTATCTGTCATGTTTGTCTGTCTGTCTTTCACTGATCGATGTTTCATGTGTTTATTGTGTTTTAATGCATCTGCTATTTACTATGACATAACAGAGTACGGCCCCTGTCCTTGGATCTCGTTCGTCTACCCTTACAGCCCCAACAAGACAAGTCCTTATGAGTGCGCGTGCTCGGCGTAGACTCGTTAACTCGGCTCTTCGTGATCATCCTGTAGCTTCGGAAACTCTTCGTACGTATGAAGCTGTACAGAGATTTAAAGGCAACATTACAGCGTGGCTTGAAAAGCAGGGACTTTTTGTGGAAGTCAGTGAATTGACAAACTTCGAAACAAATGATTTCAACAAGGTTTGTGTGTATGTTGGTATAGACCCCTTGCAGCACGTCGGAAAGCAGCTCAATTTGGAGGACAAAACAATAGGTTCCAATTCTCAGGAGATTGAAATTCTTTTGTTTTGTCCTCCAAATTGAGCTACTTTGACGTCTCGTGAAATGGTCTATGCTCAGTGAAGTCCGGTAAAATATTGAATTATTTAATGATATTTTGTTTGTCAATTATTACAGGATGATTTAGCAACCATTATTGAAAGAATTCCAGAAATACGATACAGAATAAGTCAGGTAAGAAGTCGCAAGAAAGCATAGTTTTTTTTGCCATCATCAAACCAGACGTCATACAACAAAAAAACTCCCTTCTTTTGAGGATCCAGATCTCTTCATTGTTTTGACACCCAGGTTGGGATTTAGTGCAAGGGGTCTATAGTTCTTTTTTTTTTTTTTTTATCTGTAGGTCTTAGACAAAGTGCACAGCATTGTCTCGTCTCAGAACGTGTCACGTGACGTTAAATCACGTGCTGAAAGCACACCATACGGGTCTCCTATAGCACAAGATACACCAGAAGCTCTAGATGGACAACCCAGCGATAAGCAACAAATGGAAACTAATTACAGTAAACTTTTAAAGGAGTATAATGATCTTGCTGAGGGTTATGAAAAACTCAAGAAACATTTTGACCAGGAAATAAAATTTCACCAGGAACAAACGAGCCAGAATGCTACAGTAATGGCAGATATGCAAGACACTATAAATAGTCTGAAACTGCAGCTGAATGATGCCTTGGCAGGACGATCGATATCACCAGGGGTAGGTAGTGGGGGAGGTCAATATACCAGGGGTAGGGAGTGAAAGAGGTCAATATCACCAGAGGTAGGTAGTGGGAGAGGTCAATATCACCAGGGGTAGGTAGTGAAAGAGGTCAATATCACCAGGGGTAGGTAGTGGGAGGGGTCAATATCACCAGGGGTAGGTAGTGGGGGAGGTCAATATCACCATGGGTAGGTAGTGGGGGAGGTCAATATCACCAGGGGTAGGTAGTGGGGGAGGTCAATATCGCCAGGGGTAGGTAGTGGGGGAATTGAATTGTTCCGATACAAATGTACTTTTTTTCTTTATACCAGAGGGCAAATTCTTCTATAATGTTTTCACGGCTGGACGCAGAAAGAAACTCGAAGATCCTTAAACGAGCGATAAGTGAAAACCGCACTACTAATGATGACGTAACAGAAGTATTTGATCACATGTCTGATTACGTCAGCTTACCTGCTCAACGATTGGCTGCTATAGTACAGCGGTATAGACATCATCATGCTATGCAGAAAATAGGTATGTGTCACGCACAAGGCACGTAGTGGACGATTTCTTTGCCGTTGAAATATTTGACCAGTTTATACTATTTATATAGAACCTCCTTATTTTGCTCATCCAGGCGTTGGAATTTTTATCCGGAGAAAACAGTTCCGTATAAACGAAACGCCTAAGGCTGGCCTTGCACGATACCCGACGAATTTTCAGCCTTTCAAAGGTTTTACCAGTACATACAATTTATACAGAACCACGCCACAAATTTGCATGGCTAGGCGTTTAAATTTTTTGTCCCGATAGTACAATTCCTTGGAAACGGAACGCCCAAATGTACAGCTTAACTCGTCCTGTACCTTATAAAGCCAACAATTATATGTATCGACCAGGAATTGCGCTATGATTTTGAAATGTGTGTCCTGCATGGGACCCATGTCTCTGGGCACATTGGGGTTGGTAACATATTTGATGGGATTCTAGATCGCGTTCTTTAGAAAGCTAGGAATTTGGTGCAATTACTAGAAATGAGTCCAGGGACGCAAACAAATTGTCAAAAAATATTCCCTGTTAGGGTTTTTTTTTTGCGTAAAAATGCACAATTTTATGCATTAATGCGAACCCTAGCTTTTTGACTCTATTATGCTTCAGTTTATCTAATAATTGTCTTTTTCTTTTCAGAGGAGAAGCTGAAGAACCACAGCGAAAACTTGGACGAGGACGTCCTTTTTACTTTGGAGAAAATGGAAGTTCTGCAAAATGACCGAGCAAGACGATGGGGAGAAAAGATGGATGATTTGGCAGAGAAACGAGAACGCTTGGCACAGTTGATGATGGAAACCTTTGAGAGACTAGAAAACAATACAGGAATCTTCCTAATAAAGCCTGTATTGTCTTACAAGACCAGGTAAGTTTGTACTAGAGTATGTAGTGAGTGGGAAGCACGGACGGCGTAGCCTCTCACCAATGCGACCTGGGTTTGTGACCCGCTGGGCTCGGTGTCGTATGTGAGTAGAGTTGGTCTGTGGTTATCTCCTGTGTTTCGAGGGTTTTACTTTAGGTTTTCGTTTCTCCGCAAAAATCAACTTCTTTAGGGAATGACATGTGGTCTTTACGCTCAAGCCGAAAAGGTCCATAGCACCTTCCCTTAAATATTCCCCATTAAGTCTTTGCGAGCTTAGGAAATTCATTTTCCAAAGGTAGCCAAATAAGGTCTATATTCACCCTTTTTTGCAGATTTGATCCACTTGGTGGATACTTGGTGAGTAAACACAAACAAGTGCCTATAACCCAACCAATTAGTACAGTAACACCAGCACCAACACCATGGCTGTCCAATGGTATCAACTCATCTATGACCAATGTTCACCGCGGACTTTCGCAAGGAAGTAAATCTACGTCTTCAATCCAACAAGTAACGGAACTTCAACATGGCGTGATGGATATGGATGTCACGCAACCGTTCAAAGACAGTGACGATGTATATCAGGGACAAACATGGCAGGTCAGTAAATGTTGTCACGCACGCTACTTGGTATCACAGTTCATCACTTTCCATGTATCGGTTCACTGGTTATAAACATTCATTCTCTTATCAAAAGTATCGAGTCAAGGCTATATGGTTCAAATTTTAATGATCGTTTGAAACTACCTTGCAGTTTCGATTGAAGGCTTTGTCTTTGACCAGTAAACCGATTTTTGGAAAATGAATTTAAAAAAATGATTCCAATCTTCTGGTTCCGACCACCCTTAGTTACCGTTGCTATGTTCCACCCCTCAGCAAATTAGCTAGAATATCTCAGAATTGAAAAGTCTGCGGAAAATTGATTAAAAATTGTGTCAAAGTCGAGAGAGAGCGATCGAGAGCACGAGAGAACGAGAGTTTTCATTTGCCATCCATGCCAATATTGGCGCGCTACAAAAGTCCTTCGTCCAGAGCATGTGTTTCTTGGTTGGGCTGCCTGTGTTTTATTCAGTGCATTCGAACTGATACGGAGACCAAGGACTTTGCGAAAGTCTACCCTTCTTAACTTTATGCGAATTTTTAATCGCAGATATCTAAATCACAAGTTCATGGGAACCCACAGTCTAACGTAGCTCTCACAGCACCTCGTATTCTGGAGCTTGACGTGAATCGCATGATGGTTGGACAAACACAAGTCAGGTTGGTAAAGACCATCCATTGGTATAGCGTTAGGAAGATTAATAGAAAATGCGTAAATGTCGTGTGTATGTTCAGTGAATGCAGTATTATAGCACACGGAGATTGGCAGAACACGAGAGAAGTGTTAGAAGAAGCACGACGCGTAGTGGACTGACGAAATAGATAGTGCGCGGGCGTGCTGTGTGAAGTTATAAAGCATGAAGAGGTTGGCAGAACACGAGAGAAGTGTTGGAGAAGCATGACGCGTTGTGGACTGATGAAATAGATAGTGCGCGGGCGTGCTGTGTGAAGTTATAAAGCACGAAGAGGTTGACAGATCACGAGAGAAGTGTTAGGAGAAGCACAACGCGAAGTGGAATGACGAAATAGATAGTGTGCATCTGTGCTGTGTGCAGTTATAAAGCACGAAGATATTGACAGATCACGAGAGAAGTGTTAGGAGAAGCACAACGCGAAGTGGAATGACGAAATAGATAGTGTGCATCTGTGCTGTGTGCAGTTATAAAGCACGAAGATATTGACAGAACACGAGAAACGTGTTAGGAGAATCACGACGCGTAGTTGAATGATGAAATGGATAGTGCGCTCCCTACCAATCACAACGCAAGATATACAACAGTTATCTTTAAAATTAGTGTTATTATTGATGTAATTTTTCTCTCATGCACAGCACGGGGTTTGTTGGTAATAAAGCAAATGTTCCAAGTTCGTTGATAAGAAGTTACGTGACAGTTGAACGACCATCAGGAAGCAAACAAGTCAAGAAGGCTAAGAAAACTTCAGGTGAGTGGTCTAGTATACTATATTAACTTTATTAAAGCCTGAAACAATCTCTGGGCTGATCATTGAAAAATCTTTTGTTAAATTCATCCAACATTGCGGCTATGACGTCACGTGCAAACGAAGAATATCTGATGTGAATCCCTTTTTCCACAGACCCAGATCACTCATTCGATCCCATGATGCCTCACTTGCGTAACAGCCCATCGACAATACGCTATTCTCCCTTACCTCCAATACGCATGCCTGAACTGAGACAGGAATCACGATCCAGCAAATCATTACGAAGTTATCCTGATAGTGAGGCTGTGACGCATTCGGTACCAGGCAGTCCTGATTACAATGATCGACTCGGTCAATTAAGTCCGAGTAGAGCAACAACTGATGAAAGACTGGTACTTTCTCCAGATGTTGTGCCAGTCAAATAGTAGTTCGATTAATAATGTTAATAGGACACGAAGTATAGGACACGAAGTATAGGACAAGCCAGTATAGGACACGAAGTATAGGACACGAAGTATAGGACAAGAGTATTGGACAAGAGTATAGGACACGAAGTATAGGACAAGAGTATAGGACAAGAGTATAGGACAAGAGTAAAGGACACGAAGTATAGGACAAGAGTATAGGACAAGAGTATAGGACAAGAGTATAGGACAAGAGTAAAGGACACGAAGTATAGGACAAGAGTATAGGACAAGAGTATAGGACAAGAGTATAGGACAAGAGTATAGGACAAGAGTATAGGACACGAAGTATAGGATAAGAGTATAGCACACGAAGAATAGGACAAGAGTATAGGACACGAAGTATAGGACAAGAGTATAGGACACGAAGTCCTATTTCCAATTAGTTATAACTATTACAATTTCCAAGCAAAAAAATTCCTTTCTTATCAAAAGAATTGTGACCTTTTCAGAAGAAAAATCAAAGAGACTTTTTTAACAAAAGAGCTATACTACGCTTCTCAGTTGAGCTTGGAAAGGCCGAAGTTTTGTCACAAAATTTTGTCGTTGAAAAGTGCATGTTGTCAAGGGTATTGGCCAATCAGAAGCGAGATAGTGAGTAAAATGTATAATAATATCTAGTAACGCAAAAGAAAGTGATTGTATAGTAAATAATAACGGGATGTACATATTTGTAATAAATTGGGTTATTTTTCTTTTCTGTTTTGAAATTCCTTCTATGTTTATGAACCCCTTCACGTCCCGTAAAAACTGCTCAATTTGGAGGATGGTTCTTTAATTTCCTGAGAATTAGAACCTATAGTTTTGTCCTCGAAATTGATATGCATTCCGACGTGCGTTTTAAATAATATTTAGAACATTTTAATATTTATCTGAGTCGAGCATGGCTAATTCACAGATCGAACCTTGAAAAAACCTCTGAGCTGATTTAAGTCAGGGCACGGCTAACTCACAGATTGGACCCTGAAACAACCTCTTGGCTGATCTAAGTCAGGGCACGGCTAACTCACAGATTTAACCATGAAACAACCTCTTGGCTGATCTAAGTCAGGGCACGGCTAACTCACAGATTGAACCATGAAACAACCTCTTGGCTGATCTAAGTCAGGGCACGGCTAACTCACAGATTGAACCATGAAACAACCTCTTGGCTGATCTAAGTCAGGGCACGGCTAACTCACAGATTGAACCATGAAACAACCTCTTGGCTGATCTAAGTCAGGGCACGGCTAACTCACAGATTTAACCATGAAACAACCTCTTGGCTGATCTAAGTCAGGGCACGGCTAACTCACAGATTGAACCATGAAACAACCTCTTGGCTGATCTAAGTCAGGGCACGGCTAACTCACAGATTTAACCATGAAACAACCTCTTGGCTGATCTAAGTCAGGGCACGGCTAACTCACAGATTGAACCATGAAACAACCTCTTGGCTGATCTAAGTCAGGGCACGGCTAACTCGCAGATCCAAACCTGAAACAACCTCTGGGCTGATCTAAGTAAGGGATGGCTAACTCAGAGATTGAACCCTGAAACAACCTCTGGGCTGATCTAAGTCAGGGCATTGCTAACTCGCAGATCCAAACCTGAAACAACCTCTGGGCTGATCTAAGTAAGGGATGGCTAACTCAGAGATTGAACCCTGAAACAACCTCTAGGCTGATCTAGGTTTCAATTTGCTTTGCTTTGCTTTGCTTTGCTTTGCTTTGCTTTGCTTTGCTTTGCTTTGCTTTGCTTTGCTTTGCTTTGCTTTGCTTTGCTTTGCTTTGCTTTGCTTTGCTTTGCTTTGCTTTGCTTTGCTTTGCTTTGCTTTGCTTTGCTTTGCTTTGCTTTGCTTTGCTTTGCTTTGCTTTGCTTTGCTTTGCTTTGCTTTGCTTTGCTTTGCTTTGCTTTGCTTTGCTTTGCTTTGCTTTGCTTTGCTTTGCTTTGCTTTGCTTTGCTTTGCTTTGCTTTGCTTTGCTTTGCTTTGCTTTGCTTTGCTTTGCTTTGCTTTGCTTTGCTTTGCTTTGCTTTGCTTTGCTTTGCTTTGCTTTGCTTTGCTTTGCTTTTCTTTGCTTAAAGACGTAAGGATTTCGAGTTTCCAGTTCAACTGCCTATCAACATTAAACAAACGATTTTGACCCATTTCCTCGTAGAATATTTTTATTTTATCACAGAGGATTATACATTTAAGACATATATAATATCTTTCTTGTTGATTAACTTTACATTTTGTAAGGCGAATCTGAATTTATGCTGCATTAATCATAAAAGCTCTTTTTATTCAAATTGAGAACAGTCCAGATCCCTGTACAGTTCAAGTGTGAGGTTAGGGACAAGAGACTTTATTTCTTCTACAAACTCTTCGTCTGAAGTATCAGCTTTATCTCTCCCTTTATCGTAATAACAGGTCTTTCTCTTATCACTTAATGTAAGTTTTTTTTCTTTAGGCGCCGGCTTCGGCAAGGTGCGCAACAACTCCTCAATATCGTCTTTCCAATGTGGCTTAAGCGCACGATTAGCGATTGTCTCGGCGTCCGTGACTCCATTTTCTAATGCTGACCTGACTGTATCCAATAAGGCTGGGTTGTTCAGAAGGCATCTCTCCTTAACAGTATCATTTCCCTTGATTGAGTCTTTCCAAGCGTCCTCGAGGCTTTCGCGCTTGAAATTTAAAATAATCATTTTTTTGAGATGGGATAGACCCCCTGCTCTTGACGTCAAAGCAGCTCAATTTGGAGGACAAAACAAAATAATTTCAATCTCCTGAGAATTGGAACCTATTGTTTTGTCCTCCAAATTAAGCTGCATTCCGACGTGCTACAAAGGGTCTTTAGTTTACAAAATATACGACACATACCGTTCACTGCATTTATTTACCACTTTCACATCCCAATAATGCTTTGCAATTTTGGGTGGGGGGAGGGATGCAACAACGAGAAAAAATCGTTAATATTACCATGAAGTTAATAAGAATTGAAGAAAAATGATCTAAAAATACTTATGCATCTATGATTCTATCAGAATTCACAAAAACCAGAAAGGTTAACAGGTTTACGAGTAAAAGTCATGGCATTTCTTGGTAAGTCGATACATTGTCTGTAACACCAAACGTTTCATTCTCCCATGCGTGTGGAATTAACTCTCATTAAACTGATACTGGATTGTTCAATGATAATAACAAATATTAAAAAAAAGTAAAAAAGTATATATAAAAGTTTGAATTTTCAAATAATTTGTGCAATTGCCCCCCCCCCCCCCCCCCCCCAACGCAAAGTATCATGGGGATGTGAAAGTAGTGAATAAGGTAATGTGCGCTAATGACAGGCATCTAATGTCAAAAAAAAAGTATATATTTTCTTGAAGCTGAATAAACAGACACGCGTGAAAAACGTCTGCGCATGCTCTAAGTCCGCATGCAAATTAGTCAAAAGCGTGCTATTGTAAAAATATGCAAATTTGACTTTCACACTTGCCTGAAGAATAGTCTTTACAAAATGCCAAAATTTAAAGTCAGTTCTTGAAACTTAAGGCTCATTCTTTCATATTGTCTTTATTAATACACTATCTTGGTCTCACGAAAGTATACCCACGACCTTTTTTGTATACTTTGAGAAAACAAGCATTTATTTTCTCACTAAAACTCTTGTAAATTCTTGGAAAGCTTGCTGAAAGGCACGCATGCGCAAACATTTTTCACTAGTGTCCTTGGCATAGCCATTTCTGATATTTTTAGAGTTACTTACGTTAACGAAATCCTCTCCAGTTCTTATCGCACATTTGAATCGATCTACGTCTGACTTGGGGATTTCTTTTACGTCCTCATAGATGTTTTCGAATGTGTTTGAGCCCTCGGCACATCTCTCGCTAACTTTCCTAAAAACCTTAGCTAAAGAACATTTTTAAAACGTCATCAGTCAATCTCAGAGAAATATATCATGTGGTCATGTGGTCATGTGGTCATGTGGTCATGTGGTCATGTGGTCATGTGGTCATGTGGTCATGTGGTCATGTGGTCATGTGGTCATGTGGTCATGTGGTCATGTGGTCATGTGGTCATGTGGTCATGTGGTCATGTGGTCATGTGGTCATGTGGTCATGTGGTCATGTGGTCATGTGGTCATGTGGTCATGTGGTCATGTGGTCATGTGGTCATGTGGTCATGTGGTCATGTGGTCATGTGGTCATGTGGTCATGTGGTCATGTGGTCATGTGGTCATGTGGTCATGTGGTCATGTGGTCATGTGGTCATGTGGTCATGTGGTCATGTGGTCATGTGGTCATGTGGTCATGTGGTCATGTGGTCATGTGGTCATGTGGTCATGTGGTCATGTGGTCATGTGGTCATGTGGTCATGTGGTCATGTGGTCATGTGGTCATGTGGTCATGTGGTCATGTGGTCATGTGGTCATGTGGTCATGTGGTCATGTGGTCATGTGGTCATGTGGTCATGTGGTCATGTGGTCATGTGGTCATGTGGTCATGTGGTCATGTGGTCATGTGGTCATGTGGTCATGTGGTCATGTGGTCATGTGGTCATGTGGTCATGTGGTCATGTGGTCATGTGGTCATGTGGTCATGTGGTCATGTGGTCATGTGGTCATGTGGTCATGTGGTCATGTGGTCATGTGGTCATGTGGTCATGTGGTCATGTGGTCATGTGGTCATGTGGTCATGTGGTCATGTGGTCATGTGGTCATGTGGTCATGTGGTCATGTGGTCATGTGGTCATGTGGTCATGTGGTCATGTGGTCATGTTTTACGACTCGTGGATAAGGTAATGCATATATATTTTCATAAACCTTTGATCTTAAAGAATTTCATGAGCCTTGTTTGATGAGTAATCGATAAGTGAGAAGATTACCTTTAATTTCATAGCACCGTAAAGGGAATGGTACGGTTTGTAAAGCAGCGGCGAGTTTCCTTAGCAGATCATTTGCATTTGAAGCACTAACAGTCTTATTGGTTGCATCAGTGTACTCCTAAAGGAAAAAAAATAATGCAAATTAACTTTATTAGGAGAGGGTGATACCTGACAGTCGCGAGTAAGAAAATTGTGGCAATCTATGTTTAACGTCTAAGAATGAGACGAGAAAGCAATTTTATATATTTATCCGAGTCATTGCGAAGATCTAACTATTTGCAGATATTTTAAAGGGTCACTTGGATGGAAATTGATGGAAATTGGAAATGCCTTGAAACTTGGTTAAACTTATTTGTATAGTAGCCAAGCAACATATTTTCTTCACTGTCAAAATTTGTGGATAATTTTTTTTCAGCATCTAAATTGTGAGTAAATGACGTCATTTACTCAACCTATTGTTCTTCAGTTAGTTTTTAAGCCAAAATTTCTCAACTGCGAGTGGCTCCCAGGCTAAAATTTTTGCCAGTCTGGTTTTCATAATCATGATTGAGTTATATTATTCTTAAATACTTGAACTATTCGGACTTTCAAAATATGGGGCGTTTTCTTCCAAGTGCCCCTTTAAAGTCTGGTTCTCACTGACTAGAGACGCAACCCCAAGCTGGTGGATGCTCTCACTATGAAAATAAGCGACGCAAACGCAAAAGAACGGACGATTATTTTTGCGTTGGTTTGCGCTTGTGCTTATGCTCGCGTCGGCTTGCATCGCTAGTGAAAACAAGGCAAAGTCAGCATATTCTACTCAGATAGTTCGATACCTGGCTTATGTGGGTCTGGCCTCGGGAAATTGAACCCTTGATCCTTCGCACTACAGACCCCACCAACTCAGCCAAACAAGGAGTGGTAATCCAAATCAATAGTACAATAACAAAGATATAACACTTTTCACAATCGTAAATCAACTTCCTTATTGTCATAAAGAATTAAGAGAAAAATATCATATGCCCTTGGCAGGACTCGAACCCACGGTTTCGGTATACTAATCCGACGTGTTAACCACTACACTACAAGGACCAACCACGCTGGTTACGCAGCCAGGCAATGTTGTATATGTGGCAACTGTGGGGGTCCAGGGCGATATTAATCTCATGGGTAAGCTGAACACCGTAAATATTTACGCACAATTGAGGATAATACCAGTGAAATGAAATGCGTTCGGTGTGAAAAACCGAACGCATTTCATTTCACTGGTATATTCCTTATTGTCAGTTTGCTTACTACTATAACTGTGTACCTTTATAGCTCGAAGAACAGTAGTGGATAGTTCTGTATCTTTGATAAAATCAGGATCAGACATCAATTTTTCCACCTTTCGAAGCGCAAAAATGAGGTTTTCGTCCCACGCAACATCGACAATTTTTTGCCATGCCTTAATCATTCAAGAAATTAAAAAAAAAAACACAATTGATGTAGGTCACAGGGAGCCCAAGCTGGGTTTCTGTGGGGTCATATTATAAGAAAATGTATGGGGATCTATAAAAAACCTCATAAAAATCGTCAAAATGTGAAATAAAGTAAAGAAATTTTAGCTGACCTTTGAGAAGTCATACCTTAATCAAATTTTGACGATTTTATTGGTTTTTTATAGATTCCCATACATTTTCTTATGATATGACACCACAGAAACCCAGCTTGGGCTACCTGTGAATAGGTAAATAACTTGATCACATGATGGTGCAGGGAAGTACGAGGGACGTATCTGAGAGAGCCCACTTCTCACCAGTGCGACCCCTGCACTCGGTGTCGTATGTGAGTAGAGTTGTTTGTATAGTTTCACTCCGGCTGAGTTGAGAAAAAAATATCAGCCAATCAGAATCTAGAATATTTGCAAGACTTTGGTGTCACCCTAAGAAGCCCAGCAATTCGGGAAATGGTCATTTTTGATTACATTTTCCAAATCAATGATGAATATCATAGCAAATGTGAGTTTCGTTTGTTTGATGTGTTGTTCTCTTCTGTGCTACGAGGGTTTTTCTTCAGCTTCTCTCCTTTTCCTCTCTCCATAAAAATCAACATGTGAGTTGAGTTTGTTTGATGTGTTGTTCTCTCCCTTGCCACGAGGGTTTTTCTCCAGGTTCTCTGGTTTTCCTCTCTCCATAAAAATCAACATGTGAGTTGAGTTTGTTTGATGTGTTGTTCTCTCCCTTGCCACGAGGGTTTTTCTCCAGGTTCTCTGGTTTTCCTCTCTCCATAAAAATCAACATGTGAGTTGAGTCTGTTTGATGTGTTGTTCTCTCCTGTGCCAAGAGGGTTTTTCTCCAGGTTCTCTGGTTTTCCTCCCTCCATAAAAATCAACATGTGAGTTGAGTTTGTTTGATGTGTTGTTCTCTCCTGTGCCAAGAGGGTTTTTCTCCAGGTTCTCTGGTTTTCCTCCCTCCTTAAAAAATCATCTTCCAAATTCCAATTCCTGGGTTTTCATAGAAATTGGAGCCCAGCTTTGTTGTGAGTGTCCCACTCTGTGATTCAACAGCTAAAGCTTTATAGAAGTTTAGAAACGTTCATCAAGGTATTGCTTTCTGTGGCATATTTACCTCTTGGCCCTTTTGATGAGCTTTCTTGACGTGTTGCAAAACTTTGGCTGCATCACGTACGAAGTCTAGCATTTTTAAAACGCTTTCTCTTGCTTGATCTCTTATTTTTTCACAGCTCGAGATGGTATCAAAAGTACTCCAGACAGATAAAACTGTTTTTATTAGATATAGAAGGTCATCAGTTAATGCAGTTCCTCCTCCTTATCATCACCATCTCCATCATAATCATTACATCATAACCACCATCTTCTTCCTCCTCCTCCTCCTCATCATCACCATCATCATCATCTCCATCATAATCATTATCATCATAACCATCATCTTCCTCCTCCTCCTTATCATCATCACCATCATCACCATCTCCATCATAATCATTATCATCATAACCATCATCTTCCTTCTCCTCCTCCTCATCATCACCATCATCACCATCTCCATCATAATCATTATCATCATAACCATCATCTTCCTTCTCCTCCTCCTCATCATCACCATCATCATCATCTCCATCATAATCATTATCATCATAACCATCATCTTCCTCCTCCTCCTTATCATCATCACCATCATCACCATCTCCATCATAATCATTATCATCATAACCATCATCTTCCTCCTCCTCCTCCTCATCATCACCATCATCACCATCTCCATAATAATCATTATTATCATCACCATCATCATCATCATCATCCTCCTCCTCCTCATCACCATCATCACCATCTCCATCATAATCATTATTATCATCATCACCACCACCATCACCATCCTCCTCCTCCTCATCACCATCTTCACCATCTCCATCATAATCATTATTATCATCACCATCATGATCATCATCATCCTCCTCCTCCTCATCACCATCATCACCATCTCCATAATAATCATTATTATCATCACCATCATGATCATCATCCTCCTCCTCCTCCTCATCACCATCATCACCATCTCCATCATAATCATTATTATCATCATCACCACCACCATCACCATCCTCCTCCTCCTCATCACCACCATCACCATCTCCATCATAATCATTATTATCATCATCACCATCACCATCACCATCCTCCTCCTCCTCATCACCATCATCACCATCACCATCCTCCTCCTCCTCATCACCACCATCACCATCTCCATCATAATCATTATTATCATCATCACCACCACTAGATGCATCCGTGTAAATTTTTTGAACATCACCACGGACATGTTCAAATACTCATTATCAGTAGAAAATAGTCAGTTTTCAAAAACTTTTTGCGTGATTATTCTGTTTTTGATCGAAAGTTTTGGCAACAAGATTTTGAAGGCTCACCATCTATTTTTGAGCTAGTTATCAAAGTACAATGTTCAAATAGGTAAACTTTTGCCGCAAAATTCGAGAAAAATACTTTTATTCGTTTTTTCTTTAAAAAACCTGGAGATCTCTAGAGTACTCTTTATGCTGGTCCAACCTAGGCTCTCCACCTTGTTTCTGTTTCACGTTAAATTTACGAACCTTGCAAGTCCAGTGTTAGTCCAATAACCACTTGGAACCCTAATTTTCAAAGTTATGTCAATTTTTTCATCTTGAAAAAATATTGCCTAAAACATGGCGCAAAATTATGAAACTTGCTAGACATGTTTATTGAGAGTTAGGAACGAGGTGTGAAGAAAAATCTGCTCAATTTTTGTAATTTTACGCAAAATACAGGTGATGGTAAACTTTTTGAACATGTTCAAAATTGTTCTTTGGAGCTTAAATACCAAAATATTTATGAAATAAACAACAATATTTTATGGAATAGATAAAAGCAAGCGTCCTCTTACAGTGTATAAGATTGTTTATGTAAAACGAGCATATTTTGATTTTTTATTTCATGTTTTTGTAAAAACATTAGTAGCTTCTAAATTTTCCAAAATTTGTTCAAAATGCCTCATTCTTTGCTATGAAGCTTAAAAGTGAACAAATAGTTGAGACAAAGTACGAGAAGTAGCTAATGTTTGGTTATTTTTGAAAAATATTGAATTTTTTGGAAGAAAAAAATTGGGGGAAAAATCAAAGAAAATAACATGCGATGGAAATGTTGTTGACATATTGCACTAATTAAACTTCCTACAAAGCCCGCCTATACGTTTTGAAGATATGCTGGGCATTTCTGATAAATTTGCAAAACTTCAGAGTGGCCAGAGTTTTCAAGGGGGGAGGGGTGGGTTAGGGTTAGGGAAGTATTTGAATATCGGTTAAAAGCGAGAGAAACCCAGAAAAAATAGGTAAAGCATTAGATTAGATACCCTTGAAAGAAAAACTAAAAAAATACTACTACTGACGCACATGAATGTCATTAAGATCAGAATCCAATTTTCTTATGAAAATGTACGGAAAGTAGGAGTGGATGTTACCTGAAATGGTGATGGCAAGAGACTATCATTAGCTTATTGTAAGAGTATTTATTGAAATAGTGCGCAGATGTTGCGTATTGATATCTGTCAGAATCTTAAGTTAGAAGAAGTGCAGTAAACAAGGAACACGTCGTTGTTCTATATGATACTTATCGTATCCAACCCTTACATCTGTTGAGGTGCACCTTATCCCTGAGACAATACTTTCAGTACTGGTTCTACATGATGTAAATAGTTGAATGATAAAATATTTCTTGATTTGAGTGTTGCATCTTCAAATTATGAAGGTTTATTAATACTTCCAATATGTTAATAACTGTGACGTCAGGCAAGGCTTCAATTAATATACAAAATTTAACTGGTTCACACAAACAGTATTCAAGAGCATCATTATTTTACTCATGGTTTCCGGTAAAGGTTATTTTAAATTTGTTCTCATAATAGCTAGTATGTAGTATTACTATTTATAACAAATACACTCAAACATCTTACCTGACGTCACAGTCATTAACATATTAGAAGTATAAACCTTAAAGTTCATAACTTAAAGACACATCACTCAAATCAACAAACACTTTACCATGAAACTAATTACTTTGTGTAGAACTAGTACTGAAAATATTTTCTCATGGATTAGATGCACTTTAAGGCATTGAGCTGTGTGTAGACTGCTGCTAAATCATTCTATCAAGGATGCAATAGATCGATATATCCATGAAGCCTGGTTTACGAAAAAAAAAAAAAGCAACATACTGAGTTAGCTCGTTCCCGACGAAAATGAAATGAAATGGAATAAATAGGACAGCGAAGATTTACAAAAGGCATTCAGAGATGACAGGGAGCTGGAGTATATGCTTAGGAAATCTACAATACTAGAGGTTTTTGAAAGTCATTCAGCGTCGAAAAGTTAAGAAAAATTTTCGACCAAGAAAATAACAGCGGATGGCAACAAATATTGATTTAAGTCGTCTTTACATCTGTGATTTTGCATTAAAAAATAAATAAAACCTCCAAAGATTATCTACCAAATATCTTAGGAAGGTGCTGTTAAAAAGTTATTAATACGTTAATTCGACTATAGAAATACACAAAGGTGAAGGGCCTAGAGATGGGATATACTATTTTGCAAAGGCAAAGCACACCATCTACAATTTCAGGAAATATGAGAGGAAAACAAAAGAGTATAAATTTTGAACATGTTCAAAAAATTTACTATGTTCAAAAAAGTTACTTAAGAATAGGTAAACTTTTTCAACATGTTCAAAATATTTACTATGTCTAAGTAAGAATTTTGAACATGTTCAAAAACCTTACCTACTAACTAGGTAAACTTTTTGAACTTAGGTAAGAATGCATATGGCCACCACCATCACCATCCTCCTCCTCCTCATCACCACCATCACCATCTCCATCATAATCATTATTATCATCATCACCATCACCATCACCATCCTCCTCCTCCTCATCACCATCATCACCATCACCATCCTCCTCCTCCTCATCACCACCATCACCATCTCCATCATAATCATTATTATCATCATCACCATCACCATCACCATCCTCCTCCTCCTCATCACCATCATCACCATCACCATCCTCCTCCTCCTCATCACCACCATCACCATCTCCATCATAATCATTATTATCATCATCACCATCACCATCACCATCCTCCTCCTCCTCATCACCATCATCACCATCTCCATCATAATCATTATTATCATCATCACCATTTGGCAAGATTATACAACATATCATCTATGCATTTTCTCCAATGGACATCATATCCATATATCTTGTTTCATCTCTAGTATATAAATTTAGTTCATTTTTTCGATCAAAATTATATAAATGTGTAAATCGAGTGACAAACGTGACAAGTGTGACGAAACAGCGTGACCACCTTTCCTTGAATTCCTTGGTTTTACAAGCGGGGAATGCAATTTTTTGTGCATTTGCCGTTTTGTTTTGAAATCTGTACATATGGACGGAAATGGCGCTATAAGCCATGAAAAAACGTCACCATGGGTTACAACTTTTCTTAAGTATGGCACTCGGCCCTCGCGGGAGCTACGCTATCATCATCTTCATCATCCTCCTCCACCTCCTCCTCCTCCTCCTCCTCCTCCTCCTCCTCATCATCATCATCCTCATCATCATTATTATTATTATCATTATTTTTATTATTAATATTATTATTATTATTATTATTATTATTATTATTATCATTTTAACTAACACATCTTTGAACTAACCGGTAGATCCTTTCGAAAGCAGTTCCTTGAGTCCTTTTTGAACTTTTGAAAATTGCATGTCGGCCAACTTGTAATCGTTGACGACGACTGATACAAGTTTTCGCAATCTACTATCATCAGTAGGATTATCGACAGCCATAAATCTTGACCCTGCTAGCTCTTGATAGTCATTTGCAGAACCCTTGGACCCAAATTTGACTTTTAATTTGTCTTCCATCTGAGAAAGAAAGTAAAGAAGAAATTTTAGAGTTTTAGCTTGACGTAGGTCCTGCGATACACCTCTATGAACGGTTAAGAACTGAAGCGCTACCGACCGCTAAGACTAGCCTTGTATAGTATATACTGGTCAAACTTTTGTACAGTTAAACATAAAAGAGTCTAAAACTAGTTTCCTTTGCAGCTGTTCTTAAGGGATTTTGAGACCGACGCTAAGAACAGCTGTAAAGGAGACCAGACCCAGCTTGAATGGCTTTTTTACTGAAAGCTTCGCCTTCGAACAAATACCTGATTTATTTTGGATGCGATGGCTGTTGCTTTGACGTGCTTGTAAATGTTCTTAAATCTGGGCATTGCAAGTGTCATGACGTGGAAGACGACGTTAAGGGCATTTTTCAGAACTGAATCGTACATTGATTCCACTTGCAGTGCATCAACCTCTTTCGTCCCATTTTTCTTGACGATTCCCTTCCGAGTAATCAAGATGACAATACGTTATTAATAGACCATTTGCAGCACGTCGGAATGCAGCTCAATTTGCAGCACAAAAATAAACAAATAGGTTCTAATTTTCATTTTGTTTTCTTCTCCAAATTGAGCTGCTTTGACGTCACGTGAAGGGGGAAGTAAATAGGGAACTTAAGTATTAACGAAACCCATGAGAACAATCATAAGTCAAATCGTTTCATGTAGCGAAGTCATTTTCTCTTTCTATGTCTTCGAGGTTATGCTTTTTAACATTTTTCATTTTAATTGTAAATCATTTATGTTATTCAGACTGAATTTGGGAACGACGATTGTTTGACGTCTCAACCCTGACGTCATTATTCGTCAAAATGTCAGTGTTTAAGCTCCCTAATTTTCACGATTAGTTAAATGGTTGTTTGGTTGTTTGGTTGTTTGGTTGTTTGGTTGTTTGGTTGTTTGGTTGTTTGGTTGTTTGGTTGTTTGGTTGTTTGGTTGTTTGGTTGTTTGGTTGTTTGGTTGTTTGGTTGTTTGGTTGTTTGGTTGTTTGGTTGTTTGGTTGTTTGGTTGTTTGGTTGTTTGGTTGTTTGGTTGTTTGGTTGTTTGGTTGTTTGGTTGTTTGGTTGTTTGGTTGTTTGGTTGTTTGGTTGTTTGGTTGTTTGGTTGTTTGGTTGGTTCATATTTCAAGGAAAGGAGTTAGGATGTTGCCATATTGGGAGTCCCTACCTCAATGTCTGTAGTAGTGTTTGTCAAGGCCTTGCTGAATTCAGGACACATTGCATCGAAAACTAGTTTCTGTGTCGCGGCGATAACCTCCATCTTTTGTCTCACTCTTCGGTACTGTCGAATGCTAGATTTCGCATCACACTGTTGGAGTGCCGCTGAAAGGTTTATTAAAATTTACATCAGAATAGAATGATTCCATAATACATTACAAGCCTTGCAATTCTCTTTTAGATTCTTTTAATAAAATATCTTTCTTTTTTCCATTTCTGCGTGCTGACTTCCCTCTTGGCTCCGATCCCCCTCCCCGCGTCTTCCTTGAATCAAAGTACAGTTTTCTTGCAAGTATTGGGTGGTTTTGTGGTTGCAAATTTATTAGTAATGTGGATTAAATTTCATTAAGCTAGAAAATGAGCAGATAGCAAACTTACAGGGGCCTCGGTGGCCTGGATTATCCACTTCCTAACGAACCTCTAACAAAGAGTCAAGTTGGATGGCGTTTTCTTTAATAGCCGATGTGCATGAGCTCGAAATTATAGCACAAAGCATGATGGGAAAGTGAGTTCTTACCCTTTTTTGGGTTCCCCCAAAAATTCATGTGACAATTTTTGAAATAAAAAGATTGCAACAAAAAAAAAAAAAAAAAATGACAGATTACCTTTCTTCTTCATGAGATATTTGCTTTGATTTCCCGGTTACATGTTTAAAGAACTCATTTTCCCAGAGTGCTTTGTGAGCTTTGATGCACATTGCCTCTTGGTCTCCTGCCCCTGCTGGAATCCCCCAGGGAACCAAATTGGGGCCATGGCAATAGATACTGATGAAGTTAATCTTTGGAAATACGTTGACGACCTTACATTTGCTCTCAAAAGGTATGGTTCACATGTGTCTATCATTGCAAGGTCGCCGTTGGTCACGCTTCGATGCAAAGGCCCGGCTATACCTTTCAAGATGGCGCAGAGAACTGTGAAGGGGACTATTATCATCTTCCCAATTATCTTACTTACCTTCTAATGAAGCATCCTCTATCTGTTTTCTAATACTCTGGAATTTTTTATCTATGTCTTTGATCTTGTCCCAGCTTTCTTTGATTCTCGGATACAATGCACTACAACGTCCCACAGCAACGATTCCCACAGAGGGATCCACCAAAGATCTAAAAAGGCTAAACTTAAATTGTACCAACCCCGACAAGAAACTTTTCTTGCTCACTGAATCTTCCTCGGCGTCGTCTTGTGGATCGTCTTATGAGCAAAAACAATAGAAGTTGAGAATGTAATATATGTAGAGGACATTACATGGTCGTTGGGGGTCCGTGTAACACTCCACAAAGAGATTTTCAATTTCCTAGACACTAATTAAAAATGCGAAAATAACTTTATTGTACCATTTTTCTTTTTTTATTATCATGTTAAAAATTGAAAATTATCGTACAAGTATCATTTTTTGATTTCCGAATTTAAAACTCAATATTAAAAACAAGCTTTTGAATGACTTTTTGTAATTTTAATTTTTGCACTGTGCAAAGTCATCAGACATTCAAAAATCCGGTTTGAAAAAAACAGGGGGAGGAAAAGAGACTCACGCCTACAATGACAAATCCGAGGGAGGGGAGGTACTACTACCTATAACTACACGGAATTTCACGGCACGAGGTTTCTACGCGATAAGCGCACTCGAAAAAATGCGCGCAATTTGTAACACTAACCCTAGCAACATGGCTTCAAACCGAAGTGTTTTAGATCCTTATGAACACGAAATCAAGCACTTGATAGAAGATAATGGTTATACACTTCGCGAGGTTAGTTTTTTCTAACAGAAAATTATGGAATACAGCGAGGATGCTCTGAAAGGAACCTACAAGTGTTTTGTTCCTTACGGAATATTCATCGATTCGCCTATGGTAGGATTTCACAATCTGGTATCGATACCATTGCAAGACAACTTGTTACTGAGGTAAGTAGTATTACTATGCTAGCTTGCCTAATAGGTGGATGAGTGCTGCCTTTAAGCTAAATTCTAAGTTTGCTAGAAGTATATGTGAGAAAAAGTGTAGTGCACAGCGTTGCGTTGTACGCGTCGTACTACGTTACTCGGCTTCTGACAGACTGGCCTCGGCTCGGATAACTCGGATTTGTCATTGTAGGCGTGAGTCTCTTTTCCTCCCCCTGTTTTTTTCAAACCGGATTTTTGAATGTCTGATGACTTTGCACAGTGCAAAAATTAAAATTACAAAAAGTCATTCAAAAGCTTGTTTTTAATATTGAGTTTTAAATTCGGAAATCAAAAAATGATACTTGTACGATAATTTTCAATTTTTAACATGATAATAAAAAAAGAAAAATTGTACAATAAAGTTATTTTCGCATTTTTAATTAGTGTCTAGGAAATCGAAAATCTCTTTGTGGAGTGTTACACGGACCGTTGGAGATACGAATTTTATCTTTTAGTGTTGAAAATATCTCTCACGAGAAGATAAAATTCGTATCTCCAAGCGCCCATGTAATATTATGTTTATTATATAATTATCAATGAAAAAGAAAAGAAAGATTTTTCGAGCTTTTTTTCTGCCATAAGAAGAATGTTACCATAGTGACGATATTTTCACATGTGAAAATAGCATGTTATGTTAGTATAGGAAATTACACCGTTCGAGAAGAATTAATGAAAAATACCGCGCGTATTTGATGAAAGTGAATTAATACCACGAGTGCGTAGCACGAGTGGTATTAATTCACTTTCATCAAATACAAGCGGTATTTTTCATTAATTCTTCGAGAACATAGGTGTAATTTCCTGTTAATACCAAATCTATAAAAAAATACGAAGTTTGTTTTTGTTCTTGAATGGATGTCAAGCATTCCGAAAGCAAAGTTCCCGGATGTGTGTAATTAATTACGCGCGAAGTTCCCGGATGTGTGCAATTAATTAATTGCACAGTATTAAGAAAAATTTCACAGTTCGTCAGCCAATCAGAATCGAGTATTTTTTATAGATGTGGTATTAATATAGGTATTGCATTGATAATCATATAATAAATGAAGTTTATAGTTTGACTAGAAGAGTATTTAAGGCTATGAATAATTCCGTGATGGAAGCCATGGCAGGAGGCAAGAATAATAGAAGATATCAAATTTACACTGAACATGTATGTGTGTGCCCATCTGTCTCGTTTACTTTATTAATATCATGATTACCTCGGGATCCATTGTTTCCAGAGGGATGTTTAAGGTCTAACATCCCCCTGGATGAATAGTGATGAGGGATATTTAGTCTAAATATCCCTCATGATTATATTCATGAGGGATATTTAGACTAAATATCCCTCATGAATATAATCATGAGGGATATTTAGACTAAATATCCCTCATGAATATAATCATGAGGGATATTTAGACTAAATATCCCTCATGAATATAATCATGAGGGATATTTAGTCTAAATATCCCTCATCACTATCCATGAGGCATGGTCCCTCATATGACAATCACCGGGACCATGGCTGGGTAGCATTTACCCAATCGAAAATTTTGCGCAATGACTCTGGACTACACACTATTGAACACCCCAGCACTTGTGGGATCCATTGAATAATCTTTGCGCATACGTTGACTAGCCGAGAATTTTTCTTACTATTTGTGACGTAATCAAGACGGTTTCAAAACACTTCATTAATACCGCTCTAGGCCAACCAAAGTGAATTAGAATAAAGCACCACGAATGAATGAATGCTGGTTCAATTCGCCATTGTCGCATTTAACAAAGGCGAATTCCCTTAAGTATGCCGCATATCAACAGCTTTGTAAAACTTTGTAATTTATGCATCGTACGAAAGCTAACATATTTCCTAAGAGCAGTTTTATTCCTTGGTAATCATGATATTACAAACTAATAGCATGAAATTTCGGGTGATTAGTGATTAAATGTCCCCTCAAGCCTCGGGAGGTTTAGTTAAAGTCCCTCCGCCTTCGGCGTCGGGACTTCAACAAAACCTCCCTCGGCTTTCGGGGACATTTAATCACTAATCACCCTCAAGTCATGCTATTACTTATAATAATTATTAGCAACTCAGGTGGTGGCAAACAGCTTTCATTTATTAAAACAAGTATTTTTGTATCCAAATTGGAGACGAGAGAGAAATAGTTTTTGAAAACTCTGGAGATGATAAGTCAGTGCAGTTTGCTGAATTCATTCTAGTCGGAAGTCGTTGGGTTATACAATAAATAAACCCCTTCTGGCTCACTGGAATATTTAGCAGTTATTCGCCGAAGGCGAAGTGATTATCGATGAATATTTACCGAGCGGCGAGTCTTCGTGATGCGAGGTAAATATTCATCGATAATCACTGAGCCTGACATGAATAATTGTTTTAGTATAAATAAAAAGGTGATTATTTCAAAAAAGAAAGAAAGAAACAGCATTGAAAGTGAAAATATTTTATTTTTTAAAAGCGCGACAGCCATTTTGTCCGAAAAGGTGATTATCGGCTGATAATCCGAGATAGAAAACCAATCAGAGCGCGCGATTTTGTATAATCACCTTTGTATTTATACATATGTCTGATAATGACATCATCAGTTTTTTCGGACCATTTCTCACCCTCGGACATTATCAGCCGATATCCCAGTGAGCCAGAACGGGTTTAGTGTTTACTTAGTATATTCGAGATGCCTTTGAGATTGGCACCTGTTGTGTAATCATTCCAACAATATCTCATCAGTAATTTTTTTAGTTGAGATGGTACTAGTACGAAAATCGCTTAAAATTCAATTCGTTTTTTCTCGATATTCCAATGGCAAGTATTATATTTTTAACAAACTTTTTAACGGCGTCTGTGACGTCATTTAATAAACATTTACTCGCTCCATAAATTTCTTTGTAAATAATTCATTTATTTTATTTCTATGAGCCCAACTGATGTAGGCGGACGGCCTTTACTTACATCACTTGTGATTAGAATAAATTTTATTTAAATCTTTTTTTTCAGTATCGAGTATGAAACTAGCGAATATTTTGATCACAAAATACAGGGAAATGTATATAGCGGTGTTTGGTGTTGAGTAAATGACGTCACTGATTCATTTAAAGATTCGTAAAAATCTAATACTTCCCATCAGAATATCAAGAAAAAACTTTGACCAGTGTTTATTAGACCCTTAGAGATTATTCCAAGAAAGTTTCAGCCGAATTCAATTTCGGACGATTTCACAAAATACTTGATGGCCAACTACTTTAATATTAAAACAATGACAAAAACATTAGTTCGTTAGTTGCTTGGTTTTGAATGGAGTACAAAGACTGCTGAAAGCGCTAGTGATTTGTTCTCAGTAACAAGGTTTTTTTATCCCTGCTTTTCAATGGTCAACAATTCTTTTATTTTCTCAACATTGAATGTCACATTTTTGCGTCATTATATTTTTGGAAATCCGGCGCGGAAATCGCCAAATTAAAGTGTCATGGAAATGTCATTGAATAAGGTAGTTAGATTAAAAAAATACAAAACAGAAGAAGTAGATCGAAGTAAATGGTGCTAAATATACTAATATATATTTCATGGGTGCATAAAATCACTCTTTCCCTACCTTGACGATAAATATCATCTGCAAATGTATCATCAAGCGGTTCTTTTTCCTCTACAATGTTTCCCTGGTCATTAACAATACATTTTGCAAAGCAAGGTGAAAACTGTTGAAGAAGGAAACTTAGAAAAAGAATTGCGATCCATCGTGATGAACGACGCTGTTCCATCGTTAACAATCAACAATTGCAACCAAATGTGCTGCTGAGCCGAGAAGCAAAATATAGGTTTGAGATGAGATGTGATGTGATTGGATTATACCAGCAATCATCATGACATAGTGGAGTAGTCAAGCAAGTTCACCTGCAAAAACAAATTAATAATTACTTGTTTAATTGAAATTGGTGAAGCAATTGAATATCTTGAATATTTGTCTGACATCTGTTAATTAGGTTTTTCTAATCAAGGAACTGCAATAATCTTTTACTAGACTCCCGGAAGTATCAGAAAAATTACGTCGCATGAGAGAAGTAAATACAGTGGAACTCCGCTCTACGGCCACCCGGTTATTACGGACAGTTTTGTAGGTCCCAACGAAACACATTTTCTAGTTAAATTTACCCGATTAATACGGTCATCCGGCAAATACGGACACTTTGGCCTGTTCCTTAGGTGGCCGTATTTACCGTGTTCCACTGTTCCACTAGACACAAATACACAAAAACGTAACGCGAAATGGATGACCGCTCGAGTGTTCAACTAAGGTGGAAACCGTAAAAACTGATCTAGCAAAACATTGCACCTTTGCCACAGAAAAGTCTCTGAAGTACTAGAGTCAGGATGGAGCGGTGGTAAAAAGCTCGCCTCTCACCTCTGAAGTCCGGGGTTCGATACCCAGTCTCCCCATGTGAGCTGATTTGGTTGGTTCTCTTTCTGACTCAGAGAGTTTTTTCCGGTTTTTCCTCCCTCCTTTCCAAACCAACCCTAACTAATTCAAAGTAGTTAGCTGCGCCATTGTTGTACTTGCGGTAATGATTAGCAATGACAATTTTTTTCAGTTTTAGTGCCTGACTGTTTTCTAGCTTTATATTAAGCGTTTCTTATAATTGTGACTTTTTTGTCATGATACAATTAATCTGATATTGATAATAGATTTAAAAAAATAAAAAAATAAAAAAATGCTCTGACTGCGAAATCGTCCTCGGAATTTTTTCAATCTGTTTATTTTCAAATTGGATAACATCAATTTTCTTGCCTGTCACAGAACAATGGATCCTTCTCACGACATTTCAAATGCTTGGCAGGTCATGAAAATATTTTTAATTAAAATCATGAAGTGATTGATCATTAAAAAATGACCTCATATAACAATCATTTTTTATATTACTGCTTAATCGATAAATTTTCTGATTTTGATAAAAAGAGGGAATCAGTTGAGACAGCGAATTACAGCGAAAATCGTTGCATCGGGACCCACCGTTTCAAATCTCGTTTGGATTTTGGTATTTTCTGATACGTCAATCATCTTGGCTTATGTAAATAAGTCTTTGACTAAACACGCTCTGCTCCGATTCGAATCAGCACACAACACAAGTATGAAAATTCAAACTTTTTTTTCAAATGAACTCAAGAATATTCCAATAATAGTCTTCAACTAACGGCGTGTTTACACTTGGACGTTTACTAAGGTTTTAGAAAGTCGAGGTTAATTTTCATAACCATAGTTCAAAGGTTAATCGTTTACACGTGCTAAAATGACCGTAGTTGTCTAATCAGAAACAAATTGAGCTATTCAAAAATACCGACATAAAGTAGAGACGACGCTGAATTTCATCTTCATGTTCAGAGAGCGCTACCATGCATCATTGTAATGCAAATAAAACCATTCGTATTCCACGAAAAGAAGTGCAAGATACGCGTAAATAATCATCGCACCGTCGGTTACTGTTCTTAACCATGCCTGATAGAAGAGTAAATCGTGGTAAACTTTCTATTGCCTTGAATGGTATTTTACTAATGGTTTTGGTTTTAGCGTACCCCCTAGGCTCCATTATATTGACTTTGGAACGAAAACTATGAGAATCCATGAGCAAACTATGAGAATCTTAGAACTATCTAGCCAAACTAGCGCCAATCTAGATCTTGCCAGATCTTAAATACAAACTACACGGTGACAAACTACAAAACAATTGACAAGCAAAACTTTGAAGCTGACCACAAGAACTTGAAGTCAGACGAGCAGATTGTGATCTACGAGAAAGCGAACTGCCAACTGCAGCTTTTTTCAGCCAAAACCAATTTTTTTTCGCCAAAAAGTTTTGTTTCTATCTCATGAGGTATTTTCATGAACTGCCAATATTTGCATCGATGACAAGATGTGTCAGAGCACAGAAAATAAGAACTGTAATTTACTGAAACTCAAGGTGAAATCGTTGTTTATTTATGTAGTCATAATCGGTATTATTCTATTGAATTGCTGTATGTTTTATATCATCAAGGGCGGATCCAGGAGTTTTTGAAGGGGGGGGGGGGGGGGTCCAACCAACTGATCGGAAAAAATGAAGTAGGAATGACGTCACGTTTAGCAAGCTAATCGACCGACGCAGGCTTGAACAACAAGGGGGGTTGGGGGGCATGCTCCCCCAAAAATTTCAGACTCTCGGAAATGCGATTTCCAGCGGTTTGAGAAGCATTAGACTCCCTTCAAAAGCCGAATATTTCATTTGGTTCAAAAGAAGTGAAATCTTGAAATCGAATTTATGAATTCGCTCGATATATTTTTTGCCGTATTTGACATTGCACGATATTTTTTAATTTAAGGATCGACACCTTGCTCCACCAAATATCAAATTGCCCGTCCCTAACCTCAGCTATAACAGGGGGGTCGCAACCCCCCCCCCCCCCACCCTCCCCCTTGATCCGCCCTTGATTATTCGTTCAATTCACACTACTGACAAGTGTCTTTGTATATCAAAGAATCGATTATTCGATCGAGAATACATTCAGTGACTGTGATATCTTTGAGGAAGCTATGCATTTATCTGTAACTTACTGTATATAGTGGTGATAATACAGACTCAGTAAATGACTTGAGGTCTAGTTATTCAAAGTTTAATTACTATAAGCTTAATAGTGTAATATGTGAACACTGTCATGCTGTAAGACTTGAATGCGAACCAAGCAGGACTAAAAAAATTGCAGAAAATTTATTTTCTTTGGTACAAACTTTGTGAGTGGGTGAAAATGCTCTTTAACCAAAATTGCATTTTGATATAAAAGAGCTTATTTGGCAGTGAGCAGTTTCGATCGTGAAATAGATATAGTTATTTCATCAGACATGCTAGTCTTTAAGGTAGTCCAGGTTAACAAGTAACTTAATACTCGTTAAAACGCGTTAGTAACGCAATCAAACCTGTCGTCCTACTAGAAAAGTAAGAAAAAATGTTGTTCAGTCCACAAGAAAGGAAAACTCCTGCGCGAAATAAGTAAGCGGGATTAGCTTGGAGATTTGGTGAGTCTTGGAATGTTCATCATCGAGCTCTAGAATACTTGCACAGGCAACCCAGTGAACGCTCCAAGAGCGTCTAGTTTACTATAGTAAATAGAAACACGAGGATATTTGTCATTTTTTAATTAGAAAATATTTCGGCTTTTCTCCAAAGGCCATCAACAGCAAAAACATGAAAGAGAATAAAAATACAATCCAGCTGATATAGTGACGTAGAAATGACGTCATTGCAAAACTTGAGATGTCATGCAACTTGCAAAAATTGACTTATGTAAATTTGTATCTGTAATATTGTACATGCAATAACAATGATATCCATCATTAAGAGGGAGAATGAAATGAAGAAATAACCGTTTCCCGAGTCGCTGGGCTACTTATGATGACAGTTTTCAGTTTTCTCGATTCTGATTGGCTAATCTGGCTAAAGACCGAATGCCAATGTGGCCGCCATTCACTTTCAGAAATAAAAACCTAGTCTTAAAAAATAAACACAACAATCAGAAAATGCAAGCAGAAATATGTAATATTTGGAAAGTTTGATTGTTATAACTAGAATTCAAGTGAAGCTATTTGGAATCAAAATTGCAGATATTTGTATGTGTTCAGTGATCTGTTTATTTGCTAGCCTCGTTGTGGTGTTTTTCTCACTTTTAAAATTCTCATAACTTCTCAAGAATTAAATATTTTTGTCTCAAACTTTCTAACTTTTTTGATGTCATTCTAATCTATAATTCTAATGTTATGGTCACAACTAAAATAGGAATTTGTGAATATTGAAATGGCAGGCAGAGTTAAAAGTCTTCCAATATGTCAAATATTTACAAAGATATGTATGGTTTGAATGAATGCTGTCCCTCCAGTGTCACACCAAATCATACGAAACACTTTCAAATTTGCCAGACTTACTAATCTTGAGATGCTTTCTCAGATGATTAAATTTTTTTGCTAATTAGGTTTTTTAAGAAATTCAAAACTCACCCCAGTCCCTTGCTCGTTTCTAAAGTGGCCAATAGGCAATGTCCATGAGCTCGAAATTATAGCACAAAGCATGTTGGGAAAGTGAGTTGTGAGGCTTTTCTGGCTCCTCTAAAAAATCATCTGACAATTTTTCCTTCAACATTTTCTATGGAAATAAAAGGATTTCAACAAACGAAAATAACAGAGTAATTGTTTTCTGATAGTTCCTTTGATTTCTCTGTTACATTTTTAAAGAACTCACTTTCCCATAGTGCTTTGTGAGCTTTGACGCACATTGTCTATTGGCATTCGGTCAGTTGGTTTGGTTATCCCGTGACAGCAAAAAAAAAAAAGACTAAAAGAGTATGTAAAAAGTGTGAAAAACTTGATATAACGAACTTGGGAATTAAAACTAATGCCTTTGAAAAAGATTGGTTGAACGACTGCTACAATATAAAGTGCACATAAGGGTTTGCCAGTTTGTGTTTAATAAGTTTTTTTTGATTCTGTTGCCATTTCATTATTTTTTTGACGGTCAAAGTTGGTAAAAATGCGTGTTTTGGGTACCCTTTAGAAACATTTCGGTGCAGTTAGAAGAGAATGGTACCTAGCTCGTGTGACGTCATTAACGGGATCTGCTGACCAAGAGTTCAAGGATTTTTCCAAGTAGGATCGAGCGAAGTCTTACAAAAAAGTTATATAGAATAGTGGAAATCGAATATCGAAGGTAAGCTAGTGATCTTCTATATAGACTTGAAGTGTTTTCAATGAACGAGTCCCGTAAATGACGTCACCAACAACTAGTCCCAGTCTCCCAAGGTCCCTCGGCTTTTTACCAACTTTGGCCGTCAAAAAAAATAAAACAAAAAAAATCGCAACAGAATCAACATTTTTTTATTGATTATGTGATTTCTATATGCACTTTAAATTTACTGGTGTCGGACAAATATTTGAAATATTCGATTACTTCACCAATTTCAATTAAACAAGCAATCATTAATATTTTTTTTGCAGGTGAACTTGCTTGACTACTCCACTATGTCATGATGATTGCTGGTATAATCCAATCACATCACATCTCATCTCAAACCTATATTTTGCTTCTCGGCTGAGCAGCACATCAATCGATTGTTAGCCATGGAACAGCGTCGTTCATCACCATGGATCGCAATTCTTTGTCTAAGTTTACTTCTGCACCAGTTTTCACCTGGCTTCGCCACATGGACTTTTAACGACGATGGAAACGCTGTGGAGGACGAACCGTTTGCAAATAAATTTACAGATGATATTTATGGTCAAGGTAGGGAAAGAGTGATTTTATGCACCCATGAAATGTATATTAGTATATTTAGCACCACTGCCTTCGATCTACTTCTTCTGTTTTCTATTTGTTTTAATCTAACTACCTTATTCAATGACATTTCCGTGACACTTTAATTTGACGATTTCCGCGCCGGATTTCCAAAAATATAATGACGCAAAAATGTGACATTCAATACTGAGAAAATAAAGAATTGTTGAATATTGAAAAGCAGGGATAAAAAAACGTTGTTGCTGAAAACAAAGCACTAGCGCCTTAATTATAGTCTTTGTACCCCAGTCAAAACCAAGCAACTAACGCGACATTCTAGCTTGTTATTTCACTTGGATAAAAATCGATGAAAATAGGAAATGCCTTAAAACTTGGTTAAACGTATCTATATGGCCCCAATAGTAGACAAGCAACATGTTTTCTTTACAGTCAAAAGTTGTAGATAATAGTTATAGTTTTTTATATAATACACTATTTTTAGGTTCGCTAAAGATGGGTTCTTCATACCTAATTTACAGGATGAAAATATAAATATAAATTTAGATATCAATATAGATATAGATATATTGATACTGAAGGGCTAAGAAACTTCAAAACTGCCCGCCAAACGCTCCTGATCGAAGTCACCATCAGAAAGCATCGTTTCTGGTGATGACCTCAGTTGAAAACGCTCAACCAACAACCCCAAAATCTCCCAGCTCCTGTATCAGTATAAATATATTTTAAGCGTATGATGTCACAAACATAGATATGATATATCTGGCGAATTGAATAGAAAAAAAGCTACAGATGAATATCAAAACATATATACAGGTTTTACTAGACAAGCAAGCACTTCGTTTGCTAAGCCATTTGCTAACCCTATTGTTGTTTTAGCTTTTAAACCAAAATAAACACACATTTACCTTCGTAATATCATGATTACCTCGGGATCCATTATTTCCAGAGGGATGTTTAAGGTCTAACATCCCCCTGGATGAATAGTGATGAGGGATATTTAGCCTAAATATCCCTCATGATTATATTCATGAGGGATATTTAGACTAAATATCCCTCATGAATATAATCATGAGGGATATTTAGACTAAATATCCCTCATGAATATAATCATGAGGGATATTTAGTATAAATATCCCTCATCACTATCCATGAGGCATGGTCCCTCATATGACAATCACCGGGACCATGGCTGGGTAGCATTCACCCAATCGAAAATTTGCGCAATGACTCTGCACTACACACTATTGAACATCCCAGCACTTGTGGGATCCATTGAATAATCTTTGCGCATACGTTGACTAGCCGAGAATTTTTCTTACTATTTGTGACGTAATCAAGACGGATTGAAAACACTTCATTAATACCGCTCTAGGCCAACCAAAGTGAATTAGAATAAAGCACCACGAATGAATGAATGCTGGTTCAATTCGCCCATTGTCGCATTTAACAAAGGCGAATTCCCTTAAGTATGCCGCATATCAACAGCTTTGTAAAACATTGTAATTTATCCATCGTACGAAAGCTAACATATTACCTAAGAGCAGTTTTATTCCTTGGTAATCATAATATTACAAACTAATAGCATGAAATTTCGGGTGATTAGTGATTAAATGTCCCCTCAAGCCTCGGAAGGTTTAGTTAAAGTCCCTCCGCCTTCGGCGTCGGGACTTCAACAAAACCTCCCTCGGCTTTCGGGGACATTTAATCACTAATCACCCTCAAGTCATGCTATTACTTATAATAATCTCATACATCTGTAAAGGAATCTTTTCTATCCACACGTAAACGGTCATCATATACGAATCGTTTTCACCCGTCCACATGTTAATGCCAAAACGATTCTTAAACCAATACTTCCGTTTCGGGTTCTCTTTTACGCTGTGTTAGCCTCAATTGTGCGTAAATTAGGCAGAAATTTAGATGACTCGTGAAATTTTAAAGTATTTTTATTGTCTTCTTTACACACAGATTTCTTGAATTTCCACGGGCTGTTACTGAATAAAAGAATATATTACACGGTTTTGAGGCTAACACAGCGTAAAAGAGAACTCGAAACGGGAGTATTGTTGCAAATTGTGCAGCTCATGACTCGATAATTATTTATTCTTAATTAACTAATTAGTCTTTTTTTTAACATATAAATTATCTGTGTTCTCTCCAAGAGTTAGTCTCATCGTAGGAGATTACATAGTATAAATTTACAGATTTTGGAGTAAAGGAATAAAAGAAAAAAGAGTTGTATAATATTGACATTATAATATTGATTAAAATGAAGATAAATTACAAGGAAACTACAAGAGATACATATATATTAAGGAAGATAAAAGTAAGCATATTGAAAAAGGTTCACATTGCAAAAAAAAAAAAAAAAAAAAAAAGAAAAAAAAATTGAGAATATACATTATTGAAATATTTTTGTATCCATTGTATAGTTTTGCACATATATAAACAACTTTTGGTTTTGTTCTTAACTGAGGTATGGAGAACCATGTAGAAAATAATGTACTTTTTTGTATAGGTATCACTTTTTAGCCGTTTTCACCGCTTAAACTTGTTCCTTCACGATCGGAAAATGCATAGTATTGATGCTTAATAATGTTATCAAGAGCAGAATAAAAAAAAAATTGGTTTCAAGACCGTTTTCGGAAATTGTAATTTGCACTGTGTTACCTTGTTTTTTCACTGAATTACCTCTAAAATGCACTGTTCATCAGCCAATCAGAATCGAGTAATTTTTGTATGTATATTATTATATCGGTAATTAGTTTATTGAAAAGTTGTGCGGAAAGTGATATCAAAATTTGACTATATTTTACTATATTTATTCATATATTTTACTAGAAACTCTTAACACAGCTTAATTTAATATTTAGATATAAATAGATTTAAGATTAGATATAGATATTATATTTTACTATTATTTTATATTAATATATATTCTAAGTAGCGATTTTGAAAAACATAAAGTTATAAATAAAAAAAGAGTATACCGCGACTAGAACTTAAAATATATTCACTTTTTTAAATATTTTTATTTGTGTCCCCAATTAGTTGTATAAACTAAATACCTGAATATAGAGGCTTTGCACCATCACGTGATGGCAGCCATGGTAGAAGGAACAAGTACAATACAGTCTTTTCCCTCTGGGAAACTGAATTATTTCTCATGTAAATCAGATTAGACCAGATTCAATAGCAGATGTAGACATCAGTGTTATACTCCATTGCCTTCAAACAATTGTTTCAAGTCGAGGCATTTCGGACAACAATAAAGTAAATGTATCGAAACTCACCCAGATACCACGACTTGAATTAATTATCATACTAGTACCCAGATCCTTCTCAGCTTTCTAACGAAAGCTCATTTTTTCTCGTTAGAAAGCTGAGAAGGATCTGCGTACTAGTATGAGCAATTGTTTGAAGGCAATGGTGTGTACCTTTGATATCTCCTATTGTATCTGCCTCCTGTCGTTGGTGCCATCACGTTGTAATGCATAGCCTTTATATAGACTCCTTGCACTACTTCAAAACCTGGGAGACAAAACAATGAAAAATATTAACAACAAAAAAGATTTCAATTCCTCAAGAAAAAGCAGTTATTTTGTTTTGACCCCTGTGTATAGTGGTACACGGACGGAAGCATGTACGTATGTTGTATGGACAAGCTGATGACATAATCAAGTCATGAAAAATCAAATCGATGGTTTACCATCTTTACCATATTTAGGGAAGCACAGGTGGCGTATCGGTGAGAGCGCTCGCCTCTCACCAATGCGACCAGGGTTCGAGCCTCGCTGGGCTCGGTGTCATATGTGAGTAGAGTTGTTTGTTGGTTCTCTCCTGTGTTTCGAGGGTTTTTCTCCGGGTTCTCCGGTTTTCCTCCCTCCGTAAAAATACCCTTTCAAATTCTAATTCGATCTATCGGTTGCTTTGTAATTGGGTCCTAGACCTGTAAGGCTTTCCGTCCATCCCAGAGTGGTAAGGTGGCATAAATTAAGTCCACCCCAGAGTGGTAAGGTGGCATAAATTAAAAAAAAAAAATTTAAATTTAAAAAAAAAATTTAAATTTAAAAACTTAAGTATGGTGCTCCGCTATTAACATCAACCAATATTTCAATTCCTCAAGAAAAAACAGTTCTTTTGTTTTGACTCCCATGTTGGGCATTAGTGCAAGGGGTCTATGGTCTTGTCACACTATGTTACATTACATTCTACTATCTATTTTTCATAAGATGATCTACAAGATGAAACTAAAGACGTTGCAGCAGGCAAGAGAAATCTTCTTTCGACATTAGCAAAATATGCTTTTAAGGCTTTGGATTTTGGACTCAAATATGGAGATGAACTAGCGGCTTTGGTGGATCTCTCCGTGAATCTCCCGGTCGCTGTTGGAGGTTGTAATACATATTATTCGAGTATCAAAGAAAACTGGAAGAAGGTCCAAAAACTAAATATACAGTTCGAGAATATTAGCAGTGAGATAGACTGTCTTAGTCTAGAAGGTAAGCAAGATAAATTGAAAGATGTATATAGTCCCATTTTCAAAGGTAGGCGTGCCTTTGCATAGAAGCGAGAGCAACGATGAGCTTGCAATGGTAGAGACGTTAATAATTGTCCAAAAGTTAAAAAACGGTCCACGCACACCTAAACGAAACGCATTTAAAACACATGAACAGCAACACGCCAAGAAATTCACCGCATACAAACGTGACTTAATGGCATAAACCGCTGAAAGGGGCACTTGGACGAAAATCGATGAAAATTGGAAATGACTTGAAACTTGGTTAAACCTATCTATATGGCCCCAATAGTAGCCAAGTAACATATTTTCTTCGCAGTTAAAAGTGGTGAGCAAAAATTGTTCATTTTTTTCAGCATCTAAATTGTGAGTAAATGACGTCATTTACTCAACCCTATTGTTCTTTTACCCTTTGAACCAAAATTTCTCAACTGCAAGTGGCTCCCAGGCTAAGATTTTCGCAAATCTGGTTTTCCTGAACATAATTTAGTAATATTATCCTCAAATATTTGAATTATTCGGCCTCATATTTGTTTGCTCATAACTCGAAAACCAAACGTCCTGCTTTCTTTAAAATTGGCCAAATTGTAGGCTTTTAATCTCTTTACAAGGTTTTGGACATGTTATTTTGTTTAGACATTCTATAAAGCTCTAAGAACAGTAATATCCGTATTCAAAATCTCAAGTTCGTCGCATACATTCTTACTAAAATTACAACATTTTCGCTCGCTCATAATTCGGCCGACAAACCATCTTTAAGCATAAAACTTTGTATGATTGTTAGTTTCTAGATATTCTTCAAGACTGTTAACAGTAATTGATATTTTACTTTAGATTTAAGCTAAACGAAGATTTTCATTTTAGTCACGTGATCAGTGAAAGCCGAGAATAGAAACCGATCCGAATGCAAAGACTTAGAGCAATTGTGTGAAGGCAATGGAGTGAAACTCTGCTAACGTGTTCACGCAGCCCCAAATTAAGCGCCCCCTCGATTGAGCGCATAATGAGAGCAAAAATTCAAAGAGAGCCTCCTCAAATAAGAGCTCTTATCAATATTATTATTGATTTCTCGCCAAAATAAAATAAACAATGAGCCGCCGGCTTTACACTAACATTCAAAACAATGAATGAAAATACTTTTGTTTGTTATCTGGCGCTCTTTAGTTCTCGATTGTAGAACTAGAGCCGTGATTGGCTAAGCCGTTGGAAAGGAATGCCTGGCCGCAGTAAGCAGCCTTTAGTGGGGAGGGATTTTGAGACCGACACTAAGAACGGTTGCAAAGGAGACAAAATGACCAATTAATTGCTGGAAAACTATACTTCGATTCAAGGAAGAAGGGGAGGCAATATTTGCAATATTGTTATATTTGAATTATTTTCTGGCATTTTATTTATGTTTTTTTTTTATGATCGTGAATTGATATAATTAATTTGCAATAGAACTACATGCTTGTCCAATTTGCAAATAATTGAATTCAAAAAATACCTCTGACTGCCAAATTGGACTCGATCTATCGGCCTCGTCAAATTTTGGCAGTGTTCGGAATTTTTTTCATCCAATTATTTCTAAGTTGGACAGCATGTAGCCCTATTACCTATACGAATCTTACTAAAAATTTCAGCGAAACAAACCCAGGAATATGCAGATTCTAGCATTAGACAGTACGAATCAACGAGACGCCAGCTAGAGACTATTGCCAAAAATTTGCGTTTGGTTTTTGAAACAATGTCTCCCAAATTCATGAGAGCCATGAGAACATCTACTGCATACATCGAGGTAGGGACTCCCTCTATGATAACCTCCTATGTACCTAGCCATGAAATGTGAAAGAAACAACCAACCAACCAACCAACCAACCCATCAACTAACCAACCATACAACCATACAACCAACCAACCAACCAACCAACCAACCCACCAACCAACCAACCAACCAACCTACCTACGAACCTACCAACCAACCACCCAACCAACCAAACAACCAACCAACCAACCAACCACCCAACCAACCAACTAACCAACCAACCAACCAACCAAACAACCAACCAACCAACCAACCAAACAACCAACCATTCAATCCTCCAACCAACCAACCTAGCAATAAACCAACCAACCAACCGGCCAACCAACCAACCAACCAACTCACCAAGCCACCAGCCAACCGACCAACGAGCCAACCAGCCAACCAACCAACCAATCGTGAAAATTAGTGAGCTTAAACATGGACGACAAAACCCCTTTTTTTACTAATAAAGACGTCAGTGTTGAGAAGTCTAAGTTACATAAATGTATTACAATTACGATAAGACATATAAAAAGAGACAATAACTTGGCTACATGAAACGATCCAACTTCCGTCGTCGATTTTTAAGTTCCTTATAGACTCCCTGCACGTGATGTCATAGCAGCTCGATTTGAAGAACAAAACAAAACTAACTGTTATGTCATCCAAATTAAGCTGCATTCTGAAGTACAACATATGTTTTATTAACTGTTTGTCCTCTTATTTACTTGGCAGGAAATCGTCAAGGAGAAAAATAGCACAAAAGAAAAGATTGATGCAATGCAAGTGGTAGAGATGTACGATGTACGTCTGGATGCAGTTTTTAACGTCCTCGTTTCCTCCTTGACACTCGCAATGCCTGCATTTAAGCAGCTTTATCGGTACGTCAAAGGATCAGCCATCGGATACAAAATAATTAAGGTATTTTGAAACTTTCATTTAAACAAACCAGTCAGGCTGCAATCTTGGGAAAAAACTAGTTGAGACATTGGCCCTTTTCGCGCTGTATAGCATTTGCCAAACTTATGTATCTCCAAAAAGAGACCTTGCTTGTAACCCTCCCCTCCCCCCTCGATTCAATGTTGCTATAAAAGAGTTGCTAAGCTACTAGCCACGATTTTTGAGCGCAAACAACATTATGTAGTTAGGGGAAGGGGGAGGGAGGAGCAACATTCACATTTGTATGCTATTATGCTATGAAATCTTTAAAAAATGCCAAGATTGTTTACACAATGTTAAGAATGATTTTCTGTAAAAATCGAACAAAATCGACTTTTCGCAGCATAAGTAAAAATAGATTTCGCTCATATTTTGTTTATTGATAGCCCTTTTAAAACATCTAATACATCCTGGTGTTTTTTAGTTTTGAAAAAATTTACTTGGTTCCCGAGAAATTTACAAAAATCGATTTCGGCGCTACGCATAGAAAAAATGACCGCCGAGATCACGGAATTTAGTGTCAATGTGCTCTTATTCCAAATCATAAAAAACCTACACCCAGAGGATTATCTAATGTATTTATATCAGAATCAAAAGAAAATTCTCTGGGCAAACCATTTTTACTGTTCAGTTGAGGACGCTTTTCTGTCTCTATTTGACGACAATTCGAAGATGCAAATTGTAATAATCTCTTAATATCGACGTAAAAATATACATGCTCTTATTCTTATTGTACTCTACGTAAGCAGAGACATTTTATTGTTCATATGTGCCAAACCAAAAGATATAAGAACAGCTTCATGATTGCAGGCGCATTGAATTATGATCAATCCAATTTGAATGCTCTGCAATTATAACTTAGAGGGTGATAGCATTAACTCTTTAAAAAAAAGCCTTAAGACCCACCTACTTTAGAAAAGCGTTTTATTAGGATATTTGTTTTATATATTTCTATTATATTTTAGGTATGTTATTTATTTAATTATAGATAGTTATATATTTTCTGTTAGCTTATGCATAGATTTTACATCATATATATATATACACCGAATCCCTAAAACTTTGACACTTTTGCGATATATATACATATATATATATGAAAGACAGCGATTTCAGTCGTTTTTCAACAAACATTTGTTACCAAGTTGTTCTAGAATACCTAATGAGGCTTTTTAACATGTTTGCAGTTGATTTTCTTGTTTACTTTCTATTTTTCAACAAAAATAGCACTCAAACATATATGTATATATATATATATATATCGCAAAAATGTCAAAGTTTTAGGGATTCGGTGTATATGTATGTATGTATGTATGTACGTACGTACGTATGTATGTATGTATGTATGTATGTATGTATGTATGTATGTATGTATGTATGTATGTATGTATGTATGTATGTATGTATGTATGTATGTATGTATGTATGTATGTATGTATGTATGTATGTATGTATGTATGTATGTATGTATGTATGTATGTATGTATATAAGAGACATCTCTGTTACTCCGAGTTTCATGCTTGCGCACTCATCAGACAGACTTTAAAAAAAATATTCCTATTACTTTGATATTTATAGAGTACAAACAGTATATCCGTGAAACATTAGTTATATTGTTAAGCGATTTAGAATATCTTAATAATTAAGGCGCTATAGAAGTTTAATAGTAAATAAAAATATAATAATAATAATGACGGAAATTCCAACGTGCTGCAAGGGGTGTACTGACGCTATGACTGCACTTTTCTCCATTGCCTATTTTATGTATTTCTCAGATGGAAGACAAATTAAAAGTCAAATTTGAGATCAAGGGCTCAGCATATGACTATCAAGAGCTTGAAGGGACAAGATTTATGTCTGTCGATGAGGCAAAAATCAAATCAAATGTGAACGATATGACCAATAACGCCGCTACGAAGTACAAGTCTGGCCACGGGTTTTACTCGAAAGTTAAAAAAGGAATCGGTAATCTGTTTTCACTCGGATCTATGGGTAAGTTCAAAGACGTTTTTGTTGTAAGATTACCAATAAAGGCTTTTTGGATATCCGACAAGATATTTGAAATATGATGTCCATTGGAGATAATGTTCATATGTGGTACAATTATGACTAATGATGATGATAATAATAATGATGAAAATGATAATGATTTTGAATGGAGATGGTAATGATGGGGTGCGGGGGGGGGGGGGGGGGGGGGTGCTCCCTATAATTGACTATACGGGGATGCTCCGCCCGAAAAGGGTACGTTTTTCAGGCAGCAGATGTAGAAAAGGGGTGGGAATTTGTGAATTTTGGTATAAAAAGAAGTAGTTTTTCTTCAAAAGTATACGAAAGGGGTACCTTTTCAGGCAAAAAAGTATGTAAAAGGGGTAATGTTTTGCTGAAATTTTGTATATCAAAGGGTAAGGGGTCGAGAGTCCGGGCGGAGCATCCCCGTATGAAACGACCCGAAGCCCTCCCCCCCCCCCCCCCCCCCACCCGTGCAAATTTAATGGAACTGCATTAACTAATGACTTTGTTTTTCTAATAAACAGCTTTATCTTTCTGGGGCGTTTATGACACTATCTCCACCTGTGAAACAATACGTGATAAGGCAAAAGAAAGCGCAGACAATATGAAATACTTCGTAAATAATGCAACCGAATATTTGGCAGACATCAAAATAGCTCATCAAACGGGCCAAGAGGTAAATATGCCATATAGATTGCAATCAATAACTTTATTAACGTATCTAGACTTCTATAAAGCTTTAGCTGTTGAATCACAGAGTGGGACACTCACAACAAAGCTGTGCTCCAATTACTATGAAAACCCAGGAATTTGAATTTGAAGATGTTGATTTTTATGGAGGGAGGAAACCCAGAGAACCTGGAGAAAAACCCTCATGGCATAGAAGAGAACAACACATCAAACAAACTCAACTCACATGTTGATTTTTATGGAGGGAAGAAAACCAGAGAACCTGGAGAAAAACCCTCATGGCATAGAAGAGAACAACACATCAAACAAACTCAACTTACATGTTGATTTTTATGGAGGGAGGAAAACCAGAGAACCTGGAGAAGAACCCTCATGGCATAGAAAAGAACAACACATCAAACAAACTCAACTCACATGTTGATTTTTATGGAGGGAGGGAAAACAGAGAACCTGGAGAAGAACCCTCATGGCATAGAAAAGAACAACACATCAAACAAACTCAACTCACATGTTGATTTTTATGGAGGGAGGAAAACCAGAGAACCTGGAGAAAACCCCTCGTGGCAAGGGAGAGAACAACACATCAAACAAACTCAACTCACATGTTGATTTTTATGGAGGGAGGAAAACCAGAGAACCTGGAGAAAACCCCTCGTGGCAAGGGAGAGAACAACACATCAAACAAACTCAACTCACATGTTGATTTTTATGGAGGGAGGAAAACCAGAGAACCTGGAGAAAAACCCTCGAAACACAGTTAACCTATACAAACAACTCTACTCACGTACGACACAAAGCCTAGGGGACTCGAACCCTGGTCGCATTGATGAGAGGTGAGCACTCTCAAAGATACGTTCCTCGTTCTTCCCTGCCCCATCACGTGATATCAAGATATTTACCCATATGAACTGTCTGGTTTTTCTTGAATGATTAAAGGCATGGCAACAAATCGTTGATGTTGCGTGGAACGATACCCTCATTTTTGCGCTTCGAAAGGTGGAAGATATGATGTCTCATCCTGCTTTTACCAAAGATATAGAACTATCCACTACTGTTCTTCGAGCTATAAAGGTACACAGTTATAGTAGTGAGCCAACTGACGATAAGGAAGTTGATTTACAATTGTGAGAAGTGTTATATCTTTGTGATTGTACTCCAGCTGAGTTGATCGCCTTCCCCGAAAGGAATTATGGGTCACTATTTTTGGTTAGCATTTTTCGAGTATTTTTCGAGTATACAATATAGACTTTTCTCGTTGATTGAAACAAAATTCCGCCATCGGAGTTCGACTAGTGTTTACGATTAGTTTAAAGAACGAAGAACACACATTTTTATGAATTCTCTTGGCATAATAATGGGAAATGCTAATCAAAATACGATGTCGAATCCTCAACTCTGATTGGTTGACCTTGAGTTAATTCTGAAAGTCAACTCAACTGACTATTGATTGGGATAACCACCTCTTGGTTGGGTTAATTGGTTGGGTCTGTTGTGCAGGGGATTGAGGGTTCCCCACGGCTAGACCCACACTAAGCCAGGTACTAAAATAACTGAGTAGAAGGCACTGCCTTTGCTCTAAAAATATCTGCAATTGGTTAGACTTTCGCTTTGGCTTAGCAGAAACCACGTAAAATGGCGGTCCCATCTCATTCAGAGACGTTAAACATAGTTAAACATAGAGTTCAACAAGTTTATCACTCGCGACAGCGACAGTCATGTATCAAACCCGGGTTTTTTTTCCCTTTAGAATTACATTGATGCAACCAAAAGGACGATCACTCCTTCAGAGACAAATCGTATTCAAAGAGAACTCGCCGCTGCTTTATATACCGTACCATTCCCATTAAAATGCCATGCAAATGAAGGTAATCTTCTCACTTATCGGTTACTGATGAGACAAGGCTCATGAAATACGCGCTTTTGGCAAAACGGTGCATTATGGGTAATCAGGGCATTGTAGCGTGAAGAACAACTTTCGCAATTGTATCCTTTTTTTTCTTGTAAAAGGTAAGCTAAAATGAAAAAAATATCAACATTCTTCAATGAAACAACAACTATTTTAGTCTTATAAAATCCCTGGAAGTCATTTGAACGTAAAAATGAGAATATTTATGGCAAAATGCTGCGCCGTCTTACGAGCGTATGAAACCATGCAAAACCCGTGTGCAGTTCCAAAAACAAATGATAATAAAGCTTGTTGGTCTTAAACTTTTGCATAGAAGCAGTAAGAATCAATGCAAAGAGGACAATCTGTGTTCATTACAGCTTCTGGATCCTCGAAAAAGCCGATTTTTGAAGGTATAATTTTGCTTCACAGCTCGTTTGTTTACGTTTTGTTTGGCTTCATACGCTCGTAAGACGGAGCTGCATTTTGCCATAAATATTCTCTCTTTTACATTCAAATGACTCCCAGGGATCTCCTAAGGTGACTGACTACTTTAGCAAGGAATAATTAAAAAATGTTCTTAGAAACATATTTTACACAGAATTTAACACTGATTTCAAAAATGAAAAGAAAAATGCGGTGTCCCGAGCTCGTTTTCGAGATAATAAATTTTGAACATGACCATCTTGACAAGATTTCGAAAGAAAAATGGTGGAAATCAAGCTTTGTACACAAAAATTCACAACTCAAAAATTAAATTTCTTGAAGCAATTTTCTCAGAACATCTACTTTAAACATGATTTTTGAAGACTAACTAAAACAATTGAAGAAAATTTTAAAAATAGGCTAAAAATTCAGCTTCTTGTTAACTCAATCAACCGAAAAGCGTACTCAAACTACAACAACAAAAACACATGAAACGCTTTTTTTTATAAGTTCTAATATTTACGTTTTTCTCAAACTTTCTCAAAAGATTGATTTTTACCTTTTGTATTAGGAAATTTAAAGAAAAATATAGAGTCCCGTGCAAAATCTGGGGCTTTTGCCCTGTTGAAGTTCGTTATGCGGTTTTGAGCATTTTTTGTGCGCACGCACATCGTGGGCTAAAATTGAACGTTCAAAAGTAGTCAGTCACCTTAAGACTAAATTAGTTGTTATTTCATTGAAGAATGTTAATATTTTTTTTTATTTTAGCTTAGTACCTTTTACAATAAAACAGGATACAATTGCAGAAGTTGTTTTATAGTAAATTAATCTTGAACTCGACTCATCTTCACGCTACAATGCCCAGATTACCCATGATGTACCTTTTTGCCGAAAGCGCGTATTCTTTAAATTCAAAGATTTACGAAAAATATATATACATTACCTTATCAACAAGTCGTAAAACGCGACCACGCGACCACGCGACCACGGTATATATTTCTCTGATTGACTGATGACGTTTAAAAAAAATTCTTTATAGTTAGGGTTTTTGACTTGATTACCAAGGATTGTCTCCTGGGCACAGACACATTCGAAGAAGTCTATAAGACTGCCGCAGAGTTGGTCAAACCAGATTCAGACATGTACGAATGTAAAAAAAGAGTAGGAGAGGGCTACATTAACGTAAGTAACTATAAAAAAATATGCCGAGCTAAAAGAAACCATTAATGACGGCATGTGCCACCTTGATTGAGTGTAGATCTCGTGTGTCTCCATGACTCTTAGAGCATTATTAACATTATGTTGTAGATATTTTCTTCGAATCTTTTAATTTGATAAAATAAAATGAATATTTCGATGGTCACTTAAGTGCCCAGCTAGTTTCGTGACAGCTGAACCAGTTTCGTGACACGTTGTAAAAATGCATTGTAAAATTCATTAATAATTCATGAGCTTTCTGACCTATGAAATGTTTGCAATCCAGTCACGTGGATGGCCTGTAAAGCTGCATACAACACAAGTAACAATTGTCATGTAAATTGATACAATCACTACCAGCTGATTTCGCAAAGCACTTCTGGTTTAAATTAGCCAATCAGAGCCATTTTTGTCGCACGGCCAAGCGTTCCAAACAAATTTTGATATGGCGGCGGTCGAAATATGTGCTTCGTCTGCCGTTGACATTTAATTTATTTTTAAATTTATTTTAATTTAATCTAATTTACAAATTCCAGATTTAATCCTACATTTACCCAAATTTTGACTTAATTTATCAACAGTCACTGAGCTCTCATAAACGACCAGAAAAATCGTGAAAATTCTCATAAAATCGGTTCATTATTCTATCTTTACTCAATAAATCGATAGATTAAACATCAGTTCATTCGTTTGAAAGGTTTATTATTATTTTTTTTTAGTGGCAGCCGGGGGGAAATATATTCCTGGGTCCTAGGAACGTTTCGATTTGACAAACAATGCTTTGCGCGCCGCTAAGAGAAATCAGCTGGTAGTGATCTGTATCAAAATATACAACCACTAGTGAGTGTATCAAGATACAACTACTGTGATTGTATAGATCTATTAGTATCCTGTATCAGATACAGAATACTAATAAACCTGTGGGTCGGCTTAAGGAAGATGGTTTCCCAGAGCCTTTTCAAAAGCTAGTCCCACCAACTAGATAAAAAACCCTGCATCTTGCTTTGCTAACCTAAGCACAATAACCAGTGTGGGATGCCCGTACCAAACAATGTGTGACGTTAAAAAACATTGTACGCATGCTCCTATAAAATATCAAACTATATTTTCTTAAATAACACTGCTTTTGAAATATATTCCTCAGAAATCATTATCTTCATTAATTATTATTATTGAATTTCACAAGTCATTTACAAGATTCGCGTCCGTGTTGTATGGGCTTTTACAATCTCGAGCCGCTCATGTTGTAAACATTACTTGTTTTCAAAGTAATTCACAACAAATCAAAAACATATTTTCTTAACTTTAACTTTATTTTGTTGTGAAATTCGAAGTACTAATCTTAAGGTGTTTCCCAGTAGTTTTTTATTGACCACACTTCTCATCTTCATCTAGCGAATTGAAAACCTTTTCCTGGTCTGATCAAAATGAATTTCACACCAGACATCAAGCATAGATGGAAGTTTTGATTGATGTCAATTTCAACTCGATCGGCGTTTCCATGGCAACGGAAAACAATGATCGTTGAAATCAGTTTTCCTTGAATATCTCCCGTTTTCGATGAGCTTCAGAAAAATGACTATATATATGCTAAACTTCGCATTCAGGCACAGCTATTCAGATGATAGTTAGAGGGTTGGATTAGAGCGATTTCGAATAAATCGCAAAAACATTCTGTGATCGCTTATTATGATACTGGAAACTATAGCAGAACAAAAAATCCTTCGCGTTCGCAAAATAATGTCAAACTACTGCTAAACGTTACCTTCAATATCTATTTACCTTTCCTGATAGCGACATTTGTGAAAACGTTTTCTTTGCGGAGTTAGAATTTTTCTTGTACAGGTGCTTTCAGTATAATAGTTTGAACGTTTTCACCTTCCTAGCAATTTCAAAATTATCTCTCAAATGAATGAATGAATGAATACAGCTAACGTTTAGCAGTAGTTTTTTAATATAATAAAAAAGAAAGAAAACATGGTAATCATAGAAAATAATATATCTATCCCATCTCAAAATAATGATCATTTTAAATTTCAAGCTCGAAAGACTGAAGGAAGCTTGGAAAGACTCAATCAAGGGAAATGATACTGTTAAGGAGAGATGCCTTCTGAACAGCCCAGTCTTATTGGATACAGTCAGGTCAGCATTAGAAAATGGAGTCACGGACGCCGAGATAATCGCTAATCGTGCGCTTAAGCCACATTGGAAAGACGATATTGAGGAGTTGTTGCGCACCTTGCCGAAGCCGGTGCCTAAAGAAAACGATCTTTCATTACGTGATAAGAGAAAGACCTGTTATTACGATAAAGGGAGAGATAAAGCTGATACTTCAGACGAAGAGTTTGTAGAAGAGATAAAGTCTCTTGTCCCTAACCTCACACTTGAACTGTACAGGGATCTGGACTGTTCTCAATTTGAATAAAAAGAGCTTTTATGATTAATGCAGCATAAATTCAGATTCGTCGTACAAAACGTAAAGTTAATCAACAAGAAAGATATTATATATGTCTTAAATGTATAATCCTCTGTGACAAAATAAAAATATTCTACGAGGAAATGGGTCAAAATCGTCTCCTAATGTTGATAAACAGTTCAACTGGAAACTCGAAATCCTTACGTCTTTTAGCAAAGCAAAGCAAAGCAAAGCAAAGCAAAGCAAAGCAAAGCAAAGCAAAGCAAAGCAAAGCAAAGCAAAGCAAAGCAAAGCAAAGCAAAGCAAAGCAAAGCAAAGCAAAGCAAAGCAAAGCAAAGCAAAGCAAAGCAAAGCAAAGCAAAGCAAAGCAAAGCAAAGCAAAGCATGAAAGTAAAACAGAATAAAAGAAAAGGCATAAAAACCAGCAAGATAAAGAAATATGATCCAATTGCTATATTGTCATATTTCAAACAAGAAAAAAATTCTTATTTCTTTCCAACATTACTTATATCTGACATGCATAATGAAACAGGTCAAATAACAGTAATGTTTACTTGTCCATAAACCGTGTAATGTCAAGATCACAACTGCGTCAAAGCAGTTCAATTTGGAGGACAAAACAAAATAGTTTCATTCTCCTGACTGATTGGAAACCTATTGTTTTAACCTCCAAATTGTGCTGCAAGGGGTCTATTTGTTATGGTTTGAATTATACGAATAAAATTTGAATAATCAACTATTTGTTCTCCACAAAAAAACTGTAATTTTAACAGTAATTTTTAAAACAAAACCGTCGCTTATTCAGCCTATACAAGAAAATTCATATTAGTCTTTATGGAAAGAGCATGTTCAAGTTAGTAAAACTGCACAATTTGAAGAAGTAAGTCAAGACATCGCGCTGATACGAATTTTTAAAAATCGAAATTTTGTGTGTCAGAGGCATGTTCTCTGTCCCGGAACGTTTTCCCTACAAAACTCACACTTCCCAAAAATCATATCTTCGCGAGTTTTTAACTTACTTTCTTCAGTTTTCGCAGTTTAACTGATTTAAACATGCTCTTTCCAGCTATATTATTAACTAATTATTTTTCTGTTTTATTAATTTGAAAATACCTGATAAACCCTCATTCTAAGTATAAGCTTTGAAAAAACTGGCAACTCTCTGATCTCCATAGTGAAAACATAGTGAAGCAAAGGAATTATGAGTTATGCCAATAAAAAAACGTCATTGCAGTTTGAGTGGTTCAATATTAATTGACTAAATCTTAAAATCTTGAAACTAGACAGCTATTCATTGCAATAATTCAACCGTGCATTAATCGATACAAAAGATCTTGACGTTAAGACCATAACATATTCCTTATAAGGAAAAACAATTAGCCTAAAGTGCTGTGAGTGACATACTTAGCTATGGGAAGCTTTATTAGCTAAAAAAATTGAAATTTCTAAAAAAATCTAGAGCTTCGGTTTACAATTTTAAAAACCACCAGAAATTCGTATCAGCCACTTTAAAATCAACGGAATGAAGTACACGATGGTTACCGTGTGTCTTCTGCTGAACCTTATTGCTGTGGAAAGAGGTAAAAAACAATACTGCAAACAAATGTATGGCTTGGTATATTATATTTATTTAGTGTATTATACGTCAACAACTCAAGATACACTCGAAAATTATGAAAATACAAGGTTTCGTAAATAGTTTCAGCAAAATCCATAACTTTGTGGAAAATAATTTAACAGTGTTGATCGGGAAAGTGTTGCAAGTTCATAAACAAGTATTATTTTGTAAAATTTAAATGTTTCCTTCATAATTTTCATATATTAATGTATAGTTTATGATTTATGAGTATTCGCTGTTGATGTATTATAAATTATTATGAAAATTTTGAAATTTTTCCTTTAGATAAATATTTAAAAAATTTCACTCATTGAACAAGAAACGTTTCTTGCGTAAACACGATGTCATAATTGATTATAAAATTATGTACAAACCGGCAACGCGGCTCAATTCCTTTATTGTTATTGCTCACTGGCTTCAAAAGCATAATTTCGCATTATAATAAAATAAGAAAAATCATACTCTCGTAAAGAGGTCAAAACTACATATACACTGTAGGCAGTAGCTTATTTTGTCGTGGAATCATGGGCGAACAAACACGTCGCAAATCATGGTAAAAATGTATCGAGCGACCATTTTTGTTCCACTGAGGACGAAACTTCAACGGCTTAAGATGATGGAAAATTCAAAATTTTCGATTAAATTCTACTGAAATATACTTGAAATAGAGACCTTCCTAAGGCAAAATCTTTCATCTAGGGGAAAATTGTATTTGATTTACATCAAATTACATTAATCAGATACACGTGACGGTATTGCGTGACACTAATATTTCACTTTCATAACTCGTGCCAAACATTAAAATGACTCGAAACTTTTCCAATGACTTATATAATTGATTAATGAAACATATTTTAGAAATTTTTTTTTTAATTATAAATATATAGTTTAGATTGGGTTCTTGATGACTTCATATGAAAACCCGCGTGCGTTGATCATTTTGTTCATTTTGGCCTGTTCAAGCACGGGCGCTGGAGTTCTCCATGTTTGGATTGGAACTAACGCTATATAGTTTTTCAACGGTTTGATAACGCTGCTTTGGTACAGCGCTTTATTAGAGCGTTGAAAACAAAAATAAAGAGTTGGTTTTACTCCTAACGTGGAGGAGACTCTGGCGAGGATGGTTAAAGAAAAGCGAGAAATAATACCCAAAAATTTAATGAATAACCAAAGAAAACCACAGGGAGTCCGGCTTTTCTTTGCCGCATTCAATATTCATTATGCTTTACGTAATTGATATTTATGGGTTTCCTGTGGTTTGTTGTTGGTTCGTGGTTGACATGGTTGACGGTTACACAAGCTGTAATCAGATCTGTACTGGTTACATTCAAACAACACAGGCAACCCATAAAGAGCACGTTATCAACGGTTATTGATTTGAATTTAATCGGCTATCAATTTACAGTACAGATCTGATTACAGCTTGTGTAACCGAAGCCGATCTTAGGCAAAGGAAAGTCGGGCTCCCTGTGAGAAAACATAGCAGAGTTAAGGCAAACATGTTTATAATGCTACCACGTCAGGCATGACGCGACGAGTAGATTTTGAAAATTTTGTATCCAAGACGTTTGCAACGTAAAACTTGGAAGTTTGGCGTGTGAAACTTCATGTATTAGAATGGCGGCATTTGCACACAATTATAAAGTTTGACAAGTTTAATTTTAAGTTGCAAACGTCTTGGATATAAACTTTTCAAAATCTACTCGTCGCGTCATGCCTGACGGTATCTCACAAATGGTGGTGGTGGTGGTGGTGGTGGTGGTGGTGGTGGTGGTGGTGGTGGTGGTGGTGGTGGTGGTGGTGGTGGTGGTGGTGGTGGTGGTGGTGGTGGTGGTGGTGGTGGTGGTGGCCATATGCATTCTTACCTAAGTTCAAAAAGTTTACCTAGTTAGTAGGTAAGTTTTTTGAACATGTTCAAAATTCTTACTTAGACATAGTAAACATTTTGAACATGTTCAAAAAGTTTACCTATTCTTAAGTAACTTTTTTGAACATAGTAAATTTTTTGAACATGTTCAAAATTTATACTCTTTTGTTTTCCTCTCATATTTCCAGAAATTGTAGATGGTGCGCTTTGTCTTTGCAAAATAGTATATCCCGTCTCTAGGCCCTTCACCCTTGTGTATTTCTATAGTCGAATTAACGCATTTATAACTTTTTAACAGCACCTTCCTAAGATCTTGAGTTATCTGGTAGATAATCTTTGGAGGTTTTATTAATCTTTTAATGCAAAATCACAGATGTAAAGAAGAATTAATTCAATATGTGTTGCCATCCGCTGTTATTTTCTTGGTCGTAAATTTTTCTTAACTTTTCGACGCTGAATGACTTTCAAAAACCTCTAGTATTGTAGATTTCCTAAGCATATACTCCAGCTCCCTGTCATCTGTGAATGCCTTTTGTAAATCTTCGCTGTCCTATTTATTCCATTTCATTTCATTTTCGTCGGAAACGAGCTAACTCAGTCTGTTGCTTTTTTTTTTTCATAAACCAGGCTTCATGGATATATCGATCTATTCTGCTGTCTCAGTGGTAGATCTGGCTAACTTTCTTTCGTAACTGAAACAATCGGCTTCTTTTTTCTTCAAGAGAGTATGCTTACTGAAAGTCTTAGACATGTTGCTGATGTCTTTAATATGGCAGGTACCGCGATTTAAAAAAAAGAAAAACTCTTCGGGATAAAATTAAGCTGATATTCTAAAAGCTGCATTTCACCAAGTTCTTGTGTCTTAGGATCTTTTTTTGTGTCTACTACTATATAGAAGAGGGTTTTCTAAGTGATTGCAGTGTGGGAGTAGTCTTTTTTAGATGGCCGCAAGTTTCTTGCAAATTCGACTTATCTTTCGGTCCTGCTGGATAGGAATTATCTTGCATCCTCGATAGAATGACTTAGCAGCAGTCTACACACAGCTCAGTGCCTTAAAGTGCATCTAATCCACCGAGAATATATTTTCAGTACTAGTTCTACATAAAGTAATTAGTTTCATGGTAAAGTGTTTGTTGATTTGAGTGATGTGTTATGAACTTAAGGTTTATACTTCTAATATGTTAATGACTGTGACGTCATGTAAGATGTTCGAGTGTATTTGTTATAAATAGTAATACTACATACTAGCTATTATGAGAACAAATTTAAGATAACCTTTACCGTAAACCATGAGTAAAATAATGATGCTCTTGAATACTGTTTGTGTGAACCAGTTAAATATTGTATATTAATTGAAGCCTTGCCTGACGTCACAGTTATTAACATATTGGAAGTATTTATAAACCTTCATAATTTGAAGATGCAACACTCAAATCAAGAAATATTTTATCATTCAACTATTTACTTCATGTAGAACCAGTACTGAAAGTATTGTCTCAGGGATAAGGTGCACCTCAACAGATGTAAGGGTTGGATACGATAAGTATCATATAGAACTAGCTGCCCATCTAGAACAACGACGTGTTCCTTGTTTACTGCACTTCTTCTAACTTAAGATTCTGACAGATATCAATACGCAACATCTGCACACTATTTCAATAAATATACTCTTACAATAAGCTAATGATAGTCTCTTGCCATCACCATTTCAGGTAACATCTACTCCTACTTTCCGTACATTTTCATAAGAAAATTGGATTCTGATCTTAATGGCATTCATGTGCGTCAGTAGTAGTATGTTTTTTAGTTTTTCTTTCAAGGGTATCTAATCTAATGCTTTACCTATTTTTTCTGGGTTTCTCTCGCTTTTAACCGATATTCAAATACTTCCCTAACCCTAACCCACCCCTCCCCCCTTGAAAACTCTGGCCACTTTGAAGTTTTTCAAATTTATCAGAAATGCCCAGCATATCTTCAAAACGTATAGGCAGGCTTTGTAGGAAGTTTAATTAGTGCAATATGTCAACAACATTTCCATCGCATGTTATTTTCTTTGATTTTTTCCCCAATTTTTTTCTTCCAAAAAATGCAATATTTTTCGAAAATAACCAAACATTAGCTACTTCTCGTACTTTGTCTCAACTATTTGTTCACTTTTAAGCTTCATAGCAAAGAATGAGGCATTTTGAACAAATTTTGGAAGATTTAGAAGCTACTAATGTTTTTTCAAAAATATGAAATAAAAAATCAAAATATGCTCGTTTTACATAAACAATCTTATACACTGTAAGAGGACGCTTGCTTTTATCTATTCCATATAATATTGTTGTTTATTTCATAAATATTTTGGTAGGTAAGCTCCAAAGAACAATTTTGAACATGTTCAAAAAGTTTACTATCACCTGTATTTTGCGTAAAATTACAAAAATTGAGCAGGTTTTTCTTCACACCTCGTTCCTAACTCTCAATAAACATATCTAGCAAGTTTCATAATTTTGCGCCATGTTTTAGGCAACATTTTTTTAAGATGAAAAAATTGACATAACTTTGAAAATTAGGGTTCCAAGTGGTTATTGGACTAACACTGGACTTGCAAGGTTCGTAAATTTAACGTGAAACAGAAACAAGGTGGAGAGCCTAGGTTGGACCAGCATAAAGAGTACTCTAGAGATCTTCTAGTTTTTTAAAGAAAAAACGAATAAAAGTATTTTTTCGAATTTTGCGGCAAAAGTTTACCTATTTGAACATTGTACTTTGATAACTAGCGCAAAAATAGATGGTGAGCCTTCAAAATCTTGTTGCCAAAACTTTCGATCAAAAACAGAATAATAAACTGACTATTTTCTACTTATAATGAGTATTTGAACATGTCCGTGGTGATGTTCAAAAAATTTACACGGATGCATCTAGTGGTGGTGGTGATGATGGTGGTGGTGCTGGTGCTGGTGGTGATGGTGGTGATGGTGGTGGTGGTGGTGGTGGTGGTGGTTGTGGTGAACTGAGATAGTGGTGGTGGTGGTGGTAGTGGTGGTGGTAGTGGTGGTGATGGTGGTGGTGGTAGGGGTGGTGGTAGTGGTATACGTAGTGTGGGTGGATTTCAATATTCATGATGATCATGATGTCTTTTCTATCCATAGTATCGTCTACAGTTATGTCAATTGAGTGCCATGATTGTAAAGGTGTCCACTGCTCGCGACCCATCAACTGTTCTCTTTGGTACGACACCTGTTCATACCATTATTCCAAGTTTGATGGCAACGAGACTCGTGAATGCACTCAAAAGAGTATCTGTAACGCCCTGGCTAACAGTTGCAAAACGTCACAACTGTGTGAAATCAAGTGTTGCCAAGAAAGCCTGTGTAACGCACCTCCTCAAGTCCCTTCTGTCAGCACCAGCATCTGGTCATCTAGTATGATTGTTGCAACTACAATCCTGCTAACCATTAATATTATGATGTAATAAGTGTAATTTATGACCGTTATCGTCGAAGTGTGACCTGCGAAGCTTGATGCTTCGTTTGTAAACAAAATACTTTTTTACGTACATGAGTGGCATTACCTCTAATTTTTGGCAGGTGCTTTTAAGGCCTTAATCATATCCATTTTGAAATCATTAGCAGATCCTGCAATCTGATTGGCTACAAAGTGTGCGATTTAAGCATTAATTCCACTATTTTGAATCATTAATTGCATCATTTTGTCAAACAATCACTTTTGAAGCTACATATAACTGTTGAGTATTTGAATATATTAAGTTTCAAAATGGAAATGATTAATAGGTAATAGAACTGCGCGGTCGTGCAATTTTGTAATCACTCTTGCGATTTCAGCCCAAATTGCACTCAACTCAGTTCTATGACCATTATTAATAATAAATAAATGTTGATTGACGGCGGACGAAGTGCTGGTTTGCAAACGAGACTTCAAATATCGCAGATCGCTCTTCAAAGATAACGGTTATAAAAGTATATGCATCAAATGTCATCAAAGCCGTCCTTTATCTAGTATCAAACAATAAGCAATGCAATTATTGGATGAGGTTGAGCAAAATATCGTGATTTGTTAGTGGCGAGCAAGCAATTATTTGCCGATGCCGAAGGCAGAGGCAAATAATTGCTTGCAAAACACTAACAAATCTCGATATTTTGCGATAACCGCGTTCAATAATTGTTTTATCATTCAAATTATTTTTTCTAATCTTTTAGGGGCAGTGCGAGACAAACAATAACAAAGAAGTCAGCTCATTTTTTCAGGGAAGCGAGCCATTGTCAAATACAGCGTTACTGCGCATGAGCAAACCGTTATTTGCAGTAAGATGGCTCTGCACCGTAATGCGTATGAGCAGACCGATATTTGCAGTTCTCTCGGCCAATCAAAATGAGGGGGAAAATGAATATTTGAATGATAAATTATTTTGTTGCCCGTCGTTTTTGTACTTTTCCATTCATTTTACTAGATTTTATATGTAGTATAATGTAAAAATAATCAATTTTTTCATCTCATTTTTAGTGCAAAATTTGTATACATTTTGCATAATATAAGATTTGCATTTTCAAATTTCAAACCTTTATATCTGTGAAATGAGAAGTCCATATCGTGTGAAACTGTGCCATCGTGATATACCTTCTAGGTAAAGTATTTGCGACCAGGCCTGCATGCAATCCCTCCAAAGTTGTTAGCCTTTTGTAAGCCTTTAGCCCGTGCATTTTTACAATGCGTCATTGTGCGAGAATATAAACAAACCAAAGGGAAACCCAACAACTCTCGTTCGCTTCTTCAGTAAATTTAAAAGAATTCAAAAGAAGACAAGTGTTGAAAAGCTTGCAGCTACTGAAACATTCGCATTACAGTATGTATTTCTACACGTATCAAGATATTCGCAAGCTTTCTATTTCTAGAATTAAAGTGATAACTGTTAAAAAATACTATTTGAATATGTTAATTCATGGAACATGTTATAAAGCGGCCGGTCAAAATAAGGCATTCCGTATAATATTCACAGAAGCTTAGCATCTAATATACGAACATGTAACTAGTATTAGAATTTAGTTAAGTTCCCTTCAAATGCAAAGTGAGCTCGCTGCGTCGAATAGGACTCTCCACATTTCAGTTTTATTATTGAGTATTATGAGAATTCATATCAGCTGAATTATTTGTCAGCAACTCAAACTTACTCGATTAGAGCAGCACAACTCGCGTCGCTAGAACTCTTAGAGGAGTCCAAAGCCTGTCAAAATGATTTAACATGGCTAATATTGAGATGCTACGGCTAAAACTTCGTTTTAGTTTTTCTATAAACTTCGTGTTTACGAGCTTCTTTGACAAAGTAAAACCCGCATCCAATTATCAAATCAAGGGAGGGGAGCCTGAACATTTTCTCGAAGCTCGTTCTAGCTCTCGAATTTGAAAGAAAAAATAATTTTATTGATAATAACTTTTCAGTATTTTAGAAACACTGGATCCTGCGTTTGTAATGAGAGAAATTCGAATTCTAGTTCCAATTTTGTTTATACCGAAAAACATTTGCCGTGTCCTACCTACTAAGGCAGTCATTGGTGCGCAATTTTTCCCCGTCATGGGTTATGCTAACAACTTGACCTTGTTAGCTTCGCGCTGATTGGCTAGTTACATTTTCTTGTATCACCTAGTTACATGTAGAAGTGATTTTCAAACTAAACCATCAGGGTTGAATTTTTAACTCTTGCGCATCAAACTTGAGCAAGTCTGACATTTGTAGTGGAAAATATTTTGATATGTTTAGACTTAATAAAGTGAAAGATTTTAAAAACTTCTTACAAAACCCATGGATGTCAGCAGGATTTCAACGCGGGACCCCTACGACTCAATAAACCTTTTTCGAATATGGTGTCTATGACGTCAAACGAGGGGTCCGGGAAAGCCCCGGATGTTATGAGTGATATTAGAGAGTAATAAAATTTATTTTACAAGTTTTTTATATGTACTTTCGTTTCGTTTCGTTTATTTTCGTTTCGTTTCCTTTCCTTTCCTTTCCTTTCCTTTCCTTTTTTATATACTACCCAGAATCGTAAGATGCTATGCCCCAGAGTAAAAATAATTTTGCAAGAACGAAAACCAAATTTGGAAGTTTTTGAACCAGGTTTTTATTAGCATTCGTGCACTTTTAGTTTCATGCATTATTACAATATTTAACCGATAGACCTCTTTACCTTGGGCGTAATGTTTTCCCATTTCAGACAAATTGTCATTTTCTAGAGTATCATTTCTTTGTTTAATGGCTGTACATAAGAAGACAAATGAATAGGGATGCCACTCATCAAAAGGATCGGCTATTTTCAAGATTATGACCCGTGGTATGGAGAAGCATTACGTTCAAGGTAAGGAGGTAAAATTTTCGGTTTCAGTTTACGTATAATACTGGTCATGTTCAAGGCATATCTTACAAAAACCTCATAGGTTGATGCCACCAACATGTTTGCCATGTTAATCGTTAACTCTATCTGTTAGGATTTAATGCGTACAAACCATAAGTCTCACAGATTCACTAATAGAATGCTAATGTAGCTATTTATGAAAATTTTCGTCTACAAAACACATAGACCTCTTGAACGTGACTTCAAAGCATCAGCTCAATTTGGAGTACAAAATGATAGGTTTCCAATACTCAGGAGATCGAAATTGTTTTGTTTTGTCTCCCAAATTGAGCTGCTTTGAGGTCTCATGCAAGGGGTCTATTACTAAGCTGGGCTATTTTTTCATTTCTAATCAAGTCAAATTTTGTGTATAAGATAGTATAAAGCAAAGCACTAATCTGAATAAGAACTAGACAACTCTCTATAGTTTTGTACAGGGACTGCGGAGCATAATTTTGAGCATGGGCGTCTAAGCTGCCTTCATGCTCACCTTCTTTGAAAATTTAAAAAATTCAAGTTCTCGGGAATGTGGTTTTCAGTGTCGCGGTTTTGTGGGGTAATTGTAAATTAATGAATGTATTAAAGTCATGTCAAAACTTTAGGCAACAGTTTTTGTTTTAAAAAGTTGGTGAGCTAAGCCCCCTCCCCGGCCTGCGCGGTCCCTGCTCCACTATAGCACTTTTCCTACAATAGAATATATGTTTAAATTTTCATACTGAGAATAAGTACAAGATGTGTATGAAACAAAATCAGGGGCGGATCCACGATAATTTTTAACAGGGGGTGGCAGTATGATGGCAATGACAGCGAATCATTCTCTCACTGTCAACCAGCTAATCAAAATTCTCACAGGGAGCTGCAAACCCCACAATTCTCCCCCCGGATCCACCTCGGATCCACAAAATATAATGAAAAGCGTGTTCATTTTTGCGCTAAATATTTTCAATTATTATAGGTAGAGTCATGCACAAGGTAAAGTACGTCAGTTCTGTGTGAAAGGCATTTTTGACTTCAAATTTTGAACTCTGAAATGTTCATCTTAAATAAGTGATGTTGGATTACAACCCTAAAGAGTTATTACCTCAAGGAAATCAGTTAATATACTAGAAAACTAATTAGAAATATTCAACAAGAGAAGCTCATTATAGTAGCTTTGCATGCATGTTTTAGCTTATAGATACACCCTTTCCGAGAAAGTTTGTCACCCGTGAAAAGCACAGAAGCTAGTGGCGCAAAGGATCATGGATGAGTTCAGATAATTAATGTGTTGATTCGGAACGCCTTTTTGTTGTTTGATAATTCAAAATGGACATTTTTCAATAATATATTGACAAGTGTAGCAATGTGGCCATGAAATCCATGCGTTTTAATAAAGTATATATAGGTTACCCACAGTCCCATGCGCTGCTAGTTTGTAGGCTTTTCACTTCACGGGTGACAAAGTTTCTCGGAAAAGGTGTATATGAGGTAATTTAGTCATCAAGTCCATCTTGGAACAGACCGCTTTACTTGTCACGAACAAAGGTTTTCAGTACGAGGTTCCGTGCATAATAAAATGTCTTCTTTTCTGATGTTACGAATTTTGAAAGCTTCACAGTGAAACCTTTGTGCGTGACAAACAAGGCATAAAGCGGATGAGGACTATTTTGGCGCCAAATCTGTGATGTCATTTTCCCGCCAAAACTCTTAAAACTGAAAAAAAAATTCATTCTCATTCTCATTCTCATTCTCATTCTCATTCTCATTCTCATTCTCATTCTCATTCTCATTCTCATTCTCATTCTCATTCTCATTCTCATTCTCATTCTCATTCTCATTCTCATTCTCATTCTCATTCTCATTCTCATTCTCATTCTCATTCTCATTCTCATTGTCATTCTCATTCTCATTCTCATTCTCATTCTCATTCTCATTCTCATTCTCATTCTCATTCTCATTCTCATTCTCATTCTCATTCTCATTCTCATTCTCATTCTCATTCTCATTCTCATTCTCATTCTCATTCTCATTCTCATTCTCATTCTCATTCTCATTCTCATTCTCATTCTCATTCTCATTCTCATTCTCATTCTCATTCTCATTCTCATTCTCATTCTCATTCTCATTCTCATTCTCATTCTCATTCTCATTCTCATTCTCATTCTCATTCTCATTCTCATTCTCATTCTCATTCTCATTCTCATTCTCATTCTCATTCTCATTCTCATTCTCATTCTCATTCTCATTCTCATTCTCATTCTCATTCTCATTCTCATTCTCATTCTCATTCTCATTCTCATTCTCATTCTCATTCTCATTCTCATTCTCATTCTCATTCTCATTCTCATTCTCATTCTCATTCTCATTCTCATTCTCATTCTCATTCTCATTCTCATTCTCATTCTCATTCTCATTCTCATTCTCATTCTCATTCTCATTCTCATTCTCATTCTCATTCTCATTCTCATTCTCATTCTCATTCTCATTCTCATTCTCATTCTCATTCTCATTCTCATTCTCATTCTCATTCTCATTCTCATTCTCATTCTCATTCTCATTCTCATTCTCATTCTGTTTAATAACCAACCACACTTTTTTTTTACTTCTTTCAAAGAGTTTGGAATCCGAGGTTTTTTTAAAGAGAATAATTTCAAGTAATTAAAACCGCAATAACTGTCTGTCTGTCTTTCTGTCTGTCCGTCTGTCTGTCTGTCTGTCTGTCTGTCTGTCCGTCTGTCTGTCTGTCTGTCTGTCTGTCTGTCTGTCTGTCCATCTGTCCGTCTGTCTGTCTGTCTGTCTGTCTGTCTGTCTGTCTGTCTGTCTGTCTGTCTGTCTGTCTGTCTGTCTGTCTGTCTGTCTGTCTGTCTGTCTGTCTGTCTGTCTGTCTGTCTGTCTGTCTGTCTGTCTGTCTGTCTGTCTGTCTGTCTGTCTGTCTGTCTGTCTGTCTGTCTGTCTGTCTGTCTGTCTGTCTGTCTGTCTGTCTGTCTGTCTGTCTGTCTGTCTGTCTGTCTGTCTGTCTGTCTGTCTGTCTGTCTGTCTGTCTGTCTGTCTGTCTGTCTGTCTGTCTGTCTGTCTGTCTGTCTGTCTGTCTGTCTGTCTGTCTGTCTGTCTGTCTGTCTGTCTGTCTGTCTGTCTGTCTGTCTGTCTGTCTGTCTGTCTGTCTGTCTGTCTGTCTGTCTGTCTGTCTGTCTGTCTGTCTGTCTGTCTGTCTGTCTGTCTGTCTGTCTGTCTGTCTGTCTGTCTGTCTGTCTGTCTGTCTGTCTGTCTGTCTGTCTGTCTGTCTGTCTGTCTGTCTGTCTGTCTGTCTGTCTGTCTGTCTGTCTGTCTGTCTGTCTGTCTGTCTGTCTGTCTGTCTGTCTGTCTGTCTGTCTGTCTGTCTGTCTGTCTGTCTGTCTGTCTGTCTGTCTGTCTGTCTGTCTGTCTGTCTGTCTGTCTGTCTGTCTGTCTGTCTGTCTGTCTGTCTGTCTGTCTGTCTGTCTGTCTGTCTGTCTGTCTGTCTGTCTGTCTGTCTGTCTGTCGGTCTTTCTGTCTGAGACACTTCTCTCTAGGTCGTGTCATCTTGACTAAGGTACTAAGAACGGGTATTAAATTAGTCGTGGTTGGTTATTAATAATAAATTCGTAACGTATAATCCTGGGTTCCCATTGATTCCTACTCGTTGCTACACTGCTTGCTTATAAAACACTTCAACGTCATCAATGGTATAAACACCCGATATGTTTGTAAAGAAATTACAGGAAGACTCCCAAACACAGCCGGGAGGAGTGGCATAAGACGATGGCTTGTTATAACTCGTGGCAGATGTTGCGGCCTTATTACCGATGACGAGATCGCTATAGAATACTGGACCAAGATAAGCATTGTGATATACAGCTCTCCTGCTATCCACTACGTCAAACCTCATAGGATTGAACCCGTGAATGTTGTACAAAGAGAATATGAATGACTTTGAAGAGTTCTTGGAACCCAAATCTGTGAAGGAAGGTTGATTTAATTTGACAAAGAAAATATTCCCATTCTACAAACAGACAGGTATTTAGTGTGGAATATCTAGCTGTCAAACGTTCTCAAATATTATTGATAAATTAAACGATAGGACTGTTCTTATATTATATATATTTTTATTTTCAAAGGTGATAGTCTAGCTAGTTCCTATTTAATATCGTGTAGGGATAATACTACAGTCGCTGTCCCATCATATGGAAACCTTCATTTGGCCTGTTTGTTGTTGTCAATATTCATAAACTCAGAGTTGATATATTCAGTATACACCTAATTACAAGAACGTTGTCATATGAAAACAACAAAATAACAAAATAACAAATAGGAATTAATTAAAAATATTTTTCTTTATTTTGTTTCTAAAGCCCCCTAGATTGATGAGAATAGCTGGATAGTGTAATATACCAATACGATCATCTCACAAATGTCAGTCTGTATACCATTAAAACAGTGAAATAATTACGCCTCGTTAACAAAAAAAATTAATCTTCAAGATTAAGTTGAATTTTTATATGACAACGTTCTCGCAGTTATCTGCTTCATTTTGAGAAAATAGTTATCCAAGTGAATTTATCCTCGTAATCTGCTTGGTCCAAATACTTCAACTTTTTAGAGAGTTCTTAGACAAACATTCTAGAGTTAGAATTTTTAATTTCCTGCTTCTGTCATCTTTACATCGTTCTTATCCCATGTTCTTGCTATCATATATATATGTATATTTTTGGCTTCTTTCTTTTCAAAAGGTCTTTAAATAGCATGAAAAGTTACTTGCTAGACTTACCTGTTGACCATGGTACATCAGTGTATCCTCCCCATATGTACTGGGCCTTCCTCGCTATGGTGACGGTTGGTCCCTTACCGTCACATTGAGGATGGAAGGTTTTCCAGACATCAAAGCCGTTTTTCCTTCCTGACCAACATCGTATCCACTGAATGTCCTTGACATCCTCAGGAACTTGTTTCAAGAAGCCCTTCAAAGCTGCAAGATAGCTATCGTTCCCATAGTCCGTGAGGATGTCTGATTCGTTAACTATAGTAAAGTGTAGTAAAATGTGATAAAGATATTGAAAAAATTCTAGACATATACAAAAGAGAAATGAATCCCTTCTGTCATGATAGCTTTTATGGCTCTCTTTGCAATATGCATACGAGGATATGAAACTTACTTTTAACATTGCTACAGGTCGTCCCGTTGCCAAAGTAACCATCTTTGCACGTGCAGTTGAACGAGCCAATGGTGTTGGTACAAGTGGCGTTGACACTACAGTTATGCTTTCCTGCGGTGCATTCATCGACATCTGTTAATAAAATGATCATATTATAAAATACATACAACTAGTATCCTATCCAGCACCTGCCTTGTCCACGGAAAGCACATACAAGATGCAGATACCATTTATATGGTGTTATATCAAAACTATCATACCTTTGCAATGTTTGCCTTCAAAAGGAGGTCTTGGGCACGAGCATTCATAGGTGTCATTATCGTAGTCAGGGATGCAAGTGAAGTTGTGAAGACAGGGAGACGTGCTGCACTTGGACTGAAAAAATGTAAAAATTAATAAAACGTTTAGATAAATGAAATATTGAGCGACTTACAAATTCCCGATGGTTTAGAGTGGTATGTCCTCTTATTTACTACGATATGAGGTCAAAAGTTGGTGAACATGTTATGTAATCACGAGACGTAGCCGGGTCGTTACATAACTAATTTTGACCAACTTTTGACGTCATATCGTTGTACATAAGAGAACATACCACGCATAACTATCGAAACTATTTTCACCATAACAAAGTCATATAAAAGATCCAAAAACGAAGAAAAAGTTTGAAAGAAAAAACCGTTTGAAGGGCGCTGTCTCTGTGCGCGAGCGACTCGTCATTCTATCTGTATGTCCTCTTATTTACCACGGCTCTCGGCCAATCAGCAAGCGAACAAGCGAACAAGCGAACAAGCGAACAAGCGAACAAGCGAACAAGCGAACAAGCGAACAAGCGAACAAGCGAACAAGCGAACAAGCGAACAAGCGAACAAGCGAACAAGCGAACAAGCGAACAAGCGAACAAGCGAACAAGCGAACAAGCGAACAAGCGAACAAGCGAACAAGCGAACAAGCGAACAAGCGAACAAGCGAACAAGCGAACAAGCGAACAAGCGAACAAGCGAACAAGCGAACAAGCGAACAAGCGAACAAGCGAACAAGCGAACAAGCGAACAAGCGAACAAGCGAACAAGCGAACAAGCGAACAAGCGAACAACCGAACAACCGAACAAGCGAACAAGCGAACAAGCGAACAAGCGAACAACCGAACAAGCGAACAACCGAACAACCGAACAAGCGAACAAGCGAACAAGCGAACAAGCGAACAAGCGAACAAGCGAACAAGCGAACAAGCGAACAACCGAACAACCGAACAACCGAACAACCGAACAACCGAACAACCGAACAACCGAACAACCGAACAACCGAACAACCGAACAACCGAACAACCGAACAACCGAACAACCGAACAACCGAACAACCGAACAACCGAACAACCGAACAACCGAACAACCGAACAACCGAACAACCGAACAACCGAACAACCGAACAACCGAACAACCGAACAACCGAACAACCGAACAACCGAACAACCGAACAACCGAACAACCGAACAACCGAACAACCGAACAACCGAACAACCGAACAACCGAACAACCGAACAACCGAACAACCGAACAACCGAACAACCGAACAACCGAACAACCGAACAACCGAACAACCGAACAACCGAACAACCGAACAACCGAACAACCGAACAACCGAACAACCGAACAACCGAACAACCGAACAACCGAACAACCGAACAACCGAACAACCGAACAACCGAACAACCGAACAACCGAACAACCGAACAACCGAACAACCGAACAACCGAACAACCGAACAACCGAACAACCGAACAACCGAACAACCGAACAACCGAACAACCGAACAACCGAACAACCGAACAACCGAACAACCGAACAACCGAACAACCGAACAAGCGAACAAGCGAACAACCGAACAACCGAACAACCGAACAACCGAACAACCGAACAACCGAACAATAATAATATATACTGGAATTGTTTTTCATTAAAATTACTACATTTCAAGCCATCATTTGTTTTAAAAGTAGAATAAAGTGTATGAAAACTTACCCTGATGCTGTAGTGGTCAAAACCTGGACTTGGGCTTTGATACACGGACGAAGAGTTGTATTTATCAGTCGGCAACATCTCACAGAGGTACTGGGCTTTCCCTTGGTAAAAGAAGATGGGGTATTTTCCAAAGTTGAATGAAAGACAAGACTGCACCATGCTAGCACAGCCAACAGCACATTGCTTGTAATCATCTGCGTGGAACTGGCGGGCGTTTTCGTCTTCTAGTTTACTATTTGGGTGGAACATAAAACTAAGATAGCCGAATTGTGGTGTTCGGTAATAAGGTTGTTCGGCAGCATTGAAAACAATTTCGGACGAGGTCGTTCCTCGAACAATTATAGCGAAGCAAAGTACCAAAAGAACAATGAGTGTCTTCATCTTTCTCTGATTTTCCGTTGGCTGAGTTCTGAACTCTTCAATAGACGCAGAGCAATGATGAAAATTAGTTTGTGCTCTAAAGTGAAATACGTAGTCCATAACAACAACCTTGTAATGATGATAACAGTTTCATTACGCAAATAGGTAATAAGATTATTATAGGAACCAAGCTAAAGACGTAATATGTATTCATTAGATAATAAGAATGCTGAGACGAGTGTAGTTGAATATTTAAAAACAACATTAAAACAGGATAAAAGAAAAGGAAGAAAAAAAATAAGAAAAAGAAGAACATGAAGATCTAGAAGATCAAGAAGAACGAGAAGAACAAGAAGAACAAGAAAAGTACAACAAAAAGAAAAGAAGAGAAAATAACTGAGACTTTGAATAAATAAAAACGGTTTTATTGAACTCCTCAATTCTTTTATCAAGTTATTTTGATGTTACATCATTCTATCTAAATTAAACAACCCTTAATGAATTCTTATTACTATGTACTTGGTGAATAATACAATACCGTTTTAATTCAACGCAATAACAATAAAAGGATACTAGTAATGATTATGTTTTTTCAGAAGGAAAACATTCTATAACTTGGGGCGTTTCGTGCGGACTATTGCACAAGAACAACAGCAGGTGATGGATATTTTTATCCAAAATGACCAAGTATTATCAGACTTATACTAAACTTCTAGAAAAACTCAAAACATTCCAAGCAAATGTTAATAAAGAAAACCAGTTTGAATGATTAGGAGTTAAGTATAGTGAAAGAAGAAATGACTGTTATTCATAGCAGCCAATGAGTATGGACAGAACGCGGAAGAAAAACTGCTTAGAATATAGAATAATTTTAAAGAATTATTGAATACAAATTATATATGATTTGAAACAGCTTAGAGTTGCACCATGAACTGTTCAACGTCCTTAGATTGTTCTGGACGAAATGTCTGGTTATCATCAAGTGTAATAATTCAAAGATTGTTAAGAATGATGTTTCAGTCAACAAAAAATATGTTAGAACACAAGGGTGTTCGAGGCAGGGAACGTATCTTCAAACTTTTATTATAATAATACTTTATTCAAATTCAATATATAGAAAGTTTACAATAGAATTTGAAAAGGAAGACCATGAGGTTAGCCCTATATAGGTCCCCTATTCTAAAACTATTAAAATCTAATGATATGTAGTACGTGTTGCATGGTTGATGCTCTTCCCCTTGAAGCGCGCCGTGCCCACCACACAGGAAAGCCCATTTAGGCTAGTTTTCGCGATAAATGAACCCACCTGTACAAGAGAACCCGACAGGCTGCAAGACAGAAGAGCAGCAACCATGAAACTATTAGGAAAGTATCTGGAGTTAAAGATATATATGTATGATTAAAAACTAACTATTACTTACTATTAGTATAAATATTGAAAATACTATAAAGTATATAAAATGAAATAAAATAAAATAGAAAAAATTATATCAATTATTTTATCGTGTGTACGTGTGCGCTGAAATACTCGGTTAAAAAGTTCAGTTAATAAATATTCATGAATAATTTCAAATGCTTGTTTGGTAAAACTCAATGTCTATCTTCAGGAATCTCATCTGATCTGATCTGATCTCATCTTATCTAATCCCATTTCATTTCATTTCATTGCATTCAATGTTTCTTATATACTACCCAAGTATCGTAAGATGCTTTGCCCCAGAATAAAAAGAATTGACCAAGAACGACAAGCAAAACTTTGAGGTTTTTCACCAGGTGTTTAATTATCATTCGTGCATTTTTAGGTTTACTGCACTCATAGGTTGATGCCACCAACATGTTTGCCATGTTGATCGTTAACTCTATCTGTTAGGATTTAATGCGTACAAACCATAAGTCTCAAAGATTTACTAATAGAATGCTAATGTAGCTATTTATAAAAAAAATTCGTCTACAAAACAAATAGACCTCTTGAACGTGACTTCAAAGCAGCTCAATTTCGAAAAGAAGAGAAAATAACTGAGACTTTGAATAAATAAAAGACGGTTTTATTGAACTCCTCAATTCTTTTATCAAGTTATTTTGATGTTACATCATTCCATCTAAATTAAACAACCCTTAGTGAATCTTTATTACTATGTACTTGGTGAATAATACAATACCGTTTTAATTCAACGCAATAACAATAAAAGGATACTAGTAATTATGTTTTTTTCAGAAGGAAAACATTCTGTAGCTTGGGGCGTTTCGTGCGGACTATTGCACAAGAACAACAGCAGGTGATGGATATTTTTATCCAAAATGACCAAGTATTATCAGACTTATACTAAACTTCTAGAAAAACTCAAAACATTCCAAGCAAATGTTAATAAAGAAAACCAGTTTGAATGATTAGGAGTTAAGTATAGTGAAAGAAAAAATGACTGTTATTCATAGCAGCCAATGAGTATGGACAGAACGCGGAAGAAAAACTGCTTAGAATATAGAATAATTTTAAAGAATTATTGAATACAAATTATATATGATTTGAAACAGCTTAGAGTTGCACCATGAACTGTTCAACGTCCTTAGATTGTTCTGGACGAAATGTCTGGTTATCATCAAGTGTAATAATTCAAAGATTGTTAAGAATGATGTTTCAGTCAACAAAAAATATGTTAGAACACAAGGGTGTTCGAGGCAGGGAACGTATCTTCAAACTTTTATTATAATAATACTTTATTCAAATTCAATATATAGAAAGTTTACAATAGAATTTGAAAAGGAAGACCATGAGGTTAGCCCTATATAGGTCCCCTATTCTAAAACTATTAAAATCTAATGATATGTAGTACGTGTTGCATGGTTGATGCTCTTCCCCTTGAAGCGCGCCGTGCCCACCACACAGGAAAGCCCATTTAGGCTAGTTTTCGCGATAAATGAACCCACCTGTACAAGAGAACCCGACAGGCTGCAAGACAGAAGAGCAGCAACCATGAAACTATTAGGAAAGTATCTGGAGTTAAAGATATATATGTATGATTAAAAACTAACTATTACTTACTATTAGTATAAATATTGAAAATACTATAAAGTATATAAAATGAAATAAAATAAAATAGAAAAAATTATATCAATTATTTTATCGTGTGTACGTGTGCGCTGAAATACTCGGTTAAAAAGTTCAGTTAATAAATATTCATGAATAATTTCAAATGCTTGTTTGGTAAAACTCAATGTCTATCTTCAGGAATCTCATCTGATCTGATCTGATCTCATCTTATCTAATCCCATTTCATTTCATTTCATTGCATTCAATGTTTCTTATATACTACCCAAGTATCGTAAGATGCTTTGCCCCAGAATAAAAAGAATTGACCAAGAACGACAAGCAAAACTTTGAGGTTTTTCACCAGGTGTTTAATTATCATTCGTGCATTTTTAGGTTTACTGCACTCATAGGTTGATGCCACCAACATGTTTGCCATGTTGATCGTTAACTCTATCTGTTAGGATTTAATGCGTACAAACCATAAGTCTCAAAGATTTACTAATAGAATGCTAATGTAGCTATTTATAAAAAAAATTCGTCTACAAAACAAATAGACCTCTTGAACGTGACTTCAAAGCAGCTCAATTTCGAAAAGAAGAGAAAATAACTGAGACTTTGAATAAATAAAAGACGGTTTTATTGAACTCCTCAATTCTTTTATCAAGTTATTTTGATGTTACATCATTCCATCTAAATTAAACAACCCTTAGTGAATCTTTATTACTATGTACTTGGTGAATAATACAATACCGTTTTAATTCAACGCAATAACAATAAAAGGATACTAGTAATTATGTTTTTTTCAGAAGGAAAACATTCTGTAGCTTGGGGCGTTTCGTGCGGACTATTGCACAAGAACAACAGCAGGTGATGGATATTTTTATCCAAAATGACCAAGTATTATCAGACTTATACTAAACTTCTAGAAAAACTCAAAACATTCCAAGCAAATGTTAATAAAGAAAACCAGTTTGAATGATTAGGAGTTAAGTATAGTGAAAGAAAAAATGACTGTTATTCATAGCAGCCAATGAGTATGGACAGAACGCGGAAGAAAAACTGCTTAGAATATAGAATAATTTTAAAGAATTATTGAATACAAATTATATATGATTTGAAACAGCTTAGAGTTGCACCATGAACTGTTCAACGTCCTTAGATTGTTCTGGACGAAATGTCTGGTTATCATCAAGTGTAATAATTCAAAGATTGTTAAGAATGATGTTTCAGTCAACAAAAAATATGTTAGAACACAAGGGTGTTCGAGGCAGGGAACGTATCTTCAAACTTTTATTATAATAATACTTTATTCAAATTCAATATATAGAAAGTTTACAATAGAATTTGAAAAGGAAGACCATGAGGTTAGCCCTATATAGGTCCCCTATTCTAAAACTATTAAAATCTAATGATATGTAGTACGTGTTGCATGGTTGATGCTCTTCCCCTTGAAGCGCGCCGTGCCCACCACACAGGAAAGCCCATTTAGGCTAGTTTTCGCGATAAATGAACCCACCTGTACAAGAGAACCCGACAGGCTGCAAGACAGAAGAGCAGCAACCATGAAACTATTAGGAAAGTATCTGGAGTTAAAGATATATATGTATGATTAAAAACTAACTATTACTTACTATTAGTATAAATATTGAAAATACTATAAAGTATATAAAATGAAATAAAATAAAATAGAAAAAATTATATCAATTATTTTATCGTGTGTACGTGTGCGCTGAAATACTCGGTTAAAAAGTTCAGTTAATAAATATTTATGAATAATTTCAAATGCTTGTTTGGTAAAACTCAATGTCTATCTTCAGGAATCTCATCTGATCTGATCTCATCTCATCTTATCTAATCCCATTTCATTTCATTTCATTGCATTCAATGTTTCTTATATACTACCCAAGTATCGTAAGATGCTTTGCCCCAGAATAAAAAGAATTGACCAAGAACGACAAGCAAAACTTTGAGGTTTTTCACCAGGTGTTTAATTATCATTCGTGCATTTTTAGTTTTACTGCACTCATAGGTTGATGCCACCAACATGTTTGCCATGTTGATCGTTAACTCTATCTGTTAGGATTTAATGCGTACAAACCATAAGTCTCAAAGATTTACTAATAGAATGCTAATGTAGCTATTTATAAAAAAAATTCGTCTACAAAACAAATAGACCTCTTGAACGTGACTTCAAAGAAGCTCAATTTCGAAAAGAAGAGAAAATAACTGAGACTTTGAATAAATAAAAGACGGTTTTATTGAACTCCTCAATTCTTTTATCAAGTTATTTTGATGTTACATCATTCCATCTAAATTAAACAACCCTTAGTGAATCTTTATTACTATGTACTTGGTGAATAATACAATACCGTTTTAATTCAACGCAATAACAATAAAAGGATACTAGTAATTATGTTTTTTTCAGAAGGAAAACATTCTGTAGCTTGGGGCGTTTCGTGCGGACTATTGCACAAGAACAACAGCAGGTGATGGATATTTTTATCCAAAATGACCAAATATTATCAGACTTATACTAAACTTCTAGAAAAACTCGAAACAAGCAAATGTTAATAAAGAAAAACCGTTTGAATGATTAGGAGTTAACTATGGTGAAAGAAATAATGACTGTTATTCATGGCAGCCAATAAGTATGGACCAAAAGAGGAAGAAAAACTGCTTAGAATATAGAATAATTTTAAAGGTTTATTGAATACAAATTATATATGATTTCAAACAGCTTAAAGTTGCACCATGAACTGTTCAAAGTCCTTAGATTGTTCTGGACGAAATGTCTGGTTATTATAAAGGGTAATAATTCAAAGATTTTTAAGAATGATGTTCCAGTCAGCAAAAAATATGTTAGAACACAAGGGTGTTCGAGGCAGGGAACGTATCCTCAAACTTTTAATATAATAATACTTTATTCAAATTCAATATATAGAAAGTTTACAATAGAATTTGAAAAGGAAAACCATGAGGTTAGCCCTATATAGGTCCCCTATTCTAAAACTATTAAAATCTAATGATATGTAGTACGTGTTGCATGGTTGATGCTCTTCCCCTTGAAGCGCGCCGTGCCCACCACACAGGAAAGCCCATTTAGGCTAGTTTTCGCGATAAATGAACCCACCTGTACAAGAGAACCCGACAGGCTGCAAGACAGAAGAGCAGCAACCATGAAACTATTAGGAAAGTATCTGGAGTTAAAGATATATATGTATGATTAAAAACTAACTATTACTTACTATTAGTATAAATATTGAAAATACTATAAAGTATATAAAATGAAATAAAATAAAATAGAAAAAATTATATCAATTATTTTATCGTGTGTACGTGTGCGCTGAAATACTCGGTTAAAAAGTTCAGTTAATAAATATTCATGAATAATTTCAAATGCTTGTTTGGTAAAACTCAATGTCTATCTTCAGGAATCTCATCTGATCTGATCTGATCTCATCTTATCTAATCCCATTTCATTTCATTTCATTGCATTCAATGTTTCTTATATACTACCCAAGTATCGTAAGATGCTTTGCCCCAGAATAAAAAGAATTGACCAAGAACGACAAGCAAAACTTTGAGGTTTTTCACCAGGTGTTTAATTATCATTCGTGCATTTTTAGGTTTACTGCACTCATAGGTTGATGCCACCAACATGTTTGCCATGTTGATCGTTAACTCTATCTGTTAGGATTTAATGCGTACAAACCATAAGTCTCAAAGATTTACTAATAGAATGCTAATGTAGCTATTTATAAAAAAAATTCGTCTACAAAACAAATAGACCTCTTGAACGTGACTTCAAAGCAGCTCAATTTCGAAAAGAAGAGAAAATAACTGAGACTTTGAATAAATAAAAGACGGTTTTATTGAACTCCTCAATTCTTTTATCAAGTTATTTTGATGTTACATCATTCCATCTAAATTAAACAACCCTTAGTGAATCTTTATTACTATGTACTTGGTGAATAATACAATACCGTTTTAATTCAACGCAATAACAATAAAAGGATACTAGTAAGTATGTTTTTTTCAGAAGGAAAACATTCTGTAACTTGGGGCGTTTCGTGCGGACTATTGCACAAGAACAACAGCAGGTGATGGATATTTTTATCCAAAATGACCAAATATTATCAGACTTATACTAAACTTCTAGAAAAACTCGAAACAAGCAAATGTTAATAAAGAAAAACCGTTTGAATGATTAGGAGTTAACTATGGTGAAAGAAATAATGACTGTTATTCATGGCAGCCAATAAGTATGGACCAAAAGAGGAAGAAAAACTGCTTAGAATATAGAATAATTTTAAAGGTTTATTGAATACAAATTATATATGATTTGAAACAGCTTAAAGTTGCACCATGAACTGTTCAAAGTCCTTAGATTGTTCTGGACGAAATGTGTGGTTATTATAAAGGGTAATAATTCAAAGATTTTTAAGAATGATGTTCCAGTCAGCAAAAAATATGTTAGAACACAAGGGTGTTCGAGGCAGGGAACGTATCCTCAAACTTTTAATATAATAATACTTTATTCAAATTCAATATATAGAAAGTTTACAATAGAATTTGAAAAGGAAAACCATGAGGTTAGCCCTATATAGGTCCCCTATTCTAAAACTATTAAAATCTAATGATATGTAGTACGTGTTGCATGGTTGATGCTCTTCCCCTTGAAGCGCGCCGTGCCCACCAAACAGGAAAGCCCATTTAGGCTAGTATTCGAGATAAATGAACCCACCTGTACAAGAGAACCCAACAGGCTGCAAGACAGAAGAGCAGCAACCATGAAACTATTAGGAAAGTATCTCGAGTTAAAGATATATATGTATGATTAAAATACTTACTATTACTTACTATTAGTATAAATATTGAAAATACTACAAAGTATATAAAATGAAATAAAACAAAATAAAAAAAATTATATCAATTATTTTATCGTGTGTACGTGTGCAGTGAAATACTCGGTTAAAAAGTTCAGTTAATAAATATTCATGAATATTTTCAAATGCTTTTTAAAGTTATTAATGCTACTAGCATCACCTTGAAATACATCGTTGGGCAAGCTGTTCAAAGGCTTAATAATTCCTACGAAAAAAGAATACTTAAAGCAGTTGATTCTTGCCGATTTAGTTTGGATCTTGTCTTTGCAGGTTTGCAAACTTGTTTCAACTCTTCAACGGATTTACAATATTAATTCTGGTTCTTTTTAAACTATTCCTGAGTGAGACACTGGCCCAAGCAAAACTCACAAACAGTTTGGTTTTTAATCATAATAATATCTGATTACAAGTAGGTTACGAAAGTGAGTGCGACAGCTATCTATGATTTAAGGGAAATCCCCAGTATCGGTATCTACTCAGCGTGTCACACACAAACTTTTCCATTCTACGAGTGTGGTCCATTGTCACTTGACTACAAATATCAATCATTACCGACACTATCAAAATGTCTTAATCGTTTTTGAATACAGAATAAATTTGGCAAAGAGTGGCATAACATGCCCCCCTCGCTAGCTAGGTGCATATCCTGATGTACCTCGTCTTAAACTAACATTGCTGTGAAAATAAAAAAATAAAAATAAATAGGTAATATAAATGGAATATTGATATAGTAGACTTTGAATATACGCATGTCTTTAGAATGTTCATTCGTAATTGTCTTTGATTGTTGATTGTTCATTACTATTGATTATTATTAACTATTGTTGATGTTCTCCTTCATGTTTGGTAAAACTCAACGTCTATCTTCTTTTCGTTTTACTGACTTTTCCACAATCGACACTAGCGACTTTTGCGGCGAATTCATTTAGACGCGATTTTTGCAGCGATTTTATTGAGATGCGATTTTTGCGGCGATTTTATTTAGATGCGATTCTTGCGGCGATCTGATTTAGATGCGATTTTTGCGGCGATCTTATTTAGATGCGATTTTTGCGGCGATCTTATTTAGATGCGATTTTTGCGGCGATCTTATTTAGATGCGATTTTTGCAGCGATTTTATTGAGATGCGATTTTTGCGGCGATTTTATTTAGATGCGATTCTTGCGGCGATCTTATTTAGATGCGATTCTTGCGGCGATCTTATTTAGATGCGATTCTTGCGACAATCTTATTTAGATGCGTTTTTTGCGGCGATTTTGGTCTTAATCAAAAATGCGGTATACGTAAAGGATTAACTCGTACAAATGGACATGGACAAATCTCTCTTCAATAGCATAAGACAAAATTTATTATATTTTTAAAAATCGCCTAAGAAATCGCAGGAAAAATCGTAAGTCTAAACGGGTCTAAAAGAACAAATTTCCATTCAAAACCACCTAGATGTTTATATATCATAATAAAGAAACCCAGATGTTTTATATATCATAATACGAGAAATGTATTCAAATATTAAAATGTGAAGGCGATTTATTATTTAAGATGTCTATTTCAAATAGCAAGAGCTTGAACACAATACGAGTTACAATTTTTAAATGAAACTATTAAAATATTATGAACTTTCTAGTTTTTTTCTCATTGGCTAGTATTTATTCTTTTCTTATACTTTCCTTATAAACGGGAGCTATCTCGCCTTTCAGCTTCAAAACAATGCATATTTTCCCATTTAGTACCAGTGAGTCTTTAATTCACGATAATTAAGAGCTTTTTATGTAAGAGTCGACTAACTTTGGATAATTTATAAAACGAAAATCCTCCACACGTTTTGAGCTGTTACATTCCTCTCCTCTCCTCTCATTCCATTCCATTCCATTCCATTCCATTCCATTCCATTCCATTCCATTCCATTCCATTCCATTCCATTCCATTCCATTCCATTCCATTCCATTCCATTCCATTCCATTCCATTCCATTCCATTCCATTCCATTCCATTCCATTCCATTCAGTGTTTCCTATATACTACCCAAGTATCGTAAGATGCTTTGCCCCAGAATAAAAAGAATTGACCAAGAACGACAAGCAAAATTTTGAGGTTTTTCACCAGGTGTTTAATTATCATTCGTGCACTTTTAGTTTCATGCGTTATTACAATATTCAACCGATAGACCTCTTTACCTTGGGCGTAATGTTTTCTCATTTCAGACCACGTGTCATTCACTAGAGTATTATTTCTTTGTTTAATGGCTGTACATGACAAATGATTAGGGATAAAACTCATTAAAAGGATCGGCTTAATTTCAAGATTATGACCCGTGGTATGGAGAAACATTACGTTCAAGGTAAGGAGGTATAATTTTCGGTTTCAGTTTACGTATAATACTGGCCATGTTGAAGGCATATCTTACAAAAACCTAATAGGTTGATGCCACCAACATGTTTGCCATGTTAATCGTTAACTCTATCTGCTAGGAATTAATGTTTAAAAACCATAATTCTCAAAGATTTACTAATAGAATGCTAATGTAGCTATTTATGAAAAGTTCCATCTACAAAACAAATAGACCTCTTGAACGTCACTTCAAAGCTGCAGCTCAATTTGAAGGACAAACCAATAGGTTTCCAATTCTCAGGAGATTGTAATTTTTTTGTTTTGTCACCCAAATTGAGCTGCTTTGATGTCTCGGGCAAGAAGTCTATTACTATGCTGGTCTATTTTTTCACTGCTAATAAAGTCAAATTTTGTGTATAAGATAGTATAAAGCAAAGCATTAATCTGAATAAGAACAAGACAACTCTCTATAGTTTTGTACAGGGACAGCGGAGCATAATGTTGAGCATGGGCGTCTAATCTGGTGGTCCTGTGTGAATGCCTCCACCTTCTCTGAAAATTTAAAAAATTGAAGTTTTCTAATGCGATTTCCAATTGTAAAATACTTATTGCATTAAAATCATATCAAAACTTAAGGCAACTCATAACAGAAAACAGTTTTTGGTTTAAAACGTTGGGGAACTAAGCCCCCTCCCCGGCCTCCGCGGTCCCTTCTTCACTATAGCACTTTTCCTACATTAGAATATATGTTTAAATTTTCATACTGAGAATACATCAACCTAAGAACAAGAAGATATGTGTATGGAACAAAATCAGGGGCGGATCCACGATATTTTTTAACAGGGGGGTTGCCGTATGATGGCAATGACAGCGAATCAAGTAGCGTCTAATTCTAGTTAGCCATCATTCTCTCACTGTCAGCCAGCTAATCAAAATTCTCATAGGGGGTTGTAAGCCCAACAATTCTCCCCCGGATCCACCTCTGAAAATATAATAAAACGTGTTCATTTTTTGTGCTAAATATTTTCAATTATTATAGGTAGAGTCATGCACAAAATAAAGTACGTCAGTTCTGTGTGAAAGGCATTTTTGACTTCAAATTTTGAAATCTGAAATGTTCATCTTAAATTACTGATGTTGGATTACAACCCTAAAGAGTCATTACCTCAAGGAAATCAGTTAATATGCTAGAAAACTAACAAGAAATATCCAACAAGAGAAGCTCATTATAGTAGCTTTGCATACATGTGTTAGCTTATAGATATATGAGGTAATTTTGGTCATAAAGTCAATCTTGGAACAGACCACTTCGAATTCCGAGATGTGCTTCACTTGTCACGAACGAAGGTTTCAGTACGTGGCTCCGTGCAAAATAAAATGTATTCTTTTCTGATGTTACGAATCATTGACCATTGACCATGCACGAAGCCTCAGTGTGAAACCTTTATGCGTGACAAACAAGGCATAAAGCGGATGAGGACTATTTTGGTGCCAAAACTCTTACAACCGAAAAGTAAAACGAACCAATACACCAGTTTCACATTCGATGGAAACCGCTGTTTTTGAAGACCACAGACTCATTTGTACAGGCTTAGCCTCGCTTATAAGTCAGCTATTCAACGACATAATTAAAAGTCCGTGGGATTTCAAAACATTGGTATTGTTCAACTTACACATTCTTTACATTACGGTTGACTTTTGCAAATCATCAGCAACAGCCAAATGTAATGTAAAGAATGTGCAAGTTGAATAATACCATTCCCACGGACTTTTAATGGTGCCTTTGAATAGATGACTTATAAACGAGGCTAAGCCTGTACAAATGAGTCTGTGGTCTTCAAAAACAGCGGTTTCCATCGAATGTGAAACTGGAGTATTGTAAAGAACATGGACTTGTATTTTATGGCCAAGTTTTAAAAACTTTACAATTGAAATGAAAAATTGACATTCAATGTCAATTTGTACCGTACTTTTCGCTTCTTACTTTGTTTATGACGGTAGACATCATTGTCATTGTCATTGTCATTCTCATTCTCATTGTCATTGTCATTGTCATTCTCATTCTCATTCTCATTCTCATTCTCATTGTCATTCTCATTGTCATTCTCATTCTCATTCTCATTCTCATTCTCATTCTCATTCTCATTCTCATTCTCATTCTCATTCTCATTCTCATTCTCATTCTCATTCTCATTCTCATTCTCATTCTCATTCTCATTCTCATTCTCATTCTCATTCTCATTCTCATTCTCATTCTCATTCTCATTCTCATTCTCATTCTCATTCTCATTCTCATTCTCATTCTCATTCTCATTCTCATTCTCATTCTCATTCTCATTCTCATTCTCATTCTCATTCTCATTCTCATTCTCATTCTCATTCTCATTCTCATTCTCATTCTCATTCTCATTCTCATTCTCATTCTCATTCTCATTCTCATTCTCATTCTCATTCTCATTCTCATTCTCATTCTCATTCTCATTCTCATTCTCATTCTCATTCTCATTCTCATTCTCATTCTCATTCTCATTCTCATTCTCATTCTCATTCTCATTCTCATTCTCATTCTCATTCTCATTCTCATTCTCATTCTCATTCTCATTCTCATTCTCATTCTCATTCTCATTCTCATTCTCATTCTCATTCTCATTCTCATTCTCATTCTCATTCTCATTCTCATTCTCATTCTCATTCTCATTCTCATTCTCATTCTCATTCTCATTCTCATTCTCATTCTCATTCTCATTCTCATTCTCATTCTCATTCTCATTCTCATTCTCATTCTCATTCTCATTCTCATTCTCATTCTCATTCTCATTCTCATTCTCATTCTCATTCTCATTTGTTTAATAACCAACCACAATTATTTTTTACTTCTTTCATAGAGTTTGGAATCCGAGGTATTTTTAAAAAGAATAGTTTCAAGTAATTGAAACGCAATAACTGTTTGCTGTTTGTTTGCTTGTCTCTCTGTCTGTCTGTCTGTCTGTCTGTCTGTCTGTCTGTGTTTCTCAGAGACTTCTCTCTAGGTCGTGTCATGTTGATTAAGGTACCAAGACCGACTTAAATTAAAAGAAATTGGTCGTGGTTAGTTATTAATAATAAATTCGTAACGTTTAATTCTTGGTTCCCACTGATTCCTACTCGTTGCTACACTGCCTGCTTATAAAACACTTCAACGTCATCAATGGTATAATAACCCGATATGTCTGTAAAGAAATTACAGTTAGACCCCAAAACACAGCCAGGAGGAATGGCATAAGACCATGGCTTGTTATAATTTATGGCAGATGTTGCGGCATTATTACCGATGCGGACATCGTAACCGAATGCTGGACCATAGTTCCCAATGTGATATAGAGCTTTACTGCTATCCACTACGTCAAACCTCATAGGATTGAAACCTTGAATGTTGTACAAAGAAAATATGAATGACTTTGAAGAGATCTTGGAACCCTCATCTGTGAAGGAATGTTGATTTAATATGTCAAATTATGTTATATAAGGAATTTATGGGGAACAAATTAATGACCAAGAAAATATCCCCATTCTACAAACAGACAGGTATTTAGGGTGGAACATCTAGCTGTCAAACGTTCTCAAATATTATTGATAAATCAAACGATAGGAGTGTTTTTTATATTATAGATATTTTTATTCTCAAAGGTGATAGTCTAGCTAGTTCCTATTGAATATCGTGTAGGGATAACACTACAGTCGCTGTCCCATCATATGGAAACCTTCATTTGGCCTGTTTGTTGTTGTCAATATTCATAAACTCAGAGTTGATATATTCAGTATAAACCTAATTGCAAGAACGTTGTCATATGAAAACAACAAAATAACAAAATAACAAATAGCAACTAAATTGAGGATATTTAGAGATTTTCAACACGAGAAGATAAAATTTGTATCTCCTCGCGCCCATGTAATATTCTGCCTATTATATGATTATCAATGTAATCATATCCATTTTGAAATCATTAGCAAATCCTGCAATCTGATTGGCTACAAAGTGTGCGATTTAAGCATTAATTGCAATATTTTGAATCATTAATTGCATCATTTTGTCAACCAATCACTTTTGAAGCTACATATAACTGATAAATATTTGAATATATTAAGTTTCAAAATGGATATGATTAATAGGTAATAGAACTGAGTGTCTTGCAATTTTGTGCAGAAATCACACTCGTGATTAAGAAATTGCACTCCCGCTGCGCGGTCGTGCAATTTTGTAATCACTCTTGCGATTTCAGCCCAAATTGCACTCCACTCAGTTCTATTACCATCATAAATACCTATATTTCTCTGTTTCAAAAATTTGATATTTTCACATTAGTCCATGAGCTAGATCCTGGAATGTGGCTAAAAAATGATTTTCGTAGCACCCCTTGACGGACCAAGTGTATTTGGTATCAAATTGAAGCTCGTGAACCATATTTTACGAATTTAATTGTTACCAGCCAAGTAACTGATGCACAAAGGAGATACAGGGGTGTTTTCGAGGGGGGGTGGGTAGTGATATTTTTTGTCCAATAGATATCCAAGCAACGGCAAACTAAGATAACTTTGCAATTACGCATGTTTTATGCATAAAACTTGACATCAATTGCCACCAACATATTCTCTACAAAGTAGTTCATTATTTTCAATACACTTGACGTTGCTATGGTAACGTTGCTATGGAAACCTATAGACTATAAGAAATTCAACAGATTTCCATTATTTACTATGCATTTTGAGTAAAAAATATCTGGATGCAATATGTTAAGCTTTTTTAAACTAGTTTGTGATAAAGCAGATCGTAAATGGACTGACTTATATTCCTTAAAAAGGCTTTATTTCAGTTTCCTGAGGGGTGGGGTGGGCTCGAACAAATCATTGTTTAATATCCAAAAAAGCGAACAGAACCCAAGTGGAAGCAAAAAAATCGGGAAAGCTATCAACAACTACTTATAATTGGTTCAGCTTTAATTAAAACAACTTATAGTTCTTGCTCTATCAAATTATTTAAACCTGTTCTACCCAAAATGCATTGGAAGTGCATGTACTCCCACAATGCACTTTGGCTGTAACTTTAACTTTGAAGCTGAGTCCGCCATCTTGAAAACTTTATGTCCAAATACAAGGTAAGATACCACTATTTCTACTTGTGTAAATATAATAAAGTGTATTTTATGAATAATCCTAATTGATTTAAAAAAAGAAAGAGTTTTTTTCATTCACAAATCTATGAAAATAGGTTTTTATGGTCAAGAAAAACCTACCTAGAAGTTCTGTAAATACTGCAGCCAAGTTTCATTAAGTGATTGAGGTTGAATCCAACTGGCAAATAAAACATGAACTTCAATTGCCTTTTACGAAAATACTCTAAAAAGTAAGGAAAAGTTTACTATATAAAGAGGTTTACTTTATGAAAATAGGTTTTTATGGTAAAGAAAAACCTACCTAGAAGTTCTGTAAATACTGCAGCCTTCATTAAGTGATTGAGGTTGAATCCAACTGGCAAATAAAACATGAACTTCAATTGCCTTTTACGAAAATACTCTAAAAAGTAAGGAAAAGTTTACTATATAAAGAGGTTTACTTTATGAAAATAGGTTTTTATGGTAAAGAAAAACCTACCTAGAAGTTATGTAAATACTGCAGCCTTCATTAAGTGATTGAGGTTGAATCTAACTGGCAAATAAAACATGAACTTCAATTGCCTTTTACCTGAAAAATACTCTAAAAAGTAAGGAAAAGTTTACTTGATAAAGAGCAAGACTTTTTAATTTCTAAATTCCCTTTTAAAGATTACAAACATGGAAAAGTCTTCAGGATGACAGAAATTCGCCCCAAGTCAAGTAAACGTCCTCTTCCTTCTCTTAACTGGGATAAGTGCCTTTGCCACGTGGAAAATGTTTCGGCACCCTTGGTTTCCTTTTCTGATAAAAGCTGGAGTACGTTTGAGAAATGTGCAAAACGTCGAAGAGATGCTACATGGAACCAACTGGAAGGACATTGGCAGGGTGGACCTAGGGGATTCTATCATCCGAAGTGTTATCAGATTTATACGGACAAATCGAAGGTAGAGAGGGCTGAGAAAGAGCAAAAAGATGTTGAAGATAGCATAATCAGTGAATCTTGTGATCAGGCAACTGAACCTTCGTACAGGATACTCTCAAGGTCTCAGTTCGAGACATTCAATAAAGAAAAATGTGCCATCTGCCAAAAAGATAAGATGAAAAAAGGGACTCGGTCAAGAGAACCGCTTACTCTGAATATGACTGGCACTGCAAGTTCCTCGTTGACAACTGCCGCCCAGATAAGGAACGACGAACGTCTGTTGAAAGAGATTCGTGGCCAAGACACCATCGCTCTAGAGATAAAATATCACAAAAGCTGTTATAGAGACTATGTCCGACTAAACAGCCTAGAGAATGATGAGAGACAAAATTGCGAAGAGGAAGATGCTGCCAGCGGTAGTTACAACAGAGCGTTTAACAAGATTAAAGAGGTGGTGAGAATGAAGGTCTTACAAGATTCACAAGCACTGAAGATGTCAGACCTGCTCGAAGAGTATATTTCCTTTTTAAGCGAAGAAGGAGTCGATACATGTAATTACAGGTCTTCAAAGCTGAAAAGCCGCCTTAAAAAGTTCTTTGGAGATTTCGCATTTAGCATTTCAACAGCCAATCAACAAAAGTCATTCAGAAATTGTATACAGTGCACATGTAAGAACAGGCGAAGTAATAGAAACCATTATAAATGCCTCTGTACAAGACCATAGTGACATCGAAGAAATGGACATTGACGTATAGATAGCTTTACCTTTTTTTTAAATTCTAAAAATTCTATAGCTATTTTATTCTGTTCTATATTATAGGTGTTCTTGAACGTATACCATGCGGCAAAAACCATTCGCACCCTTATTAGTGGGTTACAAGTAAGAATGCCATGGCCACCAACTGCTGAAGATCTGGACTGTGATGCAACCATAGTGCCAGATCTGTTATACAATATGCTCGCCTGGATTTGTTCTCCATCCCAATATAACGGCTGCAAAAGGGTCTATGATCTTGCTCCAGACATCGATCGCGTGATCATTTCTTTTGCTCAAGATCTTGTTTACTTAGTCAGTCGTGGTCGGATCAAGACACCAAAGCACGTAACCCTACCCCTCACAGTAAAGAGCCTTACTGGAAATTCCGAGTTAATAACTATACTGAACAGGTAATAATGATAATAATAATCATAATTAAAAAAATAATAACGACGACGCATATGATGATAGTAACAATAAAGGTCTTTTGATAATATCTACATTCATCAACAGGTTGGGGTACGGTCTATCTTACACTCAGGTGGAGGAACTGGAGACTGCTCTAGCAGAAAGGGAAATAGAAAAGTCACAGGATGGCATCTTAGTACCTGATATATGTAGTTTTGGAGTTCCGGGAGTGTTCTGTTGGGATAACAACGATCTTATAGAAGAAACCCTTTCAGGTGTGCAATGTATTCTGTACAATCTTCTTTCTTTCAATATCAGAAATTGAATGCATCTAATTCCCATTTCAGGTAAAGGCACCACTCATTGTACTAACGGTATTGTCATCCAGAGAAAGCCTGACACCTGTGGCTTACCACCAGACATGACTGCTGACAGACCTCGACGCCCCAAGAACCGTTGTCTGAATTTGATTCCAACTGATGTTCTCCCGTATCACTCTGGTAATCGACAAGGACCTTGTCCTCTGAACATCCATGTTGCTGATATTGTAGAGTTCAAACCCGAGACTGGAGCATATGCAAGAATCATCGACTTTGGATGGATGATCTGCAGACAGCCGGTGCAAGATACTATCTTTACGGTAGAAGCAAGTCAAACACAAGTTATACCAGCATGGGCGGGCTTCAATATCAAACTCCAGCAAGACATCATTCCGCGAGAGAGCTCAGTTGGCTATTGCCAAGTAATTGAAGCTAGTCCAACAGAAATGCCTACTGTCTACACCATCCTGAAGCGATCCTTGCAAATGGCCAGTCAGTTGGGGCAGCAAGATGCAATCGTAGTAGTTGACCAACCAATTTACGCCAAAGCTCTGGAGGTAATGTGGCAAAATAAAGAGGAATTCGATCGATTGGTGGTGAGAATGGGAGCATTCCACATAGCATTCATGTCAGCCATTGGAAAGCGGTTTGGAGATGCCGGCATAAGTGATGTTCTGATGGAAAGTGGGGTCGTCGGTGCTGGGTCTATCGCAGGTGTTGTTGAAGGTCGTCATTATAATCGAGCATTGCGGACACACAAGGTAGGTTCAATTTACATGTAGTATGCACAACTGAAATAGTAAACCAGTGTCAAGAAAAATAAGGCAAAAATGGATAGAGGAGAAACAAACGATATATATGTAGCAGGCATATCATCTAACCTCTAGCTTAAAATGAGCCTCTTTTTTTCCAGATTATATTTGAAGCTTTGCACAGACTGCAGTGGAGGAGCTTCAAGGCGTGGCTTGAAGACAGGGGTCACAATTCCAGATACATCTTCCTTACAGATGCCATACAAAATATCAGAAAAGAATTTTCGCCTGAGAAATTCAACAATCTTTTAACTAGAGTCGATTTTGTACAGATCTTCGACCTTTATGAAGATTATCAAAGAGAAGACACTGGCCCGATGAAGAAATTCTGGAACTCATATCTACATATGGTTTCCTTAATGTTGTCTTTTATCAGAGCAACAAGAGAAGGCAACTGGTCTCTGCATTTGGAGTGTGTCAAGCAAATGATCCCATGGTTCTTTGCTTATGACCATGTTAATTACGCCCGCTACTTACCCGTTTATCTCATTCATATGATGGAGCTGCCAGTGACACATCCTGAAGCTCAGATGATGTTAGAGAATGGCGATTTTGGTGTACAACGGACGACTGCACATGGGTTTTCCCAACTGCCAGTTGATCAGACCATAGAACAAACAGTAAACAGAAGCACAAAAACAAAAGGAGGAATAGTTGGTTTTAGTCTGAGGAAGAATGCTGTTCAACGTTGGCTTTTGACGGCGCATTCCCGCGCTGCATTTGTTGACAAGTGCCGCATGATGACTGCCAATACTAAGCAAGCAGAAAACCGTCTTCACAAGGAAACAGGAAGCACACGGATCAAACGAGATGAAGAAGATGTCAAAAAGGTGATGCAAGTAGTCGGCAACTGGAATAACCCATTCGAGGAATCTGAAGAGCTCGTCTGCATCAGCTCAGGTTCTGTAGCTAGCATCAGCATCAAGGAAGATCTGCTTACAGCCAGAAAGAAAGGGACAGATGCCCTTACAACTTTTGTAGAAGGAAGGTTGCTGTCTAACAACACAGGATTTTATGACACGCTTTCTAAATTAAAGCTTGGAACTTTCAGTGATGCACGGAAGAAGACATCTGTGAACAAGGATGGAAAGACTGTGATCTTGAAAGCAGACCGTAATCTCTTTGCACGACTGCTTGTGATTGGTCAAAGTCGGAAGATGGATCTGCGAGAGTTGCTAGTTCATGAGCTTGGGCCGTTACCCTGGTCATTGGCTTCGTTTGATGGGTCTCTGGCAAAAACAAATAAAGCTGTTCTCTCTAAGCTTATCGAGGATGGCGTAGAAAGTCAACAACACCTACCTGAACAAGTATCAGCAGTCATCATCGATGCCATGGCGCTACTTCAAACCCTCGTTAAGATTCCAGACAGATTCTCCGATCTTGCAGAAATGGTGTTGAAAAGAATGCTGAATCAGGCTGGAGAAACTAGCAGAATCGACTTTGTAGGCGATCAGTATCCAAATGTTTCTATAAAGAACATTGAAAGAGAGAAGCGAAGTAGCGGAGAGCATCTTATAGTCAATATCACAAGCCCACAACAGCTTTGTCCACGACAGTGGAAGAAATTCATGTCAAGCGGAAAGAATAAGGAGGGTCTGCTGGTTTTTCTGGTTAATGAATGGTCGACCAATCAAGGGTATGCTCAAAAGATTGGAGGCCGAAAATTCTTCATTACTCATGGTAACCGATGCACCAAGCTTGAGGTATTGGAAGGTAGAGTACATGCAACTGAAGCATTAGAATTGTACAGCACACAAGAAGAAGCAGACACCAGGATGTTCTTACATGCCTCTCATGCTTCTACCAACGGGCATCAAGGAGTTGCTATAATTTCATCTGACACAGATGTTGAAGTGTTAGCATGCCACTACCAAGCCACCATTCATGCCGAGATAACTGTTGTTAGTGGTACCAGAGCGTGGCTGCGACTAATAAGTATTCCCCAACTCTGTGAGAAGCTGGGTCCCCATGTTCTTCCAAGTCTACATGCTCTAACCGGGTGTGATTCCATTAGCGCATTTGTGGGGAAAGGAAAAAAGAAGGCCCTGGATCTTGCAAAAGTAGATGAAGTTGTCAGAAGAAATTTCCAAGTTCTCGGCGAGAGTGTACCTATAACTGAAGCAGATATGGTCAAGGTTGAAGAGGTGGTCTGCAGGCTTTACAACGAGCGACACATCATGAGCGTAAATGAGCTAAGGTACAGGATGTTTTGTAAGGGAAGAAATGTGCAAACCCAACAGCTTCCTCCAACAAGTGCCGCCTTGAAGCAACATATCAGAAGAGCAAATTACCAGGCTTACATTTGGAGACATGCTTTGCATCCAGAGACAAATGTAAGCCCTGAAAATCAAGGATGGGAGCTGAGAGATGATCATCTTGAGATCGTTTGGACAGATCTGTTACCAGCACCCGAGGCTGTGATGGAACTAGTGTGCTGTGGATGTAAGGGTGTCTGCCAAACCAGACGTTGTTCTTGTGTCAGAAACAGCCTTCCATGCACTGATGCTTGTGCATGTAATGATCAATGTGTGAACAGCAACAAGGACTAAAGTGACGACGACGACGATGATGATGATGATGATGATGATGATGATGATGATGATGAAGAAGATGAAGATGATGATGAAGATGAATAAACGCACCTGGTGTTTAGGCTTGTTCGTAGTTAATAAGCATTTGTTTATCAAACTTCGCAGCTATATGACTGAATTATGTAATTAGAAGTAAAAAGAGTATATTGTAAATATTCTGCTTTACAGTAGTGGCACTATGCTGCCAGAAAACAAATTGTTACGACAGTAGAACTTAATAAAAAAGGAGAGAGATATTTTCTATTTATTCCATTGCTATTTATGATTTTTCATACAAACGTTGTCATGGCAACGCCTCTACAGTGAAATCGCATAAATGGCTACACATGATAGGAGTAGTTAGAATAGGTTATATTATAAGTAGTTGTTGATAGCTTTCCCGATTTGTTTGCTTCAACTTGGGTTCTGTTCGCTTTTTTGGATATTAAACAATGATTTGTTCGAGCCCACCCCACCCGGCAGGAAACTGAAATAAAGCCTTTTTAAGGAATATAAGTCAGTCCATTTACGATCTGCTTTATCACAAACTAGTTTAAAAAAGCTTAACATATTGCATCCAGATATTTTTTACTCAAAATGCATAGTAAATAATGGAAATCTGTTGAATTTCTTATAATCTATAGGTTTCCATAGGAACGTTACCATAGCAACGTCAAGTGTATTGAAAATAATGAACTACTTTGTAGAAAATATGTTGGTGGCAATTGATGTCAAGTTTTATGCATAAAACATGCGTAATTGCAAAGTTATCTTAGTTTGCCGTTGCTTGGATATCTATTGGACAAAAAATATCACTACCCACCCCCCTCGAAAACACCCCTGTATCTCCTTTGTGCATCAGTTACTTGGCTGGTAACAATTAAATTCGTAAAATATGGTTCATGAGCTTCAATTTGATACCAAATACACTTGGTCCGTCTAGGGGTGCTACGAAACCTTAATTTTTGGGCTCTAGCTCATGTGAAGATAACATGTTATAATATCGTCACTATGGTTACATATTTCTTAAAGCAGAAAAAAGCTTTTCTTTTTCATTGATAATCATATAATAATTAAAGATATTTTTCGTTATCATATGATTATCAATGAAATACCTATATTTATTATATGATTATCAATGAAATACCTATATTTATCATATGATTATCAATGAAATACCTATATTTATCATATGATTATCAATGAAATACCTATATTTATCGTATGATTATCAATGAAATACCTATATTTATCATATAATTATCAATGAAATACCTATATTTATCATATGATTATCAATGAAATACCTATATTTATCATATGATTATCAATGAAATACCTATATTTATCAAATGATTATCAATGAAATACCTATATTTATCATATGATTATCAATGAAATACCTATATTTATCATATGATTATCAATGAAATACCTATATTTATCATATGATTATCAATGAAATACCTATATTTATCATATGATTATCAATGAAATACCTATATTTATTATATGATTATCAATGAAATACGTAATGTTTACAACATGAGCGGCCGTGTTGTATGGGCTTTTACAACCTCGAGCCGCAGGCGAGAGATTGTAAAGCCCATACAACACGGACGCGAATGTTGTAAATGACTTGTGAAATTCAATAATAATAATTAATGAAGATAATGATTTCTGAGGAATAGATTTCAAAAGCAGTGTTATTTAAGAAAATATAGTTTGATATTTTATAGGAGCATGCGTACAATGTTTTTTGACGTCACACATTGTTTGGTACGGGCATCCCACATTGGTTATTGTGCTTAGGTTAGCAAAGCAAGATGCAGGGGTTTTAATCTAGTTAGTGGGACTAGCTTTTGAAAAGGCTCTGGGAAACCATCTTCCTTAAGCCGGACCCACAGGTTTATTAGTATTCTGTATCTGATAAAGAATACTAATAGACCTTTTGTATATCGGACATTTGTCTCATGTACCAGAGTGTCCCACTTTAGGAAAACCATTGTTATGCATACACGTGTGTGAAATCGGCATTCGCCGTGCAAATGAAGAGGCTATTATTAATTTTGGAATTAATGAAATGATTGGATGGTTAGCTTTCAAAGAAATGTATGAAAGATAACTCTCAAAAATATGCCTGTTTATTAAATCAGTGTTGTTTTATTTATATTTGACGATACACAAAAGTGAGACAATCTTTTTATTAAGAAATAATACTATGGGTTCATTTTATCGGTGTATACAACCGGTGTAACTATCGTGTAATAATATCGCGTACTCCTACGGCGGCGGTAATTCAAATTAACGTGTAGCGTTCGCTCCAATGCAGCGCGCTATACTGGTATACACTGATAACTTACACCCATTATGTGATTCATTATTATGTTTAATGCATACCCCGATAGTTCTCAAAAATTAGTCCGAATCATCGGACGAAATCTCTTGCCATTTATTGATAGCCTTCTTATGTGCTTTGGCTGCGCTAGAAACTGAATGGACCATTTCTGGCATCAAATCCAATATGGCTTCCAGTTTTCCTTTCTTGCCCTTTTTCTTCTTTGGTTCGGTGGCTTCTACTTCAGCTATAGGGGGAAAAAAGGTGTGATTATCATTCTACACAATGGAGCTGTTGCGAAATGTTTGTACATTGCGATGCGCTGATCACAAAATGTTGTCAGCCAGTAACGCAAGACTTTTCCCACAATAACGTTTGGACATTGTACATTAATTATACAATGATACAGATGTAGAAATTTAACAGTGTAGTGTACAATATATTACTTGGTATTGACCTACCCGTCACTTCGTCACTCATTTCAAAGATGTCTCTGTCGATATCCTGTTTCTTTTTTTCTAAAGAATGGGTTTTCTTGACCCACTCATTGGCACTTTTATCTTGTCCGGGTTTGAATATGTACATTTCATCTGGGTCTTCCTTTTCCTCTTCTGCACTACTACTTTGATAAAGCAGCTCAGCGTCAGCAGCACAACTGTTGCTTGACACGTGTCGTGTCGTCGACGTACTTGGCTTTGAGCTGTTTATGGTCGTCGAGGTCGTTGACAAGGTCGTAGTCGAAGTTGCCTTAGTGTCGCTAAAAAGAAAGAAACATTTTTAAGCTTCCTTGTTTGATGCACTGGGACGTAAATTTTAAAATGAAAACATATAAAGCTATATGAAGCGTAAAACAACTTTACATTTCTTTTATCTTTCTGGAAATTCTGCGTCTAGCTGCCTCTCTGGATGCTCCGCCAACAGTACCCACCGAAGAATAGTACGCCTTTTCGTGTGGGCCAAGTTTGATGGCCATTAACTCGACATATCGAAGCACTTTGGTTGGCAGACGCCCGACATTCTGAACTGCTTCTTCAATTACAGCCATTTCTTGCGCTTTGTTGGGCTTTATCTTGTTCACGGTTTTCTTACTCTCGATTTTTTTTGTCATTTCCAAGGCATTTTTTTCCTGTTCTTGCATATTTTCAATTTCGCTCAGTTGTTCCAAAACGGGCTTTCCTGCAAATGCTGCTTCGAGAAATATGTTTCTTTTTCCTGACATCTTTTCATCGAAGCCAAGGTGCATCTGATAGTGATATCATGCACTTTCGAGTTGGATTTATACTCAAAAGATGCGAAATGCTAACAATTACAATGAAGTTAATTTTTGTCGCCGAAAACACCTCTTGACATTGTTGAATGTTCTGTCGTTCCTTTTGAATATTTATTGTGAGGTGTAATTATTTGCGTTCATTGTTATTGGTTTATTTGGAAACAAATTCCCAAGGCGCCACCGGAATGTGTGAAGTTGTTGTGTGTGTGTTGCAGTTTGGCATGCATGTTTGTTGTTGTCGTTGTCAAAAGAACAAACAAACAATCCACACGCTATTGTTGTTATGCTAGATTAACACTTGCAATCATATATTGTTCAAAGCTTTTTAATATTGGTCAAACTTCCATCACCTTAAAGGCGGTCCAAATGATGCATCCCCCAGTATTTCCATCGTTGTTTGGTCATGCTGCATTTACTATAATAAGTGTATTAGAAATTATATCCTTAACTAAAAGAAAATTTCCAACGTTTCCGTTTGAAATATTGAGCATGTCTTGTATTATATTGGTGTGCATACTTCAAGTTCTGGATGAATACAAAATAGGCGTTTTGGAGCGTCTCGGTATTTTTGGTCCTGACGCACATGGTGGTCGGGATTATTTCTCGTACATTAAGAAATCACCTATCAAATTTTGGTATTTGACTGGAGAAACAGTTGAAACATTTCAGGACATCGTTGACAGGATGAGACTGCCTATCATTGCACTAAATCGTTGTCGTAACGGTACTCAGAGAAGACCAAGAATTCAAAGGTTGAACATTTCAAATCGACTTTTATTGGTGCTAATTTGGCTTCGTAGATATCCACGACTCCACACCATTGGGAGCATGTTTAAAATTGACATAGCCTCTATCAGTCGAACTGTTCAAGAACTGGTTCCTTTATTGCTGGAAAATTTCTCTAATGAAATTGAATGGCCAACGGAAAACGAATGGCGAGATTGGGCTGGACACTGGAAGCATTTTCCTACCTGCGTGGGAATTATTGATGCGACAATTCACGAAATATGTCGTCCCTCTAGAAGACAGGCGTTGTTTTACCGCGGTGACAAGAAAAAGCATTTTATGTCAAGTACCTTGATCGTAACCCAAGATGGGATGATAGTTCATTGTTCTGCAGCGTAAGATGAAATATTATGTATTTAAAATGCGACTATAGTGCACTGATTGACTGATAAAATTTTTTATTCCTTCAGATTTCCAGGTCATTTAAATGACATAAACTGTTTCAACATGATGCCAACCATCGGTCCTGGATGTGACCTGGCCCTTCCACATCGCTGCCATATTATGGCAGATTTAGGTTATCCACCCCACCCAGTCCTTGTCAGGCCAAAGAAAAGGAATCAGATCAGGGGGAATGCAAGGCTGGAACGTATAAACAACGAGTTAAGAAGTTGCCGAGTCAAAGTTGAACACGCCATAGGATTTTTTTAAACCTACAGATGTATTTCGGGTCGTTGGAGACACAGACGCGCCTTCCTTCCCATCGTTGTACATTGTTGTGCTTGTTTGAGCAACAGAAGACGGAGATTTTTATAACTATATACATGCATATATCTGTGACGTAATTGATATAGTTAATAAAGAAATATATTGTGCTGTAGGTAGCTTTTTCAACCCGATATTGGCATATTTCGTTTATTACAGCCATTTGCGGCTCCTTTCCAAAAAGCGGCCCAATAAAAATAAATACGATTTACTAGAATTATAATTTTAGGTACCAGGCTGATTTGTATAATTTTCTCCGATGGGCTAATCAAAATCAGGCTGATAAAATCGTAGCGTGTTCTGTAAAGGATCAAACACTAGGGCGAGGGCATTCTTCAAAATAAAGACCGAGGCCGAGGGCGCAGCCCGAGGCCGAGGTCTTTATTTTTAAAGAATGCCCTAGCTCGCGTGTTTGATCTTAGTTAATAACCAGCCCGTAACAAGTCTATATTTTTGAAATATAGACCTGTACCGGGGACAATATTCAGCCGTGTTGATAATCAACAAAAAACAGCACTGAACAATAGGATTAGGGAGTGGCTGGTTATTAATTCCAAATAAAAATAGCGTGTTTTGCGTGCTGCATCAGCTCACTTCAGACTTCTAATTTTATGCAGATCTAAAGTGTGAACCCCGGGTGTGAACCCTCCTCATTATCTTTCTACACGTGAGCTGATAAGTGGGACACTCTGGTACATGAGACAAATGTCCGATATACAAAAGGTCTAATAGATCTATACAATCACAGTAGTTGTATCTTGATACACTCACTAGTGGTTGTATATTTTGATACAGATCACTAGTGATTGTATCAATTTACATGACAATTGTTACTTGTGTTGTATGCAGCTTTACAGGCCATCCACGTGACTGGATTGCAAACATTTCATAGGTCAGAAATCTCATGAATTATTAATGAATTTTACAACTATATTTATCATATGATTATCAATGAAATACCTATATTTATCATATGATTATCAATGAAATACCTATATTTATCATATGATTATCAATGAAATACCTATATTTATCATATGATTATCAATGAAATACCTATATTTATCAAATGATTATCAATGAAATACCTATATTTATCATATGATTATCAATGAAATACCTATATTTATCAAATGATTATCAATGAAATACCTATATTTATCAAATGATTATCAATGAAATACCTATATTTATCATATGATTATCAATGAAATACCTATATTTATCATATGATTATCAATGAAATACCTATATTTATCAAATGATTATCAATGAAATACCTATATTTATCAAATGATTATCAATGAAATACCTATATTTATCATATGATTATCAATGAAATACCTATATTTATCATATGATTATCAATGAAAAACCTATATTTATTATATGATTATCAATGAAATACCTATATTTATCAAATGATTATCAATGAAAAACCTTCATTATATGGCTACGATAGTACGCGCGCTCTGATTGGCTGATTTCCGGTCTGAGATTTTCCCATCTCAGACCGTTACCATGACAATAAGTCCGGATCGTATATCAAATTTGCGAGTTTGTTTACAATTTTCAAGGCGCAAAATTTGACATTTTTTCTCGTTAAACAAGAAATTCATAAGCAAAATAGAAAAAAGCGAACAAAGAAATTATCAGCGACGAAGAGGACCATTCTCCGAGCGAATTTTACTACCCTAACGAGCTCGAAGTCGACATGAAAATGAAAACCAACAATATGAAAACACAGCTCCTAACGGTCAAGAACAGATTGAAAACTTCGTTACAAACCAGAAAGATAAAAATACGATTAGAAAAACCAAGTCGGACATGAACATACTCTATAGATATCTAAACAGCCTTGGAGAAAACACAGAGATTGAAAGCTTACCAGCTAGCGACCTAGCCCATCTGTTAAACAAGTTATTGTTTGGTTTGTTCCACTTCGATGAATGAGCTTAGTTCTATTACGATTGTTTTTTTTTTTTTTGTTTTTTTTTAAACTTAGAAACTTTTCAAATGCTTGAACATATTTCTGTGACATCGGTCTGAAATAACAGTTTTCTGATGTAATAAACGCACGATTATGTGTTTTGCTAGTTGGAAACGATCGATACCTGACGCAGCTAAAAAAAAACAGCCATATAATAAACGATTTATTAACCTCGCTGCACTCGGTCCGTACTGTCAAGACCTCGGTCTGATACTTTCCCGTACAGACCTCGCGCTCGGTTAATAATCCTTTAATATTTCTTTATTTCAAACACAAACACATGTGAAAATATCGTCACTATGGTTACATACTTCTTATAGCAGAAAAAAAACTCGAAAAATCTTTCTTTTCTTTTTCATTGATAATTATATAATAAACAGAATATCACATGGGCGCTTGGAGATACGAATTTTATCTTCTCGTGTCTTCTCGTTCGCTAGACTCACTCGTGAGAGGTCTTTTCAACACTCGAAGATAAAATTCGTATCTCCTCGCGCCCATGTAATATCCTCTATTTATTTTGTTTCTAAAGCCCCCTAGATTGATAAGGATAGCTGGTTTGTAGTGGATTCCCTGACGACGTACCTGTGTCACCACAGGGTTCCCGCGCGCTTTGCTTACTCACAAATGCACAGAAAAATTGCAATAATGTAGTCAAACATGTATCAAGGAGTATTTTTTTCTTATTTTTGCAAAGCGAAAAGTACGTTTAATCGAAGTCATGTCTGTCTTAAAGTGAACAAAAACAATTTTTCGACTTTAGCGACTTGCTAAAGAAGTTTAATAAGTTCAGAATTCTGCATTTTGTTTGCTTAATGAACCGAAAATGCTATTTTAAAGGTGGAATATCTGGCTGTCAAACATTTAAAATGTTTTAAATGTGACCATATTGATATCACACGATAGGACTCTTTCTACATAATACTTTTTTTTTCAATACTCGAATGTGATAATATAATCGCTGTCCCATGATATGGTAATCTTCAGTTTCTTGTTATTATTTAAGTTTAATTTTTTGGAAGCTTTCTTTCTTTTCAAAATGTCTTTAAATAGCATGAAAAGTTACTTGGTAGACTTACCTGTTGACCATGGTACATCAGAGTATCCTCCCCATACGTAATCTTTCTTTCTAGCTATGGTGACGGTTGGTCCCTTACCGTCACATTGAGGATGGAAGGTGGTGGTGACATCAAAGCCGTCTTCCTTACCAGACCAACATCGTATCCACGGAATGTTCATGACATCCTCAGGAACTTCCTCCGTGAAACGCTTCAAAGCGGCATGGTAACTGCTGTTCCCATAATCCGCGAGGATGTCTGATTCCAAATCTGAAAAGAAGTGTAATTTGATTATTAGGAGTCTAGGAAATAGACACATAAAAGAGAAGAGAAAACTGAACCCCTTCTGCTGTGATGGCATTCTACATGACTCTCTTTTAAGTATACATGCGAGAAGAACCTTCACGAAACTTACTTGTAACATTGCGACAGGTCGTTCCGTTGCCAAAGTAACCATCTTTGCACGTGCAGTTGAACGAGCCAATGGTGTTGGTACAATTGGCGTTCTCACTGCAGTCATGCTTTCTCGTGGTGCATTCATTGACATCTGTTCATGAAATAATCATATCGTAAATACATAGTTTGATAAAGGTTAAACCAACCTGCAGTTATAATGAGCGTCTTTATCGACTCTTATTCATTCATTTCAACAATATTTATACAAGGGAAATCTCATTCAACAAGCTAGTTTAAAGAGAGCTCTTATGATTCCCCGCCATGATAGAATCATGCGTATGATACAGACGAAGTTACGCGAAAAATTGCTTTGTTTCAAATTGACTGCTGATACTTAAGCTACTAATAGTTGGAAATATGGATTTAGGCATGCTTATTTGTAATCAGTAGTTGTTTGTGGTAAAAGAACCTGAAATGGAAGTTCTAGCGCTTAGAGAACCCATGGAAGTGAGACTATTGACAAGGTGCAATGTCTTTTACGTCATACCTTTACAATGTTTGCCTTCAAAAGCAGGTCTTGGGCACGAACATTCATAGGTGCCTTCAGCGTAGTCAGGGATGCAAGTAAAATTGTGAAGACAGGGAGACGTGCTGCAGGGAGGCTAAAATAAAGAAAGAAAAAAGGAAAGGACTAAAAAAATGCAGAAACGAATGAAGAATTTAGATTAAAACATACGGGATTGTATAATTACAATCTAGTAGATTACGGCCAAAGGGTCATCCAATGGTGAATTCGAGCTAAAAACTACAAGCTATTTGTATGTATTTAGAAATATTTACACATATGTTTCAAAAACCGTTTAGGAATCCATTCAGTTTTTCTACATTAAAAAAAAATAAAATTTAATATTCGACTTGTGTAAGTTGCCCGCAAGCGATTTTCGACAAGAAAAGGCTGCACTTTGATATCATCTCACCTAAACGAGAACGGTGACGTCACCCATATAACTTGATTTCCTCATGGAACTTCTATGATGGTTTTACAGACAAATCGCAGCCATGTCGCTACCAATTCGATCATGCTCGAAATTTAGTGCAACTCGCGGCGATCTTTACTAGAAAAATACCAAACATTCTGCCATGCCTGCCCCCATTGGGAGAAACAAATGTCAATTTCAAGAACAGAAGTAAATTTGACGATGAAGGATGACCACCGGTGAAGCAAGAAAGAAGTCCTAAGCAGGAAAAAATATTTTATCCGATGCATGGCCGATGAAAAAAGACACTGATTTTTAAGAAATATCGGATCGTGCCACAAAATTGCAAAACGGGCGTGTAGACCATTTTCAGAAAGCATATTTTGCTCAATTTCAACTCCATTAAGCTCACGAAAACCGCTTGACATTTCTTAACGAAGATAGAGAGGTTTGATTTGTCGAAACTTACTCGTTCTAATGAATTTTGACAAAATATTTCAGACTACCGGGCATTTATTCTTTTGAAGGTATTGACCGACTGCAGGGCACCTAAACACAACGTTATTTTAATTTCGATTTTATTTTAATTTTGATCTTAATTCCTTGAAAGTTATATGGACTTTTCTAAAGCTTTTGATGTAGTACCTCATCAAAGACTGATTAATAAGCTGGCTTATTATGGCATATGGGGTAATCTTAAAATTTAACTAACTATAACTAGCCAACATGCAGTGATCAGTCTATTGAAGTGAATTACCGCAAGATAGAACATTTCTCCAAACCAGCCGCCAATATAAACCCGTATTTGCGCGGCTCAAAATTGCAATAATTTATAAGAATTGAGCAGGTCTATAAGTACAACAGTTTTATTGTTTTCGTAATCAAAATAGAAACAAACTAGAACGCAAATAGAATACTTACTGATAAGCGGACGTAGGAATACGATGTTGGTTGGTTCAAGGCTGCGGTGTACTTGTTCTCTTCATGTCTGATCAAGTCACACGTGTACAGTCCTTCTTTATTCGGTTGATCACCAAGATTTATAGCCGTACAACCTTCAGTGTGCTTGCAACGCAACAGACAGGCGAAATCGTCATAAACTGTTATTGTCACGATAACATGTTTTTGGAAATGACTAAAATCTTGTTTTTCGAAATACAAATTATGAGAAAAGGAAGAGTGAACAAAAACATGAAACAAAAACCACGATAAACAAATATGTTCCAAACTCCTTGCCATATTGATTAGCATTTACCTAAAATTTGCCAAATAAATTTTGATTTAAACTATGATTATTTAGCTAGCGTAGCCGTACCGATTTAATGATTTGTGTTTTACTTTTGATTTGAATGATCTAAGGAGAGGAAGTTCTTTGACGCTTTCATTCAGTTGGTTTCCAACTGTGAAGGCTGAAACAGTTAACTGTTTCACACAAATGATCCCTCTTATACAGCTTCCTGCACTCATAATGAATATAAAGCCTTCTTAATTATTGATGTTTTCTTGAAAGAATATCTTGATTGCTGAATATATTGAGGTAAGGGCTATTCACCGCTATCGAGTACTAACCACGCGATGCAGCTCAGCCAAAGCTCTAAACAGAGGTTTAGTCAGCCACTAAACCCTTTGCTATATGACCAGCTAGTGCATGATGTTTGGCAGTTGATTGCCTTGGTTAGGGTGAGAAGTGTTCTTAATGTTAAGCTGTAAGGAAACATTGTACTGGTACGCGAAAGTATATTTTGAAATGACTCATTTTCATGATTCCGACTTCCTTAGTTTCTGTTGCTTTGTCCCACAACCTGAAGCTCAACAAATAACTAGAAAATCTATTGAATTGATCAGAAATTGTTTCAATCGTAAAAATAAAAGAAAATTGCCTCATAATCCTTGTAGTATTCTTTGAAACCGATACTGCGTACTCGGGACACAATTTTAATTCCACTGGGAAAACTGCTGCAACGGTGATTGATTCGCTGTTGTCTAAATAGGAACCATGAATACAAGCATGAAGTTTAAAGTGCCTATGAACCTTATTTATTTACATTTTTATATCAAAATATGAGCCATTCTAATGAACATTCGATAGATTTTTAGTTTATTTCTGGCGCCTCTTTCTATTTTTTCGAGCGGTCAAGTGTACGAAAAAAGGAAGATTTCAATATATGACCGAGCGACAAAGGAGACTGGGCCATTGACGTCAAAGGAGCAATACGCACTTCTAGATGTATAAAGGAATGTATGTAAAAGATAAATACCGAGAATGGAGGCATATTCAGAGATTAAAAACGCTTTTCTTAATAGACTGAAACGTCTTCCACCGTCTAAATCATCATCATTATCATCATGTTTTCCCCTTGGGCACGGTACCGGCTTTAGGGCTCTTCTGTCTCGATATGGTAGGAAATCTTGTCTCCAGCAGTCGCTTAAAATCTTGCAAAGCCATTAGGCTAATTCTCCGCAAAATTTCACATTTTAAGGAGCCTTCGATCTCTGTTTGTTTACGTCAACGTACTCACGTTTTACGGAATTTCATCGAAATTCATCACCAGAACGTCTGGCGCTCTCGTTTGAAAAATTGTCAATAAATTATTAAATAACTGCCGTGAGCTAAATTTGAGCATTTTTGAAAAACCAACTTGATCAGAATTTTCTGAGTCACTCTAAAAATATTCTTGTATCTTGTATCTTGCATCTCCCCTCAATAGAGCATAAATAAGAAAGAGAAACTTGTAATTATCGCGCTCGCCATGTGAAGTAATAGATCAAATACGAGTGCGAGTGTTTCATCAGGGGATCCAAATACCGAGAAACAGATGATCGAGGTATTTGGAGTCCCCTGATGAAACACGAAGCACGAATTTTTGATCTGGCTTCTCAAACAAATCAATAATCCATGACTTCAAAAAGATAACATCAGTTTGGCTGTAATTGTTCCGAACAGTGAATCATCATTGAAGTCTGAAAACAATGATTCATTAGTCGTATTATGTCGATTTGAAAGTGGTACCAAACACTTCATTTACTATATAAGCCCCCTGGGAGAGAATGAATTTGCTTATTGCCTAATGCAGCTATATAATAGATTGATAGCAGTTTTATTAACTGGCAGAGAGCAATTTGTCACGCCGCTTTCGCGACCCCAAAAGCGAAGAAGAAGATGCTGCATTGCTGAGTGAATCTACGCCCAAATCCACCCAGTACAAAACCAAGTGGGCTGTCGAAATTTTTAATTAGTGATCAACCTATAAGAAAAACATCAATAAAATATGAAATCAACCCAAAACTATCAACGATTTCATTATTAGCTTAGTTGGTAATGCACTAGAAATTCATGCCAGAGGTTCCCAGTTCGAGACCCAGGACTTCCAAGATAAAATAAAAAATAAAAATAAAATGTTAGGCAAATAGTTAGGTAAATAGTTAAGTAAAAAAATAGACAAGATAAGTAAAAAAGGAGGAAATAAAAGAGAGAGTTTAGTGTAATAGAATGAATGATTAGTTTTATGCTAATTAGATCCAAAGTTCAGGAGTAGGATTTGATATCCAAATCCATGGACTTTGGATCTAATTAGCATTCAGTGTTGGATCAAGGTATCTAAGCGTATGCACGTGACCCTAAAAGAAGCATATCATTGGACCATAAAGTCATGAATTATTAATGAGTTTGAGAATTCCCAGTTGGGCTATTTTTAGCATTCGGATACGGTCAATTTTCGCCTCACCAAACTACAGTGCGTCAAAATTTGTGTGCCTCATCCAAACCTTGAAGTAGCGAAAAACATGTAAAGATGTTTGGGGAAAAAACATAAATTTGGCGTCTTTTTTAGTGTTCCACAGGCTCAGTCGTGTTTTATCAGAAAACAGAACATAAGCAATTCTGATTTATTTGCTTTATATAATAGATTTTGCCGAAAAAAGTGAGAAAAATCGACTAAAATATGTTGTTTTTTAGGCGCCCTCGCACACGTGCACGTCCAGGCATCAAAAAGATCAAAAACCAAACGACTGCGAATGCTAAAAATTGCCCAACTGGAAATTCACATGGCGCGCGCGATTTTAAAAAGTTTCCCTCTCTTATGTATGCTCTCTTTCTCCCGTTCAAGATTCTAGACTCTCTTTAGTTTATACAAGTTGTAGTTGCCATTTAGTTTCAGTCTGACTCTTCAATATTCCTGCATTGCAATATCAACAAGCAGATATTTGAGGTTTTGAACCAGGTTTTTATTATCACTCGTGCACTTTTAGTTTCATGCGTTATTACAATATTTAACCGATAGACCTCTTTACCTTGGGCGTAATGTTTTCCCATTTCAGACAAATTGTTATTTTCTAGAGTATCATTTCTTTGTTTAATGGCTGTACATAAGAAGACAAATGCATAGGGATGCAACTCATCAAAAGGATTGGCTATTTTCAAGATTTTTACCCGTGGTATGGAGAAACATTACGTTCAAGGTAAGGAGGTACTATTTTTGGATTCAGTTTACGTATAACACTGGCCATGTTGAAGGCATAGCTTTCAAAAACCTCATAGGTTGATGCCACCAACATGTTTGCCATGTTAATCGTTAAATCTATCTGCTAGGATTTAATGTTTACAAACCATAAGTCTCACAGATTTACTAATAGAATGCTAATGTAGCTATTTATGAAAATTTTCGTCTACAAAACAAATAGACCTCTTGAACGTGACTTCAAAGCGTCAGCGCAATTTGAAGGACCAAATAAATAGGTTTCAAATTCTCAGGAGATCGAAATTGTTTTGTTTTGTCTCCCAAATTGAGCTGCTTTGACGTCTCATGCAAGGGGTCTATTACTAAGCTGGGCTATTTTTTCATTTCTAATCAAGTCAAATTTTGTGTATAAGATAGTATAAAGCAAAGCACTAATCTGAATAAGAACTAGACAACTCTCTATAGTTTTGTACAGGGACAGCGGAGCATAATTTTGAGCATGGGCGTCCAAGCTGCCTTCATGCTCACCTTCTTTGAAAACTTAAAAAATTCAAGTTCTCGGGAATGTGGTTTTCAGTGTCGCGGTTTTGTGGGGTAATTGTAAATTAATGAATGTATTAAAGTCATGTCAAAACTTTAGGCAACAGTTTTTGTTTTAAAAAGTTGGTGAGCTAAGCCCCCTCCCCGGCCTCCGCGGTCCCTGCTCCACTATAGCACTTTTCCTACATTAGAATATATGTTTAAATTTTCATACTGAGAATAAGTACAAGATGTGTATGAAACAAAATCAGGGGCGGATCCACGATATTTTTAACAGGGGGTTGCCGTATGATGGCAATAAAAGCGAAGGTAAGTAAACGCCTAATTCTAGTTAGCCATCATTCTCTCACTGTCAGCCAGCTAATCAAAATTCTCACAGGGGGTTGTAAACCCCACAATTCTCCCCCCGGATCCGACTCTGAAAATATAATGAAACGTGTTCATTTTTGTGCTAAATATTTTCAATTGTTATAGGTAGAGTCATGCACAAGGTAAAGTACGTCAGTTCTGTGTGAAAGGCATTTTTGACCTCAAATTTTGAAATCTGAAATGTTCTTCTTAAATAAGTGATGTTGAATTACAACCCTAAAGATACATTACCTCAAGGAAATCAGTTAATATACTAGAAAACTAACAAGAAATATTCAACAAGAGAAGCTCATTAAAGTAGCTTTGCATGCATGTTTTAGCTTATAGATATATGAGGTAGTTTAGTCATAAAGTCAATCTTGGAACAGACCGCTTCGAATTCCCAGATGTGCTTCACTTGTCACGAACAAAGGTTTCAGTACGAGGTTCCGTGCATAATAAAATGTATTCTTTTCTGATGTTACGAATCACTGAACGTCGACCCTGCACGAAGCATCACAGTGAAACCTTTGTGCGTGACAAGCAAGGCATAGAGCGGATGAGGACTATTTTGTTGCCAAATCTGTGATGTCATTTTCCCGATAAAACTCTTAAAATCGAAAAGCAAAACGAACCAATTGTGAAGAACATGGACTTGTAGTTTATAACCAAGTTCCCAAAAAAAATTAAAATCGAAACGATAAATTAGGCTCATGACATTTGATGTCAATTTGTACCGTATTTTTCGCTTCTTACTTTGTTTATAACGGTAGGCATCATTCTCATTCTCATTCTCATTCTCATTCTCATTCTCATTCTCATTCTCATTCTCATTCTCATTCTCATTCTCATTCTCATTCTCATTCTCATTCTCATTCTCATTCTCATTCTCATTCTCATTCTCATTCTCATTCTCATTCTCATTCTCATTCTCATTCTCATTCTCATTCTCATTCTCATTCTCATTCTCATTCTCATTCTCATTCTCATTCTCATTCTCATTCTCATTCTCATTCTCATTCTCATTCTCATTCTCATTCTCATTCTCATTCTCATTCTCATTCTCATTCTCATTCTCATTCTCATTCTCATTCTCATTCTCATTCTCATTCTCATTCTCATTCTCATTCTCATTCTCATTCTCATTCTCATTCTCATTCTCATTCTCATTCTCATTCTCATTCTCATTCTCATTCTCATTCTCATTCTCATTCTCATTCTCATTCTCATTCTCATTCTCATTCTCATTCTCATTCTCATTCTCATTCTCATTCTCATTCTCATTCTCATTCTCATTCTCATTCTCATTCTCATTCTCATTCTCATTCTCATTCTCATTCTCATTCTCATTCTCATTCTCATTCTCATTCTCATTCTCATTCTCATTCTCATTCTCATTCTCATTCTCATTCTCATTCTCATTCTCATTCTCATTCTCATTCTCATTCTCATTCTCATTCTCATTCTCATTCTCATTCTCATTCTCATTCTCATTCTCATTCTCATTCTCATTCTCATTCTCATTCTCATTCTCATTCTCATTCTCATTCTCATTCTCATTCTCATTCTCATTCTCATTCTCATTCTCATTCTCATTCTCATTCTCATTCTCATTCTCATTCTCATTCTCATTCTCATTCTCATTCTCATTCTCATTCTCATTCTCATTCTCATTCTCATTCTCATTCTCATTCTCATTCTCATTCTCATTCTCATTCTCATTCTCATTCTCATTCTGTTTAATAACCAACCACACTTTTTTTTTACTTCTTTCAAAGAGTTTGGAATCCGAGGTTTTTTTAAAGAGAATAATTTTAAGTAATTAAAACCGCAATAACTGTCTGTCTGTCTGTCCGTCTGTCTGTCTGTCCGTCTGTCTGTCTGTCCGTCTGTCTGTCTCTCTGTCTGTCTGTCTGTCGGTCTGTCGGTCTGTCTTTCTGTCTGTCTGTCTGTCTGTCTGTCTGTCTGTCTGTCGGTCTTTCTGTCTGAGACACTTCTCTCTAGGTCGTGTCATCTTGACTAAGGTACTAAGAACGGCTATTAAATTAGTCGTGGTTGGTTATTAATAATAAATTCGTAACGTTTAATCGTGGGTTCCCACTGATTCCTACTCGTTGCTACACTGCCTGCTTATAAAACACTTCAACGTCATCAATGGTATAATAACCCGATATGTCTGTAAAGAAATTACAGTTAGACCCCAAAACACAGCCAGGAGGAATGGCATAAGACCATGGCTTGTTATAATTTATGGCAGATGTTGCGGCATTATTACCGATGCGGACATCGTAACCGAATGCTGGACCATAGTTCCCAATGTGATATACAGCTTTACTGCTATCCACTACGTCAAACCTCATAGGATTGAAACCTTGAATGTTGTACAAAGAGAATATGAATGGCGTTGAGGGCTTTTTACCCTGATCTGTGAACGAATGTTGATTTAATATGTCAAATTATTTTAGATAAGGAAATTATGGGGAACAAATTATTGACCAAGAAAATATTCCCATTCTACAAACAGACAGGCTGACTTTGGTATTAAGGGTGGAACATCTAGCTGTCAAACGTTCTCAAATATTATTGATAAATCAAACGATAGGACTGTCGGTTTTTATATTATATATATTTTTATTCCCAAAGGTGATAGTCTTCCTAGTTCCTATAGAATATTGTGTAGGCATAACACTACAGTCGCTGTCCCATCATATGGAAACCTTCATTTGGCCTGTTTGTTGTTGTCAATATTCATAAACTCAAAGTTGATATATTCAGTATACACCTAATTGCAAGAACGTTGTCATATGAAAACAACAAAATAACAAAATAACAAATAGCAACTAAATTGAGGATATTTAGAGATTTTCAACACGAGAAGATAAAATTTGTATCTCCTCGCGCCCATGTAATATTCTGTTTATTATATGATTATCAATGTAATCATATCCATTTTGAAATCATTAGCAAATCCTGCAATCTGATTGGCTACAAAGTGTGCGATTTAAGCATTGCACTATTTTGAATCATTAATTGCATCATTTTGTCAAACAATCACTTTTGAAGCTACATATAACTGTTGAGTATTTGAATATATTAAGTTTCAAAATGGATATGATTAATAGGTAATAGAACTGAGTGTCTTGCAATTTTGTGCAGAAATCACACTCGTGATTAACAAATTGCACTCCCGCTGCGCGGTCGTGCAATTTTGTAATCACTCATGCGATTTCAGCCCAAATTGCACTCAATTCAGTTCTAATACCATTATAAATACCTATATTTCTCTGTTTCAAAAATTTGATATTTTCACATGTACATGTGAAGATAACATGTTAAAATATCGTCACTATGGTTACATATTTCTTAAAGCAGAAAAAAGCTTTTCTTTTTCATTGATAATCATATAATAATTAAAGATATTTTTCGTTATCATATGATTATCAATGAAATACCTATATTTATCATATGATTATCAATGAAATACCTATATTTATCATATGATTATCAATGAAATACCTATATTTATTATATGATTATCAATGAAATACCTAGCCCATCTGTTAAACAAGTTATTGTTTGGTTTGTTCCACTTCGATGAATGAGCTTAGTTCTATTACGATTGTTTTTTTGTTTTGTTTTTTTCAACTTAGAAACTTTTCAAATGCTTGAACTTATTTCTGTGACATCGGTCTGAAATAGCAGTTTTCTGATGTAATAAACGCACGATTATGTGTTTTGCTAGTTGGAAACGATCGATACCTGGCCAATCAATATTCGCGCGATACCGGAAGTTCGCATGTTTTTTGTCGACGCAGCTAAAAAAAACAGCCATATAATAAACGATTTATTAACCTCGCTTGCTCGGGCTTTACGAGAAAATATCAGACCTCAGTCTTTTTTGTACGGACCTCGCTGCGCTCGTTCCGTACTGTCAAGACCTCGGTCTGATACTTTCCCGTACAGACCTCGCGCTCGGTTAATAATCCTTTAATATTTCTTTATTTCAAACACAAACACATGTGAAAATATCGTCACTATGGTTACATACTTCTTATAGCAGAAAAAAAACTCGAAAAATCTTTCTTTTCTTTTTCATTGATAATTATATAATAAACAGAATATCACATGGGCGTTTGGAGATACGAATTTTATCTTCTCGTGTCTTCTCGTTCGCTAGACTCACTCGTGAGAGGTCTTTTCAACACTCGAAGATAAAATTTATTTATTTTGTTTCTAAAGCCCCCTAGATTGATAAGGATAGCTGGTTTGTAGTGGAGCTCCCTGACGACGTACCTGTGTCACCACAGGGTTCCCGCTAGCTTTGCTTACTCACAAATGCACAGAAAAATTGCAATAATGTAGTCAAACATGGATCAAGAAGTATTTTTTTCTTATTTTTGCAAAGCGAAAAGTACGTTTAATCGAAGTCATGTCTGTCTTAAAGTGAACAAAAACAATTTTTCGACTTTAGCGACTTGCTAAAGAAGTTTAATAAGTTCAGAATTCTGCATTTTGTTTGCTTAATGAACCGAAAATGCTATTTTAAAGGTGGAATATCTGGCTGTCAAACATTTAAAATGTTTTAAATGTGACCATATTGATATCAAACGATAGGACTTTTTCTACATAATCAAATACTCTATACTCAAATGTGATAATATAATCGCTGTCCATGATATGGTAATCTTCATTCTTGTTATTATTTATGTTTAGTTTTTTGGAAGCTTTCTTTCTTTTCAAAATGTCTTTAAATAGCATGAAAAGTTACTTGCTAGACTTACCTGTTGACCATGGTACATCAGAGTATCCTCCCCATACGTAATCTTTCTTTCTAGCTATGGTGACGGTTGGTGCCTTACCGTCACATTGAGGATGAAAGGTTTTGGTGACATCAAAGCCGTCTTCCTTACCAGACCAACATCGTATCCACGGAACGTTCATGACATCCTCAGCAACTTCGTCCATGAAACGCTTCAAAGCGGCATGGTAACTGCTGTTCCCATAATCCGCGAGGATGTCTGATTCCAAATCTGAAAAGAAGTGTAATTTGATTATTAGGAGTCTAGGAAATAGACACATAAAAGAGAAGAGAAAACTGAACCCCTTCTGCCGTGATGGCATTCTACATGACTCTCTTTTAAGTATACATGCGAGAAGAACCTTCACGAAACTTACTTGTAACATTGCGACAGGTCGTTCCGTTGCCAAAGTAACCATCTTTGCACGTGCAGTTGAACGAGCCAATGGTGTTGGTACAAGTGGCGTTCTCACTGCAGTCATGCTTTCCCGTGGTGCATTCATTGACATCTGTTCATCAAATAATCATATTGTAAATACATAGTTTAAGAAAGGTTAAACCAACCTGCAGTTATAATGAGCGTCTTTATCGACTCTTATTCATTCATTTCATTAATATTTATACAGAGACATCTCATTAAAGAAGGTAGTTTAAAGAGAGCTCTTATGATTCCCCAATATGGAATCATGCACATGATACAGACCAAGTTACGCGAAAAATTGCTTTGTTTCAAATTGACTGCTGATACTTTAGCTACTAAGAGTTGGAAGTATGGATTTAGGCATGCTTATTTGTAATCAGTAGTTGTTTGTGGTAAAAGAACCTGAAATGGAAGTTCTAGCGCTTAGAGTACCTATGGATGTGAGACTAGTGACAAGGTGCAATGTCTTTTACGTCATACCTTTACAATGTTTGCCTTCAAAAGCAGGTCTTGGGCACGAACATTCATAGGTGCCTTCAGCGTAGTCAGGGATGCAAGTAAAATTGTGAAGACAGGGAGACGTGCTGCAGGGAAGCTAAAATAAAGAAAGAAAAAAGGAAAGGACTAAAAAAATGCAGAAATGAATGAAGAATTTAGATTAAAACATACGGGATTGTATAATTACAATCTAGTAGATTACGGCCAAAGGGTCATCCAATGGTGAATTCGAGCTAAAAACTACAAGCTATTTGTATGTATTTAGAAATATTTACACATATGTTTCAAAAACCGTTTAGGAATCCATTCAGTTTTTCTACATTAAAAAAAAAAAAAAATTTAATATTCGACTTGTGTAAGTTGCCCGCAAGCGATTTTCGACAAGAAAAGGCTGCACTTTGATATCATCTCACCTAAACGAGAACGGTGACGTCACCCATATAACTTGATTTCCTCATGGAACTTCTATGATGGTTTTACAGACAAATCGCAGCCATGTCGCTACCAATTCGATCATGCTCGAAATTTAGTGCAACTCGCGGCGATCTTTACTAGAAAAATACCAAACATTCTGCCATGCCTGCCCCCATTGGGAGAAACAAATGTCAATTTCAAGAACAGAAGTAAATTTGACGATGAAGGATGACCACCGGTGAAGCAAGAAAGAAGTCCCAAGCAGGAAAAAATATTTTATCCGATGCATGGCCGATGAAAAAAGACACTGATTTTTAGGAAATATCGGATCGTGCCACAAAATTGCAAAACGGGCGTGTAGACCATTTTCAGAAAGCATATTTTGCTCAATTTCAACTCCATTAAGCTCACGGAAACCGCTTGACATTTCTTAACGAAGATAGAGAGGTTTGATTTGTCGAAACTTACTCGTTCTAATGAATTTTGACAAAATATTTCAGACTACCGGGCATTTATTCTTTTGAAGGTATTGACCGACTGCAGGGCACCTAAACACAACGTTATTTTAATTTCGATTTTATTTTAATTTTGATCTTAATTCCTTGAAAGTTATATGGACTTTTCTAAAGCTTTTGATGTAGTACCTCATCAAAGACTGATTAATAAGCTGGCTTATTATGGCATATGGGGTAATCTTAAAATTTAACTAACTATAACTAGCCAACATGCAGTGATCAGTCTATTGAAGTGAATTACCGCAAGATAGAACATTTCTCCAAACCAGCCGCCAATATAAACCCGTATTTGCGCGGCTCAAAATTGCAATAATTTATAAGAATTGAGCAGGTCTATAAGTACAACAGTTTTATTGTTTTCGTAATCAAAATAGAAACAAACTAGAACGCAAATAGAATACTTACTGATAAGCGGACGTAGGAATACGATGTTGGTTGGTTCAAGGCTGCGGTGTACTTGTTCTCTTCATGTCTGATCAAGTCACACGTGTACAGTCCTTCTTTATTCGGTTGATCACCAAGATTTATAGCCGTACAACCTTCAGTGTGCTTGCAACGCAACAGACAGGCGAAATCGTCATAAACTGTTATTGTCACGATAACATGTTTTTGGAAATGACTAAAATCTTGTTTTTCGAAATACAAATTATGAGAAAAGGAAGAGTGAACAAAAACATGAAACAAAAACCACGATAAACAAATATGTTCCAAACTCCTTGCCATATTGATTAGCATTTACCTAAAATTTGCCAAATAAATTTTGATTTAAACTATGATTATTTAGCTAGCGTAGCCGTACCGATTTAATGATTTGTGTTTTACTTTTGATTTGAATGATCTAAGGAGAGGAAGTTCTTTGACGCTTTCATTCAGTTGGTTTCCAACTGTGAAGGCTGAAACAGTTAACTGTTTCACACAAATGATCCCTCTTATACAGCTTCCTGCACTCATAATGAATATAAAGCCTTCTTAATTATTGATGTTTTCTTGAAAGAATATCTTGATTGCTGAATATATTGAGGTAAGGGCTATTCACCGCTATCGAGTACTAACCACGCGATGCAGCTCAGCCAAAGCTCTAAACAGAGGTTTAGTCAGCCACTAAACCCTTTGCTATATGACCAGCTAGTGCATGATGTTTGGCAGTTGATTGCCTTGGTTAGGGTGAGAAGTGTTCTTAATGTTAAGCTGTAAGGAAACATTGTACTGGTACGCGAAAGTATATTTTGAAATGACTCATTTTCATGATTCCGACTTCCTTAGTTTCTGTTGCTTTGTCCCACAACCTGAAGCTCAACAAATAACTAGAAAATCTATTGAATTGATCAGAAATTGTTTCAATCGTAAAAATAAAAGAAAATTGCCTCATAATCCTTGTAGTATTCTTTGAAACCGATACTGCGTACTCGGGACACAATTTTAATTCCACTGGGAAAACTGCTGCAACGGTGATTGATTCGCTGTTGTCTAAATAGGAACCATGAATACAAGCATGAAGTTTAAAGTGCCTATGAACCTTATTTATTTACATTTTTATATCAAAATATGAGCCATTCTAATGAACATTCGATAGATTTTTAGTTTATTTCTGGCGCCTCTTTCTATTTTTTCGAGCGGTCAAGTGTACGAAAAAAGGAAGATTTCAATATATGACCGAGCGACAAAGGAGACTGGGCCATTGACGTCAAAGGAGCAATACGCACTTCTAGATGTATAAAGGAATGTATGTAAAAGATAAATACCGAGAATGGATGCATATTCAGAGATTAAAAACGCTTTTCTTAATAGACTGAAACGTCTTCCACCGTCTAAATCATCATCATTATCATCATGTTTTCCCCTTGGGCACGGTACCGGCTTTAGGGCTCTTCTGTCTCGATATGGTAGGAAATCTTGTCTCCAGCAGTCGCTTAAAATCTTGCAAAGCCATTAGGCTAATTCTCCGCAAAATTTCACATTTTAAGGAGCCTTCGATCTCTGTTTGTTTACGTCAACGTACTCACGTTTTACGGAATTTCATCGAAATTCATCACCAGAACGTCTGGCGCTCTCGTTTGAAAAATTGTCAATAAATTATTAAATAACTGCCGTGAGCTAAATTTGAGCATTTTTGAAAAACCAACTTGATCAGAATTTTCTGAGTCACTCTAAAAATATTCTTGTATCTTGTATCTTGCATCTCCCCTCAATAGAGCATAAATAAGAAAGAGAAACTTGTAATTATCGCGCTCGCCATGTGAAGTAATAGATCAAATACGAGTGCGAGTGTTTCATCAGGGGATCCAAATACCGAGAAACAGATGATCGAGGTATTTGGAGTCCCCTGATGAAACACGAAGCACGAATTTTTGATCTGGCTTCTCAAACAAATCAATAATCCATGACTTCAAAAAGATAACATCAGTTTGGCTGTAATTGTTCCGAACAGTGAATCATCATTGAAGTCTGAAAACAATGATTCATTAGTCGTATTATGTCGATTTGAAAGTGGTACCAAACACTTCATTTACTATATAAGCCCCCTGGGAGAGAATGAATTTGCTTATTGCCTAATGCAGCTATATAATAGATTGATAGCAGTTTTATTAACTGGCAGAGAGCAATTTGTCACGCCGCTTTCGCGACCCCAAAAGCGAAGAAGAAGATGCTGCATTGCTGAGTGAATCTACGCCCAAATCCACCCAGTACAAAACCAAGTGGGCTGTCGAAATTTTTAATTAGTGATCAACCTATAAGAAAAACATCAATAAAATATGAAATCAACCCAAAACTATCAACGATTTCATTATTAGCTTAGTTGGTAATGCACTAGAAATTCATGCCAGAGGTTCCCAGTTCGAGACCCAGGACTTCCAAGATAAAATAAAAAATAAAAATAAAATGTTAGGCAAATAGTTAGGTAAATAGTTAAGTAAAAAAATAGACAAGATAAGTAAAAAAGGAGGAAATAAAAGAGAGAGTTTAGTGTAATAGAATGAATGATTAGTTTTATGCTAATTAGATCCAAAGTTCAGGAGTAGGATTTGATATCCAAATCCATGGACTTTGGATCTAATTAGCATTCAGTGTTGGATCAAGGTATCTAAGCGTATGCACGTGACCCTAAAAGAAGCATATCATTGGACCATAAAGTCATGAATTATTAATGAGTTTGAGAATTCCCAGTTGGGCTATTTTTAGCATTCGGATACGGTCAATTTTCGCCTCACCAAACTACAGTGCGTCAAAATTTGTGTGCCTCATCCAAACCTTGAAGTAGCGAAAAACATGTAAAGATGTTTGGGGAAAAAACATAAATTTGGCGTCTTTTTTAGTGTTCCACAGGCTCAGTCGTGTTTTATCAGAAAACAGAACATAAGCAATTCTGATTTATTTGCTTTATATAATAGATTTTGCCGAAAAAAGTGAGAAAAATCGACTAAAATATGTTGTTTTTTAGGCGCCCTCGCACACGTGCACGTCCAGGCATCAAAAAGATCAAAAACCAAACGACTGCGAATGCTAAAAATTGCCCAACTGGAAATTCACATGGCGCGCGCGATTTTAAAAAGTTTCCCTCTCTTATGTATGCTCTCTTTCTCCCGTTCAAGATTCTAGACTCTCTTTAGTTTATACAAGTTGTAGTTGCCATTTAGTTTCAGTCTGACTCTTCAATATTCCTGCATTGCAATATCAACAAGCAGATATTTGAGGTTTTGAACCAGGTTTTTATTATCACTCGTGCACTTTTAGTTTCATGCGTTATTACAATATTTAACCGATAGACCTCTTTACCTTGGGCGTAATGTTTTCCCATTTCAGACAAATTGTTATTTTCTAGAGTATCATTTCTTTGTTTAATGGCTGTACATAAGAAGACAAATGCATAGGGATGCAACTCATCAAAAGGATTGGCTATTTTCAAGATTTTTACCCGTGGTATGGAGAAACATTACGTTCAAGGTAAGGAGGTACTATTTTTGGATTCAGTTTACGTATAACACTGGCCATGTTGAAGGCATAGCTTTCAAAAACCTCATAGGTTGATGCCACCAACATGTTTGCCATGTTAATCGTTAAATCTATCTGCTAGGATTTAATGTTTACAAACCATAAGTCTCAAAGATTTACTAATAGAATGCTAATGTAGCTATTTATGAAAATTTTCGTCTACAAAACAAATAGACCTCTTGAACGTGACTTCAAAGCGTCAGCGCAATTTGAAGGACCAAATAAATAGGTTTCAAATTCTCAGGAGATCGAAATTGTTTTGTTTTGTCTCCCAAATTGAGCTGCTTTGACGTCTCATGCAAGGGGTCTATTACTAAGCTGGGCTATTTTTTCATTTCTAATCAAGTCAAATTTTGTGTATAAGATAGTATAAAGCAAAGCACTAATCTGAATAAGAACTAGACAACTCTCTATAGTTTTGTACAGGGACAGCGGAGCATAATTTTGAGCATGGGCGTCCAAGCTGCCTTCATGCTCACCTTCTTTGAAAACTTAAAAAATTCAAGTTCTCGGGAATGTGGTTTTCAGTGTCGCGGTTTTGTGGGGTAATTGTAAATTAATGAATGTATTAAAGTCATGTCAAAACTTTAGGCAACAGTTTTTGTTTTAAAAAGTTGGTGAGCTAAGCCCCCTCCCCGGCCTCCGCGGTCCCTGCTCCACTATAGCACTTTTCCTACATTAGAATATATGTTTAAATTTTCATACTGAGAATAAGTACAAGATGTGTATGAAACAAAATCAGGGGCGGATCCACGATATTTTTAACAGGGGGTTGCCGTATGATGGCAATAAAAGCGAAGGTAAGTAAACGCCTAATTCTAGTTAGCCATCATTCTCTCACTGTCAGCCAGCTAATCAAAATTCTCACAGGGGGTTGTAAACCCCACAATTCTCCCCCCGGATCCGACTCTGAAAATATAATGAAACGTGTTCATTTTTGTGCTAAATATTTTCAATTGTTATAGGTAGAGTCATGCACAAGGTAAAGTACGTCAGTTCTGTGTGAAAGGCATTTTTGACCTCAAATTTTGAAATCTGAAATGTTCTTCTTAAATAAGTGATGTTGAATTACAACCCTAAAGATACATTACCTCAAGGAAATCAGTTAATATACTAGAAAACTAACAAGAAATATTCAACAAGAGAAGCTCATTAAAGTAGCTTTGCATGCATGTTTTAGCTTATAGATATATGAGGTAGTTTAGTCATAAAGTCAATCTTGGAACAGACCGCTTCGAATTCCCAGATGTGCTTCACTTGTCACGAACAAAGGTTTCAGTACGAGGTTCCGTGCATAATAAAATGTATTCTTTTCTGATGTTACGAATCACTGAACGTCGACCCTGCACGAAGCATCACAGTGAAACCTTTGTGCGTGACAAGCAAGGCATAGAGCGGATGAGGACTATTTTGTTGCCAAATCTGTGATGTCATTTTCCCGATAAAACTCTTAAAATCGAAAAGCAAAACGAACCAATTGTGAAGAACATGGACTTGTAGTTTATAACCAAGTTCCCAAAAAAAATTAAAATCGAAACGATAAATTAGGCTCATGACATTTGATGTCAATTTGTACCGTATTTTTCGCTTCTTACTTTGTTTATAACGGTAGGCATCATTCTCATTCTCATTCTCATTCTCATTCTCATTCTCATTCTCATTCTCATTCTCATTCTCATTCTCATTCTCATTCTCATTCTCATTCTCATTCTCATTCTCATTCTCATTCTCATTCTCATTCTCATTCTCATTCTCATTCTCATTCTCATTCTCATTCTCATTCTCATTCTCATTCTCATTCTCATTCTCATTCTCATTCTCATTCTCATTCTCATTCTCATTCTCATTCTCATTCTCATTCTCATTCTCATTCTCATTCTCATTCTCATTCTCATTCTCATTCTCATTCTCATTCTCATTCTCATTCTCATTCTCATTCTCATTCTCATTCTCATTCTCATTCTCATTCTCATTCTCATTCTCATTCTCATTCTCATTCTCATTCTCATTCTCATTCTCATTCTCATTCTCATTCTCATTCTCATTCTCATTCTCATTCTCATTCTCATTCTCATTCTCATTCTCATTCTCATTCTCATTCTCATTCTCATTCTCATTCTCATTCTCATTCTCATTCTCATTCTCATTCTCATTCTCATTCTCATTCTCATTCTCATTCTCATTCTCATTCTCATTCTCATTCTCATTCTCATTCTCATTCTCATTCTCATTCTCATTCTCATTCTCATTCTCATTCTCATTCTCATTCTCATTCTCATTCTCATTCTCATTCTCATTCTCATTCTCATTCTCATTCTCATTCTCATTCTCATTCTCATTCTCATTCTCATTCTCATTCTCATTCTCATTCTCATTCTCATTCTCATTCTCATTCTCATTCTCATTCTCATTCTCATTCTCATTCTCATTCTCATTCTCATTCTCATTCTCATTCTCATTCTCATTCTCATTCTCATTCTCATTCTCATTCTCATTCTCATTCTCATTCTCATTCTCATTCTCATTCTCATTCTCATTCTCATTCTCATTCTCATTCTCATTCTCATTCTCATTCTCATTCTCATTCTCATTCTCATTCTCATTCTCATTCTGTTTAATAACCAACCACACTTTTTTTTTACTTCTTTCAAAGAGTTTGGAATCCGAGGTTTTTTTAAAGAGAATAATTTTAAGTAATTAAAACCGCAATAACTGTCTGTCTGTCTGTCCGTCTGTCTGTCTGTCCGTCTGTCTGTCTGTCCGTCTGTCTGTCTCTCTGTCTGTCTGTCTGTCGGTCTGTCGGTCTGTCTTTCTGTCTGTCTGTCTGTCTGTCTGTCTGTCTGTCTGTCGGTCTTTCTGTCTGAGACACTTCTCTCTAGGTCGTGTCATCTTGACTAAGGTACTAAGAACGGCTATTAAATTAGTCGTGGTTGGTTATTAATAATAAATTCGTAACGTTTAATCGTGGGTTCCCACTGATTCCTAGTCGTTGCTACACTGCCTGCTTATAAAACACTTCAACGTCATCAATGGTATATTTACCCGATATGTTTGTAAAGAAATTACAGTAAGAGTATATCACACAGCCGGGAGGAGTGGCATAATCATATGGTATGTTAAAACTGCTGGCAGATGTTGCGGCATCATTATCGATGAAGACATCTAAATAGAATACTGGACCATAAGACACACTGTGATATACAGCTCTACTGCTTACCCCTATGAAAAACCTCATAGGATTGAACCCTTGAATGTTGTACAAAGAGAATATGAATGACTTTGAAGATCTAGAGTTCTTGTAATCCTCACCTGTGAAGGAATGTTGATTTAATTTGACAAAGAAAATATTCCCATTCTGCAAACAGACAGGTATTTAGTGTGGAATATCTAGCTGTCAAACGTTCTCAAATATTATTGATAAATTAAACGATAGGACTGTTCTTATATTATATATATTTTTATTTTCAAAGGTGATAGTCTAGCTAGTTCCTATTTAATATCGTGTAGGGATAACACTACAGTCGCTGTCCCATCATATGGAAACCTTCACTAATTTGGCCTGTTTGTTGTTGTCAATATTCATAAACTCAGAGTTGATATATTCAGTATACACCTAATTGCAAGAACGTTTTCATATGAAAACAACAAAATAACAAAATAACAAATAGGAAATAATTACTAGAAATATTTTTCTTTATTTTGTTTCTAAAGCTTCAAAGATTGATGAGGATAGCTGGTTAAGTATAATATACCAATACGATCATCTCACAAATGTCAGTCTGTACACCATTAAAACAGTGAAATAATTACGCCTCGTTAAAAAAAAAAATTAATCTTCAAGATTAAGTTGAATTTTTATGTGACAACGTTCTTGCAGTTATCTGCTTCATTTTGAGAAAATAGTTATCCAAGTAACTTTATTCCCCTCGTAATTTGCTTGGTCCAAATACTTCAACTTTTTAGAGAGTTTTTAGACAAACATTCTAGAGTTAGAATTTTTAATTTCCTGCTTCTGCCAGCTTTACATCGTTCTTATCCCATGTTCTTGCTATCATATATATGTATATTTTTGGCTTCTTTCTTTTCAAAAGGTCTTTAAATAGCATGAAAAGTTACTTGCTAGACTTACCTGTTGACCATGGTACATCAGTGTATCCTCCCCATATGTACTGGGCCTTCCTCGCTATGGTGACGGTTGGTCCCTTACCGTCACATTGAGGATGGAAGGTTTTGGTGACATCAAAGCCGTCTTTCCTTCCTGACCAACATCGTATCCACTGAATGTTCATGACATCCTCAGGAACTTGTTTCAAGAAACCCTTCAAAGCTGCAAGATAGCTATCGTTCCCATAGTCCGTGAGGATGTCTGATTCGATAACTATAGTAAAGTGTAGTAAAATGTGATTAAGATATTGAAAAACATCTGGACATATACAAAAGAGAAATGAATCCATTCTTCCATAATAAGAGTCTAGAAAAATAGACATCAAAGAGAAGAGAAAACTGAACCCCTTCTGCCGTGATGGCATTTATGACTTCCTTTTAAATATACATGCGAGAAGAACCTTCATGAAACTTACTTTTAACATTGCTACAGGTCGTCCCGTTGCCAAAGTAACCATCTTTGCACGTGCAGTTGAACGAGCCAATCGTGTTGGTACAAGTGGCGTTGACACTACAGTTATGCTTTCCTGCGGTGCATTCATCGACATCTGTTAATAAAATGATCATATTATAAAATACATACAACTAGTATCCTATCCAGCACCTGCCTTGTCCACGGAAAGCACATACAAGATGCAGATACCATTTATATGGTGTTATATCAAAACTATCATACCTTTGCAATGTTTGCCTTCAAAAGGAGGTCTTGGGCACGAACATTCATAGGTGTCATTATCGTAGTCAGGGATGCAAGTGAAGTTGTGAAGACAGGGAGACGTGCTGCACTTCGACTGAAAAAATGTAAAAATTAATAAAACGTTTAGATAAATGAAATATTGAACGACTTACAAATTCCCGATGGTTTAGAGTGGTATGTCCTCTTATTTACTACGATATGAGGTCAAAAGTTGGTGAACATGTTATGTAATCACGAGACGTAGCCGGATCGGTACATAACTAATATTGACCAACTTTTGACGTCATATCGTTGTCCATAAGAGAACATACCACGCATAACTATCGAAACTATTTTCAGCATAACAAAGTCATATAAAAGATCCAAAAACGAAGAAAAAGTTTGAAAGAAAAAACCGTTTGAAGGGCGCTGGCTCTGTGCGCGAGCGACTCGTCATTCTATCTGTATGTCCTCTTATTTACCACGGCTCTCGGCCAATCAGCAAGCGAACAAGCGAACAAGCGAACAAGCGAACAAGCGAACAAGCGAACAAGCGAACAAGCGAACAAGCGAACAAGCGAACAAGCGAACAAGCGAACAAGCGAACAAGCGAACAAGCGAACAAGCGAACAAGCGAACAAGCGAACAAGCGAACAAGCGAACAAGCGAACAAGCGAACAAGCGAACAAGCGAACAAGCGAACAGGCGAACAGGCGAACAGGCGAACAGGCGAACAGGCGAACAGGCGAACAGGCGAACAGGCGAACAGGCGAACAGGCGAACAGGCGAACAGGCGAACAGGCGAACAGGCGAACAGGCGAACAGGCGAACAGGCGAACAGGCGAACAGGCGAACAGGCGAACAGGCGAACAGGCGAACAGGCGAACAGGCGAACAGGCGAACAGGCGAACAGGCGAACAGGCGAACAGGCGAACAGGCGAACAGGCGAACAGGCGAACAGGCGAACAGGCGAACAGGCGAACAGGCGAACAGGCGAACAGGCGAACAGGCGAACAGGCGAACAACCGAACAACCGAACAACCGAACAACCGAACAACCGAACAACCGAACAACCGAACAACCGAACAACCGAACAACCGAACAACCGAACAACCGAACAACCGAACAACCGAACAACCGAACAACCGAACAACCGAACAACCGAACAACCGAACAACCGAACAACCGAACAACCGAACAACCGAACAAGCGAACAACCGAACAACCGAACAACCGAACAAGCGAACAAGCGAACAAGCGAACAAGCGAACAAGCGAACAAGCGAACAAGCGAACAAGCGAACAAGCGAACAAGCGAACAAGCGAACAAGCGAACAAGCGAACAAGCGAACAAGCGAACAAGCGAACAAGCGAACAAGCGAACAAGCGAACAAGCGAACAAGCGAACAAGCGAACAAGCGAACAAGCGAACAAGCGAACAAGCGAACAAGCGAACAAGCGAACAAGCGAACAAGCGAACAAGCGAACAAGCGAACAAGCGAACAAGCGAACAAGCGAACAAGCGAACAAGCGAACAAGCGAACAAGCGAACAAGCGAACAAGCGAACAAGCGAACAAGCGAACAAGCGAACAAGCGAACAAGCGAACAAGCGAACAAGCGAACAAGCGAACAAGCGAACAAGCGAACAAGCGAACAAGCGAACAAGCGAACAAGCGAACAAGCGAACAAGCGAACAAGCGAACAAGCGAACAAGCAGTAGTTTTAACCCCCAGTATAGCGGGATTGCTAGGGGAGGGGAGGGGTGGTCTAAATTCCTGAATACCCCCTTGAAAATGTATAAGGAGAGGGATGGTCTTGAAGAGGAGAAATACTTTAGAGGATGAAAGGAATGTAGGATAGAGGTCAAAGTATCAAGTGGCAAAACTGTTCTTACCAATTCAGGAATGTCTTTGACGTTGGACGAATGGACAACACTAAAGTCGGCAATTAGAGCAATAGATATGGAATTGCAGAAGGTAACCAGTCCCATGGAAGAGTCACCGGAGTCGGTGTCCAAAGACGAGTCACAATTCTTAACTCAGTCTCAGAATACCAATGTTCATCAGAAGCCTCCATTTTCCGGATCATTTCAAATCCTTCAGCACAATGGCAATGCGCAAAATTACGAGGAACAGGAAAAAGACTATTTACCTAGAACTTTCACCACTTCTGAATTAAATTCTATTTTTGAAGCTCTCGGTCCGAAAATGGAACTGACAGGGGAACAGCAAGGGTTGGCTGTGCAGCACCAGGTACCCAGCTGGGGATCTGAAATGTACTGATATGTACCGATATTCAATAACACAGAAAGCATAAAATAAAATTAAGGTCATATTTTATCCAATACAGCAGCAGTCAATAAGAGCACTTTGCCGAGCAAAGGAGCACTACCAGGGAGCAGTGAGGAGCAAGTGAGGAGCACTACCAGGGAGCAGTGAGGAGCAAGTGAGGAGCACTACCGGGGAGCAGTGATCATGAGGAGCAAGTGAGGAGCACTACCAGGGAGCAGTTATCAGCAGGTCAGGAGCAGAGCACGAGTCTGTGAGAAGTTTTAAAAGGATGGAAGGAAGGAAGGAAGGATGGAAGGACATAAATTGCGGGGAGCTTTCCAGAAAGATCATTTCACTTAACATTCAGTACAAGAGACACATGTCGTCATCTAAGCAGTGCTATTACTGTGGCAAAACCTTTTCCAGAGGTTATAATCTAAGACGTCATTTAGACGATCAAATTTGCAAAATGAACGCTGTCGAAGAAAATGATTCAAGATACGACGAAGAAATTTCAAGCGAAGATGAAATTGCAAGTAGTGTCGAGGAAGATCTAGACACGAGTGAATCAGAGTTAAATGATACTTAAGATGATGAGGATGATGATGATGAAAACCAGCCTTCAGATGACTGCTGGTCACCGTTGATAAACGAAGCCGTGGATCGTCACGAAACGGAACTAGAAGCTCTAGAAAGCGAATACATGGAAAGAGGCGAATCGAAAGAATGGGCAGAAGTGCATGCGTACAATAAGATGATATCCATATTTAGGAATGAACTGAGAAACGTATTGTTTGAAAATTTAAAATGGATTCACGCGTTTAAAAAAGATCCTTATTATCGTAAAATAATGAGAACCCGACAAGATTTACTAGACAAGGGGGATTACGACTTGATGGAAGCAACCCAGGTTGCTATTGATCATCGTAAATTTCTCTTGAACAATTTATTCGCTGTCCAAGAGTTACAAACACAAGATACAGCAGAAGACATGGAATAAGAATCTACACCAAGGAATAATAGTTATCACAGACAAACTGTAGTGGACTCATTAAGCCGGGATAATAACCGGCTTAAGTGCAGAGAATGGTGCCTGTCAACACAATATGCCCTGTTGGAGCTAGCTAGAATTTATATCGAACATGTACATTGATTACTAAGAGACCAAACATTTGCATAGTAACAATCTCATTACTTTATTTTACTTTTTAATAAAAGCTATAGTATTACAGAAACGAAATTTTCTTTTATTTTATGCTTTCTGTGTTATTGAATATCGGTACATATCAGTACATTTCAGATCCCCAGCTGGGTACCTGGTGCTGCACAGCCAACCCTTGCTGTTCCCCTGTCAGTTCCATTTCCGGACCGAGAGCTTCAAAAATAGAATTTAATTCAGAAGTGGTGAAAGTTCTAGGTAAATAGTCTTTTTCCTGTTCCTCGTAATTTTGCGCATTGCCATTGTGCTGAAGGATTTGAAATGATCCGGAAAATGGAGGCTTCTGATGAACATTGGTATTCTGAGACTGAGTTAAGAATTGTGACTCGTCTTTGGACACCGACTCCGGTGACTCTTCCATGGGACTGGTTACCTTCTGCAATTCCATATCTATTGCTCTAATTGCCGACTTTAGTGTTGTCCATTCGTCCAACGTCAAAGACATTCCTGAATTGGTAAGAACAGTTTTGCCACTTGATACATCTTTCTTTTGCTTGCGAAAATATATTTTCTTCTCATTTCGAAACTCCTTCACGAAAATAACGTATCCTCGGACTCCTAGGTTTATTGCTTTTCCAGATGACATGTTGGCTAATTTTTGTCTTTACTCTGAACTAGCGGAGTGCAACTGGGACTAATCGAACTGTCGTATCGTAATTTATTTTATTTGTCTTTTAACTATTCTAATAACATCACATAATATGTCAAAATAAATTTTCTTCCACGAGAATGTTTGGAATTGACTCTTTTCGTACTTTGACCTCTATCCTACATTCCTTTCATCCTCTAAAGTATTTCTCCTCTTCAAGACCATCCCTCTCCTTATACATTTTCAAGGGGGTATTCAGGAATTTAGACCACCCCTCCCCCTACATTCTCAAGGGGGTATTCAGGAATTTAGACCACCCCTCCCCTCCCCTAGCAATCCCGCTATACTGGGGGTTAAAACTACTACAAGCGAACAAGCGAACAAGCGAACAAGCGAACAACCGAACAACCGAACAACCGAACAACCGAACAACCGAACAACCGAACAACCGAACAACCGAACAACCGAACAACCGAACAACCGAACAACCGAACAACCGAACAACCGAACAACCGAACAACCGAACAACCGAACAACCGAACAACCGAACAACCGAACAACCGAACAACCGAACAACCGAACAACCGAACAACCGAACAACCGAACAACCGAACAACCGAACAACCGAACAACCGAACAACCGAACAACCGAACAACCGAACAACCGAACAACCGAACAACCGAACAACCGAACAACCGAACAACCGAACAACCGAACAACCGAACAACCGAACAACCGAACAACCGAACAACCGAACAACCGAAGTTTAACTTACTAAAGCGTAAGACTAAATTTCCCATTTTTTTTTCTAAAGCTTCCTCAATAATAATATAGACTGGCATTGTTTTTCATTAAAATTACTACATTTCAAGCCATCATTTGTTTTGAAAGTAGAATAAAGTGTATGAAAACTCACCCTGATGCTGTAGTGGTCAAAACCTGGACATGGGCTTTGATACACGGACGAAGAGTTGTATTTATCAGTCGGCAACATCTCACAGAGGTACTGGGCTTTCCCTTGGTAAAAGAAAATGGGTTTTTTTCCAAAGTTGAATGAAAGACAAGACTGCACCATGCTAGCACAGCCAACAGCACATTGCTTGTAATCATCTGCGTGGAACTGGCGGGCGTTTTCGTCTTCTAGTTTACTATTTGGGTGGAACATAAAACTAAGATAGCCGAATTGTGGTGTTCGGTAATAAGGTTGTTCGGCAGCATTGAAAACAATTTCGGACGAGGTCGTTCCTCGAACAATTATAGCGAAGCAAAGTACCCAAAGAACAATGAGTGTCTTCATCTTTCTCTGATTTTCCGTTGGCTGAGTTTTGAACTCTTCGATAGACGCAGAGCAATGATGAAAATTAGTTTGTGCTCTAAGGTGAAATACGTAGTCCATAACAACAACCTTGTAATGATGATAACAGTTTCATTACGCAAATAGGTAATAAGATTATTATATGAACCAAGACGTAATATGTATTCATTAGATAATTAGAATGCTGAGACGAGTGTAGTTGAATATTTAAAAACAACATTAAAACAGGATAAATGAAAAAGGAAGAAGAAAAAATAAGAAAAAGAACGTAACAAGAAAAAGAAGAACATGAAGATCAAGAAGAACAAGAAGAACAATAAGAACAATAAAAGTACAAGAGAAAAAAAAAAGAGAAAATAACTGAGACGTTGAATAAATAAAAGACGGTTTTATTGAACTCCTCAATTCTTTTATCAAGTTATTTTGATGTTACATCATTCTATCTAAATTAAACAACCCTTAGTGAATCTTTATTACTATGTACTTGGTGAATAATACAATACCGTTTTAATTCAACGCAATAACAATAAAAGGATACTAGTAATTATGTTTTTTTTTCAGAAGGAAAACATTCTGTAGCTTGGGGCGTTTCGTGCGGACTATTGCACAAGAACAACAGCAGGTGATGGATATTTTTATCCAAAATGACCAAGTATTATCAGACTTATACTAAACTTCTAGAAAAACTCGAAACAAGCAAATGTTAATAAAGAAAAACCGTTTGAATGATTAGGAGTTAAGTATAGTGAAAGAAAAAATGACTGTTATTCATAGCAGCCAATAAGTATGGACAAAAAGCGGAAGAAAAACTGCTTAGAATATAGAATAATTTTAAAGGTTTATTGAATACAAATTATATATGATTTCAAACAGCTTAAAGTTGCACCATGAACTGTTCAACGTCCTTAGATTGTTCTGGACGAAATGTCTGGTTATCATCAAGTGTAATAATTCAAAGATTGTTAAGAATGATGTTTCAGTCAACAAAAAATATGTTAGAACACAAGGGTGTTCGAGGCAGGGAACGTATCTTCAAACTCTTATTATAATAATACTTTATTCAAATTCAATATATAGAAAGTTTACAACAGAATTTGAAAAGGAAGACCATGAGGTTAGCCCTGTATAGGTCCCCTATTCTAAAACTATTAAAATCTAATGATATGTAGTACGTGTTGCATGGTTGATGCTCTTCCCCTTGAAGCGCGCCGTGCCCACCAAACAGGAAAGCCCATTTAGGCTAGTTTTCGCGATAAATGAACCCACCTGTACAAGAGAACCCAACAGGCTGCAAGACAGAAGAGCAGCAACCATGAAACTATTAGAAAAGTATCTAGAGTTAAAAGATGTATCTGTATATGATTAAAATACTAACTATTACTTACTATTAGTATAAATATTGAAAATACTATAAAGTATATAAAATGAAATAAAATAAAATAAAAAAAATTATATCAATTATTTTATCGTGTGTACGTGTGCGCTGAAATACTCGGTTAAAAAGTTCAGTTAATAAATATTCATGAATAATTTCAAATGATTGTTTGGTAAAACTCAATGTCTATCTTCAGGAATCTCATCTGATCTGATCTGATCTCATCTTATCTAATCCCATTTCATTTAATTTCATTGCATTCAATGTTTCTTATATACTACCCAAGTATCGTAAGATGCTTTGCTCCAGAATAAAAACAATTGACCAAGAACAACAAGCCAAAGGTTGAGGTTTTTCACCAGGTGTTTAATTATCATTCGTGCACTTTTAGTTTTAGTGCACTCATAGGTTGATGCCACCAACATGTTTGCCATGTTAATCGTTAACTCTATCTGCTAGGAATTAATGCTTACAAACCATAAGTCTCAAAGATTTACTACTAGAATGCTAATGTAGCTATTTATGAAAATTTTCGTCTACAAAACAAATAGACCTCTTGAACGTGACTTCAAAGCAGCTCAATTTCGAAAAGAAGACAAAATAACTGAGATTTTGAATAAATAAAAGACGGTTTTATTGAACTCCTCAATTCTTTTATCAAGTTATTTTGATGTTACATCATTCTATCTAAATTAAGCAACCCTTAATGAATCCTTATTACTATGTACTTGGTGAATAATACAATACCGTTTTAATTCAACGCAATAACAATAAAAGGATACTAGTAATTTTGTTTTTTTCAGAAGGAAAACATTCCGTAGCTTCAAGCGTTTCGTACGGACTATTGCACAAGAACAACAGCAGGTGATGGATATTTTTATCCAAAATGACCAAGTATTATCAGACTTATACTAAACTTCTAGAAAAACTCGAAACAAGCAAATGTTAATAAAGAAAAACCGTTTGAATGATTAGGAGTTAACTATGGTGAAAGAAAAAATGACTGTTATTCATGGCAGCCAATAAGTATTGACCAAAAGCGGAAGAAAAACTGCTTAGAATATAGAATAATTTTAAAGGTTTATTGAATACAAATTATATATGATTTCAAACAGCTTAAAGTTGCACCATGAACTGTTCAACGTCCTTAGATTGTTCTGGACGAAATGTCTGGTTATCATCAAGTGTAATAATTCAAAGATTGTTAAGAATGATGTTTCAGTCAACAACAAAATATGTTAGAACACAAGGGTGTTCGAGGCAGGGAACGTATCTTCAAACTTTTATTATAATAATACTTTATTCAAATTCAATATATAGAAAGTTTACAATAGAATTTGAAAAGGAAGACCATGAGGTTAGCCCTATATAGGTCCCCTATTCTAAAACTATTAAAATCTAATGATATGTAGTACGTGTTGCATGGTTGATGCTCTTCCCCTTGAAGCGCGCCGTGCCCACCAAACAGGAAAGCCCATTTAGGCTAGTTTTCGCGATAAATGAACCCACCTGTACAAGAGAACCCAACAGGCTGCAAGACAGAAGAGCAGCAACCATGAAACTATTAGAAAAGTATCTAGAGTTAAAAGATGTATCTGTATATGATTAAAATACTTACTATTACTTACTATTAGTATAAATATTGAAAATACTATAAAGTATATAAAATGAAATGAAATAAAATAAAATAAATTATATCAATTATTTTATCGTGTATACGTGTGCGCTGAAATACTCGGTTAAAAAGTTCAGTTAATAAATATTCATGAATAATTTCAAATGCTTGTTTGGTAAAACTCAATGTCTATCTTCAGGAATCTCATCTGATCTCATCTGATCTCATCTTATCTAATCCCATTTCATTTAATTTCATTGCATTCAATGTTTCTTATATACTACCCAAGTATCGTAAGATGCTTTGCTCCAGAATAAAAACAATTGACCAAGAACAACAAGCCAAAGGTTGAGGTTTTTCACCAGGTGTTTAATTATCATTCGTGCACTTTTAGTTTTAGTGCACTCATAGGTTGATGCCACCAACATGTTTGCCATGTTAATCGTTAACTCTATCTGCTAGGAATTAATGCTTACAAACCATAAGTCTCAAAGATTTACTACTAGAATGCTAATGTAGCTATTTATGAAAATTTTCGTCTACAAAACAAATAGACCTCTTGAACGTGACTTCAAAGCAGCTCAATTTCGAAAAGAAGAGAAAATAACTGAGATTTTGAATAAATAAAAGACGGTTTTATTGAACTCCTCAATTCTTTTATCAAGTTATTTTGATATTACATCATTCTATCTAAATTAAACAACCCTTAATGAATCCTTATTACTATGTACTTGGTGAATAATACAATAGCGTTTTAATTCAACGCAATAACAATAAAAGGATACTAGTAATTTTGTTTTTTTCAGAAGGAAAACATTCTGTAGCTTCAAGCGTTTCGTGCGGACTATTGCACAAGAACAACAGCAGGTGATGGATATTTTTATCCAAAATGACCAAGTATTATCAGACTTATACTAAACTTCTAGAAAAACTCGAAACAAGCAAATGTTAATAAAGAAAAACCGTTTGAATGATTAGGAGTTAACTATGGTGAAAGAAAAAATGACTGTTATTCATGGCAGCCAATAAGTATTGACCAAAAGCGGAAGAAAAACTGCTTAGAATATAGAATAATTTTAAAGGTTTATTGAATACAAATTATATATGATTTCAAACAGCTTAAAGTTGCACCATGAACTGTTCAACGTCCTTAGATTGTTCTGGACGAAATGTCTGGTTATCATCAAGTGTAATAATTCAAAGATTGTTAAGAATGATGTTTCAGTCAACAACAAAATATGTTAGAACACAAGGGTGTTCGAGGCAGGGAACGTATCTTCAAACTTTTATTATAATAATACTTTATTCAAATTCAATATATAGAAAGTTTACAATAGAATTTGAAAAGGAAGACCATGAGGTTAGCCCTATATAGGTCCCCTATTCTAAAACTATTAAAATCTAATGATATGTAGTACGTGTTGCATGGTTGATGCTCTTCCCCTTGAAGCGCGCCGTGCCCACCAAACAGGAAAGCCCATTTAGGCTAGTTTTCGCGATAAATGAACCCACCTGTACAAGAGAACCCAACAGGCTGCAAGACAGAAGAGCAGCAACCATGAAACTATTAGAAAAGTATCTAGAGTTAAAAGATGTATCTGTATATGATTAAAATACTTACTATTACTTACTATTAGTATAAATATTGAAAATACTATAAAGTATATAAAATGAAATGAAATAAAATAAAATAAATTATATCAATTATTTTATCGTGTATACGTGTGCGCTGAAATACTCGGTTAAAAAGTTCAGTTAATAAATATTCATGAATAATTTCAAATGCTTGTTTGGTAAAACTCAATGTCTATCTTCAGGAATCTCATCTGATCTCATCTGATCTCATCTTATCTAATCCCATTTCATTTAATTTCATTGCATTCAATGTTTCTTATATACTACCCAAGTATCGTAAGATGCTTTGCTCCAGAATAAAAACAATTGACCAAGAACAACAAGCCAAAGGTTGAGGTTTTTCACCAGGTGTTTAATTATCATTCGTGCACTTTTAGTTTTAGTGCACTCATAGGTTGATGCCACCAACATGTTTGCCATGTTAATCGTTAACTCTATCTGCTAGGAATTAATGCTTACAAACCATAAGTCTCAAAGATTTACTACTAGAATGCTAATGTAGCTATTTATGAAAATTTTCGTCTACAAAACAAATAGACCTCTTGAACGTGACTTCAAAGCAGCTCAATTTCGAAAAGAAGAGAAAATAACTGAGATTTTGAATAAATAAAAGACGGTTTTATTGAACTCCTCAATTCTTTTATCAAGTTATTTTGATATTACATCATTCTATCTAAATTAAACAACCCTTAATGAATCCTTATTACTATGTACTTGGTGAATAATACAATAGCGTTTTAATTCAACGCAATAACAATAAAAGGATACTAGTAATTTTGTTTTTTTCAGAAGGAAAACATTCTGTAGCTTCAAGCGTTTCGTGCGGACTATTGCACAAGAACAACAGCAGGTGATGGATATTTTTATCCAAAATGACCTAATATTATCAGACTTATACTAAACTTCTAGAAAAACTCGAAACAAGCAAATGTTAATAAAGAAAAACCGTTTGAATGATTAGGAGTTAACTATGGTGAAAGAAAAAATGACTGTTATTCATGGCAGCCAATAAGTATTGACCAAAAGCGGAAGAAAAACTGCTTCGAATATAGAATAATTTTAAAGGTTTATTGAATACAAATTATATATGATTTCAAACAGCTTAAAGTTGCACCATGAACTGTTCAACGTCCTTAGATTGTTCTGGACGAAATGTCTGGTTATCATCAAGTGTAATAATTCGAAGATTTTTAAGAATGATGTTTCAGTCAGCAAAAAATATGTTAGAACACAAGGGTGTTCGAGGCAGAGAACGTATCCTCAAACTTTTATTATAATAATACTTTATTCAAATTCAATATATAGAAAGTTTAGAATAGAATTTGAAAAGGAAAGCCATGAGGTTAGCCCTATATAGGTCCCCTATTCTAAAACTATTAAAATCTAATGATATGTAGTACGTGTTGCATGGTTGATGCTCTTCCCCGTGAAGCGCGCTTAACCCCCCACACAGGAAAGCCCATTTAGGCTAGTTTTCACGATAAATGAACCCACCTGTACAAGAGAACCCAACAGGCTGCAAGACAGAAGAGCAGCAACCATGAAACTTTTAGGAAAGTATGTAGAGTTAAAAATATATATGTATATGATTAAAATACTAACTATTACTTACTATTAGTATAAATATTGAAAATACTACAAAGTATATAAAATGAAATAAAATAAAATAAAAAAAATTATATCAATTATTTTATCGTGTGTACGTGTGCGCTGAAATACTCGGTTAAAAAGTTCAGTTAATAAATATTCATGAATATTTTCAAATGCTTTTTAAAGTTATTAATGCTACTAGCATCACCTTGAAATACATCGTTGGGCAAGCTGTTCAAAGGCTTAATAATTCCTACGAAAAAAGAATACTTAAAGCAGTTGATTCTTGCCGATTTAGTTTGGATCTTGTCTTTGCAGGTTTGCAAACTTGTTTCAACTCTTCAACGGATTTACAATATTAATTCTGGTTCTTTTTAAACTATTCCTGAGTGAGACACTGGCCCATACAAAACTCACAAACAGTTTGGTTTTTAATCATAATAATATCTGATTACAAGTAGGTTACGAAAGTGAGTGCGACAGCTATCTATGATTTAAGGGAAATCCCCAGTATCGGTATCTACTCAGCGTGTCACACACAAACTTTTCCATTCTACGAGTGTGGTCCATTGTCACTTGACTACAAATATCAATCATTACCGACACTATCAAAATGTCTTAATCGTTTTTGAATACAGAATAAATTTGGCAAAGAGTGGCATAACATGCCCCCCTCGCTAGCTAGGTGCATATCCTGATGTACCTCGTCTTAAACTAACATTGCTGTGAAAATAAAAAAATAAAAATAAATAGGTAATATAAATGGAATATTGATATAGTAGACTTTGAATATACGCATGTCTTTAGAATGTTCATTCGTAATTGTCTTTGATTGTTGATTGTTCATTACTATTGATTATTATTAACTATTGTTGATGTTCTCCTTCATGTTTGGTAAAACTCAACGTCTATCTTCTTTTCGTTTTACTGACTTTTCCACAATCGACACTAGCGACTTTTGCGGCGAATTCATTTAGACGCGATTTTTGCAGCGATTTTATTGAGATGCGATTTTTGCGGCGATTTTATTTAGATGCGATTCTTGCGGCGATCTGATTTAGATGCGATTTTTGCGGCGATCTTATTTAGATGCGATTTTTGCGGCGATTTTATTTAGATGCGATTCTTGCGGCGATCTTATTTAGATGCGATTCTTGCGGCGATCTTATTTAGATGCAATTCTTGCGGCAATCTTATTTAGATGCGTTTTTTGCGGCGATTTTGGTCTTAATCAAAAATGCCGTATACGTAAAGGATTAACTCGTACAAATGGACATGGACAAATCTCTCTTCAATAGCATAAGACAAAATTTATTATATTTTTAAAAATCGCCTAAGAAATCGCAGGAAAAATCGTAAGTCTAAACGGGTCTAAAAGAACAAATTTCCATTCAAAACCACCTAGATGTTTATATATCATAATAAAGAAACCCAGATGTTTTATATATCATAATACGAGAAATGTATTCAAATATTAAAATGTGAAGGCGATTTATTATTTAAGATGTCTATTTCAAATAGCAAGAGCTTGAACACAATACGAGTTACAATTTTTAAATGAAACTATTAAAATATTATGAACTTTCTAGTTTTTTTCTCATTGGCTAGTATTTATTCTTTTCTTATACTTTCCTTATAAACGGGAGCTATCTCGCCTTTCAGCTTCAAAACAATGCATATTTTCCCATTTAGTACCAGTGAGTCTTTAATTCACGATAATTAAGAGCTTTTTATGTAAGAGTCGACTAACTTTGGATAATTTATAAAACGAAAATCCTCCACACGTTTTGAGCTGTTACATTCCTCTCCTCTCCTCTCCTCTCATCTCATCTCATCTCATTCCATTCCATTCCATTCCATTCCATTCCATTCCATTCCATTCCATTCCATTCCATTCCATTCCATTCCATTCCATTCCATTCCATTCCATTCCATTCCATTCCATTCCATTCCATTCCATTCCATTCCATTCCATTCCATTCCATTCCATTCCATTCCATTCCATTCCATTCCATTCCATTCCATTCCATTCCATTCCATTCCATTCCATTCCATTCCATTCCATTCCATTCCATTCCATTCCATTCCATTCCATTCCATTCCATTCCATTCCATTCCATTCCATTCCATTCCATTCCATTCCATTCCATTCCATTCCATTCCATTCCATTCCATTCCATTCCATTCCATTCCATTCCATTCCATTCAGTGTTTCTTATATACTACCCAAGTATCGTAAGATGCTTTGCCCCAGAATAAAAAGAATTGACCAAGAACGACAAGCAAAATTTTGAGGTTTTTCACCAGGTGTTTAATTATCATTCGTGCACTTTTAGTTTCATGCGTTATTACAATATTCAACCGATAGACCTCTTTACCTTGGGCGTAATGTTTTCTCATTTCAGACCACGTGTCATTCACTAGAGTATTATTTCTTTGTTTAATGGCTGTACATGACAAATGATTAGGGATAAAACTCATTAAAAGGATCGGCTTAATTTCAAGATTATGACCCGTGGTATGGAGAAACATTACGTTCAAGGTAAGGAGGTATAATTTTCGGTTTCAGTTTACGTATAATACTGGCCATGTTGAAGGCATATCTTACAAAAACCTAATAGGTTGATGCCACCAACATGTTTGCCATGTTAATCGTTAACTCTATCTGCTAGGAATTAATGTTTAAAAACCATAATTCTCAAAGATTTACTAATAGAATGCTAATGTAGCTATTTATGAAAAGTTCCATCTACAAAACAAATAGACCTCTTGAACGTCACTTCAAAGCTGCAGCTCAATTTGAAGGACAAACCAATAGGTTTCCAATTCTCAGGAGATTGTAATTTTTTTGTTTTGTCACCCAAATTGAGCTGCTTTGATGTCTCGGGCAAGAAGTCTATTACTATGCTGGTCTATTTTTTCACTGCTAATAAAGTCAAATTTTGTGTATAAGATAGTATAAAGCAAAGCATTAATCTGAATAAGAACAAGACAACTCTCTATAGTTTTGTACAGGGACAGCGGAGCATAATGTTGAGCATGGGCGTCTAATCTGGTGGTTCTGGGTGAACGCCTCCACCTTCTCTGAAAATTTAAAAAATTGAAGTTTTCTAATGCGATTTCCAATTGTAAAATACTTATTGCATTAAAATCATATCAAAACTTAAGGCAACTCATAACAGAAAACAGTTTTTGGTTTAAAACGTTGGGGAACTAAGCCCCCTCCCCGGCCTCCGCGGTCCCTTCTTCACTATAGCACTTTTCCTACATTAGAATATATGTTTAAATTTTCATACTGAGAATACATCAACCTAAGAACAAGAAGATATGTGTATGGAACAAAATCAGGGGCGGTTCCACGATATTTTTTAACAGGGGGGTTCTCGTATGATGGCAATGACAGCGAATCAAGTAGCGTCTAATTCTAGTTAGCCATCATTCTCTCACTGTCAGCCAGCTAATCAAAATTCTCATAGGGGGTTGTAAACCCCACAATTCTCCCCCCGGATCCACCTCTGAAAATATAATAAAACGTGTTCATTTTTTGTGCTAAATATTTTCAATTATTATAGGTAGAGTCATGCACAAGGTAAAATATGTCAGTTCTGTGTGAAAGGCATTTTTGACTTCAAATTTTGAAATCTGAAATGTTCATCTTAAATTACTGATGTTGGATTATTATAAGTAATAGCATGACTTGAGGGTGATTAGTGATTAAATGTCCCCGAAAGCCGAGGGAGGTTTTGTTGAAGTCCCGACGCCGAAGGCGGAGGGACTTTAACTAAACCTCCCGAGGCTTGAGGGGACATTTAATCACTAATCACCCGAAATTTCATGCTATTAGTTTGTAATATTATGATTACCAAGGAAAAAAACTGCTCTTAGGAAATATGTTAGCTTTCGTACGATGCATAAATTACAAAGTTTTACAAAGCTGTTGATATGCGGCATACTTAAGGGAATTCGCCTTTGTTAAATGCGACAATGGCGAATTGAACCAGCATTCATTCATTCGTGGTGCTTTATTCTAATTCACTTTGGTTGGCCTAGAGCGGTATTAATGAAGTGTTTTGAAACCGTCTTGATTACGTCACAAATAGTAAAAAAAATTCTCGGCTAGTCTACGTATGCGCAAAGATTATTCAATGGATCCCACAAGTGCTGGGGTGTTCAATAGTGTGTAGTCCAGAGTCATTGCGCAAAATTTTCGATTGGGTAAGTGCTACCCAGCCATGGTCCCGGTGATTGTCATATGAGGGACCATGCCTCATGGATAGTGATGAGGGATATTTAGACTAAATATCCCTCATGATTATATTCATGAGGGATATTTAGTCTAAATATCCCTCATGATTATATTCATGAGGGATATTTAGTCTAAATATCCCTCATGATTATATTCATGAGGGATATTTAGTCTAAATATCCCTCATGAATATAATCATGAGGGATATTTAGACTAAATATCCCTCATCACTATTCATCCAGGGGGATGTTAGACCTTAAACATCCCTCTGGAAACAATGGATCCCGAGGTAATCATGATATTACAACCCTAAAGAGTCATTACCTCAAGGAAATCAGTTAATATACTAGAAAACTAACAAGAAATATCCAACAAGAAAAGCTCATTATAGTAGCCGCATGCATGTTTTAGCTTATAGATATATGAGGTAATTTATTTATAAAGTCAATCTTGGAACAGACCACTTCGAATTCCGAGATGTGCTTCACTTGTCATGAAAAAAGGTTTTCAGTACGAGGCTCCGTGTATAATAAAATGTATTCTTTTCTCCTGTCACGAATCATTGATCATTATGCACGATTCCTTAACATTAAAAACTGTGCTTGACAAGCGAATAATATAGCGGATGAGGGTATTTTGGCGCCAAATGTGTGACGTCATTTTCCCGCCAAAACTCTTAAAACTGAAGAAAGTAAAACAAACAAAATGTGAAGAACATGGACCTGTATTTCATGGCCAAGTTTCAAAAAAAATGAAATTTAATTGGAAAGTAACGGTCATAATATTAAATGTGAATTTGTACCGTACTCTTGGCTTCTTACTTTGTTTATGACGGTAGGCAAATATGCACAGTACCAATAAACGGGCACTTCTACTTCTGCCCCTGCTTCTGCTTCTTATAGTCCTGGTCCTGGTTCTTGTACTATAATAGTTCTCATCTGATTCGTTCTCGTTCTCGTTCTCGTTCTCGTTCTCGTTCTCGTTCTCGTTCTCGTTCTCGTTCTCGTTCTCGTTCTCGTTCTCGTTCTCGTTCTCGTTCTCGTTCTCGTTCTCGTTCTCGTTCTCGTTCTCGTTCTCGTTCTCGTTCTCGTTCTCGTTCTCGTTCTCGTTCTCGTTCTCGTTCTCGTTCTCGTTCTCGTTCTCGTTCTCGTTCTCGTTCTCGTTATTATCTTTTTAATAAACAACCACACACAATTTTTTACTTCTTCCCTAGAGCTTGGAATCCGACGTTTAAAAAAAAAATAAGTAAAAAATAAGTAACGAATCATTGCGCATGTGTGAACAGGCTCATGTCCCATATTTCTGGAAATGATTCGTTCTCGTTCTCGTTCTCGTTCAAAAAATAGGGACCTTAAGCAACTCGAAATCTAGAACGGGAACGTCAGTACCTGAACGAGAAAAGACGATAAAGGTCTCGCCAGAATGCGATATTTAGCAATTGCACGTCGTTCACGTCTTGAGATCAAGAAGTAACACCTTTTTCAGATCTTCTTCTATCATTAAAAAGCAGTTCTGAAACCTCGGGTCTCACGTTCCCGTCCTAGATTTCGAGTTGCTTAAGGTCCCTAATAAGTAATTGAAACGCAATAACTGTTTGTTTGTTTGTTTGTTTGCTTCGGTTTGTCTGTCTGTCTGCATGTCTGTCTGTCTGTCTGTCTGTCTGTCTTTCTGTCTTTCTGTCTTTCTGTCTTTCTGTCTTTCTGTCTTTCTGACTGTCTGTCTGTCTGTCTGTCTGAGAGACTTCTCTCTAGGTCGTGTCATCTTGAAAAGAAGAAATAGGTCGTGGTTGGTTATTAATAATATATTCGTAACGTCTAATCGTGGGTTCCCACTGATTCCTACTCGTTGCTACACTGTCTGCTTATAAAATACTTCAACGTCATCAATGGTATAAACACCCGATATGTCTGTAAAGAAATTACAGTTAGAGTATCTCACACAGCCGGGAGGAGTGGCATAAGACCATGGAAAGTTTTGATTACAGGCAGTAGTTTTAGCATTATTACAGATGAAGACATCCATATAGAATCCTGGACCAAACCCACTAAAGTGGCCTAAGGCAGTAGTGCTCTTCACTACGTCAAGCCTCATAGGATTGAACCCGTGAATGTTGTACAAAGAGAATATGAATGACTTTGAAGAGTTCTTGAAACCCTCATCTGTGAAGGAATGTTGATTTAATATGTCAAATTATATTATGTAAGGAATTTATGGGGAACAAATTAATGACCAAGAAAATATTCCCATTCTACAAACAGACAGGCTAACTTTGGTATTAAGGGTGGAACATCTAGCTAGGACTGTTTTTACATGATATATATTTTTATTCTCATAGTGTAGCTAGTTCCTATTGAATATCGTGTAGGGATAACACTCACTCGCTGTCCCATCATATGGAAACCTTCATTTGGCCTGTTTGTTGTTGTCAATATTCATAAACTCAGAGTTGATATATTCAGTATACACCTAATTGCAAGAACGTTGTCATATGAAAACAACAAAATAACAAATAGGAGTTAATTAGAAATATTTTTCTTTATTTTGTTTCTAAAGCTCCCTAGATTGATGCATGAGAATAGCTGGATAGTGTAATATACCAATACGATCATCTCACAAATGTCAGTCCGTATACCTTCAAAACAGTGAAATAATTACCCTCGTTAACAAAAATAATGAAACCCTGTTTGTTATTTTTCATTTTTATATAACAACATTCTTGCAGTTATGTGCTTCATTTTTAGTAAATAGTTATCCAAGTAACTTTATTCCCCTCGTAATCTGCTTGGTCCAAATACTTAAAAACTTTTTAGAGAGTTTTTAGACAAACATTCTAGAGTTAGAATTTTTAATTTCCTGCTTCTGTCAGCTTTACATCGTTCTTATCCCATGTTCTTGCTATCATATATATGTATATTTTTGGCATCCATCTTTTCAAAAGGTCTTTAAATAGCATGAAAAGTTACTTGCTAGACTTACCTGTTGACCATGGTACATCAGAGTATCCTCCCCATACGTACTGGGCCTTCCTCGCTATGGTGACGGTTGGTCCCTTACCGTCACATTGAGGATGGAAGGTTTTCCTTACATCAAAGCCGTCTTTCCTTCCTGACCAACATCGTATCCACTGAATGTTCATGACATCCTCAGGAACTTGTTTCAAGAAACCCTTCAAAGCTGCAAGATAGCTATCGTTCCCATAGTCCGTGAGGATGTCTGATTCGTTAACTATAAAGTGTAGTAAAATATGATTAAGATATTGAAAAAAATCTAGACATATACAAAAGAGAAATGAATCCCTTCTGTCATGAAGGCTTTTATGGCTTTCTTTGCAATATGCATACGAGGATATGAAACTTACTTTTAACATTGCTACAGGTCGTCCCGTTGCCAAAGTAACCATCTTTGCACGTGCAGTTGAACGAGCCAATGGTGTTGATACAAATGGCGTTGACACTACAGTTATGCTTTCCTGTGGTGCATTCATCGACATCTGTTCATAAAATGATCATATTATAAATAAATAACTTAAATAACTTGCAGTGATAATAAGCGTCTTTATCGACTCTTATCTATTTATTTCAACAATATTTATACTGGGAAATTTCATTTAACAATCTAGTTTAGATAGAGCTCTTATGATTCCCCGATATGGAATCATGCACATGATACAAACGTACGGAGTTACGTGAAAAATTGCTTTCAGTTTCAAATTGACTGAATGTGCGCTTCTGATATTTTAGCTACTAATAGTTGGAAGTATGGATTTAGGCATGCTTATTTGTAATCAGTAGTTGTTTGTGGTAAAAGAACCTGAAATGGAAGTTCTAGCGCTTAGAGAACCCATGGAAGTGAGACTATTGACAAGGTGCAATGTCTTTACGTCATACCTTTGCAATCTTTGCCTTCAAAAGCAGGTCTTGGGCACGAACATTCATAGGTGTCATTATCGTAGTCAGGGATGCAAGTGAAGTTGTGAAGACAGGGAGACGTGCTGCAGTTGGACTACAAAAATAACATGCAAGAATGAATAAATAAATCAGCCTCAAAGCATCATAAACAAATAAATGATACACGATAGTTACTGGACTACTCATTACAATCAAACTAATAAAGCCGTGAACACCTAAATTATGTCTAGAATGTTTATTAGTATTGTTTACTAAGTAACCCATCTAATCATACTAGCTGCAAAAGATCGTTATCACTAAACTAGCTTTTAAAGTATAAATTTGTTTATCAGGAAAACTATTTGAATCCCAAAGCTATTCCTGGTTTGCTTAGAGTATATTCTGTTCTTATTGACCTGCATTGGCTTTCGGTGCGTGATCGCATTACTTACAAAGTAGCTGTTATGACATTTAAGGCAGTACATGACCTAGCACCTTCTTACATTAAAGATCTGGTTAAGGTAAAGCCGTTAACTCAATATCATCTTCGATCGAATTCTAGTACTTTTTTAGTTGACCCAAGCATTAGATATGAGAAGACACTGGGAGATAGGTCTTTTACAGCGGCAGCGCCTAAAGTTTGGAACAGCCTCCCTGATTTTATCAGAAATCAAAATATTTTTTTAAAGTTTTAAGTCAATTCTTAAAACATATCTTTTTAAACAAGCCTATAATCTATTATGAATTTTAATTATTATAGTATTATTATGAGTAAGGATTTTGAGACACATAAAGATGTGAGAGTGGGACTGAGTGGAGGTGTGGTTTGTGACGTTTCGGAGCCATCACGCTCCATTATAATGGAGCGTGGTGGCTCTGGGGCGTCGTGGGGTTGTATCTCTGCTTAGTCTCATTTTTACATCTTTATAGTATTATTTTATTTTATTCTATTATTTGTTTGTTATTATTCAATTATATGTTATTATTCATCGCTCTATTGTAAAGTTAGATTTTATTATTTTAAATATTTTATATTTCTTATTGTTGTAATGCGCATTTGATCATATTAACATGTTAAAATCGCGCAATATAAGTAATAAATATTATTATTATTATTATTATTATTATTAGTAGTAGTAGTAGTAGTAGTAGTAGTAGTAGTAGTAGTAGTAGTAGTAGTAGTAGTAGTAGTAGTAGTAGTAGTAGTAGTAGTAGTAGTAGTAGTATGTAAATAAACACATATTTTGAAAAGGATTCAGTGATATTTAAGGGTTTGTAACTATCGAATGTGATTCGTTACAAAACAATATACATTCCGAGACATATAGACATATTTTAGGTATTCATGGTTTTCTTAGTTCAACTGTAAGTAAACATGCTTCTGTCAAACAAAAATAATCAGTCGGTACTGACAGCAGTGAATAAACGAATTCCAACGGGGCAACTCACAAATACAGAGTTCCTATGTTTATGAAAATAGCTAAGGATATAAAAAGGATATATTTTCTCCCAAAATACAGAGACTGAGAGAGCTGATAGTGATGTTTGGTGTTGAGTAAAATGACGTCGCAAAAATATAATACTTCCCATTGGAATTGAAAAAAAACTGGCTACTTTTGGAAAAAAAAAAAAACATTTTAAAACATTTTTTAAAACTACAATTTTTAAAGCAAAATTTAATTCAGATTCCGAACATGAAAATAAAAGTTATCCTGAACTCCTTTTCGAGATAATCAGCATTTAATGGATGGCTACGCACGAGTTTTTAAAGCAAAAATTGCGCTACCAGAATTGATCAAGAAAATTTTTTACAACTCCTAAGATAATAGCTATTTGCAGACTATATCGTGCACAAATGCGGCCGCCTAGTGAATTATTCTACAATACCACATGGATATTTTTTGAATAAAAGACAAAGAAATACCTTGATTTGTCATATTTTGCCATTTCAGTGCTCTCAAAAATCTCATAAATTCGAACATGCGTGAGAAAAATTAATTTAAGAAAATTTATGTAACATAGATTTTTAGAAGCTCTTTCAGTTAAGCTTATGAAAAGTATTGAGTCCCGTGCAAAATTTGAGGGTTTTGCCCTGTTGAAGTTCAAAACGTGTATGGTTCTCAAAAAGAGTTCGTATTTTATTCAGCGGTTTTTGTGCACGCGCTCAAAATTTATTACATCTTTCAATAAAGATTATTTCAATAAAATTTCAGCCGAGTTGAATTTCGGACGATATTTGTACAAGTTATCCTTTATTAATGTGTTATGTTTAAGGTCTTGCAGGGATTCAAAAAAACTAATTAAAATACGCAGCTAGAACTGATATTTCTACGCAGTTCAAAACAAGATTTCGACTGGATTTGGAATGTAAACCTTTAGATGTAAAATTGCCCAAAACCGTTTTTTTTCCCATCTTTTTAATCATTTGATATTCTTATATTCTGATTTAACTTTCATACTTCCCCCCTCTTATTTGCTATCTAAATTTCTGATTTAGTTTTTAGTTTTAATTTTTTTTTAAACTTATACATTATTTATGTGGTATACAACTTTTTGACTCGAAGCCATACTAAAGAACAAAAGAGGACTTTACTCGAAGTTAAAGTACTTTAAAAATATGTATATATGTTAATATGATTGAAATTTCTCTTGTTACAATGAGGATCCTGTTATTATTTCCTTACAGCGTAAAGTAGTTATGTAACTTGTGTTTTCTAACTTGTGTAACAATTAAGTGTGTCACAGATTTTTTATTTTTTAATCTAAAAGGGTATATATGTGTGGATATACTGAAATTTTTCAAACTCACCCTTATGCTGTAGTGGTCAAAACCTGGATCATTGCTTTGATACTTGGACGAAGAGTTGTATTTATCAGTCGGCAACAGCTCACAGAGGTACTGGGCTTTCCCTTGGTAAAAGAAGATGGGCTGTTTTCCAAAGTTGAACGAAAGACAAGACATGTTTCTAGCACAACTAACAGAACATTCCTTGTAATTCTGTGCGTGGAACTGGCGTTGGTTTTCTACTTCTAGTTTACTGTTTGGGTGAAAAAGGAAATGTGCGTAGCCGAATTGTGGCGTTCGGTAAAGAGACTTGTTCACTGCAATCTGAATCATTTCCGAAGGCGTTAAATCAATAGATAAAGACGCTTCGATTTGGAGAAGAAAGAAACTCAAGAACGCGAGGATAAAGGAAGGAATCATCTTTGACGCTGGGACTCGATGCTTTCAGTAAGCTAACACCCTTCAAATGGGACTAGCGGATGAGCTTGGCTAGTAATATGTAATGTACACCCTGGGCTGCACTACACTAAACCTAGGCAACTAGGTGATGACGTGAGAAAATCAACAACAAAAAAACAAACAAACGAAAACCAAGAAGTTCTAGTGAGTAAGTAAACACATTCTACAAATTAGTTTTTTGAAACTTGGAAAAAACAGTTACTGGAACATATTTGGCTTTAAAGAATGCATTAAAACATCAGGCCGTTATTTTTGAGCTACAACTCCAACAAACCCCGGCTACTATTTCGAAGAAAACTGTTTGCGTCTATTTCAAGAAATAATTTCACGAGTGCTTGCCCGAAGTCGCTTTCAAGAAACCCAAATGTAGAATATTCTTTAAATGTATGAAAATGAATCAATCGAAATCAGACTTTGAGATAATATTGCTTGTAATGTTAAAAAGAGATTGAGGATTTTAAAAAATAATACTTCAAACAGTTTTTGAATTTTTTAGAAAAGCTTCGAAATGAGTTTCTGTCTTTAAGTTAAACACTATAATGAAACTATAATGAATTCGTTCTCGAGACTGGGAAAGAGCTCTTCTTCCAAAAGTTTGAGGAAGTGCGCATGATAGTACTAGAAATATCTTACATTATTTGAAAGCGATTTCATTGAGCAGTTCTAAGCCAAACTGAGAGCGATTTTTTTCAACGCCCAGAAGGCGAGAGTCAATTTTTATCATTGTCAAGATAGAGTTGTTTCTTGTTGATGTAGGTTTGGGTAGTTGAACTTGGATATGTGATAAACAGATTAAAACTTGCTATTGTTTAAGGAAGCTTCTCAAACTTATTAATAATTCATGAGCTAATCAACCAATGTGAGCGCACCGAGTCTCGAACCTGCGACCCTTGGAGTTGAAGTCCCTCGTTATACCAACTGTGCTATTGTTGAATTCGTTGGCAAACTAGTGTTGAACAAAACTTTTATTCCCACGCCACCAAATACTCTGCATATGTTGATCAGAAATTTCACTTAAGAGAATACAACTGCTTCACTCCAGTGAGCACTCCGTAACACTTCTTATAAGCCCTACAGTATTTCGAAATCAACTAAATTCCGCACGAGAGGAATTCAAAAGAACTCTGATAATCCCAGGCAACATAATGAATGACGTACAATAGTATAAAGAACTATCTCCATTCCTGCATAATGAATTATTTTCTCGATTGAGAAGTCATTCCAAAAACTCGTGCATCGTGTTTCATTAGGGTTTCCAAACACTCGAAAACAATAAAAGAACTCGGCCTGCGGCCTCGTGCTTTCAAATGTTTTCTCGTGTTTAGAAACCCTAATGAAACACTCGTTCTCGTTGTTGAAATATTACTTATTATATAAAACACAAACTCAAAAGCTTCACGTGAACTTTTTCTGTCTTACTGTGGCTGTGTAATTATTTCACCTGGTGATGGTTTTGAATTAAGATGGCTGCCTACTATAGAACAAATCCATGAAAAAGTTCTTGAATCACAATTCTTTAAACTCAAATTTAATGCTGATTTCAAATCTGGAAAGAAAAAAGTGTTGTCATATGTCGATTTTGAGATATTCACGATTGCCACATATACAACATTGCCTAGCTGCGTAACCAGCGTGGTTGGTCCTTGTAGTGTAGTGCACGTGGTTAACACGTCGGACTAGTATACCGAAACCGTGGGTTCGAGTCCTGCCAAGGGCATATGATATTTTTCTCTTAATTCTTTATTTTATATAGCTATGATCGAGAACAAATTTCTTTCTCAAAGACCGAAAGAATTTTTCACTTGTTGTTGTTGAACTAACTAGTTTTTTCAGCAGTTTTAACTGCAAGCACCTATCAGGGCTCGGTGTCGTATGTGAGTAGAGTTGCTCGTTGGTTCTCTCCTGTGCTTCGAGGGTTTTTCTCCGGGTTCTCGTGTCCTCTGGCTGTTAAATGTAACCCTCGTAAACACAGGGATCGAGCGGCTTTTTTTTAATTTTAGCAGCAGTCTCACGCGTTATTCGATCTAAACTTTTGAAATGACACACTGAACGCTAAATCTTTAGGCATTTGCCTAAACTTATACGAAGTTTGGAGACAATCTAGAGGCCTTTTTCAAGTTATTCGAGACGGACGTTTTTACCCCTAAAAATTTTCAATTTTTCTCTTCTCTTACAATAGAGCTGTTAAGTTGTGACGTATTTCCGGGTCCAACTGCTCACAAAAAAAAACGCTAAAATAAAGCGAAAAAGGTTCTCAATGATTTAACCTCCATCTGAAATAATTAGAACTTTGGACAACTAATCCTGTCATGAAGAAAAATTTAAAGAATTTAGAGAAAATTATTTATAGGATTCAAACTGTTTTTCCATACTGAGAAACGTTGTTTTTAAAAGGCTGAAAAACATCCACCTTTTAAATCTTGTGAAGGTATTAGCCTAATTTCACATTATAAAGTGCCTTCAATCTCCCTTGGCGTACATCAACGTAAACCCCACATTTTACGGAATTTCGTCAAAATTCCTTTCCCGAAAGGTCTGGCGCTCACGATTAAAAATTTGTTGATAATTTTTTGTGCCCGTGAGATCAATTTGAGCGTCTTTGAAAAACACTCTCCAAAACAATCGACTGGATTGAAATTTTCTGAGGCACTCTACAAAACTTCCAAAGTTCACTATATACTTTGTATCTCCCGTTCAAGATTCCAGGCTCTATTGTTTATACCAGAAGTAGTTTCTGTCTGACTCTTCAACATTCCTGCATTGACAAGCAGATATTTGAGGTTTTGAACCAGGTTTTTATTATCATTCGTGCACTTTTAGTTTCATGCGTTATTACAATATTTAACCGATAGACCTCTTTACCTTGGGCGTAATGTTTTCCCATTTCAGACCACGTGTCATTCCCTTGAGTATAATTTCTTTGTTTAACGGTTGCACACGAGAAGAAAATGAATATGTATACAACTCAAACAAAGAATCTTATTCTCAAGACCACGTGTCATTCCCTAGAGTATCATTTCTTTGTTTAACGGTAGCACATGAAAAGATACATGAATATGGATACAACTCAAACAAAGAATCTTATTCACAAGGTAAAGAGTTCTAATTTTCGGTTTCAGTTTACGTATAATACTGGCCATGTTGAAGATCTTACAAAAACCTCATAGGTTGATGTCACCAACATGTTTGCCATGTTAATCGTTAACTCTATCTGCTAGGAATTAATTAATGCTTACAAACCATAAGTCTCAAAGATTTACTAATAGAACGCTAATGTAGCTATTTATGAAAATTTTCGTCTACAAAACAAATAGAGCTCTTGAACGTCACTTCAAAGCTGCAGCTCAATTTGGAGTACAAAACAATAGGTTTCAGGAGATTGGAATATTCTGTTTTGTCCTCCAAATTGAGCTGCTTTGACGTCTCATGCAAGGAGTCTATTACTATGCTGGGCTATTTTTTCACTGCTAATAAAGTCCAATTTTGTGTATAAGATAGTATAAAGCAAGACATTAACCTAATAAGAACAAGACAACTCTCTATAGTTTTGTACAGGGACAGCGGAGCATAATTTTGAGCATGGGCATCTAATCTGGTGGTTCTGGGTGAATGCCTCCACCTTCTCTGAAAATCTAAAAAATTGAAGTTCTCTAATATGCGATTTCCAATTGTAAAATACTTATTGCATTAAAGTCATGTCAAAACTTAAGACAACTTATAACAGAAAACAGTTTTTGGTTTAAAAAGTTGGGGAACTAAGCCCCCCTCCCCGGCCTCCGCGGTCCCTGCTGCACTATAGCACTTTTCCTACATTAGAATATATGTTTAAATTTTCATACTGAGAATACATCAACCTAAGAACAAGAAGATAAGTGTATGAAACAAAATCAGGGGTGGATCAACGATATTTTTTAACAGGGGGGTTGCCGTATGATGGCAATGACAGCGAATCAAGTGGCGTCTAATTCTAGTTAGCCATCATTCTCTCACTGTCAACCAGCTAATCGAAATTCTCATAGGGGGCTGTAAACCCCACAATTCTCCCCCCGGATCCACCTCTGAAAATATAATGAAACGTGTTCATTTTTGTGCTAAATATTTTCAATTATTATAGGTAGAGTCATGCACAAGGTAAAATACGTCAGTTCTGTGTGAAAGGCATTTTTGACTTCAAATTTTGAAATCTGAAATGTTCATCTTAAATAACTGATGTTGGATTACAACCTTAAAGAGTCATTACCTCAAGGAAATCAGTTAATATACTAGAAAACTAACAAGAAATATCCAACAAGAGAAGCTCATTATAGTAGCTTTGCATGCATGTTTTAGCTTATAGATATATGAGGTAATTTAGTCATAAAGTCAATCTTCGAACAGACCGCTTCGAATTCCGAGATGTGCTTCACTTCACACGTCACAAACAAACGAGGCTCCGTGAAAAATAAAATGTATTATTTTCTCCTGTTACGAATCATTGATAATTATGGATAATTATGGATAATTATGGATCATTCTCATTCTCATTCTCATTCTCATTCTCATTCTCATTCTCATTCTCATTCTCATTCTCATTCTCATTCTCATTCTCATTCTCATTCTCATTCTCATTCTCATTCTCATTCTCATTCTCATTCTCATTCTCATTCTCATTCTCATTCTCATTCTCATTCTCATTCTCATTCTCATTCTCATTCTCATTCTCATTCTCATTCTCATTCTCATTCTCATTCTCATTCTCATTCTCATTCTCATTCTCATTCTCATTCTCATTCTCATTCTCATTCTCATTCTCATTCTCATTCTCATTCTCATTCTCATTCTCATTCTCATTCTCATTCTCATTCTCATTCTCATTCTCATTCTCATTCTCATTCTCATTCTCATTCTCATTCTCATTCTCATTCTCATTCTCATTCTCATTCTCATTCTCATTCTCATTCTCATTCTCATTCTCATTCTCATTCTCATTCTCATTCTCATTCTCATTCTCATTCTCATTCTCATTCTCATTCTCATTCTCATTCTCATTCTCATTCTCATTCTCATTCTCATTCTCATTCTCATTCTCATTCTCATTCTCATTCTCATTCTCATTCTCATTCTCATTCTCATTCTCATTCTCATTCTCATTCTCATTCTCATTCTCATTCTCATTCTCATTCTCATTCTCATTCTCATTCTCATTCTCAATAAAAAAATTCTCAACGCAATAAGTGTTTGCTGTCTGTCTGTCTGTCTGTCTGTCTGTCTGTCTGTCTGTCTGTCTGTCTGTCTGTCTGTCTGTCTGTCTGTCTGTCTGTCTGTCTGTCTGTCTGTCTGTCTGTCTGTCTGTCTGTCTGTCTGTCTGTCTGTCTGTCTGTCTGTCTGTCTGTCTGTCTGTCTGTCTGTCTGTCTGTCTGTCTGTCTGTCTGTCTGTCTGTCTGTCTGTCTGTCTGTCTGTCTGTCTGTCTGTCTGTCTGTCTGTCTGTCTGTCTGTGTTTCTCAGAGACTTCTCTCTAGGTCGTGTCATCTTGACTAAGGTACTCAGACCTACTAAGAAATTGGTCGTGGTTGGTTATTAATAATAAATTCGTAACGTTTAATCGTGGGTTCCCACTGATTCCTACTCGTTGCTACACTGCCTGCTTACAAAACATTTCAACGTCATCAATGGTATATTCACTCGATAGGTTTGTAAAGAAATTACAGTAGGAGAGTCTCACACAGCCGGGAGGAGTGGCATAAGCCCTCGGCTTGTTATAAGTCCTGGCAGATGCTGCGGCATCATTACCGATGCGGACATCTTTATTGAATGCTGGACCATAAGACTCACGGTGATATACCCCTCTACTGCTATCCACTACGTCAAACCTCATAGGATTGAACCCGTGAATGTTGTACAAAGAGAATATGAATGACTTTGAAGAGGCCTCGTATCCCCCATCTGTGAAGGAATGTTGATTTAAAATGTCAAATTATATTATATAAGGAATTTATGGGGAACAAATTAATGACCAAGAAAATATTCTCATTCTACAAACAGACAGGCTAACTTTGGTATTTAGGGTGGAATATCTAGCTGTCAAACGTTCTCAAATAGTATTGATAAATCAAACGATAGGACTGTTTTTATATTAGCGGAGCTCCCGCGAGGGCCGAAGGCCCGCGCGAGCGGAGCACCATACTTAAGAAAAAATGGTAACCCATCGACTTGATTTTTCATGGCTTGATTTGTCCATACATACATACATACATACATACGTACATACATACATACATACATACATACGTACGTCCGTCCGTGTACCACTTTGCACAGGGTTCCCGCGCGCTTTGCTTACTCACAAATGCACAGAAAAATTGCAATAATGTAGTCAAAGATGGATCAAGAAGTATTTTTTTCTTATTTTTGCAATACGAAAAATACGTTTAATCGAAGTCATGTCTGTCTTAAAGTGAACAAAAACAATTTTTCGACTTTAGCGACTTGTTAAAGAAGATTTAGCGAGGGAAAGCGAGGAAAGATTCTTAATCTTACGATGAACTAAGTTTCGTGACTGAAACTTCAGTGAGAGAAAAAGTGGCCTGTAGACCAGAAAAACCTGATTATACTGCAAGAGTGATATTTCAGTTTCGTAGAAAACACTTCATAGAAGGTAAATTCATTAATCTTAACTAATATTTCGTAAAAAATCGACAAGAAATGTGTAAACTAGCTGAAGAAACTCTCAGACAAGCCAAGGACGTTGGTTCGGCAAACATTGTCAGAGAAACTTGGATAGTTTGTCGTTTTTACTGCATTCTAGATTTTTATCATCTTTTTCTTCATTACTTGTGAACCAAAAAAGCGATATTTGAAGCTTTGATTATTTGTTTTTGATCTCATTTCAAGAAAAAAGGCTAAGACTTAGTAAAAAGACTTGGTTCTTTGAAAAAATATATTTGACGGCCAGCGAACCTTACGCGAAGTCAAAACAAGATTCCAGTTTCATAATCATGAATATTTTGACATTTTTATAGATAATTTATTCTAATGTTGAATGAAATATGAAAAAGGAATACATATCACACCAAATGTTTGCTATTTATCGGGCTTTTCCAGCTATTACTATTACACAATCGCAAAAATGATGAGCTTTTTATGGAAAAGCTTATGTTTTTGTAAGATTTTTTGCTCGATAATAAAGTTAAGAATAAATCTAAAAAAAAATACTTTTCAAAGACCAACTTACTAACAAAGAAAATTATTATCTTGCATTAATGAATATGTCTCTTTTTACGTGTGAAGTTCAAGTGAATGTAAGCTTAAGCTTATCAGTAATATTTTTCGACAATTTTCAGTGTAGTTTACTTTCCACCTAAAAAACTTACAACTTTGATTACTAAGATTTGCTGAATAAAATCCTTCGTTCTATACATGTATTCATATGTTCTACAATCTATAATTATTATTCTTCGAATTGAAAAGTTGTCTAAGGCTTTTGAAGGCTTAAAATAATGGTTTTTCTTTTAGTTTTTCCTTCTGGATTCTGGTAAAATCTAACGAAGTGGTAACGCTATAACCAGCGTTATGCCGCGTCACACAATTGTCACGTTTTTAGCACTAAATATACTATTTATGGGAGCTCCGCTTTTAGGCAGTGCCTAAATCTATATATTATATTATTATATAGAGATTACTTCATGGATAGTGCGCGCGTACATTTTTTATTCATGAGTTGTGAAGTATCATAAAACCAACAAGCGAGATTTTCAATTTGGTTTGAAATAGAGACTATTTTAGTTTACAAAGTTTGTAAACAAAGCTCAGTTTCCAAACTAAAAATTATATTGCAATAATTCTTTATTTTACAGGGCTGTTTTACAAGCATAATAAAAACTTATTCTTATTAAATTCTAGTTCGGTTTCTAAGTTTAATCTTTTCAACTTCTAGGATTTTAGTTTACACCATGAATAATTGAGAAGGCTTACCGAAGTTTCTGTCGCCTTCTTACACGACAAAGCTGCCTTTCAATTCCTTGTTGTTGTTTAATTAATACATTTTAAAGAACTTTTCGACGAGATTTACATCTCGGTCAGCTTTTCCTCCCCTCTACTATTGGTATTTCATCGATTTTCTCTTTGGTTTCGTCGTCTAAATTATATTTTCATCCATGTTTTGAACTCAAACTTTCTAGTTTAGGTCTCACCGAAGTCGTCTTCCTACAAAAGCAACTGAAGCTGACTTTCCTTGTTGTTGTTTAAGTTTTCAGTACTTTTAAAGAACTTTTCCAATAGATTTACATCTCAGGCAGCTTTTCCTCCACTCTACTATAGGTAATTCATCGATTTTCTCTTTGGTTTTGGTCGTCTAAAATATAGTTTCATTCATGTTTTGAAATAAAAACTTTCTAGTTTAGTCGAAAGTCTCACACGAAAGAGCAGTGGAGCCCGTTGCTGCCGGCTTCTGATCGGATGTATCGTTTTTCTCACACGTGAAGAAAAGCCGTACGTGGCTTCTGATTGGACGTATCGTTTTTCTCACACGTGAAAAGCGATACGCGTTGGGAAAAGTGAACGAACGAAAATTTATTACAGGTATATAATAAATATTTTTATTCTCAAAGGTGATAGTCTAGCTAGTTCCTATTGAATATCGTGTAGGGATAACACTACAGTCGCTGTCCCTTCATATGAAAATCTTCATTTGGCCTGTTTGTTGTTGTCAATATTCATAAACTCAGAGTTGATATATTCAGTATACACCTAATTGCAAGAACGTTGTCATATGAAAACAACAAAATAACAAAATAACAAATAGCAATTAATTAGAAATATTTTTCTTTATTTTGTTTCTAAAGCCCCCTAGATTGATGAGGATAGCTGGTTAAGTATAATATACCAATACGATCATCTCACAAATGTCAGTCTGTATACCATTAAAACAGTGAAATAATTACGCCTGGTAAACAAAAATAATGAATCTCTATTTGTTATTTAGACTGTGAACAGTCCCTCTTTTCCCTCCTAACTCAGTCGAGTCGGTTTTTTTTCCTGCCTTGGACGCGCGGGGAGTGGGGGCGAGTTTGAAGCGGCACGCGGGGAGAGGAAAAGTAGGGGATGTGGACAACACACAGAGAAATGAATTACGCGTTGCCCACACAACGCAAAATTCCCATTGGTTGAAAATGATCCATCTGTCAACGAGCTGTCAAGGTAGAAAGGTATACTCCAGATCCAGCTGATTATTATAATAAGCATCGCTGTTTCGAGCCGCCGGCTTTTTAAATTAAAATCTTTCTTGAAAACCGAAACTTATGTCAGAGGATTGTTTTCGATTGGATTCGACTGAGTTAGGAGGGAAAAGAAAGACTGTTTACAGTATTTGTTATTTTTTATTTTTATATGACAACGTTCTTCCAGTTAGCTGCTTCATTTTGAGAAAATAGTTATCCAAGTAACTTTATTCCCCTTTTTAGACAAACATTTTAGAGTTAGAATTTTTAATTTCCTGCTTCTGTCAGCTTTACATCGTCCTCATCCCATTTTCTTGCTATCATATATATGTATATTTTTTGCATCCTTCTTTTCAAAAGTTCTTTAAATAGCATGAAAAGTTACTTGCTAGACTTACCTGTAGACCATGGTACATCAGTGTATCCTCCCCATACGTAATCTTTCTTTCTAGCTATGGTGACGGTTGGTGCCTTACCGTCACATTGAGGATGGAAGGTGGTGGTGACATCAAATCCGTCTTTCCTTCCTGACCAACATCGTATCCACTGAATGTCCATGACATCCTCAGGAACTTCGTCCATGAAACGCTTCAGCGCTGCATGGTAACTACTGTTTCCGTGATCTCTGAGGATGTCTGATTCCAAATCTAAAAAGAATTGTAATTTGATTAATAAGAGTCTAGAAAAATAGACATAAAAGAGAAGAGAAAACTGAACCCCTTCTGCCCTGATGGCATTTATGACTCTCTTTTAAATATACATGCGAGAAGAACCTTCATAAAACTTACTTGTAACATTGCGACAGGTCGTTCCGTTGCCAAAGTAACCATTTTTGCACTTGCAGTTGAACGAGCCAATGGTGTTGGTACAAGTGGCGTTGGCACTACAGTTATGCTTTCCTGTGGTGCATTCATCAACATCTGTTAATAAAAGGATCATATTATAAAATACATACAACTAGTATCCTATCCAACACCTGCCTTGTCCCCGGAAAGCACATACAAGATGCAGATACCATTTATATGGTGTTATATCAAAACTATCATACCTTTGCAATGTTTGCCTTCAAAAGCAGGTCTTGGGCACGAACATTCATAGGTGTCATTATCGTAGTCAGGGATGCAAGTGAAGTTGTGAAGACACGGAGAAGTGCTGCAGTTGGACTGAAGAAATGTGAAAATTAATAAAACGTTTAGATAAATAAAATATTGAAAGACTTACAAATTTCCGATGAAGAAGTCAAGAAGTCAAGAAGTCAAGAAGTCAAGAAGTCAAGAAGTCAAGAAGTCAAGAAGTCAAGAAGTCAAGAAGTCAAGAAGTCAAGAAGTCAAGAAGTCAAGAAGTCAAGAAGTCAAGAAGTCAAGAAGTCAAGAAGTCAAGAAGTCAAGAAGTCAAGAAGTCAAGAAGTCAAGAAGTCAAGAAGTCAAGAAGTCAAGAAGTCAAGAAGTCAAGAAGTCAAGAAGTCAAGAAGTCAAGAAGTCAAGAAGTCAAGAAGTCAAGAAGTCAAGAAGTCAAGAAGTCAAGAAGTCAAGAAGTCTTTATCATACAAGAGATTGGTATTCGTACGAGGTCCAAATGTGAAGCTTCGTGTGCCGAGTTCGTAAGCAGATGACGTAAGACGATGGATTAACGTTCAAATCAGTATCGATTTGATCACATGTTAGTGAGCGAGCGTGTGACACATTTGCATATTAAGACCCCTCACAATAATTCGTTTCTACGCTTCGCATATCCATGAGTTAAAAATGAGATCCAAGACCGCTTACAAATATGATTCAGTTTGGTTCAGTTTTTGTTCTAACTTTTGTTCTTTTCTTTTTCTTTTTCTCTTTCGTTTTTTTTTTTTTTTTTTTTTTTTTTTCTTTCTTCCTTTTTTCTTCCTCCGTTTTTTATTTTCTTCTGCTTCTCTTTCTTTCTATTTTTCTTTTTTATTCTTCTTTTCTTTCTGTGTGCAAAGTGTACAATGAAAATTTTCAAACTTACCCTGATGCTGTAGTGGTCAAAACCTGGACTTGGGCTTTGATACACGGACGAAGAGTTGTATTTATCAGTCGGCAACATCTCACAGAGGTACTGGGCTTTCCCTTGGTAAAAAAAGATGGGGTATTTTCCAAAGTTGAATGAAACACAAGACAACATACTGGCACAGCCAACAGCACATTGCTTGTAATCTTCTGCATGAAACTGGCGGGCGTTTTCGTCTTCTAGTTTACTATTTGGGTGGAACAGAAAACTAAGATAGCCGAATTGTGGTGTTCGGTAATAAGGCTGTTCGGCAGCATTAAAAATAATTTCGGAAGAGGTAATTCCTCGAAAAATGTTTGCGAAGCAAAGTACCCAAAGAATAGCGAGGGCCCTCATGTTTCTCTGATTCTTTTTGCAGAATCTTCAACCGACGACAAACACCTTCAAATGATTGTGAATCCAGTTGTGTTGTCAGATAGAACTTGAGAATCTTGTCAACACCTGCCCCAACATTTCGTTTTGTTTTGAAAGTGAATAAGATTTAATTAAAAAGGCGCTAGACGAGTTAAAATACAGTGTAACAGGCACAATGAGGTAGAACGGTTTGACTATTGACATCTGATCACAGCAGGCGTTAACGTTTTCTAAAATAAATAACCCGCTATGAATATATCGGCAGAAAGTGGCTCTAGTACTAATTTACAAAATCAAGTTGCATCTGTTGAAGTAAAAAATATCAATAAAACGGTTTTGAATTTTGACCACTAGTACACACTCAGAACCCCCTTTTTGTAGCCAACGTTTATTCATTTGCCATCATAATATCGTATCCAGTTAGCACCGGAAGTAAAAGAGAACTTAGGTAATTAAGAAAAATACTATAGACCCTTTTAGGGCACAATGCACAATAATAACCCCATTTTTGACCACAAGTCCTTTCTTTGATCGTTAATTTTCATTTATAGATCACGGTGAATGATATAGATGAAATGAAATATTTATTTGTTATTGTTTGTCGTAAGACTTGTTTTGGACTAGTTGAGTCCAAGGTTATACATTCAAGCTTTGTTATATAGCTAATCATTTTGACTATATAACGAGCATTCTCATTGGTTGATAGGTGCTCACGTGATACTAGTTAGATCTGACTGTATCCCAACCGGGATACAAGTGCCCAAATTTTCTAAATTTTCTAAATTGACTTGTCTAAAATGATTAGCTATATAACAAAACGCTTAATGACTGATCCCTCGGGAAACCAGTTAGTTTTGTTTCCCTCGAATCTCAATGTTTCCCTCGGCCGGAGCCTCGGGAAACATTGAGATTCTCGGGAAACAAAACTAACTGTTTCCCTCGGGACCAGTCATTAAGTGTATAATGTTTCTGGAATGTTCCATTTGATGCAGATCTCCATGGTAACGTTAACTAAACTACTTTTAATAACGTTAGAACGATCCTAATCTTCAACCTTTCATTGAAATGAATACATACTGAAAAATAATAATATTTGAAGTCTGTAAGGGTTTTAATCAATTTCCCAGTCCAATTCCAGGACAAATACTATAATCACCTTTTGTACTGAGTTCTAGTAATAAAAATTGAAGAAATGTCAGGTTCATAAAGGATCAAAACGTCTGTTTTATTATAGTGCTGCACTAGAATACGCCTTCAGATACCATTAATACAGAATTCCTCAGTTTTGAAGTCGTTTTCTAATTATTGTCCCAGATTTTCAATGACTCCTTTGGAAGTCCAAAACTGGTTAAAAGTCGAAAAGGTGCGTTATTTACAGAAAGTTTGGTTTCCATTGATTACGCCTTCATAAGACTAAAATTGCAATTTTTATGAATTATTTTTTCTTTTTTTAACTTTTCAACGACTCCCTTGGAGGTCCCAAACTAATTACAAGTCGAAAACGTGCTTGAACTCTGTTTCTCTTATAACGCCTTCATACCACTAAAATCATAATATTTTATAAATTCTTTTTCTTATTCCAACTTTTCAGTGACTCCTTTGGAAGTGGTTTTTTGTTCCCCTCAATACTCCTTCCTGTCACTAAAACCAGACTTCTTTTTCAATTATCTTCTTAGCAAACTTTGAACGGCTGTCGTTAGCATACCCCTAGAGATATTTTAAACCTTGTTCGTTCCTTTTATTAGACATTTCGTATGGTTTAAAATCGATGGTTTTTACCTTCATTATGTACTTTTCAAAAGAGAAATAATTTTCAAAGTAAAGAGTGGTTTCACAGACTCATCAAATTTCAAAATGACATATTTTCAAAACATAATTTTCCTAGTAGGATTCACATGATAAACTTAGTTCTTCGCGTGAATAAAGTAATGAGGTGGTAATACTGAGAACACGAAAAACATTTGTGGGCACTTCAAGTTTTGATCTAAAAAAGAGTTCGTTAAAATACCAAAATATGAGAATTAAGTGATGTCGCAAACGGTGCGTAAATCGCCATTGAAAAAGCATGGCACAAGAAAAAACATCGTCAAAAAGATAATTTGTAGTTCAGAAAATATCTGACTTTATCCTTCACTTGACTCTGAAGATGACTTCCGCTCAGGTTGTCGAAACGTCAGTCACATCAAACAGTCCTTCTCAGGACTACATCCACCCGGATGATCATTATACAAATATTGTTACTTCGATAAATATTGTTACTTCGATAAATATCTAGCATCACAGGCTTTAAGTCGTGGTTTTCTTATTTCTGGGTGGATTTTAGGTTCTTTTTGGCGGAATTTTTATTTTGGGAAAAATTCTTCTGGGAAAATTTTCGCCATCTTGATTTCAGAAAGTGGAATTTAATTCTTTATTGGCTATAATTGGCTAAAATCCGGCATGAGATATCCATACCAGAATTATAAGAAAAATTCAGGACTGAGAGATCTGGCTCATTCAAATTTTATCTTTCTTTGAAAACTTCCCAAAAGTGTCTTGACAATGGATTGTTTATATTTGCGAATTAGCGATTTGAAGTTAAAAGGTACCGCTCCGAGAAAACCCCATCGAGCCACCTTAATTACGGCCCTCAATTAAAGAAAACAGCCAAGAATAAAGTTATGAAGTTTGGCTCCATTCCTGCTGTACGGAGAAGTTAGCACAAAAAGTTGTCGTAATTCAATGGGGATTGTAAACAAAGATTTTAGCAAGGATTGGCTTTAATTTGTTTAACCGGGAATTCACATGGCGCGCGCTGTATTAAGAAGTTTCGCTCTCTTATTTATGCTCTCTTGATTTAGCCCAACTGTACGAAAATCGAAGTTTGTTTAATTTTATTGAAATCGGAGTTACCATAGCAACAAAGCAATGACGTCACTGATTTTGATTGGAAAGCACGGGTGGCGTAGCGGTGATAGTGCTCGCCTCTAGCTCACCATTGCGACCCGGGTTCGAGTCCAGCCGGGCTCGGTGTCGTATGTGATAGAGTAGTTTGTTGGTTCTCTCCTGTGCTTCGAGGGTTTTTCTCCGGGTTCAATCAATTTTTAAATTCCCATTCGATAACGGAACGAGGGCCACAGGTTTGTTAGCCAATGACTGTTAAGTGCTACCCTCATGAAAACAGGGACGTTTTTTTTTATTAGCAGCAGTATCATGACGCGATATTCGATCAAAACTTTGGAAATGATACACTGGACGCAAATCTAGGAATTTCCCTAAGATTATACCAAGTTTGGAGATAATAGACCTCTTTACCTTCGTATGCAAATTGCCCATTTCAGACCACATGACATTCCCTTGAGAAATGTTCTTTTATTAAAATATTTACACATGAAAGAATCAACTCCCAAGAGTGGTATCACATGGTCTGTAATGAGCACAACAAACAACGAAGGTAAAGAGGTCTATTCAAAAGCCCTTTTCAAGGTTTCAAGGCAGAAGTTTTTTACCCCAAATTTAACAATTTTTTGTTTTTGTTACAGTAGAGCTGTTAAGTTGTGACGTATTTCCGGGGCTCACAAAAACCGCTAAAATAAAGCAAAAAATGTTCTCAATGACTCAACCTACACTCAAAACAATTAAAACTTTAGACCCGGGGGGGGGGGGGGGGACTCAGGTGTATTATCACTTGATTATCTGCCTAATGCGGCATGTTGGTCTTCGTAATTTTCAGTAATTTTTTGCCTTCAACAGCACCAGATGATTCGCTTATTTGGGCAGAATCACAAACTCATGGTCGATATTTGTGTCAGGGATGGTTCTGTTTTGCAGAGCATTCAGATAAAGTCGATCTCCTTCCACGAGGATCTGATCTACCGTGGCTCAGCTGCAGTCCACTGTTCGATTGCTGAATTCCGAGCAAATAACAGAGCTGAAAAACTGATAAAAGAACATTGCCTTCCCCGTGAAATGTGACTAAAGCGTTCATGGCCTTGATGAATGCTTCCAGCAATGAATAACATTGGATTTGACATAATTAAACTGCATAAAAAAGACTTACCTCGCTAACTGGAATCCTACAAGAAACGTGGGTAAACCAAGGAGGTATGCAAACGTGTACGCTTATAATGAAATCCGCAGTCCATACGTACTGCAGCCAGCCGAGCATGTGCCGAGCATCATCCGACAATCCGGTACGACCGATAATCGATCTATAATGTACTCTCCGATGCCCGATTATGTTCCGAACATCCTCCGGAAAATCCGGCACGACAGAATCGAGATGCTGTAGTCGAGATTTTTCTTGGCAAGATTAGTGTTGCTGCTCGCCTTACGGCTTCGCAGCAAAAATAAAGGCTTTTGAAATGTTTTTCCTTGAGTAATATTCCGAGTTTACGCAGGCATACGTATTGCGTTATTATGCGATCGGCTAGTTCCTTTTTCAACACCCAAAAATATACCAGAAAGTGCTGATTTGCTAAACCTCAAATTTAAGACCCTAAAAGATACCAAATCGCTGATTCTTACCCCTAAGAGATACGACGAGCATACCCGATACTTTTTCCCCGGAGTCCCCCCCCCCGGGCTTTAGACAACAAATCTTTCGCATATTTTTGAATGGCGAAGATAAGTAAATAAACTCTGACGGTTTACTTTGAAGATCTAAATGTAGGGTATAATGAGATGGCACAGTTTTCCATGTTATGGACTACGTATTTCAGAGGCATAAAGGCCTGAAATTTAAAAATACAAATCAGATGACTTCGACCAAGGTATCAGTCCTGTTTTCTTGTGTGTGTTTACTACCAGGGACTCTCAATGAAACTCACCAAAACTCTACTACTACTACTTTACATATGTAGCATGAATGAGTGTGTGCATGCTCGTGTGTATGTTTGTATGTGTGAATGTGTTTGTGTTTAGGATTCCCTTGAGGGCTGGGTTAATGTAAGGAGTATAAGAGCTAGGTCAAGCTTGGAAAGAGCGGATTTTGGGGCTGGTTTAGGTCGAGATCTGAATACGTCTCTACCAGAAAGACACAGAAACACGCAGGTTAACTCTTCAAGGAGATATCACTTAATAAAGCTGTTAAAGTGTATCGTGAAAACAAAGTTTACATATATATATATTGCTTTAAAAACCCATCTTGTATAAATAAATATTACTATTATTATTATAATTCAGTAAAATTATTTATTAATTGAAAACTTGCATTAATTTACAGAATAGTAATTACGAATTTGAAATAAGTCCTGCAGGGTCGACGTCATATGATTTTCATTTTAAAATTTCAAACCTTTGTATCTCTGACATAACAAGTCCATATCCTGTAGTTTTATTGTATTTTATATTTTTTTGTATTTTTAAACTGATGAGACGTCCGTGTATAAAAAAAATGAATATATATTTTTTTTAATTGTGCCATTGTATCTTACTCTACATGTATAAGTGATTTTCAACCTAAACTGTCAGGATGGATATGCACTTTAAAGGCCCGTTTACACTAGTATTTTTGTCGCGCGATTTGAGCTGCGATTTTATGGCGATTTTACGGCGATGATCGCAGCTATGTCGCCGCCAATTCAAACATGGTCGAAATTTAGGGCAACTCGCTGCGATTTGGGTCGCGATAAAACCGCCATTCCAATCGCTGCTCAAGTCGCGCGATAAATTTGCTAGTGTAAACGGACCTTAACTGAGAGAGCTTTTCATGCAAGACAGTTAATAAGTTTGATCAAGCAATTCCATTATAAATAATCAATGGTGTTAGGAAAGTTACACCACATACAATATTTATAACTCTTGTCTTAATTCAATCATATTTTAACTCTAGTTTTTAAAGAATTTTATAAGTAGCGATTTTGAAAAACATAAAGTTATAAATAAAAAAGAGTATAACTTTATGTTTTTAAAGAATATTTTGTTTTTCAAGTAAAAGTTCCACGAAAAGACTCCATAAAATCAAGGATCGTTGACGTTAAAAAATCTACTCTAAGTGATACCAGACTGCACTTTGTTTGTTTGTATTCCTCAGTACCTATTTGGTTGGTGTTGTGCGTATGTGCACATACTTTGGTATATGTAGGGTCGAGGGTTATTAACGTTAAACAAAGATTCTACTGGAAGTGATATCAGACTAGGTACTCTTTGTTTAAATTATATACACATATACTGGTATATATGTATGTGGCATCGAGGACTATCGAATAATTTTAGTTGACATACACCTACTTGCAAGAACGTTGTCATACAACATTTGAGCATTTGTAGTTTAGTGGATTAGGAATAAATTTAAAGTACAAAAGAAGATCATTGAAGCAGAACTCTTTCTTTTGTACTTTTAATTTATTCCTAATCTTGAAACTACAAATGTTCAAATGTTGTATGACAACGTTTTTGCAATTAGGTGTATATACTGTGTACTGGTTGTCTACATATTTCTGGCTTACTCGGTTTCCGTACGTTGATGAATAGGCAATTAGAAGGTTTTTAATTTGCATTACAATATTTGGTCAGGGCAGAAGTTTATTTGCGAAATGTGAAATTCTAAAGACTCACGAATGACGGATGAAATAACTAGTTATCTTCCGCATCTATTATTTATGAATGACATTGAATACACGGAGACATAAGCTAGGATATTAGCCATTCTGACTCAGAAAAGCGCTAGAATACAGCACGTACAAGCTCGCCTAGTAAAGATTTCTGAAAGTCAACATGAAATACGTTATTTTCAGTTTGGTTGTTCTTGTTGCAGTCATCCATTCAGGTAAATTGATTATAGATAATTAATCATGTGAGCATTTATTACGTATTTTGTTCAGAAATATAGCACACTCACGATAGCTAGAAGGAGCATGTTAAAATCAGTAAACCAATCTGAAAAATAGTTTAAAACTAGTCAAACAGAATAATATTTACCATAGCTGGAAAGAACGTGGTAAAACTAGTAAAACTTTGAAGTTTTAAGTAAAAAAAAGTTCAAAACTCGCGAAGATATGATTTTTTGAAAAGTTTAAGAAAATGTTTGCTTTTCTAACAAATTAAATGTTATCATAAAAAAATATTCGATTTTTGGAAAATTCTTATTTTTCGCAAGTTTTGAATTTATTTAATTAACCCTTTCGGCTCCATAGACGACTGTAGTCGATTTAAATATCTTTTCATTCTAAAAATTGCTATTTTTTTTTATCACAGAAAGACTTAGCCGTTAATAACGATCGTTTACTGAAAAGTTTGTATCTGTGGCTTTGTTGGTTTTTGAGAAATTTTTTTTTTTTAAAGTACACGATTTTACTTCAAAATTCCAAAATAAATATGACTGTGAAATGTAACATTGAAATAACTGTTAGCCGAAAGGGTTAAAACTTCACAATTTTAATAATTTCAAAATGTTCTTTTCAGCTATGATACAGAGATATTATTGAGTTTTTGTGGGAAAACCTTAACTCGATCGACTACACTTTTCTATCAACGATTGTTTTCATAAACAAATTCGATTTTTGAGAAAATATGTCTCCGCGAGTTTTGAACTTATTCCTTCAAATTTCACATGGTTTTACTAATTTCAAAATGCTCTTTTCAGCTATGATAGATATTATTGAATTTTTAAATGAAGACTAACTGACTGCGTATACAACTGAACCACTTAATCCGTCGCTCGCGCGAATACTTTGTACAAACTTTGAATTAGTTTGTTGTGAAGAAAAATATCTTGTGGAATAATTCGATTCTTATTTCCTTGAAATGATAAAAATTTTATATTACCTCTTGTAAAAATGAAATATTTTCCAACCAACAACGAAGAAATATACTTTTTCTAAATGTTGTTTTTCTTTTTTAAAGAATGACAACAGTTTCACCAGGTGATTTGGAATCTAGACGCGCAATGATGCATGTCAGTTCTATTTTTTCTTGTCAAAATGAAATATTTTTCCACCAACAACGACGAAATATGATTTTTCTAAGAGGTTTGGAGAATCTTTACATGGATGAGTTTTATTTTCTTTATTTTCGAGCAAAAGCTGTTGTAAATCGAGCCGAAAACCTGGAACTAGGAAACATTGAGCTACGAACAAAATATTCGCTGATTGGCTAATAATTCATTCGGCCTGAGAGAAGCAGGTGTGGAATTTTATCAACCTTTAGAATTACAATATTGAAATGAATAAAGAAAAAAATAAGGTGTTATCTGAAATAACCATAGGGGCACTTAAAGAAGCCATCTTACATTCTTTTATTACAGTGCGACGCGCCTAACCAGCGTGGCCACCCGACTATTTGTTTTTACAAGTTGTTCAATGAGGCATATAAGCCAACGGAGAGACTAAAATCAATATCGTTGAGGTAAAGGTTCGAATTTTGACAAGAAAACTTGCTCTAATATTTCAACTCGGCATGTTTTTTGTCCTTTCTGTTGAAAATATAAATAAAATATAAATAAAAGTCAATTTTCGCAGTCTTCATGACACCTCAGCTTTTTCTCTTTCAGATTAGCTCGTTAGACTTGAATATATATAGAGTTTCGCGCGCTGTGATTAATCGAGAGACCACTAGTGATGATTACTGCTTAAACGGTGAATATGGAGTTTGCCAAAGTTTGACAAGACAGACTTAATACTAAACTTTCATTTTCTATCTTCAATTTCTCCTTTTCTCGGATATTCTAGTTTAAATTTATAATTAAGCAAACATTCATCTCAGGTTCAGTGAATGGTGACTACGTCTTGGTAAATACTCACCGAGTTTCTTTACAACTTCGGTGAATAATTATTAGGCCTACCATGAAGGTTCTTGCCAATACATGACGAAGTTTTGTCTTTCAAACGTCAAAAAAACTGAAGGAATTGGTTCAATTTTAAAATCTTCAACTCTTCAAACATTATAGTGCACATAACCTTTTTTCAATACCTTCGGCATTGATTCTACATAAAGTAAATAGTTAAACGGTAAAAAAAATCTTCATTTGAGAGATACGTATTCAATCAATCAATCAATAATTTTATTTAAACACGGTTAAAATATCAGTATGTACATAAAGTATTAAAAGATTCTAAAAATGTATTAAACTGCTTTACATATTTGCCGTGCGGGAGTGAGTAGTTGATAGAAAATCGTTAATGCCTTTTTTGAAATTAGAGATAGTAAGACTTGCTCTCGTTTGATGTGGAAGACTATTCCACAGTGCAGGCCCGCTGTAGCTTATTCTGCGTTTTAGATAATCAGTGCGGGGTTTCGGGAGAGTGAGTTTATTATCTTTAACTCTAAGATCGTAGCTAGATTCATATGGTGTAAAAAGCTCGTGGTCAGTGGAGTCATTTATGTTTATTTGTTGTTCTTTGTAATTCAAAACACTGGCTACTATGTGGAAACTAATTAGTAATATTTTTTATAAAAGCCATGAGTGAAACAGTGAGCCTTTCTAAATTTAATTTATCTTTACCAGTTAGGTTTTGTATATTAAATGTTGACTCTCCTGACATCACAGTCATTAGCATATGGCATGGAAAAACCTTTATAACTTCAAAAGGCATCATTTAAACTATGTAACTTTTTGGTCATTGAACAACTCATCTCATGTAGAATCTATACCGCGTCCGAGAATATTGTCAGATGTGTCACTTTAAAATCATTAACCAGAGAACGTCTTTGCCAATAAGTAATAATAATAAATAAATAAATAATAAATGCGAGTAACAGTGGAATCCACAGAGTGGCTATTCCTCCATTGCATTCCAATTGGAATTTAGAAGTCGATTTTTGAGGAGGGAGGAAAACCGGAGAACCCGGAAAAACCCTCGAAGTACAGGAGAGAACCAACAAACAACTCTACTCACATACGACACCGAGCCCAGCGGGGCTCGAACTCGGGTCGCCTTGGTGAGAGGGAAGCGCTCTCACCGCTACAACAGCCGTGCTTCCCTTTCAATAAATTATGAATCCTAGTTTAACATATATCTATTTTAAAATTAGATATTTCAATTACATTTTTTCTTTTAATTCAGCTTTTTCGATCCTGTGCTACCACTGCGACAAAAATGTTCAGAATTGCACAGAAGTGAGAAACTGCACTAATTCTTCTGATACGTGTTCCTACCACTTCGGTAAATACGGTGGCGCTACAGAGCAGAAATGCAGTACGAACACCACTTGCCAAGGCATAGCAAACTCTTGTGGCCCGAACAAATTGTGCTTGATGAAGTGCTGCCACTCCGATCATTGCAATAAAGATGGCCCGACCATGGCACCTGTCACTACTGCTACCAAGAACACGGAAGTTATCACCTCTAGATCTCCTACCACTCCTACCACTCCTAACTCTGCCTTCCAGCCAATCACATCCAAGAAGACGCTTGCTGTCACCATGGTGATCATTCTTATAAGCGTTCTTTAAAAAAAAACCTAATACGACACGTTCGATATTTTAGAATTCGGACTTGATAGCGAGGCTTTAGTTGTATGTTACGTGGATCAACACATATATAGTGGATCAATCTTTACAGCACGTCGGAATGCAGTTCAATTTGGAGGACAAAACAATAGGTTCCAATTCTCAGGAGATTGAAATTCTTTTGTTTTGTCCTCCAAATTGAGCTGCTTTGACGTCACGTGCAAGTGGTCTATAGGCCGCGTTTGATATCTTAAAATTCAGTCTTGAATGCGAGGCTTTAGTCGTATGGTACTTCATGTATGGTACAAACACATGGATCACCAAATACATTTATTGGGAGGAATAACATAATGTACTATATACGACGTTCCTATCTTTCGGCAATATTAGGAAAATTTTGGTAGAAATTCTAGTCAGTTCACTACTCAACAACTTTAAAATCGAATCTACAGAACTATATCTACTGACTCTATAGAGGTTTAATGCGATTTTGAAAATTTTATTTCGGAGAGCCTTGGTATTGGGCTAGAATTTTAGAATCTCGAACGTGGACTATGGCAAGAATGTTGTCAAATGAAATGATGTAACAAAATAGCAAGCAGGAATTAATTAGAAATATAATCTATATTTAGATTCTAAAGACCTTTAGATCGATGAGAAAATAACTGTTTTAGTATATGATAATGTTAGTTTGCGTATGGTGATGGAATATGAAATGTATATGTGATCGTATACTGTTTTAGTATATACTATAGTTTATCCCACACCATAGAAAATACAGCCAATCAGAAAGCAGGAAAGCCGTTGTATATTCGTCGGTATTTCACTCTTCCTTCCCATCATGCACTGCGCGTTGAATCTACGCATTTGTATTTTCTATGGTGTGGGATAAAATGGTTATACAATGGTTTCTCGTGGCATACCGTGGATATCCCACTCGTCAATTGTATTTTCTTTGTATACACACTCGCCTCAAGGCTCATGTGTATACTAGAAACTACAAGTGACTCGTGGGATATTCCACGGTATGCCACGAGAAACCATTGTATAACTAGTATATATATATGACAACGTTCTTGCAATTAGTCGTACTAGGACGCTTTACTCATGTATTATGGTTATCATTATGGGGTTGATTATAACTTTAGTGACATTGCTTTAATGGGAGAATGATAATCATCATTGCTCCACAGAATGTACAAGAATGCCTAATAGTTATAGTATTAGAAGAAAAATAGAGGAATGCATGCTTATCAGTCGTAGTTCTTACAGCTAAAAAGACTTTCAAATTTTATTAAACTGCAGATTGAACCCTGAAACAATCTCTGGGCTGATTTAAGTCAGGGCACGGCTAAGGGGCCATTTGCATGGGGAAAAGTTGTCCCTTGTAGGGGGTTACCCTCCTGCCAGGGTCACCCTAGGCAAGCTAACATTTCCCTTATTCTTCAAACTTCGAGCGTTTACATGAGATAATTTAAATTGCCTCAGCTAGGAGGGTCACTCACCTTCCATACAGAGGATTACCCTAACACCCGAGACAGCTTTTGTCCATGTAAACACTTTACCTCGCCTAGACGAGACAAAACTCGAGACATCTACATCATGAGCATGATAGGGACGGCCCCTAACTCACACACATCGAACTGGAATTGAGGGTGTTAGGATTTGTGGGGGGAGAAAAAGCTTTAAATGAGGGGACAAAACAAGCAACCAGCTGTACGAAAAACTAAGCGCGAAAAGGAATGTTGTTGTAATTCAAGCGGATCTTGAAAGTCATATATCTCACAGAATTTGAGGAGATGGATCGCAAAGATTTACTTTAATTTTTTAAACAAGACGTATACTTCAACTTTTTTTCTCTAAATTCTTTGAAACGCGTGTTTTTGTATTGGGAAGAGACTTGAAGCAAGGGCCGCTTGGCTAAGCATCGAAGCGCGCTGTGATTGGATCGGACGGTTCGTGCGTGCCCCGGACACCTGGAAAGCCTAATAGAAAACAAAATGTTTGTGCGTTGTAAAGAATGTATACTAATGAATAGCTAATAAAACAACTTGATTGCATTCAATAAATATGTTTGTGTCTTGGTGTCTTTTTAATTTTAAGATTAGTTTTTATTTATTGTATTTTTATGTAATTATGTATTTATGAAATTTATTATTTTCATTTTCATTTTCATTTATTTTTATTATTATTTCTTAATTATTATTTCAATTAATTTTATTACTTTTTTTGATATTTTTTGATTAATTTTTCTATTAATTTTATTATTTTTTAGTATTACTTTTTAGTATTTTTTCTATCAAATTTAATTTTTTTAATTCTATTTTTAATTTTATTTTTCATTAAATTTATTTTTTATTTACATTAAATTGAAAAATGAACTATTTGGTAAAAAATGAATTGCTGCTAGTGGAAAATAGCTGAGAACATCGCTGAAACATTACTTCAAAGGATCGTTTTCTCAGATATTATAATCTTTTGAAATTGTTTAGTACTGACCGCTCAGAGAACAGCGAACCACTCGCCGTCGCAGCAGTTTTCCCAGTGGAATTAAAATCTTGTCCCACAAACAACTACAACAGTATCTGTTCTAAAGAGTACTACAAGAATCACGAGGCAATTTTATTTTATTTTCACAGGACAGTAAACAATTCAAACAATTTATAATCAATTTTCTACGATCAGAGTTTTAAATTCAGAGATAGTCTACCTTATGTGTTGAGCTTGTGCCAACATAGCAACAGTAACTAAGGGGAGTTGGAACCATGAATTCAAGTACCTGCAGTCGCTTACGATGACAAGGTGGGCTTCCTGTGGTTTTGCACAACCAGTCAAACAGCAGGTAGATGAATAGAACGATACCGGTTTTTAACAGGTAATTCTGGTTTATCTGTATTCATTAGGTTTTTGCAAGATTTATGATCAAATTATTGTGATCATATAAAGGAAGGACTATAAGACGATTGTTATTTAGGATCAGTAGCTATTCCTACAATTGTAAGGAGCTCAAAGGATATCTACAAGCAACATAAGCTCAACTCGGTCGACAATCAACTTCAAGAGATCATCGATTCTTCATTTTTGGTAAAGAAATGAAATTTTAAGGTAGAATTTCTAAAAAAGAAAAACACAAAAAATAGAAAAATAGTTTTACCCTCTATAGAAATATTATCCTAACCGCTGTAATCCTGGATCGTTTAGCAAGGTTTTTGAATTCAACCATGTTTTCGACGTGGTCAACGGATGTACGTTGGACAAAACTGCGACAATTCGAAACAGGGGAATCAACTGATCATAGCAGTAGTGAAAAAAGAAAAATAGCAGCTCACAGCGTTAGTGATGAAAGCGATGATGAATGGTTAGCTCAGCTTGAGAGAGATTATGCTTCTTCAGCAAGAAAAAGGCACCGTGGACGCTGTAGTTTCAATGAACGATTACTTATAACTGCTTTAACTGTTGTAGTTATTATTACAATAACTCTTGCTTCATTAATGATCACTAACAACCATTCAGGCAATACAAAAGCATTTGGACGACAAGAAGAAGCGATTTGTGAATCAAAAAGTTGTGTATCAGCTTCTTATAGCATTATGAACAAAATTAATGAAAAAATAGATCCTTGCAATGATTTCTATCAATACTCATGTGGAAAATGGTTGGACGAAATCGTGGTTCCTAATGAACAAACAAAGTTCACGGCTTTTCACGAAGTTTCGCAGAAAAATATTTTACGGTTGAAGAAGATTCTAGATGGAGGAGATTTAAATTTGAACGAGAGCTCAAAAGCTGTTCAAAAAGTCAAGGACTTTTATACAGCTTGTTTGGACAATGGTAAACAAAATGGAAGTGAAGCAATTATGAAACTTATTCGCGACATGGGGTCTTGCCGACTAACCGGAGGAAACTCATGGACAGCGGAGTCTTGGAACTTTGAGCAGGCGCTAAGTTTGATGCATAAGTTGCAAAGTACGCCTTTATTTTATATGTTTGTAGCGGCGGACGACAAGAACTCCAGCTTGAATATTATACAGGTGAGTGGTGTTACATATGATTGAACTCTGAAACAACCTGCTGATCTAAGTCAGGGAATGCATGGCTAACTCACAGATTGAACCCTGAAACAACCTCTAGGCTGATCTAAGTCAGGGCATGACTAACTCACAGATTGAACCCTGAAACAACCTCTAGGCTGATCTAAGTCAGGGTATGGCTAACTCACAGATTGAACCCTGAAACAACCTCTAGGCTGATCTAAGTCAGGGAATGGCTAGCTCACAGATTGAACCCTGAAACAACCTCTAGGCTGATCTAAGTCAGGGCATGGCTAACTCACAGATTGAACCCTGAAACAACCTCTGGGCTGATCTAAGTCAGGACATGGTTAACTCACATATCAAACCCTGAAACGACATCTGGTCTGATCTAAGTCAGGGCATTGCTAACTCACAGATTGAACCCTGAAACAACCTCTGGGCTGATCTAAGCCAGGGCAAGGCTAACTCACAGATTGAACCCTGAAACAACCTCTGGACTGATCTAAGTCAGGGCATGGCTAACTCACAGATAGACCCCTGAAACAACCTCTGGGCTGATCTAAGTCAGGGTATGGCTAACTCACAGATTGAACCCTGAAACAACCTCTGGGCTGATCTAAGTCAGGGCATGGCTAACTCACAGATAGAACCCTGAAACAACCTCTGGGCTGATCTAAGTCAGGGCACGGCTAACTCACAGATTGAACCCTGAAACAACCTCTGGGCTGATCTAAGTCAGGGTATGGCTAACTCACAGATAGAACCCTGAAACAACCTCTGGGCTGATCTAAGTCAGGGTATGGCTAACTCACAGATTGAACCCTGGAACAACCTCTGGACTGATCTAAGTCAGGGCATGACTAACTCACAGATAGAACCCTGAAACAACCTCTGGGCTGATCTAAGTCAGGGCACGGCTAACTCACAGATTGAACCCTGAAACAACCTCTGGGCTGATCTAAGTCAGGGCATGGCTAACTCACAGATAGAACCCTGAAACAACCTCTGGGCTGATCTAAGTCAGGGCACGGCTAACTCACAGATTGAACCCTGAAACAACCTCTGGGCTGATCTAAGTTAGGGCACGGCTAACTCACAGATTGAACCCTGAAACAACCTCTGGGCTGATCTAAGTCAGGGCATGGCTAACTCACAGATAGAACCCTGAAACAACCTCTGGGCTGATCTAAGTCAGGGCACGGCTAACTCACAGATTGAACCCTGAAACAACCTCTGGGCTGATCTAAGTTAGGGCATGGCTAACTCACAGATTGAACCCTGAAACAACCTCTGGGCTTAAATAGAAGAATGTCTATATCTCCTGAAAATTGAAACCTACGTTTTTATCCTCTAAATTTAGCATGGTTCCGACCAGCTGCAAATGGTCTATCAATGCTGCGCAATTTCTGAAGAGCTTTATATCCGTGTGTTCATTCTGATATATTGAATATGTTATCTTGAATGCGAGGCTAACATAAGATAATAATAATAATAATATTTATTACTTATATTGCGCGATTTTAACATGTTAATATGATCAAATAATATAATAATAATAAATTGGAGTGGCTAATCATCCTTACTGGCAGCTGAAGAGCTGAATTGCGAAGGACGCAGCTCAACGTGGTCGAGTCGAAGGCATACGAAGGAGCCTTCGGCAGCCGCCATACGACTCATGTCTGACCACGGAGCACAGCTCAGATCGAATTAGGGTTGGTTTTTACGGAGGGAGGAAAACCGGAGAACCTGGAGATAAACCCTCGAGGCAACGGAGAGAACCAACAAACTCAACTCACTTAAGGTGCCGAGTCCGGGTATCGAACCCGGGATCATAGCGGTGAGAGGCGAGAACTTACACACTACGCCACCCTTGCTTCCACAAGGAATTAGAAAAGAAATGCCACAAATTCCATCGAGAATAAGTGTGATTTCTTTTGTGTTTCATGTTAGCCTCGCTGATTCAAGATAACTTTGAGAAGGTTCGATTACTTATACATCATTTTATGTGATACTTTTGTATCTTTAGATTCAGCAGGCTGGCATAACCCTGTCTGACAGAGATTACTACTTCAGAAATGAATCTGACCCGGTAAGTTACCACTTTCACTGATAATTAGTTGAATTGAATATAGAGTTTCGCGCGCTGCGATTGGTCGAGCGAGCAGTGATTATAGGGGTGGATCAAAGAATATTAAAGGGGCGCTTAGATGAAAATCAATGAAAGTTGGAAATGACTTGAAACTTGGTTAACCTTATCTATATGGCCCCACTAGTAGGCAAGCAACATATTTTCTTCACAGTCAAAAGTGCCACATAAAAATTATCAATTATTTTAGCATTTAGATTCCTCAAATGCATGTGGTTCCCAAGCTGAAATCTTTGCCAATCTGGTTTTGAATTTTGTGCCAAAAGAAGAGGGGTGACAGAGTCCGTTCAGTAATAAAGCACGAAGGAAGTGACGTAAGCACCATAGAAGTGTGAGGAGAAGCACAAGGCGTAGGCGAGTACTTATCACACTTCTTGAGTGCTATTGGCGCTTCCTTATTGATTTATTACTGAACGGAGAACGAAAAGAAGCTGTTTTATCTGTTTTATTATACAAAAAGAAAAAAATCTGTTGTAGTTTTGAGTGCTGTTTTCTATCACTTCTTTGAAAAGTTTGCAACGCGCGCGAATGACGTCAGCAACCGTGTTTCGTTCACTAATAAAACACAGTTGTCCACCAATCAGCGCGCGCGTACTACCCAAACTTTATAACAATCGAATAAATCTAACAGGTTGTGAGTGCATACAAGACATTGATGGTCAAGATTGGACTTCTATTGGGAGGAGATGTCAACACAACAAAGATCCAGATGGACGAAGTTTACGAGTTTGAGAAAAAACTAGCGGAAATATACGAAGCAAAGGAAAAAATGCGTGACTCTGAAGCGATCTACCACAGGATGACCGTGGAGGATCTACAACAACTCGCACCAGCGGTAAGTATGACGTGCAACAAAATCAACGACTGCAGTGGTGAACAGCAGCGATACGGTGGCCATCTTGAATGCCGGGGTATAGACGCATCAAGGGTTCCGTGCTGCTGCTCAATGCGCATGCTCAGGGGATTAAAAAGTTGGATGATATTTTGTATAATATGCAATTTTTCGGTATATTTGATTCAGATTTCGCTTAACGGTACGCGATCTTGAATATTCTAAAATATAGCATATTTTACAAAATATTATCTCACTTTTTAATCCCCTGAGCATTCGCATTGAGCAGCAGCGCGGCACTCTTGATGCGTCTATACGTAGAATCTGATCATTATGAGAGAGAAAAACAAAGCCGTGCTTTCTCTGATGCTATCTTGTTGGTTAAGCGACAAGCACTTCATTTTTCTACGAATAATCAGATCATTCAAATCAGTCATTCCTTTTACATCTTGAATCGCAAGGCATTATGGGGCGTCAGGGAGCAAAAACGAGTGCCGAAGTATATCAAATTACATAATAATAATAATAATAATAATAATAATAATAATAATAATAATAATAATAATAATGATAATAATACTTTATTTCTTAAAAACGCATTTCAAAAACTCAATTCTTTTTACAAATTTAAATATATACTAATGACCAAGATAAAATATAGACTGAGAAAGATTGTTAAATAGGTAGAGAAAAATAAATCAAGAACAAACCATACTAAAGGCCTAAGATAATGATCATAATCTAATCTTTAGTTATTAAAAAGATATAAGATATGTCTTTAATTTCGATTTAAAAATATCAACAGTTTGTGAGTTTTTCAGTTCTTCAGTTAATGAGTTCCAGATTTTCGGTCCTGCTATAGAGAAAACTCTATCATATAGAAAGACTGCTAATGACTGATTCTAAAAATACGTAAAGTGAAAGGAAAAATGCAACGAAATGAACAGTAAAACTCACCAGCTGATCTGAGATAGTGACGTACAAGTGATGTCACTGCAAAACTGAGGTGTCATGAAGACTGCGAAGATTGACTTAAAAAGTATACATCTGAGATAAATATAGGTTTTCAGGAAAGGTTTTTGATATTTTTTTATACATTTACTATGATTTCTATCATTATTGAGTGGGAGAATAAAATAAAGAATTAACCATTTCCCGAGTCGCTGGGCTACTAAGGATGACACCTCAGTTTTGCACATTTTCTTGATTCTGATTGGGTAATATTTTTTCTCAGATCAGCTGACAATGGCTATAGGAAAATCTTAGCGCTTGGCAGAGTGTTTTTCCTACACAGGGATGCGCGTGCATGCAATTTTCGCGCGGATACAAGTGTGCTTGACAATGTTCTTACTTTTTTGTAGATTCCATGGATGGATTACATGAACAACATATTCAGTGTTCCTGTTGGTCACAACGAACCCGTGGTAGTCTATACTCCAACATTTCTGAAAAACATGTCAGAACTGGTCATCAGGACAGACAGACGGTGAGTACAATAGTCATTACAGCAAATAGGAAACTTAAAGCCGCGGCTACACGAGTGATTTTTTGCTTGCACAGGCGACGCGACTTTTTTAAAACCACTTCTTATTCAAATATAGGACTAAGAGGTAAAGAAGGAGCTTTTTCTCACAATTTAGATGCTTGAAATATATATATAATTTTTATCCGCAAATTTTGACTGTGAAGAAAATATGTTGCTTGGCTACTATTGGGGCCATATAGATAAGTTTAACCAAGTTTCAAGGCATTCCAAATTTTCATCGGTTTTCATCAAAGTGCGCCTTTTAAAAAATTATCATTATGTTGTACTAGAATATTAGCGAACTACATGGTATGGCATCTAATCAAGCCTTTATTGAGCGAACTATCCAAGCCTTACAAAGACGCTGCTCTGGAGTTTCTAAAGATAGAAAAAGGAATAGAGGGCGGAGCACCGGTATGGAAGTCATGTGTGACGAAAACAAACTCTGTGCTCGGGTTTGCTACGGGATACCTTTATGTCAAGAAGCATGATGGGAAACACGTAAAAACAAAGGTAAATCACGTGTCACGAACTTTCATAACAGACTCGTTACAAATGACGTCAAAGCTGCTCAATAGACCATTTCACGGTTGTCGTCGCTCAACCTCAGCCTCGATAGCGTGTAATGTATTCTTTAGAATTTGACTTAAGCCCGTGGAAGTTTTAAGTGTTTCAATAGATATTTTTGAAAGCGCTCGTGCATCTCGAAAATGGTCTATTTAACAATTAGTCCTCGAGTCCGAATGGTCTACGGGTCAATAGCCCATGAGGCCGAAGGCCGAATGGGCTATTGACTCGTTGTCCATGAGGGCGAGAGGTCTAATTGTTTTAGTAAAAACCTACTAATCGGTCCAATAAAAGGATGCAAAACGTTTTGGATTTTGCTTTAAATATATTTTTTTTGGTTTTCAAAACCGGCGCTTTTCGCTACTAGAGGTCTATCACTAATAGACCCCTAGTAGCTCAGCCAATCACAGGGCTCGATTGGTGATAGACCATTAGTAGGTTTTTTCTAATGTTTGATAATGTGTACATCCCTTAAATTACCGTGAGCTGTAGTCAAATTCTAAAGAATATATTACACACTATCGAGGCTGAGGTTGAACGACGACAACCGTGGAATGGGCCTATTTGGAGGACAAAATAAAAGAATTTCAATCTCATGAGAATTGGAACCTATTGTTTTGTCCTCTAAATTGAGCTGCATTCCGACGTGCTGCAAGGGGTCTATAGCCATAGTTCATGGGACGTAAGGCTTTGTCATTCATGTGCCAACCAGAGATGAATAGAATTGGCTGGTAAAACAAGGAAACTTGTGAAGAGCTTTTGTGAAAATTGTTGGCATATTAACATCACAATGATATTGTTAGTAAACATGAAGTATTCCTATATGAATGTGAGAAGTAATGTGAATATTATGATTGTGGAACACAGGCAGAAGAGATGATAACCAATATCAAAGAAGCTTTCATTGATAATCTACATGATGTACAATGGATGGACGAAGAAACTAAACAGCTTGCAAAAGGAAAGGTAAAACATTGCTTCAAGTATTGTGACAATTTTAACGTACACGTTTAAAGCATAATAATAATAATAATAATAATAATAATAATAATAATAATAATAATAATAACAACAAGGAATCGGTCAATATTTATATTAAATATTAATTTTTTTTCCCCTCATCCGCCCCTTGAAGTATTAAATTTAATTTTTGACCCACCCAATATAGAATTCATTTCAGAGGTATCTTTTCTCGATTCTGTATATACACCCTTTCCGAGAAACTTTGTCACCCGTGAAGTGAAAAGCCTACAAACTAGTAGCGCATGGGACTGTGGGTAACCTATATATACTTTATTAGAACGCATGGATTTCATGGCCACATTGCTACACTTGTCAATATATTATTGAAAAATGTCCATTTTGAATTATTAAACAACAAAAAGGCGTTCCGAATCACCACATTAATTATCTGAACTCATCCATGATCCTTTGCGCCACTAGCTTCTGTGCTTTTCACGGGTGACAAACTTTCTCGGAAAGGGTGTATCATACCATTCATTATACAGTCGTTAAAAAATTTGACATCTCTTAAACAACCTCTCTCCACCTCCCCAACAACCCTCCCTCATTCCATAGCTTAGGGTTCAAATACCTGTTTTTGATGAATATATTCTTGCAATTTTACAACTGAAATTTTATTTTGACCCACCCCCTTTCTTCGAAAAATATAAGCCCGACCCCCCTTGATTTCTCCCACCCCCCTCCCCACATAAATAATGACCGGTCCCCAATAATAGTAATAATAATAATAATAATAATAATAATAATAATAATAATAATAATAATAACGACTTTATTTGGGTAACACATGACAGTAACTCTAGGTTACCGATAAACTAGTGGCCCTTGTGCATTTGTTAAGCTGATACACTACTTTTATAGACCGTATCTCTTTACCTTGGGCGTAATGTTTTCCCATTTCATCGTGAGATCATGCATCATTCTTATAAGGATAAGACTCTTTGTTTGAGTTGCATCCGTCAGTATTAATCTGTCTTCTCATGTGCAACCGTTAAACAAAGAAATGGTACTCTAGGGAATGACACGTGGTCTTGAGAATAAAATTCTTTGTTTGAGTTGTTTCCATATTCATGTGTCTTCTCATGCGCAACCCTTAAACAAAGAAATGATACTCTAGGGAATGACACGTGGTCTTGAGAATAAGATTCTTTGTTTGAGTTGTATCCATATTCATGTGTCTTCTCATGTGCAACCGTTAAACAAAGAAATGATACTCTAGGGAATGACACGTGGTCTTGAGAATAAGATTCTTTGTTTGAGTTGTATCCATATTTATGTGTCTTCTCATGCGCAACCGTTAAACAAAGAAATGATACTCTAGGGAATGACACGTGGTCTTGAGAATAAGATTCTTTGTTTCAGTTGTATCCATATTCATGTGTCTTCTCATGCGCAACCGTTAAACAAAGAAATGATACTCTAGGGAATGACACGTGGTCTTGAGAATAAGATTCTTTGTTTGAGTTGTATCCATATTTATGTGTCTTCTCATGCGCAACCGTTAAACAAAGAAATGATACTCTAGGGAATGACACGTGGTCTTGAGAATAAGATTCTTTGTTTGAGTTGTATCCATATTTATGTGTCTTCTCATGCGCAACCATTAAACAAAGAAATGATACTCTAGGGAATAACACGTCGTCTTGAGAATAAGATTCTTTGTTTGAGTTGTATCCATATTCATGTGTCTTCTCATGCGCAACCATTAAACGAAGAAATGATACTCTAGGGAATGACACGTGGTCTTGAGAATAAGATTCTTTGTTTGAGTTGTATCCATATTCATGTGTCTTCTCATGCGCAACCGTTAAACAAAGAAATGATACTCTAGGGAATGACATCTCCCCATCGTGAAATGGGTAAACATAACGCCCAAGCTAAAAAAATGTATTAATAAAAAGACTCCTTGCAGCACGTCGGAATGCAGCTCAATTTGGAGGACAAAACAAAAGAATTTCAATCTCCTGAGAATTGGAACCTATTGTTTTGTCCTCCAAATTGAGCTGCATTCCGACGTGCTGCAAGGGATCTATAAGAATTCAATAACATTTATTTTTTTATAATAATCGTGATTATTGTGTTTAACTGATCCCCAGATTGATGCAGTCTTCAACATGATAGGCTATCCTAATTGGATGGAGGATCCCAATAAGCTAGACCAATACTATGACAATGTAAGTACAAAACTACATCTTTAGGATATCATTTGAAAACTGTCATCAATAATTGTTTTATTGCAAATTCAATTATTTTTTTTCCGCAGTTACCTGTCACGTCGAATGATGGTTTTGAGAATTACTTGAACGCGAGACGATTCTACCATGAACAATCAATGAACAGACGAGGCAAACCAATAGACAGAAAAGAGTAAGAATTCTCTGATATTATCTGCATTTTCCTTGATGTTTCTTTATTTCTGTTTTATTGAATACAATTCAAGTTGAGTTTGAGTTTGCAGCTCAATTTGGAGGACAAAACAAAAGAATTTCAATCTCCTGAGAATTGGAACCTTTTTTTTTTTTGTCCTCCAAATTGAGCTGCATTCCGACGTGATGCAAGGGGTCTGTCTGAGTCCGCAAAAATTATAGTCTATGTGCATGGCATAGAACATAATTTATATATTAATAATTTATCTTTTTTTTTCCAGATGGCACATGACTCCAACTGAAGTGAATGCTTATTACAATATCCCAAACAACTACATCGGTAAACTCGATCACTTAAACACTTGATTTTTTGGAGGGAGGAAAACCAGAGAACCTGGAGAAAAACCCCAAAAAAACTCAACTCACATGTTGATTTTTACGGAGGGAGGAAAACCAGAGAACCTGGAGAAAACCCTTGTGGCAAGGGAGAGGACAACACATCAAACAAACTCAACTCACATGTTGATTTTTACGGAGGGAGGAAAACCAGAGAACCTGGAGAAAACCCTCGTGGCAAGGGAGAGAACAACACATCAAACAAACTCAACTCACATGTTGATTTTTATGGAGGGAGGAAAACCAGAGAACCTGGAGAAAAACCCTCGTGGCAAGGGAGAGAACAACACATCAAACAAACTCAACTCACATGTTGATTTTTACGGAGGGAGGAAAACCAGAGAACCTGGAGAAAACCCTTGTGGCAAGGGAGAGAACAACACATCAAACAAACTCAACTCACATGTTGATTTTTACGGAGGGAGGAAAACCAGAGAACCTGGAGAAAACCCTCTTGGCAAGGGAGAGAACAACACATCAAACAAACTCAACTCACATGTTGATTTTTATGGAGGGAGGAAAACCAGAGAACCTGGAGAAAAACCCTCGTGGCAAGGGAGAGAACAACACATCAAACAAACTCAACTCGCATGTTGATGTTTATGGAGGGAGGAAAACCAGAGAACCTGGAGAAAACCCTCGTGGCAAGGGAGAGAACAACACATCAAACAAACTCAACTCACATGTTGATTTTATGGAGGGAGGAAAACCAGAGAACCTGGAGAAAAACCCTCGTGGCAAGGGAGAGAACAACACATCAAACAAACTCAACTCGCATGTTGATGTTTATGGAGGGAGGAAAACCAGAGAACCTGGAGAAAACCCTCGTGGCAAGGGAGAGAACAACACATCAAACAAACTCAACTCACATGTTGATTTTTATGGAGGGAGGAAAACCAGAAAACCTGTAGAAAAACCCTCGTGGCAAGGGAGAGGACAACACATCAAACAAACTCAACTCACATGTTGATTTTGAAACAGGATTCAGCAAAAGTTGCAGGGACTTCAGATATGACAGGGGGAGGGGTGAGGGTATTTATCACGTCATTTTGTTGGGTCATCCTTGGTAGTGTTAACTGAAGCAGCATTGTTATATCCACAGCTTTCCCATCAGGGATTCTTCAACGCCCTTTCTTCGACTCTGACTTCCCACAGTAAGTATTAAAGTATAGTGATAAAGTGATAAAGTATAGGCCTTTCTTAATATTTATGCATGAAATCCTTAACCTCACGTTCATGCAGCTATGACTGCATTAAAGTATTATCATACTTCTATGCACGGGGTTTTAGCTGCTAAACGAACTTTTACACGCGTGTTTAGGTAAAACCAGGTAATCTTGAATCAGAATAGATCGCTTTAACATACAAAACCCTAGTAGACATACACCTTAATCCAAAATGGCGCACATTACATGGAAACGAGGCATCAAGGGCCAAAATGCAGAGAAACAAATGAATATAGGTATTCAATCACCAGTCCGGTCTTTCTTTCCCCCTTACATTCGGGAACACAACAGTTTTGCGGCATTAGATTATAAGAAACACTGTAAATTTGTAAATTTGGCCCTGGATGTCTCATTTTCATGTAACTCACCCGGCCTTGCGCCATTTTGGACTTAGGTGTATTGAAGATATATAGATATAGAAGTATAGACAAAGAAGTATGTGAATACATTAAATATGGCCAGACCTGTATGCGTGACTTGAGGCTTAGAATTTTATGCATAACTATTAAGAAAGGCTTATAACTCCGAAGAGAATCGTTGTTATGCATAGCTGACCTGTCAGGACCAGACCAGAAAGATGCTCGACGTCAATCAAGGGCACGAAGGGCCTAGACCGGGGACTCCGGGGGTAAAGTATCGGGTATGCTCGTCGTATCTCTTAGGGCTGAAAATCAGCGATTTGGTATCTTTTAGGGTCTTAAATTTAAGGTTTATCAAATCAGCACTTTCTGGTATCTTTTAGGGTGTTGAAAAAGGAACTAGCCCATCGCATAATAACGCAATATGTATCCCTGCGTAAACTCAGAATATTACTCAAGGAAAAACATTTCAAAAGCCTTTTTCTTAATAGTATTATTTTTGTGGTATCTCTTAGGGGTTAAAATTTACCCAGCCACGCCCTTTTGAAAAAACTTCCGGTATCTTTAAGGGGTATTTCAGTTGGAAATTTCCGACGAGCATACCCGATACTTTACCCCCGGAGTCCCCCACCCCCCCCCCCCCCCCCCCCCCCCCCCCCCCCAATAATGAATGAATTTATATAAAGGGTATTAATTGAATTATCGTTTTTTTTACCTAGGGCTGTTAATTATGGCGCCATAGGAGTTGTGATGGGACACGAGTTAACACATGGATTTGATAATAGAGGTAAATGGAGCTGGACTAGATAACTATTAAACATTGCTAATAAATTAATTACTAATAAACTAATGCAATTATATTTCTTGTCTTCAGGTCAGAAATTTGACAAGGATGGGAACCTAGCTTCGTGGTGGAAAAACGAGTCAGCAGTTTCATTTCAAACTCTTTCGAAATGCATGGTGGAGCAGTATGGAAACTTTACTGTCAACGGCAAACATGTAATGATAATGATATCGGTAGAGCGGCTTTCGTACGGGGTGGAAAACGAAACGGGAACTATACGTGCGAAGCCATTTCAATGTTACGGCATGCCGTACCGTGTACGTTCTGTAAGTCAGTACCGTATGTTTCCTATTCATACGATAACCATTCTTATGGGAAGCCAGTTCAATGTTACGGCATGTTGTACCGTGTACGTGCTGTAAGTCAGTACCATACGTTTCCCACTCATACGATAACCATTCTTATGGGAAGTCATTTTAATGTTACAGCATGTCGTACCGTGTACGTGCTGTAAGTCAGTACCGTATGTTTCCCACTCATACGATAACCATTCTTATGGGAAGCTATTTCAATGTTACGGCATGTCGTACCATGTACGTGCTGTAAGTCAGTACCGTATGTTTCCCACTCATACGATAACCATTCTTATGGGAAGCCATTTTAATGTTATGGCATGTCGTACCGTGTACGTGCTGTAAGTCAGTACCGTATGTTTCCCACTCATACGATAACCATTCTTATGGGAAGCCATTTTAATGTTATGGCATGTCGTACCGTGTACGTGCTGTAAGTCAGTACCGTATGTTTCCCACTCATACGATAACCATTCTTATGGGAAGCCATTTTAATGTTATGGCATGTCGTACCGTGTACGTGCTGTAAGTCAGTACCGTATGTTTCCCACTCATACGATAACCATTCTTATGGGAAGCCATTTTAATGTTATGGCATGTCGTACCGTGTACGTGCTGTAAGTCAGTACCGTATGTTTCCCACTCATACGATAACCATTCTTATGGGAAGCCATTTTAATGTTATGGCATGTCGTACCGTGTACGTGCTGTAAGTCAGTACCGTATGTTTCCCACTCATACGATAACCATTCTTATGGGAAGCCATTTTAATGTTATGGCATGTCGTACCGTGTACGTGCTGTAAGTCAGTACCGTATGTTTCCCACTCATACGATAACCATTCTTATGGGAAGCCATTTTAATGTTATGGCATGTCGTACCGTGTACGTGCTGTAAGTCAGTACCGTATGTTTCCCACTCATACGATAACCATTCTTATGGGAAGCCATTTTAATGTTATGGCATGTCGTAGCGTGTACGTGCTGTAAGTCAGTACCGTATGTTTCCCACTCATACGATAACCATTCTTATGGGAAGCCATTTTAATGTTATGGCATGTCGTACCGTGTACGTGCTGTAAGTCAGTACCGTATGTTTCCATCTCATACGATAACCATTCTTATGGGAAGCCATTTTAATGTTATGGCATGTCGTACCGTGTACGTGCTGTAAGTCAGTACCGTATGTTTCCCACTCATACGATAACCATTCTTATGGGAAGCCATTTTAATGTTATGGCATGTCGTACCGTGTACGTGCTGTGAGTCAGTACCGTATGTTTCCATCTCATACGATAACCATTCTTATGGGAAGCTATTTCAATGTTACAGCATGTCGTACCGTGTACGTGCTGTAAGTCAGTACCGTATGTTTCCCACTCATACGATAACCATTCTTATGGGAAGCCATTTTAATGTTACGGCATGTCGTACCGTGTACGTGCTGTAAGTCAGTACCGTATGTTTCCCACTCATGCGAAAACCATTATTATGGGAAGCCATTTTGATGTTATGGCATGTCGTACCGTGTACGTGCTGTAAGTCAGTACCGTATGTTTCCCACTCATACGATAACCATTCTTATGGGAAGCCATTTTAATGTTACGGCATGTCGTACCGTGTACGTGCTGTGAGTCAGTACCGTATGTTTCCCACTCATACGATAACCATTCTTATGGGAAGCCATTTTAATGTTATGGCATGTCGTAGCGTGTACGTGCTGTAAGTCAGTACCGTATGTTTCCCACTCATACGATAACCATTCTTATGGGAAGCCATTTTAATGTTACAGCATGTCGTACCGTGTACGTGCTGTAAGTCAGTACCGTATGTTTCCCACTCATACGATAACCATTCTTATGGGAAGCCATTTTAATGTTACGGCATGTCGTACCGTGTACGTGCTGTAAGTCAGTACCGTATGTTTCCATCTCATACGATAACCATTCTTATGGGAAGCCATTTTAATGTTATGGCATGTCGTACCGTGTACGTGCTGTAAGTCAGTACCGTATGTTTCCCACTCATACGATAACCATTCTTATGGGAAGCCATTTTAATGTTACGGCATGTCGTACCGTGTACGTGCTGTGAGTCAGTACCGTATGTTTCCATCTCATACGATAACCATTCTTATGGGAAGCCATTTTAATGTTACGGCATGTCGTACCGTGTACGTGCTGTGAGTCAGTACCGTATGTTTCCATCTCATACGATAACCGCTCTATAACTTTTACATGAATATAAATTGTTTTACTTTCTCGTGTGATAAATATTCAGATTGATTGAATTAATCACTTTATGTTTAAGATCGATGGTCTTCAAACACTAGAGGAAAATATCGCAGACAATGGTGGCCTCAGGCTCGCTTACAAGGTACATATTAGCTATTCTCTTCAAAACGAGCAGGGGACTGGGAACAAGTTTTTTTTTTCAAATTTCATTTAATTCAAAAACAAAGCCAACCACAAGAAAGATCACATTAAAATTAGCAAGAATTGAAAATCTGATCTTGTTTGGGGAAATTGAAACTAGATTATGATAATTATTTCAAAATTTCTAAGTGATACAGAGAATGTAAGTGTGGCTGGACGGTTTGGCGGACACCGTAAATTTCTTTGTGAATTTTTCAGTGTTTGGATGCTCATAACATTGTTTCAGTAAGGTCAAACATACTGAAACTCGGACAGTAAGCTCTTTTTTTTTAGTTCTTCATTCGTGTGATGGGCTTATTCTTTTCTGGACCTCACTTGAATTGGTTTTCCAAACTTGGACCCAGTCCCATTTCACGGTTGTCGTCGCACAACTTTAGCCTCGATAATGTGTAATATATTCTTTAGAATTTGACTACAGCTCACGGTAATTTGAGGAATTAATGTACACATTATCAAACAATAGACCATTTTCGAGATGCACGAGCGCTTTCGAAAATATCTATTGAAACACTTGAAACTTCCACGGGCTTTAGTCAAATTCTAAAGAATAAATTACACGCTATCGAGGCTGAGGTTGAGCGACGACAACCGTGAAATGGTCTATTGTAGAAACTGAGTGATGACCAGCAGCAGGTGTCATGTGATGTTGTGTTGTGATATTCCTGTGTTTATTGAAGGCTTATCAGCGTTGGGTCGGAAACCATGGCAACGAGGAAAAACTTCCTGGGCTAAACCTGACCACAGATCAGCTTTTCTTTCTTGGATTTGCACAGGTTTGTTACAATATATATAGTTTACTACACTGATCATTATATCATATTGATCAAGTCAACGCGGTAGCCCGAGTAAATGTACTGTGTTGAACATGTCGTGTTATTCGGTAGCCCGAGTAATATTGCCATGCTTTGTTTCAGGTTTGGTGTTCTGCTTCCAGAGACAGCAAAATGGAAAATGCGCTTCTTACTGATGTACACAGCCCAGAAAGAATAAGGTATGTTAAATGATACTGGACGGACAGACAGACAGACAGACAGACAGACAGACAAAAATACAAACAGACCGACAGACAGACAAATCAGTTAATAATCTTTCACATTACATTTTGAGTCGTCGATCTCAATTTTCCTTTGTTCTTCCAGGGTTCAAGCAGCAGTATCCAATTCCCATGAGTTTTCTAAAGCATTTGCTTGTCCTTTGGACAGTCCCATGAATCCACAGGACAAATGCTCTGTATGGTGAAGGGTATGCCAGTCACGTGATGACCTCTTACGTCAAACGAGAAATATCGTTTCAAAGCAATGTAAGAGTGCAAACTCAATTGACGTTTTTGAATTCGTAAAACACCGCTGTCGTCCTTGACTACAGATTCACTTACTCAGGGTTAGCGTCGGTTTTGTGTAGAATATTCATGTGTTCCAGTGAAGGTCCGTGGAATTTCAAAGTGTTTGTATAGACCACTTTAACGTGACGTCAAAGCAGCTCAATTTTGAGGACAAAACAAAAGAATTTCAATCTCCTGAGAATTGGAATCTATTGTTTTGTCCCTCAAATTGAACTGCAAGGGGTCTATAGGGGCGGATCCAGGGGTAGGGTGCAGGGGGTGGGACATCCCTCCTCCGAGAAACTTTGTCCACCTATATTTTGAAGATATATACCCAATACGAAATAAGGTTTTCCTTTTTTTGATTCTGAGGGTTACATCCTCCCCTGGGCTGACTTTGTGCCCTGCACCCCTCCATTAACAAATTAAGATCCTAGATCCGCCCCTGGCATGGTCTATGTATTTAAAGGAATGAAATAATTATAAGCTTCGTTCTAGCTCCTTAGAAGAGATTTCGCTGAAATAAATAATGTATAAATTATCAACGTTTTTCCACGGCAGCCAGAAAAAACGATAGAATTTATTGTATTAATTCTGTTGTATTGCAAAAAAATATTCCATTCTTCCTGCCAATTAAACATGACTGTAAAAATGCAAACTATTTTTCACTGAACTGATTTTTTTTATGAAACAAAATCCAAACTCAAAGAGCCACGGATTTTCTTTTTTTTTTTTTTTTTTTTTGCAAGAAAAAAAACAGGTCAATGAGAAATAGTTCAGGGCCGCAGCAAGGGGAGGGGCTGAGGGGGGGGGGGGGGGGGGGTGGGGGTAGGGATCTTGAGTTTTTCCCAGTTTTTCCCAGAAAAATAAAATAAGTATGGAATTAAATTTTCATTTGTCTTGGTCACGTGTTGCTTCGTGCCCCACCCCCAACCCCGCCCAAGATTTTCAAGGCTTGCTACGGCCCTGTTGTTAACATCTTTAATGGCTTACCGAGCTACAAAAACAAATTTTTAACTTTCTATTATAACAAAGATTAAGTAAAATATAAAAATAAATCTATAACACAATAATAAACGATTTAACGAGAAGACTTTGAAACTTATTATTGAATATTTCGACTGCAAATGGAGTAAGCAAACGTTGTACCGCGTAAATCGGCCAAAAGGGTCAAGGGGCACTCTAGACTTTCGCAAAGTCCGCCGCCCACTGAGTATCTATACTGGCGGGCCACTTCGTCGCTCTCTCGCTGGGCTCGCAAAGAGAGGTAGACTTGGGGCAAGTCTAAGGGCACTCAAGCGTATAGAGCTGTTAAGCTGTGACATAATTCAGGTAGGTAGGTAAAACTTTATCTAAACACGCTCTCCCCGTCAACTAAAGCTGATTTCAACAAGGGGGGGTGGATTTCCGGGTCCAACTGTTCACAAAAACCGCTAAAACAAAGAAAAATTGTTCTCTTTGATTTAACCTCCACCTGAAACAGTTAGAACTTTGGACTACAAATCCTGTCATGAAGAAGTAAGAAAAATCTTTACAAAACTGCTTTTCGTTTTGGACCTGGAAGTCGTTTTTTCATTCGATTGACGTCACTATGGCAAGCCGATGGTAGCAATATTTAGTCCAGTGATAATTTATTTAAACACTCTTAAAAAAATATTTAAACTGCCAATTAAATATTTAATTCTTAGATAAATCATTTAAACCACTCGAAAAAATATCTAAACAGCCATATTAAATATTTAATTCTTAAATGAATATTTAAATGCTTCTTTATTAACCTATTTCACTCACTAATTTTTATTTAATCCCACGAAGAGAAAAATGTAAATTTAAAAGCCTTTTCAACTGCTTGAACATTTGGTGCTCGGGGTTATTCTTTCAACTTTAAAATCTATATTTAAACTTATACGTAAAATTGATTTAATATTCCTGGGGCGAGCTCGGTCAATTTTGTCCGAGCAATCTGGGTAAAAGATCCAAGATGGCTGGCTTTGACAACATTGAAGGGACAAAAATTGGAGAAGAAATCTTAGTATTCCTGACTGATGTGATTCGTAGATCAGAAGAGCTGTGGAGATTAAAAGACGCTTCGATCTCTAAAGTAAAATATCTTGATGACTTACTCGTACATTTGGATTTACTCGATCAAACGGTAAAACTCTTATCCACAATTGCCAACTTAATAACAGACCCTGATGACTTGAAGGCTTGGCAAAGTCTGGAGACCATTTTTTGTGAAATAGAGCAAGAATGTCAGAAACTTTTTGACAATGAAGCTACAAATACTCAAACCACTGTACCGTGTGTACTATCATTGTCAACCATACAACCATTACCGTTTGATCGAGTAAATCCAAATGTACGAGTAAGTCATCAAGATATTTTACTTTAGAGATCGAAGCGTCTTTTAATCTCCACAGCTCTTCTGATCTAAGAATTAAATATTTAATTGGCAGTTTAAATATTTTTTTAAGAGTGTTTAAATAAATTATCACTGGACTAAATATTGCTACCATCGGCTTGCCATACGTCACACTCTCTGTCACGCTCTATTTGCGCGACATAACGTAACATGATAAGACATGTGTGACACATGCAAGACATGTGACATTTTATAAATGTTTCATCAGAGCGCCGGTCCTGGATATCGAAACCTTAATATATATCCAAGTCTCACCACAATTGGTCGTCCATTTGCCCTAGAGACTTCACAGGAGCAGGTACGCAATCCAGGTAATGATAAAAACATTTTTTTACTTTGGAATAATTTTACCATGGCTCGATAGTAGCTTTGGTTGCTTGCATTGTGAAGAGCTTCGGATTACGTGTACTGGTTGTAATGTCTTCCATACTTGCTCAAAATTTGATAACTTCACAGAGCTTTATCTTTGATTTAAATATCTTGATAGCAACATTGAAGATAATCTTAGAATATCAACAAGCACGAATTTCAATAAGTTAATCAATCCTGTGTTTATATTCTCGATAATACTGGGCTCTTAACCAAGATTGAAGCCGTCAGCAAACCCCGGGGAAAAATAAATAAGAAAGCACGATATACTAAGATTAAGGAACATATTATTTAGTAAGCTCAAACTTGTTTAATAAGCTCAAATAATATGTCTTAAATATGTCATAGAAACAAGAAATAGCTAACCATATTTTGAAACATTTCTTAGTCACGCAGTAATCGTCACTTTGATTATAAAATCTCGTGATTTCTTAATAAAATTCTTCTGACAAGCATAAATTGCTTGATTCTAAGCCTTTGTCTTGTTTTTAGAGTTAGATGTCTTAAATCAAGCAATACCTGGCTTGCCAGAGGAAATTTTTAAAGAAATTTACCTAAATTAAGAATCCCGGTTAAGAATATCACTTGTATGGGTGGTTACGTAACATAGTATTTGGTTGCACATACACTTCTATTAGATATTAGCTATTATAAACTTTATTCTATTCCTTTGCTTAGCTCAAATCTAATCCTATAGATAGATAGAAACTTCTAATGGACAGTTTATTCTTAAGGCTAGTTTTATTGGGTGTTTTTAAAGCTGTTTATGATGTATTTTTCAAGCCGTTTGAGACATCGGTTAGCTACATCGTATCGTACGCTCGTTACGTAACACTAAAGATTAGCTGTCAAAATAGTTGTTACGTAACACGAAGATAAACAGATCATTATTTGTTCAAGACTCATGTTTGATATGTAAAGGTCAGCGTGTTGAGAACACGGCTGGCAAAAGCATTTTTTTCTTGTCGTACGCAACAGCTGTGAGCGAGTTGTAGGGTTGATTTTCACGAAACAATTTGTGTTGTAAGCGAGGCGTAAGCAGACTGCACGCGACAGTTGTAAGCAAAGGTTGAACCTCGTAATGTAAATCTGCCTTGAGTCTAGCTATTGCTCTTATGTGCTATTCTCTTTCGTTCTTGATTTTTGTATTAGTTACTGGGTTGCTATGGTAGCAAACCAGTCTTAAAATGAGATCCGTTTTTCCTGCGTCAGGTAGACCATAATTTCACACGTCATGATTGGTCGAGAACTTGTAAACAATGTCCAATGTCCAATGAAGTTGCCACACGACATCGAGGACGATGTATTTATAGCTTTTAGTGTTGTGTCACTATAAATTCATTCGTTCAGGGTTCGTGAAGTACTATCTTTGAGAGTCTATGAGCAAACTACTGTATGAGAATCGTAGATCTAGACAAACTAGTCAAAATAGACTAAGATAATCTATAAACTACCTAGCTATGATCAAACTAGATCTTACCAGATCTCAGATACAAAAAATATACTGAGACAAACTACAGAACGAGAGACAAACTGACAAAACGAGTGACAAACAAAGCTTTGATGAAAGCTGACTCCAAGAACTTGTAGAAGTCAGACGAGGTGATAGTGATCTACAGAAAGCGAACTGCCAAGACTTGTTGAATATTTCCATTTATGAAAATACAGAAAACAAAAACTGAGAGAAAAACAAATGACCAGTTAAACACATTTTGGCTAAGAGTATTTACATTGATAAAACGAACAGTTTCGATACTGAAATAGATATGTTTATTTCATCAGCTAGTCTTGAAAGGTACTCTAGTAGGTCAAGTAGAAATATAATATGCGTTGACAAGTCAGTAACGCAACACTAATGTCTTACTAGAATTTAAAATGTTTTTAATAAAGGGGGACTTTGAACCCAAAAGGAACACTTTGGTAAGAAATAATAGAGTATGAGGATTGGTGAGTGGGGGAGCTCTCGCACAGGCAACCCAGTGAACGCTCCAAGAGCGTCTAGTTTTAATTGCTTTATTGTGTTTCTTCTTTATTGTATTTTTCTGTAGTTTAGTTCAGTTTAGCTCAATCAAGCAATCAACTCTTTATTCGAACGATAAAAAATATAATTAAGTTAAAACTGACCAAAAATTAAGTACTTAATTATAAGCTCTTCAGAAAATGCTTTGTTTTACCAGCTAATCCATCTCTCGTTTGCACATGAATGAATAAAGCCTTTGTTTAAGTCAGATGCAGCAGTTTTCCCAGTGGAATTAAAATCCTGTTCCACAAACAACTACACAATATATATTTTAAAGAACACTTCAAGGATTATGAGCCAATTTTATTTTATTTTATTTTCACAGGACATTAAGTTATTGATAAAACAATTTATAATGGATTTTCCACGATTTGAGTTCTTAATTCTGAGACATTCTTGCTAATTTGTTAAGCTTGTGGAGCATAGCAACGGTAACTAAGGGCAGTCGGAACTTTTGAGAAGCCAAAACGAATTCCTTTTTTTAGCATTTTGCAAGGGATGTTGTGTAATTCAAAAAATAATTAGAATTAAATTTTGCTGTTGATTACTAAAAAAAGAAATTCAAAATGTCGAATGGATTATCGTTTGTACAGAAAGCCATTAACGCGGAAATAGTACATTAATTTATAGAAGTTATAGAACATTGTTTTACACGAGTGGGCAATTATTAATGCCAATAATACAATTATTTATTTTGATGGCAATTCAATTCTATATACTTCCAATTAATCTTTTAATTGACCGCTTGCGGCACGTCGGAATGAAGATCAATTTGGAAGAGTTTTAGTATGAAAATAGCATAAATGTTCTATTTCTCCGAGTTTACAACAAAAACAAATTTGTGTGGGGAAGCACAGGTGGCGTAGCGGTTAGAGCGCTCGCCTCTCACCAATGCGACCCTGGTTCGAGTCCCCCCGGGCTCGGTGTTGTATGTGAGTAGAGTTTTTAGTTGGCTTCTCATGTGCTTCGAGGGTTTTTCTTCGGGTTCTCCGGTTTCCCTCCCTCCGCAAAAATCAACTTCTAAATTCCAATTCGATCACGGAACGAGGGCCACAGGTTTGTTAGCCACTGGTTATTAAGTGCTACCCTCGTAAAAACAAGGAAAGCTTTTTTATAGACCCAGTGACGTCACAGCAGCTCAATTTGAAGGACAAAATAATAGGTTCAAATTCTCAGGAGATTGAAATTCTTTTGTTTTGTCCTTCAAATTGAGCTGCTTTGACGCGGTCAGGTGACGTAAATAAAGTGGGCTATAGCACAAAGAAGTTTGGGCTATTTTGTATACAGACTTAGCTAGCGTCATATCGCTTGTTGATTTTCTGTTAAAAATGCCCCTTGAACCTGACGTCAACGTGGCTCAATTTGGAGGACAAAACAAAAGAAATTCAATCTCCTGAGAATAGCCAATGTCCATGAGCTCGAAATTCTAGCACAAAGCATGATGGGAAAGTGAGTTCTTACGCTTTTTTGGCTCCTCTAAGGATTCATCTGATATTTTTTCCTTCGACATTTTCTATGGAAATAAAAGGATTTCAACAGACGAAAATAACAGAGTAATTGTTTTCTGATAGTTCCTTTGATTTCCCTGTTACATTTTTAAAGAACTCACTTACCCAGAGTGCTTTGTAAGTTTTAATGCACATTGCCTATTGGAGCCTATTGTTTTGTCCTCGAAATAAAGCTGCATTCTGAAGTGTTGCAAGGGGTCGATATGCTAACATATAAATTTCAGATGTTCAAATGGAAAATAAGGATTTGAAATACTCCAGTTTCACATTCGATGGAAACCGCTGTTTTTGAAGACAACAGACTCATTTGTACAGGCTTAGCCTCGCTTATAAGTCAGCTATTCAACGACATCATTAAAAGTCCATGGGATTTCAAAACATTACGGTTGACTTATGCAAATCATTAGCAACAGCCAACTGTAATGTAAAGAATGTGCAAGTTAAATAATACCAATCCCACGGACTTTTAATGGTGCCTTTGAATACATGACTTATAAACGAGGCTAAGCCTGTACAAATGAGTCTGTGGTCTTCAAAAACAGCGGTTCCCATCGAATGTGAAACTGGAGTATTCATCATTGATATTATGAGAGCTAAGGCACTAGGCCATGTGGGATAGGCTCAGAGATAATAATATGCGTAATGGATAAGTTGCGAGCCTTAATGTGAGCGACTGAAGAAGACTGCCGTTAGGCCTTTGAGGCTCGCAACTTATCCATTACGCATTGATATTATATTCATTTTCTTAGGACTTGGCCGGAATAATGAGCCAACCGAGTTATGTGCTAAAGCCGGTGTTCCTAACTCAGTTTATCATTTTTTTTACGTTAGGATTAATTCATCTTGTCGTAAATAATGAGTTACCTTCACAAGCCTCACATCCAACCCTTGGAACACAGAACTCCATTCCAGCTTCTTCACCATCATGCTCAAGCCACTCCTGATAAAGAAGCGTTTGTCTTTCGGGACGCGAACAGCAACAGAACGGCCATAACTTTCAAAGAGTACGAAAGAAAGTCTGAAGCATTGGCTGCCGCTTTGCTGGAAATAGGTCTTGTTCGAGGAGACAGAGTTCTGCTAATGCTTCCAACCACAGACGAGTTTGTGTACATTCATATGGCTTTGAACATGATTGGCGCCTTTCCTGTTATCGTTGAACAAGATTTTTACGCCGCTGTTTTTAAAGCCAATAATCTAGCATGTATTATAGCAAACATAGATTACAGTGTGTCGATCAACATGGAAAAAACGGTACAGGAACTGCGCGCTATCTTCCAGCAAGGTACGCTCAAGGCTGGGATCATCGCTGGTCACTCTGAAGCTGATCATGACTTGCTCACATACCCGAAGGTCTACGCTTACGAGAAGCTCTTTGAAATGACACAGATGAATGAAGAATGTCGTTCAAAAGTCCAAAGAGCGGAGGCGGAAGTCCAGTTTGACCATCCCTCCTTTGTTCTCTTTACTTCCGGTAGCACAGGGACCCCAAAACCAATCAAGTTCACCAACCAAGCCTTCGTGAATGCAGCGCGGGCGACTGCATACAACGTCGCTATCGACAAAGACACCATCCTGTTTTGTGATGGCCCATTTGATTGGATATCAGGGATGGGGTTCGGTATTGGTGTAGTCCTCTTGCTCGGATCTACCTTGGTTTCCTTTCCACCTCGTCTCGCATTCAAAGGAGGCTTAACGGCTACCATCATGAAGATCATAGAAGAAGAAAAATGCTCTCATGCCATCTTGCTGCTGTATCTTTTACAGGATATGGTATCAAGCGAGAAAGTCCGTTCCATAGATCTTAGTCAGCTCAAGTATTGCATGGTCGGGGGTCAACCAACATCAATGACGTTGCTTAAAAAAATCCTCTCTCTCTATCCTCATGTAATATTACGCAATATATATGGATCGACTGAGACTAGTCTGATATCTTCTCAGGAAATTACGAAAGATTCTCTGGATAACCTGGACTTAGGGCTGATGGATATCTGTCCTGGATTTGAGGCAAAGATCGTCGATGAAGAAGGCCGTGTTGTGCCATTAAATACACCAGGTATGTATTGTAAAGAATCTAGAAGATTGTCTAGACCCTTTGCAGCAAATAGAAATGCAGTTCATTTAAGAGAACTAAGGTAGTCCGTAAAAAAAACATCTGAACATTGAATTTTGATAAAACTTCGCACAGTTATTAAGTTAATGCTACTCACTCCAAAAATAAAATAAAAAAGTTGGGTCACCGTGCTCGTTTTGACGCTAGATGACGGTAATTTATGGCATTTTTGGGGTCGTGCGAAAGCAATTTTCGAATCATGAAAATCGAACAAAAGGCCCCACTACTTTCAGGAAGTCATTGCTAACATTTAAATATTTACGTTATTCTTTCTTTTACGGGACAAAGAAACAGCTGGAAGCCAAATTGTTTTCCAGAAAATTCAGTTTTTGTAAAGAATAGAGAATTTTCAACTCCGATGTGCTCTCTGTGCAAACTCTCAGGAGATTGAAATTATTATTTTTTGTCCTCGAAATTGAGCTGCTTTGACGTCATGTACAAGGGGCCTATATGATAGTCTCTTCCACAGTTCCCTGCACAATCTTAAAAGGTAGCCGGGCCTTTGCGTCGAAGCGAGTCGAACGTTGAGCTTTCAATGATAGGAATCTTTAAATAATTGTGCAAGGTTTTAAGAAAAGGCCTCTATCATTGCAAGGTCACCGTTAGTCTTGCTTCGATGCAAGGGCATTGCTACCTTTCAAGATGGCGCAGGAAACTGGAAAGGGACCATTACTGTCATTTCATATGCAAATATTTTATTGAAGATTCTAGAATGTCTTTAAATTTTTCTGTGCAAGTCTTTAAGAATGTTTTAGCAGCTCTATTTGGAGGACAAAGAAATAGGTTTCAATTCTCAGGAGATTGAAATCATTTTCTTTAATTTTATTCTCCAAGTTAAGCTGCTCAGACGTCACTTTGACACACAGACGTCATCATTGTTTCTTCCTCAGGAGAGCTTTGTCTTCGGGCCACCTGGGTGTCCTTTATGGCTGAGAACGTCATTAAAGATGCGTACGAATCTTGTCCCCCAAAAGATGTTTCCCTGGGCTGGCACCACACCAAAGATTTGGCAACCATCACTTCAGGAGGAAAGCTGAAACTACATGGTAGAATAGATAATGTGATCAAGTGTGCTTGCGAGTCGATCCAACCCATTGAGATCGAAGGAGTGTTACAAGAACACCCTCTTGTAGATAAAGTAATCGCTGTTGGTGTTCCTGATCAAAGGTTGCACCAGAAAATATGTGCTTGCATTATATTGAAAGCAGGTCTCCATGGCGACCAAGACGTCCTTCGCGCCAAATTTGAAGAATTTTCTAAAGGAAAGTTCAGTAAGTCGACCAATGGTTTGGTTCTTAAACCACACTATTATGTATTTTGTAAGGATTTCCCGCTTACTAGAACTGGGAAATTAAATAGAAAGGGATTACGAGAAAGAGCTGCAAGGGAATTGGGACGGATTAATGGTCATTATCTTGGTGTCTAGATAAAGCACGTAATAGATAGCAGATATCATAGTTACACTCTAAAGACCCTTTTAATAAATCCTACAATCCAGGTGTCCGGAGCACGCACAAACTGTCCAATCACAGCGCGCCTCGATGCTTAGCCAAGCGGCCCTTACTCCAAGTCTCTTCCCAATACAAAAACACGCGTTTCAAAAAATTTAGAGAAAAAAAGTTGAAGTATACGTGTTGTTTAAAAAATTAAAGTAAATCTTTGCGATCCATCTCCTCAAATTCTGTGAGATATATGACTTTTAAGACTCGGGCGAGTCAGCAACAATCCTTTTCACGCTTAGTTTCTCGTACAGCTGGATACTTTATTTTCCACGTTTGACGTCAAATTTATTCTTTTGAAATTTTTATTTGGAATTTTTTCTTTTAAACGAAATTGAAAAGATTAAACTTGAAAGAAAGTATTGTAGGGTTTATTAAAAGGGTCTATTACGTTCAAATTATTGCTTCAAGTCGAGGCATTTGGGTCACTTTCCATACATTTACTGTATTGTTGACCCAAATGCCTCGACTTGAAACTATGGTTTGAAGGCAATGGAGTGTAACTCTGATATAGACCCTTGCACGGTACGTCATAGCAGCTTAATTAGGAGGGCAAGACAAAAGATTTTCAATCTCCTGAGAATTGGAACCTATTGTTTTGTCCTCCAAATTGAGCTGCATCCCGACGTGCTGCAAGGGGTCTATAACGTGACGTCAAAGCAGCTCAATTTGGAGGACAAAACAATAGATTTTCAATCTCCTGAGAATTGGAACCCATTAGTGTTTTGTCCTCCAAATTGAGCTGCATTCCGACGTGCTGCAAGGGGTCTATACATTTTTTTTTTGTACTCGTTTAGTAACGTTTATAGTGGTTTACGGATGGGGTTTGGTCTTAATTCATAGAAACTATCATATATTTAGAGCATTATATCATTTTATTCACAAGTTACCATATCATGTTAGAGGGTGTGGATGGTTGAAGGGAGGGGGGTCCAGCTGTCAGTTGTCAGCTAAATTTCAGGCCTCTTGTTAGCTGTCACTCGAATTCGTGGCCTTTTGTAAATTCAATTTTGTCAAAAAAATAAAATAAAAATAAAGTATACAAAGAAAATACAAGTGACGAGTGGGATATCCACGGTATGCCACGAGAAACCATTGTATAACCATTTATCCCACACCATAGAAAATACAAATGCATAAATTCAATGTACAGTGCATGATGGGAAGGAAGAGTTAAATACCGACGAATATACAACGCCTTTCCTGCATTCTGATTGGCTGTATTTTCTATGGTGTGGGATAAATCACATTATTATATTGAGTGACATCAAAATGATAAGACTGATATCCCCACTCGTACCAATGGCCAGTGGGGATACGATTTTTATCAACACTGGTGGTGTCGGATTTAAACTTAAGTGAAATTCCCCATTATTTTTCATTGAAGATTTCATATAATAAACAGAACATTACATGGCCACTTGGAGATACGAATTTTATCTTCTCGTGCTGATATTGTCTCTCACTCTTTCGCTGCGCTCACTCGCGTGAGAGATAATATCAACACTCGAAGATAAAATTCGTATCTCCGCGCGACCATGTAATATCCTCTATTTGTTATATAGCTAATCATTTTGACTATATAACGAGCATTCTCATTGGTTGATAGATGCTCACGTGATACTAGTTAAATCTAACTGTATCCCGACCGGGATACAAGTGCCCAGCGCACGGAATAAAAATTCAAATTTTCTAAATTGACTTGTCTAAAATGATTAGCTATATAACAAAACGCTTAATGACTGATCCCTCGGGAAACCAGTTAGTTTTGTTTCCCTCGGCCGGAGCCTCGGGAAACATTGAGATTCTCGGGAAACAAAACTAACTGTTTCCCTCGGGACCAGTCATTAAGTGTATAATATTGACTCTAAGGGTGCTTCCCATTTGTCCAAGAAAACCGGATAATAAAACCAAAACAAGAACGCTTCCAATGTTCGTCGTGATCGCTCGAATTAAAGAACTTGATTTGGAGAATTCCAGTTCGTTCGTACCAACCGGAATGGCTGGACAAGCTCGAAATTTTTCTACTTTTTCTCGTTCGGAAGTTCTGAAAAAGTGACTGTTCCAGTTATATTCCAACCGATATTACTGGTTGTCCTGGACAAATGGAAAACTATGCTATCTGAATGTTTATTATTAGTTTTTTAATTGATATTTCTAAATATGCAAAGTTATCGGCTATCATACGAACGGACGAGTGAACAAAGGAACGAAGGAGCGAACAAACGAACGAACGAAGGAGTGAACAAACGAACGAACGAACGAACGAGTGAACAAACGAACGAACGAAAGAGTGAACAAACGAACGAACGAGTGAACAAACGAACTAACGAACGAGTGAACGAACGAGTGAACAAACGAACTAACGAACGAGTGAACAAACGAACGAGTGAACAAACGAACGAGTGAACAAACGAACGAACGAAAGAGTGAACAAACGAACGAACGAGTGAACAAACGAACTAACGAACGAGTGAACGAACGAGTGAACAAACGAACTAACGAACGAGTGAACGAACGAGTGAACAAACGAACTAACGAACGAGTGAACGAACGAGTGAACAAACGAACGAACGAAAGAGTGAACAAACGAACGAACGAAAGAGTGAACAAACGAACGAACGAGTGAACAAACGAACTAACGAACGAGTGAACGAACGAGTGAACTAACGAACGAGTGAACGAACGAGTGAACAAACGAACTAACGCACGAGTGAACGAACAAACGAACGAACGAGTGAATAAACAAACGAACGAACGAGTGAACAAACGAACGAGTAAACAAACGAACGAACGAGTGAACAAACGAACGAACGAGTGAAAAAACGAACGAGCGAGCGAGCTATCAAACGAGTGAACTATGAACGAACGAATGAATGAATCCTGTATAATATTAAGCATGCTCAATCTTTTGTATGTATCTTGGAAAATAAACGAAAATAAAAGTCGTTTCATTACATTGGTTTTCATTACAACTCCATATGTCTCAGTCTTACTCAGTTAGAGTGCACAAAATGACAAGGAAATATTTCGAAATCTAGTCAGTATTGATATACAGAGCGTATTTAGCGTAAATGGTGACCACTATGATTTTGAATTCGGTTTATCTTGAATTCAACAAGTCCGTATGCAAATTAGTCAAAAGCGTCTTCGTGCTATCGTAAAAATATGCAAATCTGACTCTCACACTTGCCTGAAGAATAGTCTTTACAAAATGCCAAAACTTAAAGTCAGTTCTTGAAACTTAAGGCTAATTCTTTCATATTGTCTTTATTAATACAGTATCTTGGTCTCACAAAAGTATACCCGCGAACTTTTTTGTATACTTGGAGAAAACAAGCATTTATTTTCTCACTAAAACTCTTGTAAATTCTTGGAAAGCGTGCTGAAAGGCACGCATGCGCAAACGTTTTTTCTCTAGTGTCAGACGGCTCAACTATGTTTCGGGAGGGGTTTCGCTTTTTCTCATCCCTCAGGATATATTTAAAGAATGAAAAAATCTTTTCAATCACTAAACATTATAATCAGCAATCAAATATATTTTCAACCACTTCTGCTTCAGTGCCTTATTATCGCTTTGCCGTTTACTACGCTTATCACTTGAGTGAGAAAGGAGAGAATTTAGAGACACAACAATAACTGGTATTACGTGTGTTAATCCCTTTGATAACCATGCATGGAAACGTACTTTTTACAACTCAAACTGTGTTTGGAACAGTTCCTTTGTTTCCACGATCCTCAAAGGGAAAAAGGGAAACACATTTAACAATAACTGGTATTACATGTGTTAATTCCTTTGATGACCATGGAAAAAAAACAAAAGTGTTAACTGAAATTGGGATACACATGTATGTATATATTTAACAATTAGTCCCCGAGTCCGAATGTTCTACGAGTCAATAGCCCATGAGACCGAAGGCCGTATGGGCTATTGACTCGTAGGCCATGAGGGCGAGAGGTCTAATTGTTTTAGTAAAAACCTACTAATCAGTCCAATAAAAGTTTTGGATTTTGCTTTAAATATATATTTTTTTGGTTTTCAAAACCGGCGCTTTTCGCTACTAGAGGTCTATCACTAATAGACCCCTAGTAGCTCAGCCAATCACAAAGCTCGATTGGTGATAGACCATTAGTAGGTTTTTTCTAATTATGCATATATACAACTTTTCTGCAATCGAGTGTATATGCTGTTATTAATTTGTTATTAATATCAGCACCGCTTTTTGAGGCAACTCAAACCGTAGTTCTGCACTAACAACTCGAACTCCTGTACTTTACTGTCAAGCAATGTTCACTATATTGTTAACAACTATTTTATTATTTGATTCAGTTTCTGTACCCAAGGATGTACTTTCTCTATCTTACAACATACTGCTATTATACAGCACTAACCATAAACTCCCGTGGGGGGTACTTCGGGTCGTTTCATACGGGGATGTTACGCCCGGACTCTCGACCCCTTACCCTTTTCTATACCAAATTTCAGCGAAAAAGTACCCCTTTTATATACCTTTTTGCCTGAAAAGGTACCCCTTTCATATACCTTTGAAGAAAATCTTCCCCTTTTTATACCAAAACTCACAAATTTCCACCCCTTTGCTATACGTGCAGCCTGAAAAAAGTACCCCTTTCGGGCGGAGCATCCCCGTATAGTCCATTATAGGGAGTACCGTACGATTCTCACTAATTCAGTAAAATAAATATTCTAACTGCTTCTAAAGAGACGTGTGGGGAATTATAATTCATAATAATTTGCTATGATTTTGATCATAGTCAAGAATGGTAAAGGATTAACTCGCAAAGTTATATTCAGGACACCAAGATTACCTGGACAAATGTCTCAGTCTTTAGAAGCATGAGACAAAATTCATTACATTTTCAAAAATCTCCGCAGAAATCGCCAGTGAAAAGGGGCCCCATGAGGCATTCTTTTTCTAGCGACAGGGTTATAGGTGATACACTTATCTTAAAAATGTGTTTTAATCTTCGAAAAGATGTGTTTTATATTTAGATAGCATCAAAGTAATTAACACACACAAAACAGACATATGAAAACCCAGTAAAAAGAATATCAAAAAATTCACAATATATAATATTGTGGGTCGCGGTGAAAAGAGGAAACTTTAACGGCGGAAAGCGGAAATTCGATACATTTCATTATACTCCAATTTCGTACAAGAATCAACATGAATTGAAATTACACAATTCATAATACTCAACTTTTCGTAAGAGAATCAATATCAATGTTTGAAACTTCAGAGATACTCATGTTTTACGATAAAGATTATCTTTGTAATTAAACCTGACACTTTCAACATTTCTTGGGATTTTTTAATTTTTTAATTTTTTAATTTTTCAATTTTTTAATTTTTTAATTGTAAAGATAACTTTTCACTGGTCAACTGACGTTCCACGTTTGCCGTAAACGTGATCATTCTTAGACTCTCTATTTAGAGTTTTTAAACTCTAAATAGAGAGTCTAAGAATGATCACGTTTACGGCAAACGTGGAACGTCAGTTGACCAGTGAAAAGTTATCTTTACAATTAGTAAAAAGGAATCACAAAAATCTCCAAGTCGTAGATAAACAAAATAATATTTCTTTTTGTTAAGAAAGTTTGCAAAAGGTAAAGTGAAATACAGGAAAACGAAGAAAACTTGGTCACGTTTCCCGTTTGCGGGAGAAAAAAACGCGAATCTTAAGCTCTCTAATGTAGATGATGTTGGTTCTGCCACAGATCGCTATAATCAAGTATTGTCATTATTACTTGAAAGATATGCTCCATCAAAGAAGCGCGTTCTTACACTTCGTCCCAGTGCGCCATGGTATGATGATTCCATCAGAAAGGAGAAAATCAAGAGAAGAAAATTGGAAAGATGCTGGCGCAACTCTGGTTTAACAATTGACAGGGAACTGTTTGTAAATCAATGCAAACGTGTAAATGATCTTATTTTGCAGTCAAAAATGCACTACTATTCAAATCTAATTGAAGATAATAAGTCCAACCCTAAAATACTCTTCTCAACTGTTAGTAAGCTTCTACACCTGAAGGGAGATGTACGGTTTCCGACCTGGGACAGCACCATGGATCTCGCAATTGCTTTTGCTGACTTCTTTAATGTCAAAATCACAGATATCAGAGCTGATCTTGCAGTTATGCAACAAGGCCCAGGTTCTACTCGTCCTCTGTTGGTTGATGCTGTTCCGGTCTCTAGTTTTTGCCATTTTGAAACAGTCTCGCCTGAGGAAGTCTCGAACGTTATTGCTCTATCCTCTTCCAAGTCCTGTGAGCTAGACCCTCTTCCGGGTCAAATTTTGAAGGAATGCCTTGACATCTTATTACCAATCATCACGAAGATCATAAACTTGTCTCTTGGTCAAGGAGTTGTACCTGCTTGTTTGAAGGAAGCTGTGATAAGACCTTTACTTAAACGTTCCAACTTGGATCATGAGCTGTTATCGAATTATCGCCCAATTTCCAACCTGACATTTCTCTCAAAGTCATGTGAAAAAGTTGTGGCATCCCAGCTAAACAAGTATCTTAGTGCAAATAACCTTACAGAGAAGTTCCAATCTGCGTACAAGACTGGGCACAGTACTGAATCAGCCTTGATTCGGGTGCAGAATGATATTCTATGTTCTATCGATCAAGGCAAGTGTGTTATACTTCTATTCCTCGACCTTTCTGCTGCGTTCGACACAGTAGATCACCAGATTCTGCTTGATCGACTTGCAAATCGTTTTGGAATACGCGGCACAGCTCTTGCTTGGTTTAACTCATATCTCTCTGGACGGAGAGAGTCAACGTTCACCAAGCTATCCTTTGAACTGCGGAGTACCTCAGAGCTCTGTCATCGGTCCCATTCTTTATGTCCTGTACACATCACCACTTGGAGACATCATGGCTAGACATGACATGAGCTTCCACATGTATGCCGATGATACTCAACTGTATTGCACTTTTAAAAGTTCTATTGTTGGCGATCATGCTTTTGCCCAGATGAAGCTGGAAGCTTGTGTCCGTGATATCTACTTCTGGATGTTATTTAACAATCTTAAACTCAATGATGACAAATCGGAGATCCTGGTTCTTTCTGCAAAACATCGACCTTCTCCTGACCTGGGAACTTTTCAGATTGTTGAATCAACTTTAAAACCTTCCAATTCTGCTAAGAACATAGGTGTTGTCTTTGATAGTACCTTCTCCTTTGGTCTTCACATCTCGGAATTGTGTAAATCAGCTTTTTATGGAATCAGATCCATTGCTCGGATCAGGAGATACTTAAGCCTGGAAACAACTAAAACGTTAATAAACGCTTTCGTCATCTCAAAGGTTGACCACTGCAATGCTCTTCTGTATGGACTTCCAAAACAGTCTCTCCAAAGACTACAGCATGTTCTTAATTCGGCTGCAAGACTCATAACCTTGTCACGCAAGTCTGACCGGATAACTCCAGTATTAAAAGACCTTCATTGGTTACCTGTAGAACTAAGGATTGAGTTCAAGATCTTATTGTATGTTTACAAAGTCGTATATGGTTTGTCTGTACCTTCGTATCTTCAAGATTTATTAGTCCCTCATGTCCCCCGACGTAATCTTAGATCGGGATCAAAGTTGATGTTAGAACAACCACAATATAAACTTAAGACATATGGCTCTAGAGCGTTTTCAGTCTGTGCTCCAAAACTTTGATATGAACTTCCTTTTAAAATCAAAAGCAGTCCTTCTATTGACACTTTTAAACGTAATCTTAAAACACATTTATTTAACAAGTATTTTATTGATTAGCAATATAATATTTATTTTCTTTGCATAGATTTTCAGATAGAGCAAGCGCATTTAAACCGTGGAATGAATTCAAAATTGATACTTGCAAGTAGTGCCTATTTTGGTCACTGTCAGACAACCTGGACATCCATTACACAAAGACAAATACACAAAGACTCTTTGTGATTTTCACTTTATTCTTTGTGTGGTGGATGTTCTGGGTGAGTGATAGTGACTAATTGTCACTAGATAGCTACTGCTTGTTTGTGTCCGTTTTGCATTTATTTCATGGTTTTAATGCGTTTGCTCTAATATTCAATAGTACAATACTTTACTTTTTTATAAATAATATAGTTTTAACTTTTTCAAACATAATAATATATTTCTACAGATATTTATCTTTGTATATATATTTAGATTTTGTATTTATACATGATATTGTAAAGCGCTTTTGGGCTTTTCAGGAAAAAGCGCTATATAAATAAATTATATTATTATTATTATTATTATTATTATTATAGATGAGTTTAACTGCCAGAATAGGCGCTGGTTTATTCTATATGCCGGCGCTGACTGATACATAATATTGTAGTGATATGTTTTGCAATTAGAAAGAGCCTATGAAGGCGGTAATGGATTATCTTTCCTGAGTGTTGGTCCGGACGAGACTTGAACCACAACCTCTCGCACAACAGACCGACACTCTTACCAACTGAGCCAACCGGGTGGCTGCATGAAATCATGGTTTATTTACTGTTGGGAGTTTTCAAGTGTCTCTATGATATCTGCCATGGAAGGACGTTCTTCTGGGTTCTGTTGTAAACATCTTCTGATCAGGTTCCTGAACAAATCGTTGGTCACCATGGCAACTTGCACGTTTCTGCGTTCTACGTCAGGCATTCGACGAACGTTCATCTCGCACAGCAGAACTCCAAAGCTGTACACATCAAGCTGTACAGAAAGAGTAAGAACCATTACAGCTAGGAAGAAACAACATAACAATTGCTTTTGTCTTGTAAATACGAACCTGTTAAGAACCTACTCAGCCTGATTTCTCACTAGATACCAAATATATAAGAACCATTACAGCCTGACTTGGGAAAATAGTGCTTCTTTTATGCGGGTTTTTACTGTATTATCTATTTATTTAACCTTGACATCCTTAAGTACGTCACTCCATATAGTAAGTCTAGAGTAACTAGGAATTCCGTTATCAGCATTGATTATAAGCCAAATTTAACTAGAACCTCAACTTTCAGGGACTCATACTTTAATAGGATTATACCTCTCTGGAATTCACTGCCTCTTAATATTAAGGAAAGTACCACTCTATAATCTTTTAAAAAACGACAGTTCGTTCGCATTACAAGTCACTTCTTCATTCAGCTTTTGATCCTGACCGAATAAGAACCTTTAAAACTATTTGCTCTAAATGCAGATCTGTTTCCCCGGCAACAGTCTGTTGTCGATAAATTATTATTATCACTATTGTTTTATTCATACTATGTGTCATATTTTGTTGTTAATTATGTATCTGTTTGTTTATTGTTAGTATTGCATATGTTTATGTAAGTATGGGGCATGTTCATATGGACCACGAGTCTCTTCGTGCTCTGTTAAAGCTATTAAATAAAAAATAAAAAAATATATAAATAAAAAATAAATAAAATAAAAGTTTGGTGTGTGTGTTGGAGTGCATATCGACATAGCTCAACTGAAATGCAGGTTGTACCTTTGGTGATTGTCTAGACGTCTGTGCCTCAGGAGCAGAGTAGATAACAGCACCAGGACTAGCCGTCATGGACTGCTGCAGGAAGTTGGCCGTGCCATAATCCGAGACTTTGGCCCGCCAAATAGTGACGTGTTTCCATAACAACACATTAGCACTGCTGATGTCTCGGTGAATGATTGGAGCTGGATGGCTGAGATGTAAGTAGTTTAAACCTTTAGCAACATCTAGTGCAATGGTCGTGATCTCAGGAGGTTCCAATGGCCGCTCGTCTTGTAAAACCGCCCTTAGACTGGTGTCTAGGAGTTCAGTCACAAAAAGAGGACTTTGGTTCGCATCGTTTGTTGCACCAATGAACTGCAGAAGACAAGGATGACGACATCTTGATGCCATATTCATCTCTCGTTCAAACAGCCTTCTGTTGTGATGAGAAAGAATAAGCTCGTGGACTTTCTTCACAGCAACTTTACATCCCCGAAATGTTCCTTCTTTCACCTCGCCCCATGCTCCGACACCAATTACGTTATCAGACAATCTTATTTCATCCCGATGTACGATCCAATCGCGTGTCGACTCTATAGATCTTTGGTAGTCCTCAAAGGCTTGTCGTACTATGGTCAGCGTACCTCGAAGTTCGTGTAACCTCTCTTCGCTGCTTTGAAGGCGACTTGCTGTTTCCTCATGTGCTTGTGTTTCTTCAACCAAGGATGTTTCCAATTCTTGTAATCTCAACTCATTGCTGCGAAGGAGTCTCTCTGTTTCTTCTAATCTCTGCTCGTTACTGCGAAGACGTCTTTCTGTTTCTTGGTGTGCTTGTCTTTGTGAAGCCAAAGACAATTCGAGTTCATGTGATCTCTGCTCGCTGGTATGAAGACGCCTTTCTACTTCTTCGCGTATCTTTCTTTCTTCATCTAAAGATGTAACCAGCTCAGCAAAACGTTCATCGCCTTCCTGACCAATACATTCTTCTGTTTCTACACGAAGAAATTTTAATCAACTGTAATTAATAGTTGTAAAACTCTGTGATTGGCTTACTAGAGTGAAAACACTAGATCTGTGAAACAGTATTGTAATATGCAATTAGCAATTTTTTTCGATAATCAGTCCTGCTATCTGGCAAACTACTGCTTATAGTCCCTTGCAGAGGAGGATTGAAGCCTATCCAGAATGCACCGCGAGATCAAATTTTCAAGATGGCGACCAGTTTTGGTTGTTCGGTTGATGCCAAAGAAAAATAAGATAATTTCTCTACATTCAAGAACTTCATTACTTTCTTTTTCAAATAACAGAAAACATATATAAGTTGCTGAGTATTTGGGAAATTTGGAACGTGTCAGCTGAATCAAAGTCACTTATTTTGCTGTTTGTTTTGTGGCTGACACGATACGGCAGATTTGAGTTACGTGAAATTAGCACACTATTTAACAGCTGTTTTCTTACAAGCATTAAGGTCAATTTTTAGTCTAAGTAATGGCTCCAAATCACAATGCCGATGTGATGAATGGTGTAAGACAGTTCAAACTGATGTTGTGTTTAGAAATGTTGAGTTCTCCGTCCAGGGTTTACCCAAAAAGCTTATCTGATCATACCAGGTGATTTGGAATCTAGACGCGCAATGCATTGTTTGTCACAGCGAAAATTTCCAATAATTTTTTTCTAATATCTCTTGTCAAAATGAAATATTTTCCACCAACAACGACGAAATATACTTTTTCTAAAAGGTATTTGGCGAATCTTTCCAACGATGGGTTTTATTGTCTTTATTTTCGAGCAAAAGCTGTTGTAAATCGAGCCGAAAACCGGGAACTAGGAAACATTGAGCTACGAACAAAATGTCCGCTGATTGGCTAATTCCTTCAACCTGAGAGAAGCGAGATCACCTGGTAGGCATTTCTAATTTTTGCTTTTCCTCCATTTCTGTTCATATTTAAAGGATATATATCCAGACAGAGTCCGCAGCCCGCAGCCCGCGGCCCGCAGCCCGCAGCCCGCGTTTTGATCACAGCCATTTTCCCTTCAATCATGTTTTTTTTAAATGACTATGTTCAAGAAGAAAGATTAATATAGAAACTTTTAATTCGCGAAATAAATTTTTTTCAGAAACATTTTACCCGCGAAGGTCTTCATTAACCTTAACAAGATCCGATGTCTTAGAGGAGATATTGAAGCACTCAACCCAGTTGAATCAACAACAGATGTCATGCCTTCGAGCTGTTGACCTTTGAGCATTTTAAAGCCAAGTTCAACTTACCAAGCGATGGTGCTCTGCAAGATGTTCTCAAGTCTCTATCACTGAAGACCTGTTCACTAGATCCTTTATTTTTACCAAAGAATCTGGTCTTCCACCATCTCCTGACTCCTGTCATATAATTAGAATATATATATATATATTATCACATCGAGTGTTGTAAATCATATTATTATAGTTCAAATTTTGTATGTAAACGCATCGAGATTCTTAGATCGTACAAGAACGTAAGTTATTATTATTATTATTATTATTATAAACTATAATTTATTTAGCGCCAATTCCTTGGAGTTCAATAGCGCTTTACAAATATTTATACTAAAAAAATTAGTAAGATTACTACTTTAAGACTAAAAATTCAACTACAAACTTCAACGTATACATACTATAACATGATATTAGATATTATAATAAAAATGAATAATCCAAATTAACATGATTAAAACATTACAACCTCATTTACTAGATTTAGCATTTTTACAATTTACTTCAAATTACAACAGCAATCATATTCAACTTTTATTTGACAATTTTTATTAATATTTAATAACTTACACACAATTCGATAACAACTATAAATATATATCAACGAAAATTTAATAAGTTAATTAAAAGTTTGTTTAAAAAGTCAGGTTTATACTCCCTGTTTAAATGCTGAAATTGAAGTACTGCCACAGGGAGCCCGGCTTTCCTTTGCCGCATTCAATATTCATTATTCTTTACGTAATTGCTTTTTATGGGTTTCCTGTGGTTTAACATCGGCTTCGGTTACACAAGCTGTAATCGGTAATCAGATCTGTACTGTAAATTGATAACCGTTGGTAACGTGCTCTTTATGGGTTGCCTGTGTTGTTTGAATGTAACGCACCGTCTATAAAGCATTCAAAAGAAGAGAATTCTCTTCTTTTGAATGCTTTATAGAGAGTGCGTTACCAACGGCTATCAATTTACAGTACAGATCTGATTACAGCTTGTGTAACCATAACCAATCCCAAACCACAGGAAGCCGATCTTAAACCACAGGAAACCCATAAAAGCAATTACGTAAAGAATAATGAATATTGAATGCGGCAAAGGAAAGCCGGGCTCCCTGTGAATTTTATGACACTTTATAACCGGTTACCCCCCAAACCGCAATGTATTATGGGCAATGTGAAAGTAGAGAATAGCCCATTTTCGTTATTGTGGTTGAGTGATCACGCACAAAGCAATTCAAGACGAGGCTCCGGGGAAACAATGGAGTAATCCTGATATATTCTTTTATTTCACCGGAGCCTCTCCTTGAATTGCTTTGTGCGTGATCACTCAACCACAATATCGAAAGTGGGTTAAAACCTTGATCTTGATCTTGTCGAGGACATAGTTGATCTACTGCAACAAAAATACCACGGCCTGCCGGGCAGGTGAAATATCTTATCCCATCGAAACAACCTGTTCCATCAGTGTCACCACATCCCTTTGATTCCTAACGAGATATGAACAGTTAAAAGAAAATATACATTAAAGTTTGTAATAAACTTATAATAATTTTATTTTTTCTGATGAAGATCGAATGGTTGAAACGTAAATTACAAAATAATCTTGGAACAGTTAGTTCTAAGTTGTCTGTTTTCTTTCTTACATATATATTCACATTTTCTATCAAGAAAACAGACTATTGAATTCCTGTGTATCCTTCTACTGGAAGTTCATCGTTGTTCTACCTTCTATATATCAAAGTTAATATACTTCATCATATCTGAGCTTTAGCACCCACAGGGGCCGCGGGGGACCCTTGACCCTCTCAAAAAAAAAAAATCAAGAATTTGATAATAGTTCTCTTGTGATCACGTGTTATGGAGTGACTTTGTGCCCCCCCTCCCCCCCCCCCCCCCTATTTATCATCCAGCTGATCTGAGAAAAAATTTATATAAAAAAAAAACACAATCAAGAACGTTTGTAAAACTGAGGTGTCATCCTTAGTAGACCAGCGACTCGGGAAATGGTTAATTCTTTATTTTATTCTCCCACTCAATAATGATAGAAATCATAGTAAATGTATAAAAAATATCAAAAACCTCTCCTGAAAATCTAGATTTATCTCAGATATAAACTTTTATAAATCAATTTTTGCATGCTTCATGACACCTCAGTTTTGCAGTGACATCACTTGTACGTCACTATTTCAGATCAGCTGGATGTATTGAAAAAAATTAAAATTACAGAATAAGTAATCTTTGGAAAATGACTACAGTTAAATATTACACTAAATACTTCAAACAAAAGAAGAATTGGCCTTCATATCTATTATTATGTAAACAAACCAGGACGTCATAGTGGTATAGGGCATTCTTGTACCAAGACCCTGCTCATTTCACTAAAAACTGTAAGTCCTGGGAAACCATATAATTTCAAGTGATCTGATTGGCTTATGTGGGAATACTGAGGTTGTAGCGACTAATGAATTTTTAAATTTCTACCATAAATATATTTCCATAAGGCCTAGACTTCTTAGATAGACAAAAGAAAATTTAGATTTAAATACTGCATTATAAAATTGAGAACATCTTTTCATCTTTTCAGTCCACTAAAAGACCACTAGTAGCTCAGCCAATAAGAGCACAGGATTCATGATGGACCATTAGTAACTTTAGACAAATATGCTTTTGTCTGTGCTCTGATTGGCTGAGCTAGCCTTTGACCTAATGGGCTATTGACCCTTACAAAATTCATTACTAATTCATTAGGGGGAGACCCAATGAAATTGCATGATGGGGAGAAGAGTTACATGAGAGCACTTGTGCAGGGGCGTATCCAGGATTTTCGAAAGGGGGGTGCACAAATCCTAAAAGCTCCCATTTTGTTTGTCCCCTCCAAAATAATTTAGTGTTAGCTAGACTAACAATATGTAATTTCGATCTAGGAAATTTGTTATTTGTTTGCATTTTGTCATTGTTTAATTTTATTGCTAGCGTATAATTTCACAAAGTCTAACAAAGTGACTTGTACTGTTGAAAGTTTGACATCTTAAGTTGAAATTAAAAAGAAAATACTTTTGCTTGTGGCATTTTGTTCATCGATAACGATAATTTATAATGGAATGGAATGGAATGGGCAAGAAAATTTCTAAATCATGAATTAGTCTCAAAAATGTGATTTTATAAGGACATTTTAATCTGACTTTAAACCCCTTATTGGGATTCTATTGGCCGGGATAGTAAATATCCATTTTATGATTTTATAGGGACAACATAAAAAACAATTTTTGGGATTGTATTTGGACAAACAATTCCCAAAAATGTGTTTTCTTGTCAATTTCTTGTTCCATCATTGGGTTTGGTAGCATTTTTTCAGTTTTGGGAAAACCCATTGGAACCCCATGAAAATGTCAAAATTTTCCCATTTTTTCCCCAAATTGGAAATTCTATATTTTTTCCCAACAACATTGCCACTAATATTGTATCTATTACATATACCTTTTGGGCTTTGGATCTAAGTTAAAGTGCCTAGCTACCACACATCTGACAATATTCTCAGTATAGATTCTTCATGAGAGGAGTAATATTATTGTTTCATAACCCAAAAAATTACATGGTTTGAGTGATGCATAGATTTTTGAGTTATAAAGGGTTTTCCATGCCATATGCTAATGACTCTGATGTCAGGAGAGTCATCATTTAATATAAAATACCTAACTGGTAAAGATAAATTAAATTTCAATTGCAAAGCATCACTGTTTCACCCATGGCTTTTATAGTAATTATTGCTAATTAGTTTCCACATAGTAGCCACTGTGCTTGTTTCGAATTCCAAGGAACAACAAATAGCATAAGGGATGGACCATTAGATAAGTGATGGTGGTGTTAGGGGTGGGGTGGTTGCATAAGTCCCAAAAAAATATCAAGCCTCTTCTGTGCGAAAAAAAAATTGAGCAAGTCAAGGGTAATGGCATGAACTTTTACAATGCAATAAATAAGTTGCAAATGCTTCTCAAAACACTGGAAATCACATTTCCAAGGGTCTTGATTTCAACATTTTTTTTGATGTTTTCCCACTTTTGGTGGTTGTTAGTCCCGCTGCCACTCAAAATGATGCTCCTTGATCCCTGATAATCCATAATTGCAAAACATCAGAATATAAATAATTAGAACAGAACTCAGGCTCTTATTTTCAGTTTTCAATCCTGAAAATATAGTAATAGCTATTATCTCTTTCAGTGGTTATCTGGAGTGGTTTCAAAAAACCTGTTTAATATATTATTTTGCATGTAAAAATTCATCTTTGCATGTTAATATAAATATTATGATGCAATTTCAATATGTTAACGCCTGGGATTTAAAAAAAAATTGTTAACCATTAAATTAGGCTTTAAATTTTGCCCAAAAGCCGTCCTACATTGAACAATCAGCACTTAATCAGTAATTTTGCCCTCTGTATGATTAATATTAAATAAATATGAATCATTGCATACCAGTTAAAAAATATCGTGCAAGATCATGATGTTAAAAAAATGATGTGCAGGGGTTGAGACAACTAAAATTCCTGCAACCCCCTCCCTCCCAACAATAATTGTTAATAATTGATAATTATTATCTAATGGTCCATCCCTAAATGACTCCCCTGACATCAGTCATTAACATATGACAAGAATAAACCTTCATAACTTCAAGATGCATCACTCAAACTATGTAATTTTTGGGGGTCATCAAAACAGCTTACCTCTTGTAGAATCAACATAGTTCAAAAAGGTTGTCATAGGCAATAGGTGATAGGAAATAGGTCATTCAAAGATCCAAGAATAGCTGGAGTAACGAGTGTTTCTGCTTCTTATTCTAGTCAAGAACATGGAGGTTAGTGTTGAGATATTCCATGTTGTTTGTAGTCCACAAAACCATTTTAAAGGCCTCGATTATTCATGTTTACTTGTATACCAATAATTCATTCCATCTTGGAATGACCTACTGCCTTTCGCAATGACAACCTTTATAGAAATAGGTGTATTCTAAGAATATTAATTGTCAGATATGTCAAATATATAGGCACTTTAATTAGACTCTGATCCTTGATAATATTTATATATATGCTGGATTAACTCCAATAATTTAATAGTTAGTTACAACTATAGTAGGCTTAAACCTATAAACATATTATAAACTTGTATTCTAGGATTTGTAATTCATCTTCAAAATGTATAATTGTGCCTTCCCAAAGCACTGGGATGTAGAATTTTGAAGTATTTTATGACCAGTACTGAGCTTATTGTAAGAAGCCACATTTTAAAGTTGTGGTGGGGCTAGAATTTTGTTTTACTATTTCACTAAAGCTCCTCCAGCCCCCCCTTTGGCTCCGCTGTCCCTGTCATAGGGTCTTTTCATACAATGCTTTACCTTGTCTAGCAGTTCTACGCCAAACCAAGTACCACTCAATGGAGGTAAGCTTCCCTCGTATCGAATAACTCCTCGAAGTTCTAGTTCTGTATTGTGTTTTCTTATCTTCACAAAAACTTTATCACCAATATCCAATAATTTTGCTTCACTTAGACGATTCTCGTCTAGATAAATACGTAATCTTTCTTCTCGTGGCCAGACAGCATCAATCAAGTCAGCTTCGCTGTCTGTTAGCTGACCAACATCCAGCTTAGAGCATTCTAGTCTGATAATGTCCCCCCGTGTAAGAGCGATATAATTAGGATCTTTCGGCTGTTCTGACCCTGGTGAACACACCAAGATTGAACCTCCACGAAGTGTGTATGGGTCTCCTTTCTTGTAGATACTGTCGTCTTCCAAGCACTCCCCAATCCTGTCCTTCAGTAATAAGTATCTGTGTGTGTCGGCCATGTTTTAGCGAGACTATACTCACTCAATAAAACATGGACATTAGGTTCCAGGCTCCGGATGGAGACGAGGCTTTTCAAAATGGCGGCCTTAGAACAAAGTGTATTTTTGAGAGGTCGTCAAAATTCCTCGTTTTAGTCACTTTTAGATGAAGCGATTTTGCCATGGCTCTTAAAGGTGTTTAAATTGATGTCCAAGAGGTCAAACGGTTGGTTAAGAATGGTTTTTGAGAAGCAAATGTTGTGTATTTGTTGGGGATTTCAAGGATTCGTTAGTTCAAGAAAATGGCAGCCATGAAAACTATCTCTTGTATACAGTCTAAAGCAATGGAATTCTTGGTAAGATCGGAAGTTTTCCCAATTTCAGGTAAGCATGTATCGTATTAAGTATTTAATGGTAGTACTGTATATACATTTTATATTCTATTTACATTTTTTTACAAAGAGTTATTAGACATATACGATCTGTAATTTTAAACGGTAATGACTTAACAATATTTGTTGGATGACATTTTCTGTGGTGCTCTTTTAGAACACACAGCAGTTGTTCAGCAGGGTTTCTAATACAATTGTATGATCTTTTCAAAGTGTTAAATTCTGAATGAATAGATTCAATGCCTTGTTCACCTGGCAATAGAAATCAGATTTTTTTAAATATAAATTGTATATATTTTTTCACTTCAAAATGAATTGAGTACATTTAAGTTCATTACTGTACCTAGTAAGCCAAATCCTGTATTATATTTTTAACCCATTTCATTACATGGTCCTCTAGAAAGTGTAGTTTTGGTGTTATGGAAGATTCAGGGAAAAACGATCTGTACAGCGCCATAAATACAGATATTTCTGCATCTGTGAACCAAAACCAACAATAAAATTGCATGAATTCAGAGAAATTGCACTCTAAAAAAATAAGTATTAAATGGTTTCAGTTGGATGATGAGGATATACATTGCATGTCAATATGCTTACAAATGTTTTGGTACACAACCATCTAGTTTATTTAGAAAAAATAAAGCATTATCATTTTTTTTGTTAACAAATTAATGCTATACATGCACTTACCCAGTTGTTTTATCTGCTGCTCATTCATTGTTGTATTCCTGTTAATCATTTTATGGATTTTAGAGTAGCTTTAATTTTCAGTGTCTGTTGAAATTGGTCTTTTATCATTTCTGCTTCAATGAGTAGTTCTGGACATACTGTTTTTGAGATTTCAACTGGAACATTTACAAGAAGTGGGATATTTTTCTCCTACAAAAGAAATGTTTCACATGAATATATCAGCCCAGAGAATAATAACTAGAAATGACTATTATTTTACAAATACATAGTGCATGTTATGTTATATTTTCTTTTCTATAAATTATCGGGATCGCCCAGACAGGTTTTTGGGTTGGAGTGAAGCGTAGGACCCAGGTCCCATTTGAAAATCAGGCTATGTTTGGGTGGCTTTGGTTGAAGTAGTTGCCCTGTAAAAATGGTACTAAAAATGCAATTAAATTGAACATTATTTCACTGATTTCCATACTACAAGATAAATTGTAAGCATTAATTATTATATTGTTTCCTAACCAAAAGGCACTTGTCTGTATGATTGCCATTGAATGAACCACCATGGTATGCTTGTCGCTCAACTCCAAGCTTCTTCAAAGTTTCATTCAACTTAATAATGCAAGGCCCATCACCTTGTTTTAGTGATAAGGATTTCTGTAACTGTTTATTCTGTAAATAAAACCAATGCTATCAGGAAGGTATATATTATTTAGTATGTAGCATCATCATCATCGCAAAGAAAACAAAATTTTAATTACAAGTTGTTTTTCTTGTTATCGCAAATGGATTGCCCTTTTCATTAAGGTTTGTGCTGCCTCCTTTGTTGTTGCCATGGATTGCAACATATGTAGCCCCTTCCTCACATTCCCTTGCTTCCTCAGCTGTCTGGATGACTTCTACCCTTTTCATTTGGGCTTGTTTAATTTCTTCTATACACTTTTGGAATCCTGTGCTTCCTATCTGTACATTTTGACATAAATAGTATTTGTTATAGAATATACAAATGTATATACTTTTAATTCACAATTTAACAAACCTTGTTCTCTTTTTTAACCAGGAAGTTTGCTATGTGGATGTCATTAATGTATGTAATGCTTGCATGAGTAGTACAAATAACCTTTCAAAGATGCCGATACTGATGTGCAAACCAGGTAAGCATACCTTGAAAAGATAAAAAAATCTGTTATTAGAATGTGGATAATTTTAATACTGCAATCGAGGGAAACTACCTGATCAATTGGAACATTTAGAAGTGGTGGTCTGATGGAATTATTATATTGCTTTGCCTTTGAAATTACTGAACCAGCTTCTTTAAATCTGTCATATTCAGCAACTAGCTTCTCAACTGTCCTTTCCTCCATTAAGCCTCTTTCTGATGAGGGTTCTTTCAATTCACTTTGTGTTATTAAACACCAAAGGCAACAATGCCTCCCTGAAATTAGACGATTAATTTTATTAGATTACATATAATCTAAACATTTTTCTGACATTTTGATAACTAACCACTAGCTCCAGAAATTCCATAAAGTACGCACAGAAAAGCGTAGTCTCCAAAGACAAACAATCTAAATGTCCAATCTCTGTATAACACAAAATATATAAATGTCATTCACAAATCTTATATAAGCAAAGCTTTAAGTACCAAAGTAACACAATTTTATACGACAAAACAAGTACTGTTAGATAGATGGCTTTATACCTCCATTTGGTTATGCATAATTGTTCCACATCACATAGGTATCTACCAAGGGCCAATTTTATATTTGAGGCATTGTCGGGAGCTTCAAAAGCTGAAAAAACTACTGTATTGCATTTAGCATTGGGATTCTTAGTGTTGGCTATCTCAAAAGCCATTTTGAATGATCCCCCTCCCTTGTCTCCCCCTATTTTAAGCCAGATCTCAGTTTCAGGGATGAGATCATGCCAAAACAGTCTTCCATGCCTGAAAATACAATAATAATGATTATGGTGGTGGTGGTGATGATGGTAAAATGTCCACATTATTTTTTTTTTTTCAGTTACCACAAAATGCATCATTAATGGATTAGGTAATATAGTTCTATGTTAACTTGCTTTGTTTATTTTTTCATGCATTTTCTTTATATCATTGGATATGAATAAACCACTTAAGACGAATAGCTTTGTTCTATGAAGTATGATATTCTGCCCATCATTTCTTACCAAAAATGTTACAGTTAACTTACTTCAAATTTTCTTCCAGGTAACAAAATATCATCAAGTTTAGGTTGGTGACTTGTGCACATGCTGCCCGGGGGGGGGGGGGGGGGGGGGGGGGGACTCCCTTATAAAATGGGTAGGTATGCTCGACGGACGGATTGAAAAATGATGCTAAAAGGTACGCATAAATTAATTCAGGTATCGATTCCAGACCCTAAAAGGTACAACCACATTTAACAGTTTTTTTAATTTAAAATTGATAAATATACACTAATTTCATCAAATACACTTCGCTTTCCGAACATTCCCGGACATTAACAAAGTATTGTCATATATTCAGGTATATTTATCATATGAAAGAATATTGACCCCAAAAGGTACAGTGTCATTTCGAGACCCTAAAAGGTACCAGAGGGTTTTATTTTCGACCCTAAGAGGTCCGTTGAACATACCTTCCAACTTTATAAGGGAGTCCCCCCCCCCCCCCCCCCCCCCGGGACATGCTGCCAACCGAATTTCCAAGCTTTCTTTCGATTTTGTTCTATCCAAGCACTCCCCACTCCTGTCCTCCAGTACTATGTACCTGGTTGTGGTGGTCAGGTTTTAGTGAGACTATACTCACTACAGATCCATCAATACAAGGATTCACAAACAGGAAGTGAACACCCTCGATTCTGTGCTATTCACCACAGGAACCCCAGTTGAACTAAACTAACATAAACCACAGGTAACCCAGACTATCCACTTTAAGACAATGTATGTAGTAAATAGATTTTGCCAGGATTTTGTAGATTTTGCTAAGATTTTGGAAATAAAGCTTCGGATATATAATAAACAGAAGTGTACTTACCGTCTTGCCTTAGCATTTTGAAATTGAGACCATTGGAAATGCGAATTCCCCCAAAACAGGCTAAGAAGTCCCTGAACCTCTGCAAATAGGTGCTACAACTGAATCGTGACCCTCCCCACAAACACAGCATCCTTACCCCACCATTTAACACGGTAGCCAGCCAATCCAAGCGAGAGCAATAATTTTTATCAGCCCAGTCAGTGCAGGGGTATACTTACTTATTTTTAAAAAGTAAACGTTTGTCGCAGCGATAAAGGAGGTGATAGGAGATATATAGGCCTGGGGTTTTTTAAAGGATTGATGTGATATTGAAATTATTAACGAACGTACCCCCTCTCTGAAAGCACGCTACAATTATATATTCCTACGTAGTATTCAGCTATTCCTTATATTTCACTAATCATCGATAGACCTCAGTATTGATTATCGGCAAACATTGATTTAACAACATTAAGACAAAACAAGAGAAAAAAACCTTCCTTGTTTTTACGAGGATAGCACTTAATAACCAGTTGCTAACAAACCTGTGGCCCTCGTTCCGTGATCCAATTGGAATTTAGAAGTTGATTTTTGCGAAGGGAGGGAAACCGGAGAAAATCCCATGTCGCATTGGTGAGAGGCGAGCGCTCTAACCGCTACACCACCCGTGCTTCCCAACACAAATGACACTGTTCAACACAAATGCGTTGAAATATCAACTTTATTCAGTTGTTTGGTTAAAAGCAGTAAATTGCGCACCTTGTATACGCTTACAAATATTTCTCATCATATATTATTTTCATTTATTTTTTATATTTTTTTCTCAATTATTTAGCACATTATAAGTGCTTCATTACAACGTGAAATTATTATCAAAAATGATATAAAATGAACAATAAAGTAGGGGAATCGAAAATGAACAAAACTTATGAAATGTTGTGAACAAATAACACTAATATCGAAAAATTCCATCAATATTTGATGGTGAAATGAAGATATAAAACAAACGATTTCGTTCTCTCGGCTGCTAGCTCCATCAAAAATATGAGCAATATAATAATAACAGTAAATATATCTCAAATGAGATCAATAATTAATAATATTATCCAAATTTAAAGAAAGCTTATCTCACACAAGACCTGGAAAGTCACAAAACAGAGTGCTTCAAATCCGGCTTCTTAATTTTTCCTCAAAAAATTATACTTACTTATACTAGAATGGACCTTGGGTAGCATGACATGTCTCGCACAGAGAGTCTTCCAGGTAAGGGTCCACTTGCACCTGATAATATGACAATCATATCTCTCTTATATAGAGGATATCACACCCAGTTGATCTAAGAAAAAATATTAGCCAATAGGAATCGAGAAAATTTACCAAACTGAAGTGTCATTCTTAGTCGCCCGGCGACGCAGGAAACGGTTATTTTTCAATCATATTTTCCTACTCAACAATGAATATCGTAGTAAATGTATGTAAAATATCAAAAACCTCTCCTGAAAATCTAGATTTATCTCGGATATTAACTTTTATAAGTGCATTTTTCGCAGGCTTCATGACACCTCAGTTTTGCAGTGACGTCATTTCTACGTCACCTTTTCAGATCTTCTGGACGGTGGCGCGAAGTTATGAAGTTTATCTTCGATTGGTGAAATATTTTTCAACACGACAAGATAAACTTCATATCTTCAAGCCAACGTGTTTTTTTTTTTTTTTTTTTATTATAGACACATTCAAAAACAAAAACTACGCAACGCGCGTTAGACTGAGCGGGAAAAAATCGGAAGTGACGTCATCGATATCTTCACGTGTGAGGATATGGAAAATGTCCCTGAGGTCCCAGATGTAGTTCGTATGGAAAATACGAGTGGCGTATTTCCCAGTAAAACACTAGTGTCTATATAATAAAAATATAATTATATAATTTAGAATTGTAAGTTGATCATGAAAACGTGCTGTGTCTAGAGATTTTTGGGTCTCCAGAAGAAGCGTATACTTGCGCAAATATATGGCTTGCAACATTCAGTTACGTTATCTGGTATTTTGATTGGCTGGACTGGTGCGCACGCTCTTAGTTTATGTGCGTGCCTCAACGTTAAGTTATCTATTTAGTTGATAAAACCACAGGGAGCCCGGCTTTCCTTTGCCTAATTCAATATTCATTATTCTTTACGTAATTGCTTTTATGGGTTTCCTGTGGTTTAAGATCGGCTTCCTGTGGTTTGGGATCGGTTTACGGTTACACAAGCTGTAATCAGATCTTTACTGTAAATTGATAGCCAATTAAATTCAAATCAATAACCGTTGGTAACGCACTCTCTATAAAGCATTCAAAAGAAGAGATTCTCTTCTTTTGAATGCTTTATAGACGGTGCGTTACATTCAAACAACACAGGCAACCCATAAAGAGGTTATTGATTTGAATTTAATTGACTATCAATTTACAGTACAGATCTGATTACAGCTTGTGTAACCGTAAACCGATCCCAAACCACAGGAAGCCGATCTTAAACCACAGGAAACCCATAAAAGCAATTACGTAAAGAATAATGAATATTGAATTAGGCAAAGGAAAGCCGGGCTCCCTGTGATAAAACATCATTAGAGGTTAACGATAATCCTATTATTACCTATCTCGTTGCACACGCCGAACACAATAAGTACTTAGCCCCGGAGCCTCGTTCAAACGTCGATCTTCTCATGAGCCGAACCTAATAACATCAAAGAACACCGCCTTATTATCCATTGTTTTCAATGCGTTCGGCTCACGTGAAGTTCGACGTTTGAACTGGGGCTAAGTAACTAGTGCAAGGAACTGCATGGATCAAAAGAACTTGATACAATACATTTTTTTGTGAATTTAGGTGTCTCTATCTCGATGAAGCCAGCCCGAACGGCCTGCATGAAGCTCTTGTGATTATCAAACGTCACACGACCAGATCCTGGAATGGAAATCAAACAGAGAATACACAAAAATACACAACAGTTGGACCAATGACAGCTTCATAAAGATAACTTTGATATACAGTTGTTGTAAAAAAGGTTGATGCAAATTTAGTTGCACACTGCTTACTGACCAAGCTTGAAATGCATGAGAAAAACGTGCAGACAAAGTTTGGTAAAATCCCATATTATTGTGAGCTTTCGCTGATTGTATTTACATCACCCATAGTGCATTTCTGTCTTGATATGTAACATGCGACAAAACCTTCACCAACCCTTTTGAAATAGCTGTATATAAGCGCACCCCATGGATCGATTTAATGAATCTACTGTAGCTTTGAAAATATCCAATACGTAATAATTTTGTCTTACTTGGTCGATATCGTTTATTTTTTTGGTTCAGTATTTTCAATTTGTGGGTGGGTGACCCTTCAACTCAGCACCCCTCCTTGAACAAAATCCTGGATCCACCCCTGAACAAAAACCAATTTAATTTTGAAAACGCAAGTCAAAGCTGTACATGTATCCTAATAGAAAAGGGCTAATGAAGCAAGATGTCCAAGTTCCAAGATACATCCATTTTTATCGTGATAAAAGTACATTATAATTGTTTAAAAAATGTTCAAAATATAATAAAAATATGATATTTGAAGCAAAAAATACCAACTTCATTTGAAGTTAGTTCGATTATTATTAGGTATTTCAGATTTAGTTCATTTGATGCAAGTGAGCTAAATCGATATGCTTTATGGGTCGTAAGAAAGCAGCGTATTCAACTCGTACATAATCGAATTTTTTCAGCAAGGATGTGATCCTTCCAAGGAAAATTTAAATCTGAATTTCAAAAGGTAAGTTTAAAAATCTCAGAGCATTTTTAAATGCTGTTTAAATCCATGGAATTTTTTCTTGATTGGTCATTCAGATTAGAATAAGAAAAATTGTGTATATTATTGTTGTTTAAAAAATGTTAAAAAAGGTAAAATCCGCCATCCGGATCTAGGTGCCCTCCTACTCACTTTGATTGTGGTAGTAGCTCGGTTGTTTCCCACTTCGAGTGTATCTTTAGAAGCTTTAGATGTGACGGCCAACCTGACTGTGCCAACGGCATTGACGAAGTGAATTGTGGTAAGTTATGGTACAAAAGATGGACAAAATTAAAACAAGGTTTTCAGGTTTCAAAACAAAAATGGCGGAAAACAAGCTGCGCGCAGTGTAATTCAAATTTCAAAAACCAAAAAGCAATGGGAGTTGTTTTCTCATAACATCTACTCGTTATGCACAATAGTAATTATAGTGATCGCATCACACGGGCCCTTTTATTGAGGTGGATTTTATTATTTTTGAGTTCCCTTAATTATCATATAGTCTTGTTTGACGAGGTCACACTTATTCTCTTGTCAAGACTTTGACAATGCGGTGGATTTCATTATTATTTTTGAGGTGGGTTCAAACAAGTCCAGGCAAATATCACACAACGAGACAGTAAAACTGATATAAGCTTTAATCTTTGACAAAATTGTTGTTAGACATTTTAATGGCAGACTTTCAATCCCACACTCTTTAGTTGTTTCCTTCGGACCCCTTCCCTCTCTTCCCTGAACAATATTACTCCATCTTGTACCTTATGCTACATTGGATAGGGACAGGGACACACTTATGATTTTATATTTCATATTTCCAAGATGGCATCCATTTCGACTCCTAAAACAGTCCCACAATGCACTCACTCGATGACTTTTTTCAATGGAGTTCCTGTGTATGTGTCGTAAAGTTTAACGCAAAAGCACGCGCGTTCGCTCCACCAACTCTGTGAGAAGTTAGTTGCCCCAGGGAGTGGCTCTTCATGCATTGTATGACGTCTTATCAAACATTTAGATGAAGAAAGCAAATTTACTTGCTATTTTAATGTTAGTGGTAGTGAAATGACGTCATAATGCAAAGTTACTTGTGCGCATGCCAGACTGAAGTGAAAATGTTGAAAATTCATCCCACATGGAGTAATGATAACGCAGAGACGTACTTATGTCGGAGCATTTTCAAAGTCGCTGGTCATAGCAAGGGGTTAATCTTACACGGTCTAGGGGCCGACTAACCCCTCCCTTAGGCTTCGGCTGAGCTCCCTGATCAGTGGATAGCGGTGTCGGGGTCGAAATCTCCGGCATAGCCGTTAAATGCTTCGCGCTGCCATACCATGCTTCAGCACTGAGTCTGGAGGTATGGTCCTAATTTAATAAATAAATATTTCATTAGAAATTCCAAGTACATTGGTACCCCGCTCTACGGCCAACCGCTTAATACGGCCACGCGGTTATTACGGACAGTTTTGTAGGTCCCGACAAAATACCCATAAATTTTCTATTAAATTTACCCCGCTTAATACGGACACCGGTTAATACGGCCAACAGCCACTTTTCTGTGACCCGATTGACAGACTGCCATACAAAGTTAACGTCATATTACGGGCACTGGTTATCTACCCTGTATATTTTGAACTGTAACCATGAGGTTTTAGTAAAGAAAAGCTTTCTTCTGCCTAAATACGATTGACGACTGTGTCCCGTCCTTTTTTTGACCTTTCATGACGTTATTTGAACACTAACAAAGTTTTCAAAAGTTTTCACTTTTTGACTTTTTAGATGTCTATGTTTTACTGCAATCAGTGCTTGTTGGCTTCTTTCTCTTTGAAGAAGTTTGTCTGACATTGTGTACTTTATTATATTTTTTGTATTGTATCAATAAAACCCGTTTGTGACGTATATTTTGAAAGCCAGCTGTCCCTTTGGTGGCCGTATCAACCGGGTTCCACTGTATCAGTTCTTTAAGATTTTTTTTTTCACCGATAGTTCGTTATTGATGGTTTTGTAAACATTCCCAAATGGATCAAGAGACATGACGGCCATGTTGATGGCGTGAAAGTCAATATAGTCTTGCCTGGACTTGTTTGAATCCAACTTCAAAATAATGACGAAATCAAAGTCAAAGTCTCGACAAGAGAATAAATTTGACTTCATCAAACAAAAGTCATATCGTTTTATTATAATCAAGGGAACTTAGTAAATCCACCGCAAAAATGATAGAATCCACCTTAAAAGGTGGCCTGTGCCATGCGAACACTACAACTCATATTTTTATAATTTTTGAGAATTTACCATGGGTACCGATGAAAAATGTATGAAGGAATGTTTGAAAATAAGATGAAATTCCACTGTTTTGGTTGGCTTTAGCTTTTATATTAGTTTTGAATTTTTTTGCTGGTCAAGAGAGGGAGTTTAACTTTGATTGTATTTCTCTAGCACGCCCAAAAATAACAGAATCCACCACATCTCCTGTTGACATCAGTGTTGGAGAAACCGTGCACTGTATTTGTGCAGCTAATGGCGTACCAGCTCCTGTCATTTCTTGGCGGTTTAAGGGAAAGAGGCTCCCTTTTACACCAAGATTAACCGTCCAGTCTCTCAATGGCAAGAGCCAACTTATAACGCTAAGGAATGCCACTAAAGCATTGTCAGGAAGTTACCAGTGTGAAGCTCACAATACCAAAGGATCTGTTCGCGCTTATCCAAGGTGTATCATTAATGTTAAAGGTAAGATATGCAGCTATTAAAAAAAATGGTGAAGGTTTTGTTGGATGTTGGATGTTGGATGTCGCATGTCGCATGTTGCATGTCGCATGTCGCATGTCGCATGTCGCATGTCGCATGTCGCATGTCGCATGTCGCATGTCGCATGTCGCATGTCGCATGTCGCATGTCGCATGTCGCATGTCGCATGTCGCATGTCGCATGTCGCATGAAATGCAGTATGGGTGTCACTACAATATGGAAATTTCCCAAACTTTGACTGCAGGGTTTTCCAAGATATTTCTGTGGTGACATTAATTACACATGAATATAATAAATTTCAAGCTTGGTAATTAACATGCAACAAAATCTTCACCAACTTCATTTGGCTGTATACTACTAGGCTGTAAGAAAGAGCCTGTGCGCTTTGCCAAAATGTCATGATCACATTGATGTTGTTATTTGGCGTCAGTGATTGATCATAAATAACTAATCGAACCTAAATATCATAATTTGGCTTACATAATATGTTCTTTTACATTTTTTATTTTTTTCGATTAGTGCCCGGCGATGCCTGCAAGCCACCACGATTCAATGCCGCAGCTTTATCACCAGATGAGTGTCGTGAATGCTTCTGTATGGCAGTCACAGAGGAGATGTACCCTGAGGAGATGTACCCTGAGGAGATGTACCCTGAGGAGATGTACCCTGAGGAGATGTACCCTGAGGAGATGTACCCTGAGGAGATGTACCCTGAGGAGATGTACCCTGAGGAGATGTACCCTGAGGAGATGTACCCTGAGGAGATGTACCCTGAGGAGATGTACCCTGAGGAGATGTACCCTGAGGAGATGGACGACTCCTGCTCTCAGCCTCATTGAAGGTTGGATGACGGATGTGTGTCTTTCTCTTCAGGCAATAGACCACACATATCTTACACCTATTGTGATCTCTTATTCTATTATTTGTTTTATATATATAATATATTTATCTACATATTTATTTATTGATCTATCTTTTTCCCATATATTTGTTTAATAATTAATTTTAGGTCTCCCCAATTAGCAAAGAAAGGTAGTTGGAGGAGAATTAGATAGGCGATAATATTATTTTACACGCGCGCGAAATCGTACAATTTGCGGCGAAGTAGGCTTTGAAGCACTTCCTGCTTCTTGCGACAAATTTTGCAACTTGGAACATCGAGTTTTGTTGCGTGACAAGTTGCGTACGGGGTGGTAAGGGACCGACCATTAGATAGTTAATGGGGGGTTGCGTTAATCCCCTAAAAAATATCGAGCACGCTGTTCTGTGCGAAAAAAGACATCGAGCATGCACAGGTCAAAGGTAATGGCACGAGCTTTATATACCCCCCCCCCCCAATCAATTATCTAATGGTCCGTCCCTAATACGGTTAAGTCGCCATGTCGAATGATTTTGTTGCTCGTAATTACGCACCTTAACTGGCACATCGTACAACTTGTCGAACTACAACAACAAAAGTCGGTCAGTGAATTCAAATTCACTCTGTAAGTTAGCCGTGTCCTGACTTTGATCATCCTAGAGGATGTTTCAGGGTTCGATAAAAAAAGTTGAAGGTTTGAAGGACAGTTTGCGAAATCACATGATAATTTTGACCAATTCATACGCTTGAATTCCTTGGTATGGCTTTAAAAAGTGACTCCGCCTGAACCTGCTGCAGGCCATTACCTTTTTGACTTTATAGCTAATTCCATGGCTTCCATTCTTTTTTCTAAAGATTCAAATTTCTTGTTGATGTTGCCTGTATATTTCTCGAAATCATTCCTCATGCTGTGAAGAGCATTGTTTACTCGATGGGCTTCATCTTCTTGACGGTTTTCCAAATACCTCACTTCACGAGTCAATCGATCAAGTACTGCATCACTAAACTCAATAAACTTGACCAGGTCTGCATCTGTAATTTTACCCATACAAAGTTGGACACCTGAAGGTAAAAAATCCATCCAATATTTTTAACCTTTTTTTTACCTTACCTTACACAACTTAGGTGATGTTAAGCGTGAGTATACAGCTAATTGAAAAATCGTTGTCGTTGAATGTCTCCGCGACTACGCGACTAGCCCGAACGGGAGTATGGGTAAAAATCACTGAAGCAGTTGAATTCTTAATTCACTGATTAAATATGCGCCGGGCTTACAGTATGAAAATTCACTGACGAAATAGTATTTTAATGACTGGATCATCTTTGACTGAATATTAGTCATATAGACTTTTGTCTTCCTTTCACAAAACCCGAAGACAAACGTTGAAAGGGTTGCTGCTTGTGTTATCTCATTAGTAAGCAAAAACCACTACTTCGAGCTATTTCTTCTGAGCGAATAATTGAGCGCTTCAGCGATTTCTACCCATACTCCGTTTCGGTTCAGTCGCGTAGTCGCGGAGACGGTCAGCGACCACGTTTTCTCGAATGACTATATGACTTATTTCAATAGAACTGTTAAGTTGTGACGTATTTCCGGGTCCAACTCCTCACAAAAACCGATAAAATAAAGCGAGAAATGTTCTTAACGAATTAACCTCCAGTTGAAACAGTTAGAACCTTGACAAAAAATCCTGTCATGAAGAAAAAGTAAGAAAAATCCGTTTATAAAACTGCTTTATTCGTTTTGGACCCGGAAGTTGTTTTTCTATACGAGTGACGTCACACTTATCAACCCTATAAGGTTAGTCACCACACAGGTAGCCCAAGAACCTACAAAGCTGAGACCACTGAGGATCATGGGAAACATTTCACAAACAAGGGTCAACAAGTAAAACTTTTGATAAAAGAAACCCCGCAGTTTAAGGATGTTCACAGGAGGTTAAACTGTAACCTGGAAAATATGTCAAATTCACCAATAGTTATCAAGCGGTCGCATTTATCCACCCATAATAGGCAATGTGCATCGAAGCTCACAAAGCACTCTGGGAAAGTGAGTTCTTTAAAAATGTAACAGGGAAATCAAAGGAACTATCAGAAAAAATTACTCTGTTATTTTCGTCTGCTGAAATACTTTTATTTCCATAGAAAATGTCAAAGGAAAAATTGTCAGATGAATTTTTAGAGGAGCAAAAAAAGCGTAAGAACTCACTTTCCCATCATGCTCGGTGCTAGAATTTCGAGCCTGAGCATGCACATTGGCTATTCTCAACGGTGTCAGCTTTGTAGTTTTTTTAGTTTTTTTTAGGTGATTAACTGTATTGAAATAAGTATATGAACGGTAAATAAAGTGAGGGTTCATTTAGTCTGATAGCAGCCATGTTGGATGAATAAAACAATTAGGGGCTTGTCGTTGTTTTGGTATATCATCCAATATGGCGGCCACGTTTTATTTATCGTTTGGTCATCAAGGGAATCATTTACACTATATTTTGGCTTTTATACCCTGAAGGATTTATACGAAAAACACCTTTAAGAAGGTAACACGTAAGGCGGATGTGTTTATTGATTTATTAATTTTTGTTCCATTTCCTACCTTTATCTTCCCATTCCTGAAGTTCATCAGTGATTCTCTTCTCTTCTTCAGGAGTCAAGCATAAAGCCTTTACCAGAGAATCAATCAGCTTCAGACAAGTTGCAAGCATTGCTTCATTCCAGACAGAAAAATTGCAGTGGCCCCATTCATTTCTGACGTCGTTCCTCACTTGGCTTGACAAGTCTCGAACATCTGAAGAAAATGCACTGGCAGAGGAGAGAATACCAAGTGCAGCAGATAAATCACAAGTGTCATCAATATCTGAAACAGAAATAGATTTCTGTTAGTGGGAAGAGAAGCAAGGGTGGCCTCGCCTTTCACCAATGCCACCCCGCCAGTTTCGAGTCCAGCTCGGTGTATATGTGAGTAGAGTTGCTTGTTGGTTCTCTCCTGTGCTTCAAGGTTTTTTTCCAGGTTCTCCGGTTTTCCTCCCTCCATAAAAATCAACATTCAAATTACAATGCGATCTGGGAGATATTGTTGATAGGGTAACCTCTTATATCTCCTTTCGCACTATGATGCGAACCATTCCACTCTATTAACTATGATGCGAATAAATTGGTGATTTTTTAGTGCCTTTAGCATATGCGTTTCAAAGTCATGCTCTTTAGTTGAGCGCTCTGTGAAGTGACATCTATTGTAATTTGAAAACTTTAAAACAAAGGTGCAAAGTCTATCAAAGATATCTTTCAATGATAATGATGGAGGAAAACGAGCATGGCTGAGCATGTGGATGGACTATTCGTTGCGCCTATCACTTTGCAATATACAGTTCCCAAATGAGCTTTCGTACCTGAAAATTTAGCCATAAAAGGTTTTACGTATAATTTGGCTAAATCTACAGCTGAATTAACACTGTAGTCGTAAAGACGAGCTCTATTTCTGTGATTTGCTTCATTGCTGTTGATGCTGCCATAATTCAAACTGTTGCACTTTCCATCTCTGGTGAGGTGTCCAGAGTACACCTGTGTGTGGATGTTGTTGGTGGTTTGGAGATGAGAGTAGAGGCCTTCCATCTTTGGCTTAATGAAACTGCGCAAGGTTGGCAGAAGTATTTTATTCAGACAAATACCAATCACCAGCCATCTCTTCTGGTCATTGCTCAAGTCAAAGGTCGTGTTAACTGAAAATAGAACAGAGGTAAATATCAAATATGTTCAGTGCATGGTAGTAATCATCATAGAACTGAGAGGTACATCATGGGAAACGCTCTAAACTACAGAGAATACCTTTACAACTGACTGGAATCTTAAAATTGTGACAGAAGATTTTGTTTATGTGTTGGAATGTTCACTACGAATTTCAGCACACCATGGTCTCATTATAGGCAAACAAAAAAATTATAGTTAGCTCGCACTGAGGTTTATTTAGCTACTTTTCATTTCAAAGGACAAAAGACGATCACTAGCTAGAAATAACGTAACTGCAAAACTGTGGTGTCATGATGCCTGCAAAAATTCACTTATAAAAGTTTGATTTGAGAGAACTCTAGTTTTTCAGGAGAAGTTTTTGATATTTTGTATACATATATACTGGGAAAATAAATAAAGAATTAACCACTTCTCGAGCCGCCAGGATTACACCTTAGTTTTGCAAATTTTCTCGATTCTGATTGGCTAGCATTTTTTTTTCAGATCATCTGGTAGCTCATTTCATCTCCCTCTCACGATCACGGACTATACTAGAGGTTGGTCTTAAACTAACCTGAAAGGCTGACAATACATTCCTCTTCATCGTGCACTGGAGTCTGTCGTAAAAAAAGGGGGTTACCAAATAGACCATTTTTGAGATGCCCGAGCGCTTTCAAAAATATCGCCGGCGCAGACATGAAAAATAGGCATTTTTCGGGCAAGATCACGCGCGCTATTGGCACAGCCTGATATTTTTGAAAGCGCTCGCGCATCTCGAAAATGGTCTATTCGTTGAGAAGATATACTTTTTCAAAGATTGGGCTTGCGGCCATCTTTTTTGGGCAAAATAGGATAATGGAATAACAAACTGAGTGACAAACTCTCACCACGGCATTCAGTGACCTTCAGTCTCTATATATCAGTCGCTAATAATAAAAGCAATGATTTCCAATGACACATACGCTCACACATTATAATGAGAAACCTGAAATTTACATTTTAATAGGCAATGTACATGAGCTCGAAATTATAGCACAAAGCATGATGGGAAAGTGAGTTCTTACGCTTTTTTGGCTCCTCTAAAAATTCATCTGACAATTTTTCCTTCGACATTTTCTATGGAAATACTGAAAAGGATTTCAGCAGACGAAAATAACAGAGTAATTGTTTTCTGATAGTTCCTTCGATTTCTCTGTTACATTTTTAAAGAACTCACTTTCCCAGAGTACTTTGTGAACATTGATGTACATTGCCTATTGTGTTAAAGAAATGGTTTTCAAAGCTAAACTTTCAAAAACAGTACACTTTGACTGTCCTTTACGATCCTCTATTTTTGGACATTTTGGCAATTTACCTGGAAGACTTACATTGATTTTTTGATAACTTGTAACTAGTCCCCATCTCCCGTTCCCCACCCCCTCCCCCCCCAAAAAACCCCAAAATGCGCCGCTACGCAGGCTACTTGTAACTTTAGTTGATCAGGACTTAAAGTGAAAAAATCAAGGTAGGTCACCGAATTGAATTTCTAAATAATCGCCGTTACAGCGTTTTCCAATCACTCAATCAAAGTGTTTTCATGACATTGTCAGAAAACACAAAGTTATCAAGACACGTTACATGCGGAATGTTGTGGAAACACCTTGATTGACGTCCACTAAAACTAACTTCGTCGCGACAGCAAATTGTAGGATTTCGCGCATGTGATTAGGAACGCTGTAGTAAAGATTGAAAAGGTCTTACCACAGGTAACCCAACCAATGTCAATGATAAAAATAGCGTGCGTAGATGTATATCACTCTAGACACCCAGAGCCCTATCATTCTTACTGCGCATGCTCGACGAAATGTCAGAGACTCTGGGAAACCCCAGGTGGTGTGAGACACGGATTCGCAAAGCACTATTCCATTGAAAAATGTAGAAGTATACTTACTATTGGATGTTCTCTATACCACTCTTCCAGTCCAAGAACGCATGGCTTTGATTCTTCACCGAAGTTTTCCCTGCAAACCAACTCTCGATCCTTTTCAACAGGCAACAGGTGAAGACAATCATCATCAATACACGACTCCAGTTGGTGTCCTTCACACTTTGTTACGTGTCTAGAAGGACACCGCACGCAGATTTCATAATTCAAGGATTGGTAACAGAGGCATTCTTCTGTTATTTCTTTCAAGGAACTTTCCAAAAATTCCCGAATTTGAAAGGCAACAGGCTGGAATACCCATGATCTTTCTGCTTGAAGTGATCTGAGCACGACTTTCACGAAACGCTTTCGGCGTATTAGAAACAGCTCATATCGATAAGCACGGCCAATGAAAAACCTTGAAACACTTTGATAGAGGTTGGGCTCGTGGGGGTAGCCTTCCTTGGAGCACCAAGTAATCATTCTAGACACTAAAAGATTGTACAGACCATGTGGGATGAATCCATCGAGGAAGTGCAAATACAAGGTGCATGGGTCTGACATGGAAGGACCAACATCACATGATGCTTCAGGGGATGACTTTAATTGGGAAGGCACAAAATAATGGAAGTTCTTTGGGTCTTCGTTTCCTCCAAATCTAGCTATGAGCCCATAGTTCTCCATCATGGCTAGAATATCATCTTTCGTCTCTCCACACTCAATTTCCTCTTTGAAGACGTGTTCGACAAGTTTCATGTCAAGGATACCAGTCTTCTCCAAGGTTGTCCAGAATCCCGAGTTTACTGGATTCTGAAACGTAGCAAATTAAAGATTCATTATCCAGACACGCAGAAAGTAAGGTAGTTAGCAGTGAACGCTATCAGAGGTAAGCCATAATTAAGATATAAATAGATGAAATGACAGTGGAAAGGGACGGGGCTGTCGGTCTGTCATGCGAAGTATTAGAACTGAAGTGGATACAAGTGTTCTATCATACTGATCTATAAAAAAGGCACCACCTCCACGACCCTCAAAGCGGGTTGTCTGGCAGAGGATTGAGCTCATGGCCAATGCTAAGCCAACTAAGACAATAGGAAGCGTTTTAAAGTAGATTACAGTCCCAAGCCGAGATCCACGAGGGCTGGAAAGATATTTGATTTCAAAAATTGGCACGATATTCAAATTTCTCCTATTTTATACTGAAATGATCCTTAAGGATCCTAGCTTGTGTGCCGCCCTACTCAGTACTAACCCTCGTCAATTACAGTTGCATGTGCATCACCAAAGGTAAAAGACCCTGAACCACATGTAGGCAAACTTTAGTTGAGGGAAATTAGACTAAAAGGCATTTACCAACCTGATCATCGAAAGGTCTGATAGTAATGAGTTTTCTAAACAGATCAATAAGCCATTCAGCCTTTAGGACAACTGTGTTCCCATGCTTCACGATGACACCGAGGTCGTGGTAAAAGGTCAGCAGAGCCGAGATCTCGTTCTTGTCTTCTATGTTGCAAACCTCTAGGATTAGTCTTTCAAGGTCTTTCAACGACATATGATTCTTCCCTTCCTCTTCCACTAAACGCTTGATAACCTAAACAGGCAAATACAATACAGCTTGAGTTGAAGGATTAGAGAGGGGGATATGGAATAGGGGTTTTGGTTTTGGTAAAGAAATCGCAAATAGTGCCCTTGCATGGAAATAAAACGTGTATGGATTGAGGATTTGAAAATTACGAGTTGGGTGGGGGAAATGTTGACTATAATAACCGTGTGACGGGGGTTGGGGGGGGGGGGGGGGAGGGGTTTAATAGGGTAAGATCGGGTGCGAAAAAACCTAGGTGACAAAATTTGGAGAACAATTGGGTTCGAAAAAAATGGGTTACAATATGGAGTTCATGAAGAGAACTAAATGAGAATTGGGGCCTAAACCACAAGGCAAACTTTTTAATTACTTTCTGCGTTTTCTATGTCGTTCCCACCTTGACCTAATATTCCCTCAAAGGTCAGACCTTCAACAGACCTATAACTAAAGGTTACCCGGTGAAGGTTACTTGGGGATTGGGAACTGGCATTTTTGTTTACCTGTTCAAATTTAAACCAACGTACGGGAACTTTTTCCCCCATGTAGGGCTCCATATTGAACAGTTCTTTGATTTTTTCCTTGAGCTTCTTTACGCCGTCATCATTAGACGACATCGTGTTATCGACCGTTATAAAAGGTCTTACGACATGCTGCTCGTAGCTCTTTCTAGTTAAACTTTTTTGGATTTTTTCTTCCACTTTCTTTGATTCTTCAACAAATGGGCAGTCGGCGTGAGTCCCAACAATGATAACAGGAGGACGTAAGTATGGGAGGTCATTGTGTTGGTTTTCTCCATCGCTGGCTTCTGGCCGAGCACTATGTATTGACACAAGCCATGAAAGGAGAGCTTCCAAGTTAGTTTGCTGGTCATGATTGTCCAAGCGTTTCTCATGCACACCTTGCCGTACGCAAGGTTCTGCCTCAGCTAGTAAATCCTTCTCAAGGTTATAAACCAAAACATAAACTGCCCTTTGTGTAAAGAAAACAGGATGAGAAGCGTAGTACAGTTGTTGTCCTGCGAAATCCCAGATACTGACAGAAGTTTCCTGTCCGGCAGAAGAACCTAGATTTTCCCCCGACAAACGTTGGATTAAGTTTTCCATCACCATTTCGGGTACAACTTTCTCAACATCATGGTGGTTACTAGCACTAACATCATCCTGCGGTGCGAAAGTATCCGTCGTTGCTGACGTTTCTGCGACATTTGCAGTTTCTTTCTCTTCTTCCTTTTCTTTCTTTCTTTCTTGATTAACCTGTTAGTTTAAAAATTGAATATTGACAAAGTCAACTGCCAGATGTCATCATATATATCTGTATGACCAGACTCTGAACTAAACAATCTGAATAATGGGATGAGGGGGGACTTTCTCAGGTTTTTGAATGAGTGCCTAATAATGTAGTTTTAGGGCTTTATATATTTCTTGATATTTCAAATTTCAAATTCACAACCTTGCCCGGGTTTTGAATTCAGCCCCGCACTCTCTTGCTGATAATCAAAGCCGCCCCCTGGATCTCAAAACCTACATAAAACAATAGAATTGGGGTGTGGCTTGTTTTTAAAGTTGCGTTCAGTGACCACGAATAATAGCAAAACTATAGTTTATCATGCCCGGCAACTCCAACTTCGACTTCTATTACTATTCTATTACTTCGAGTACTATTTTTCATGGTCACTGGAACGGAACGGTAAAAAGGAATATTTGGGGAGTACTCTCCCATTATCTCTGTAGGCGATATCTAGCATTATTAGTTTCTTCTCGTTAACCATACTTTTTTGCGCTTCCAAAAATGAAAAATAGGATGAGAAAAGAAACTACTAAATGTATTTCTTTTCTGTTGGTGTCTCGGTTGGCTCTGAGTTGATTCAGGTTCTCGTACTTCATGGCTTTGACTTAACATTTCAACCATTATACTAGCAACACCATCTTCGAAGTTATTCTTCTTTACGTCACCAGTTTCTGATATCTGCCAGTCTACAGCATCATCAACGTCAACACTAAAGTTAGATGGATCCACGACTACTCCGTCTGTGCTTTGTTCGTTAGGGTCAAATGATAATCCAAGAAGGGACTTTTTGAGACTAGTTTTTCCTGCTCTGTCCTGCCCAACCAGCATTATTCGTCCTCGGTAAACCTCTACCTCGCCATCCTTCAGAGCTTCTCGATACGCTTTTTCAACTTCAGGACCTCGAGAAGTGATTTCTAGAGGGACTGTAAATAATGGAAAATAGCATGAATCGTTTTATAGCAAACTGGGCATGCACCTATTACAACCATGCATGTCAACATTGTCTATAAATATGAATTAATAGTCAACTTCTTTAAATTTAGGTAAATACTAATTATTATTATCTATAAGACCGTTTACTATTATACAATTACGCATATACTTTCTTAGCCGTTCATCAGTGGTGCTCAAAGTCAGGTCAGTGTAAGCATTTGGAAGTGAGAGTGGTATAATGAATGGTGCCATCGTCATGCTTATCGATTTTTACGCTCAATTTGAGCCCACGAGGTGCGCGGGCACAAAAACCGCTGAATAAAATACGAAATTTTAATGAGGAACCATACACGTTTTAAACTTCAACAGCGCAAAACCCTCAAATTTTGCATGGGACTCTATACTTTTTCCATTAAATGCTGTGATTACTATAAGAAATTGCACGACCTCGAGTACAATTTGGAATTCAATAGGTACGAGTACTTTAGGCGAGTACTATTAAAGAACTTAGAAATAGAGTACCGAAGTGATGACGTCATAAAAATGATTTTTGACCGTATTATGATTTCGATCTTCGAATTCGATAGAACATCAAGAAAGATGTTAACACGCCAAATTTTATGGGAATTAGTTAAAAAGCAACGGAGATATAGCGTTTTGAATATATAATTTCCCCATACAAATCACTGTATTTTCGGCTTGGTTCCTAACGTTGTGAAAAAAAATCAGTGTTGCGAGACAAGTTGAAGCAATCGTAGCGAAAAGTAGAATTCGTTTCTACTGTCGGCAACGATTGCGTCTCCGTTGCACCGTGTACACGCTCTTGCAACTTGTCTTGTATCGCCGCTTGGAGACAAGTTGCAGAGAAAATTGCACCGTGTAATCGCACCTTAAAGTTTTCCCTCGCTCCCTTGCAGTTCCCTCGACTTTGCCGCCGTTGGTGATGCCAACATTATGGCACGTAAAGGGTGTTAACTTTTGATTTCACGAGTGTTCTTTTTGTATGGGGATTTCATCTCTCAGATACACTAAGCGAACGAAATGCAAATGTCTGGTCAAAATGCACTAACTTCATACAAACGCTCATCACTGATAGTTGGTAGGGTGAACAGATTTGGATAGGGCCGAATCACACGATGAGGCAGAGTGCATTTAAGGCTTAATCAGTCCACACATACTCATTACAGAACACTCATAATAGAAATCTAGAAATTTCTAGGTATTTTATACTAATTCTCTACTTTCACATTGCTCATAATACATTGCAGTTTGGGGGGTAACCAGGGTAAAAACCGCACATATTTTGCTGAAGGCTGATCAGAAGATGTTGTAAATGCATCTTATGATATTTAAAGATGTATAAGAAACAGCCAGAAACATAAAAAAATAATTTTGAAGAAGTCTATAAAGTCAATTTTGAGCACTTCTTCACGAGTTAACACATATTCTGTAACACTAAACTTCTTGATGTTCTGAATGTGGGGAAATAACTCAGAATGAACTGATAATCAGTATTTTACAGATAAAAGCAGGTATTGTGTACATTCCGTTGAAGAACGTTTAATTTTATGACACTTTTTGACCGGTTACCCCCAAACCGCAATGTATTATGGGCAATGTAAAAGTAGAGAATAGTGATCATACACAAAGGAATTCAAGACGAGGCTCCGGGGAAACAATGGAGTAATCCTGATATATTCTTTTATTTCCCCGGAGCCTCTCCTTGAATTGCTTTGTGCGTGATCACTCAACCACATTATCGAAAGTGGGTTAAAACCTTGATCTTGATCTTGTCGAGGACGTAGTTTATCTACTGGAACAAAAAGACCACGGTCTGCCGGGCAGGTGAAATATCTTTTCTTTTCAACTATTCCACGTATTTCTAATGTTCCATCAGTGTCACCACATCCCTCTGATTCCTAATGAGATATGAACAGTTAAAAGAAAATATCTCAATTAAGGTATGTAATTAACTTGATGCATTTTTATATTGTACATATTTTTTATTTGGTTCTGATGAAGACCGAATGGTTGAAACGTTAATCACAAAAAAAATCTTGGAACATTCAGTTCTAAGTTGTCTGTTTTCTTTCTTACATATATATTCACATTTTCTATCAAGAAAACAGACTATTGAATTCCTGTGAATCCTTCTACTGGAGGTTCATTGTTGGTCTACCTTCTATCGAAGTTAATATATTTTATCATATCTGGGCCATAGCACCCACAGGGGATGGGGGAGGGAGGGAGGGCCACCCGTGAACCTCTCAGTTTTTTTTGTTTTTTTTTCAAAAAAAAAGAAAAACCATCAAGAATTTGATAATTATTTTTTTTTGATCACGTGTTATGGAGTGACTATGTGTCCCCCCCCCCCCCTCTCCAACAGCTATTCAAGGCTTGCTACGGCCCTGCATATATATCATCCAGCTGATCTGAGTAAAAATATTAACAAATCAGAATCGAGAAAGTTTGTAAAACTGAGGTGTCATCCTTAGTAGCCCAACGACTCGGGAAATGGTTAATTCTTTATTTTGTTCTTCCACTCAATAATGATAGAAATCATAGTAAATGTATAAAAAATATCAAAAACCTCTCCTGAAAATCTAGATTTATCTCAGATAGAAACTTTTATAAATCAATTTTCGCAGTCTTCATGACACCTCAGTTTTGCAGTGACATCACTTGTACGTCACTATTTCAGATCAGCTAGATGTATTGAAAAAAATTAAAATTAGAGAATAAGTAATCTTTGGAAAATGACTACAGTTAAATATTACACTAAATACTTCAAACAAAAGAAGAATTGGCCTTCATATCTATTATTATGTAAACAAACCATGACATCATAGTGGTATAGGGCATTCTCATACGCAGACCCTGCTCATTTCACTAAAAACTGTAAGTCCTGGGAAACCATATAATTTCAAGTGATCTGATTGGCTTATGTGGGAAAACTGAGGTTGTAGTGACTGAGGTTTCCTATGGCAACCCAGTCCACTAAAAGACCACTAGTAGCTCAGCCAATAAGAGCACAGGATTCGTGATGGACCATTAGTAGCTTTAGACAAATATGCTTTTGTCTGTGCTCTGATTGGCTGAGCTAGCCTTTGACCTAATGGGCTATTGACCCTTACAAAATTCATTACTAATTCATTAGGGGGAGACCCAATGAAATTGCATGACAGAGAGAAGGGTTATATGAGAGCACTTGTGCAGGGGCGTATCCAGGATTTTACAAAGGGGGGTGCACAAATCCTAAAAGCTCCAATTTTGTTTGTCCCCTCCAAAATGATTTAGTGTTAGCTAGACTAACAATATGTAATTTCGATCTAGGAAATTTGTTATTTGTTTGCATTTTGTCATTGTTCAATTTTATTGCTAGTGTATAATTTCTCAAAATCTAGCAAAGTGACTTGTACTGTTGAAAGTTTGATATCTTCAGTTGAAATTAAAAAGAAAATACTTTTGCTTGCGGCATTTTGTTCATCGATAAAGATAATTCATGATGGAATGGAATGGAATGGAATGGGCAAGAAAATTTCTAAATCATGAATTAGTCTCAAAAATGTGATTTTATAAGGACATTTTAATCTGACTTTAAACCCCTTATTGGGATTCTATTGGCCGGGATAGTAAATATCCATCTTATGATTTTATAGGGACAACGTAAAAAACAATTTTTGGGATTCTATTTGGACAAACAATTCCCAAAAATGTGTTTTCCTTGTGAATTTCTTGTTCCATCATTTGGTTTGGTAGCATTTTTCCAGTTTTGGGAAAACCCATTGGAACCCCATGAAAATGTCAAAATGTTCTAATTTTTTCCCCAAATTGGAAATTCCATATTTTTTCTTGTGATATCAATGTCACCTCTGGCTTGTGTTTGTATATCCCAACAACATTGCCACTAATATTGTATCTATTACATATACCATTTGGGCTTTGGATCTAAGTTAAAGTGCCTACCACACATCTGACAATATTCTCAGTATAGATTCTTCATGAGATGAGTAATATTATTGTTTAATAACCCAAAAAATTACATAGTTTGAGTGATGCATAGATTTTTAAGTTATAAAGGGTTTTCCATGCCATATGCTAATGACTGTGATGTCAGGAGAGTCATCATTTAATAAAATATACCTAACTGGTAAAGATAAATTAAATTTCAATTGCAAAGCATCAGTGTTTCACCCATGGCTTTTATAGTAATTATTGCTAATTAGTTTCCACATAGTAGCCACTGTGCTTGTTTCGAATTCCAAGGAACAACAAATAGCATAAGGGATGGACCATTAGATAAGTGATGGTGGTGGTGGTGGGGGGGGGGGGGGGTGGTTGCGTAAGTCCCAAAAAAATATCAAGCCTCTTCTGTGCGAAAAAAAAATTGAGCAAGTCCAGGGTAATGGCATGAACTTTTACAATGCAATAAATAAGTTGCAAATGCTTCTCAAAACACTGGAAATCACATTTCCAAGGGTCTTGATTTCAACATTTTTTTGATGTTTTCCCACTTTTGGTGGTTGTTAGTCCCGCTGACACTCAAAATGATGCTCCTTGATCCCTGATAATCCATAATTGCAAAACATCAGAATATAAATAATTAGAACAGAACTCAGGCTCTTATGTTCAGTTTTCAATCCTGAAAATAGTAATAGCTAATATCTCTTTCAGTAGTTATCTGGAGTGGTTTCAAAAAACCTGTTTAATATATTATTTTGCATGTAAAAATTCATTTTTGCATGTTAATATAAAAATTATGATGCAATTTCAATATGTTAACGCCTGGAATTTAAAAAAAAAAATTGTTAACCATTAAATTAGGCTTTAAATTTTGCCCAAAAGCCATCCTATATTGAACAATCAGCAATTAATCAGTAATTTTGCCCTCTGTATGATTAATATTAAATAAATATGAATCATTCCATACCAGTTAAAAAATATCGTGCAAGATCATGATGTTAAAAAAATGATGTGCAGGGGTTGAGACAACTAAAATTCCTGCAACCCCCTCCCTCCCAACAATAATTGTTAATAATTGATAATTATTATTTAATGGTCCATCCCTAAATGACTCCCCTGACATCAGTCATTAACATATGACAAGAATAAACCTTCATAACTTCAAGATGCATCACTCAAACTATGTCATTTTTGGGGGTCATCAAAACAGCTTACCTCTTGTAGAATAAACCTAGTTCAAAAAAGGTTGTCATAGGCAATAGGTGATAGGAAATATGTCATTCAAAGATCCAAGAATAGCTGGAGTAACGAGTGTTTCTGCTTCTTATTCTAGTCAAGAACATGGAGGTTAGTGTTGAGATATTCCATGTTGTTTGTTGTCAACGAAACCATTTTAAAGGCCTCGATTATTCATGTTTACTTGTATACCCATAATTCATTCCCATCTTGGAATGACCTATCGCCTTTCGCCTTTGGCAATGACAACCTTTATAGAAATACAGTAGGTGTATACTAAGAATATTAATTGTCTGATATGTCACATATATAGGCACTTTAATTAGACTCTGATCCTTGATAATATTATATATATGCTGGATTAACTCCAGTTAGTCAGTTACAACTTTAGTAGGCTTAAACCTATAAACATATTATAAACTTGTATTCTAGGATTTGTAATTCATCTTAAAAATGTATAATTGTGCCTTCCCAAAACACTGGGATGTAGAATTTTGAAGTATTTTATGACCAATACTGAGTTTATTGTAAATATGTCAGAGACGGTGGAGCACATTTTAAAGTGGGAAGGCTTTTCCTTTTTTTTTTTTTGGAAGCACATTTTAAAGTTGTGGTGGGGCTAGAATTTTTGTTTTACTATTTGACTAAAGCTCCTCCAGCCCCCCTTGGCTCCACTGTCCCTGTCATAGGGTCTTTTCATACAATGCTTTACCTTGTCTAGCAGTTCTACGCCAAACCAAGTACTTCCGCCTCTGAATGTAGGTAATAAAGATAAGCTTCCCTTATAACGAATAACTCCTCGAAGTTCTAGTTCTGTATCTTGTTTTGTTATCTTCACAAAAACTTTATTACCAATATCCAATAATTTTGCTTCACTTAGACGATTCTTGTCTAGATAAATACGTAATCTTTCTTCTCGTGGCCAGACAGCATCAAGCAAGTCAGCTTCGCTGTCTGTTAGCTGACCAACATCCAGCTTAGAGCATTCTAGTCTGATGTGCCCCAACCATGTCATGCATGTAAGAGAGATATTTTTAGGATCTTTCGGCTGTTCTGACCCTGGTGAACACACCAAGATTGAACCTCCATGAAGTGTGTATGGGTCTCCTTTCTTGTAGCCAAAGCTGTCTTCCAAGCACTCCCCAATCCTGTCCTTCAGTAACATGTATCTGTGTGTGTCGGCCATGTTTTATCGAGACTATACTCACTCAATAAAACATGGACATTAGGTTCCAGGCTCCGGATGGAGACGAGGCTTTTCAAAATGGCGGCCTTAGAACAAAGTGTATTTTTGAGAGGTCGTCAAAATTCCTCGTTTTAGTCACTTTTAGATGAAGCGATTTTGCCATGGCTCTTAAAGGTGTTTAAATTGATGTCCAAGAGGTCAAACGGTTGGTTAAGAATGGTTTTTGAGAAGCAAATGTTGTGTATTTGTTGGGGGTTTCAAGGATTCGTTAGTTCAAGAAAATGGCAGCCATGAAAACTATCTCTTGTATACCGTCTAAAGCAATGGAATTCTTGGTAAGATCGGAAGTTTTCCCAATTTCAGGTAAGCATGTATCGTATTAAGTATTTAATGGTAGTACTGTATATACATTTTATATTCTATTTACATTTTTTTACAAAGAGTTATTAGACATATACGATCTGTAATTTTAAACGGTAATGACTTAACAATATTTGTTGGATGACATTTTCTGTGGTGCTCTTTTAGAACACACAGCAGTTGTTCAGCAGGGTTTCTAATACAATTGTATGATCTTTTCAAAGTGTTAAATTCTGAATGAATAGATTCAATGCCTTGTTCACCTGGCAATAGAAATCAGATTTTTTTCAATATAAATTGTATATATTTTTCACTTCAAAATGAATTGAGTACATTTAAGTTCATTACTGTACCTAGTAAGCCAAATCCTGTATTATATTTTTTAACCCATTTCATTACATGGTCCTCTAGAAAGTGTAGTTTTGGTGTTATGGAAGATTCAGGGAAAAACGATCTGTACAGCGCCATAAATACAGATATTTCTGCATCTGTGAACCAAAACCAACAATAAAATTGCATGAATTCAGAGAAATTGCACTCTAAAAAAATAAGTAAATGGTTTCAGTTGGATGATGAGGATATACATTGCATGTCAATATGCTTACAAATGTTTTGCTACACAACCATCTAGTTTATTTAGAAAAAATGAAGCATTATCATTTTTTTTGTTAACAAATTAATGCTATACATGCACTTACCCAGTTGTTTTATCTGCTGCTCATTAATTGTTGTATTCCTGTTAACATTTTATGGATTTTAGAGTAGCTTTAATTTTCAGTGTCTGTTGAAATTGGTCTTTTATAATTTCTGCTTCAATGAGTAGTAGTTCTGGACATACTGTTTTTGAGATTTCAACTGGAACATTTACAAGAAGTGGGATATTTTTCTCCTACAAAAGAAATGTTTCACCTGAATATATCAGCCCAGAGAATAATAACTAGAAATAACTATTATTTTACAAATACATAGTGCATGTTATGTTATATTTTCTTTTCTATAAACTATCGGGATCGCCCAGATGGGTTTTTGGGTTGGAGTGAAGCGTAGGACCCAGGTCCCATTTGAAAATCAGGCTATGTTTGGGTGGCTTTGGTTGAAGTAGTTGCCCTGTAAAAATGGTACTAAAAATGCAATTAAATTGAACATTATTTCACTGATTTCCATACTACAAGATAAATTGTAAGCATTAATTATTATATTGTTTCCTAACCAAAAGGCACTTGTGTGTATATGATTGCCATTGAATGAACCACCATGGTATGCTTGTTGCTCAACTCCAAGCTTCTTCAAGGTTTCATTCAACTTAATAATGCAAGGCCCATCACCTTGTTTTAGTGATAAGGATTTCTGTAACTGTTTATTCTGTAAATAAAACCAATGCTATCAGGAAGGTATATATTATTTAGTATGTAGCATCATCATCATCGCAAAGAAAACAAAATTTTAATTACAAGTTGTTTTTCTTGTTGTCGCAAATGGATTGCCCTTTTCATTAAGGTTTCTGCTGCCTCCTTTGTTGTTGCCATGGATTGCAACATATGTATCCCCTTCCTCACATTCCCTCGCTTCCTCAGCTGTCTGGATGACTTCTACCCTTTTCATTTGGGCTTGTTTAATTTCTTCTATACACTTTTGGAATCCTGTGCTTCCTATCTGTACATTTTGACATAAATAGTATTTGTTATAGAATATACAAATGTATATACTTTTAATTCACAATTAAACAAACCTTGTTCTCTTTTTTAACCAGGAAGTTTGCTATGTGGATGTCCAATGTATGTAATGCTTCGATGAGTAGTACAAATAACCTTTCAAAGATGCCGATACTGATGTGCAAACCAGGTAAGCATACCTTGAAAAAATAAAAAATCTGTTATTAGAATGTGGATAATTTTAATACTGCAATCGAGGGAAACTACCTGATCAATTGGAACATTTAGAAGTGGTGGTCTGATGGAATTATTATATTGCTTTGCCTTTGAAATTACTGAACCAGCTTCTTTAAATCTGTCACAGTCAGCAACTAGCTTCTCAACTGTCCTTTCCTCCATTAAGCCTCTTTCTGATGAGGGTTCTTTCAATTCACTTTGTGTTATTAAACACCAAAGGCAACAATGCCTCCCTGAAATTAGACGATTAATTTTATTAGATTACATATAATCTAAACATTTTTCTGACATTTTGATAACTAACCACTAGCTCCAGAAATTCCATAAAGTACGCACAGAAAAGCGTAGTCTCCAAAGACAAACAATCTAAATGTCCAATCTCTGTATAACAAAAAATATATAAATGTGTCATTCACAAATCTTATATAAGCAAAGCTTTAAGTACCAAAGTAACACAATTTTATACGACAAAACAAGTACTGTTAGATAGATGGCTTTATACCTCCATTTGGTTATGCATAATTGTTCCACATCACATAGGTATCTACCAAGGGCTAATTTTATATTTGAGGCATTGTCGGGAGCTTCAAAAGCTGAAAATACTACTGTATTGCATTTAGCACTGGGATTCTTAGTGTTGGCTATCTCAAAAGCCATTTTGAATGATCCCTCTCCCTAATGTCTCCCCCTATTTTAAGCCAGATCTCAGTTTCAGGGATGAGATCATGCCAAAACAGTCTTCCATGCCTGAAAATACAATAATAATGATTATGATTATGGTGGTGGTGGTGATGATGGTAAAACATTAATTTTTTTTGTTTTTGAGTTACCACAAAATGCATCATTAATGGATTAGGTAATATAGTTCTATGTTAACTTGCTTTGTTTATTTTTTCATGTATTTTCTTTACATCATTGGATATGAATAAACCACTTAAGACGAATAGCTGTGTTCTATGAAGTATGATATTCTGCCCATCATTTCTTACCAAAAATGTTACAGTTAACTTACTTCAAATTTTCTTCCAGGTAACAAAATATCATGGAGTTTAGGTTGGTGACTTGTGCACATGCTGCCAACCGAATTTCCGAGCTTTCTTTCGATTTTGGAAATTCAAATGGGATGACTTCACAAGAAGTCCAAGTCTTGTTTTCATGGCTAATCCTTGATCTGGGGGGATATCTAAAGTCAGGCCAGCTTCATTTACAATGGCTCTACGTTCATCTTCACCGAGTCGTTTTACGCCAAACATAGTACCAGTTCTAGTAAACATCCTCCAGTCTAGAGGAAGGTTTCCCTTGTAACGAATAACTCCTCGAAGTTCTAGATGTGTATTTTGTTTTCTTATCTTCACAAAAACTTAACTACCAATATCCAATGTTTTTGCTTCAGTTAGACGATTCTTGTCTCGATAAATACGCAATCTTTCTTGATATAGCGAGACAGCAATAAACAAGTCAGCTTCACTGTCTGGTAGCTGACCAACATCCAGCTTAGAGCATTCTAGTCTGATGTCCAACCATGTAAGAGCGATCTTTTCAGGGTCATACGGCTGCTCTGACCCTAGTGAACACTCCAAGATTGTACCTCCAGCAAGTTTTAATGCACCTCTTGTTCTATCCAAGCACTCTCCACTCCTGTCCTCCAGTACTATGTACCTGGTTGTGGTGGTCATGTTTTAGTGAGACTGTACACCCTATGCATAAGGGCGTGGCCATGGAAATACCTTACTTCATCAGTTATTGAAAAAATCATTGCTTTCATTGTAAAGAGTATATCGATTTTAGTAATCTCCAAAAATTTCAACTTACTAACATTAAATGATAAAAATCTACAGTTGTTTGAAATTGAAAGATTTGTATGGGAACAACAACCAAGGCCTGACCAGCCTCGTTTTCATATTTTTGGCACATTTTAAATGCTTATAACTCTGCAGTGATTTAATATATAACAACAGAACTCTACCAAATTACTAATTAAGACATGCTCTTTCTCATGATCAAAATATATTTTTGAAATCATTGATGATTCCTGGTGCTCGTTCACCTAAATTGAGATCATATTCAACATTAGGTGATAGATCATTTACATGTGCTGCCCCTATGCTATGGAACACTTTACCAAAATCAATACGTTACAGCGCTTCCACCGATATTTTTAAGAGGTTTCTCAAGACATTTTTATTTCATAAAACCTTTTTGTAAGGGTGATTTATTTTTATTTTATTTATTTATTTTTGAAATATTTGTGTATTTTTATTTTTATTTATTTATTTTTATTTACTTATTTATTTTTGTTTTCATTTTAACATTTTTAGACAATATATTTATTTTGTGTATACTGCCGCTATGTTCATGAGTGCGCGCGCTGTCGCCGATTCGGGTCGCATTGCAGACTTGGAGAATCGGCGGGTCTGCGGTGCGACTTGGGATGGTGCCGGCGCGTGGTTGTGAGCGTGGTGGTAGTATAATAAATTTCATAGATAATCATCTTTTACATTTATATTGTATTATATCTTATATACTGATTTTATATTGTAAATATTGTAATGCGCAAATGAAAATTCGCCAAGGATTGAGATTTGCGCAATATAAGTTAATAAAATTATTAATATTATTATTATTATTATTATTATTATTATTATTATTATTTACTCTTTATGCATAGGGTGTGTACTCACTACAGATCCATCAATACAAGGATTTACAAACAGGAAGTGAACACCCTCGATTCTGTGCTATTCACCACAGGAACCCCAGTTGAACTAAACTAACATAAACCACAGGTAACCCAGACTATCCACTTCAAGACAATGTATGTAGTAAATACATTTTGCCAGGATTTTGTAGATTTTGCTAAGATTTTGGAAATAAAGCTTCGGATATGTAATAAACAGAAGTGTACTTACCTTCTTGCCTTAAAATAAATTTCAGAAATGAGCAGATTTACTCCCTTCCAAGTTCTACATTTCGTTCCATATCTTGTTGAGGGACTGTGGAGAGTAAGTGTGATGGGGGTGGGGAGAGGGCTGGGGAAAGCAGGAGCCCCTTGTGGTGTTATGGGGCATGACTCCCTGGAACATTTTGAAATTGAGACCCTTGGAAATGCGAATTCCCCCAAAACAGGCTAAAAAGTCCCTGAACCTCTGCAAATAGGTGCTACAAAAATCGTGACCCTCCCCACAGACACAGCATCCTTACCCCACCATTTAACACTGTAGCCATCCAATCCAAGCGAGAGCAATAATTTTTACCAGCCCAGTCAGTGCAGGGGTATACTTGCTTATTTTTAAAAAGTAAACGTTTGTCGCAGCGATAAAGGAGGTGATAGGAGATATATAGGCCTGGGGTTTTTTAAAGGATTGATGTGATATTGAAATTATTAACGAACGTACCCCCTCTCTGAAAGAACGCTACAATTGTATATTCCTACGTAGTATTCAGCTATTCCTTATACACCCTTTCCGAGAAACTTTGTCACCCGTGAAGTGAAAAGCCTACAAACTAGTAGCGCATGGGACTGTGGGTAACCTATATATACTTTATTAGAACGCATGGATTTCATGGCCACATTGCTACACTTGTCAATATATTATTGAAAAATGTCCATTTTGAATTATCAAACAACAAAAAGGCGTTCCGAATCACCACATTAATTATCTGAACTCATCCATGATCCTTTGCGCCACTAGCTTCTGTGCTTTTCACGGGTGACAAACTTTCTCGGAAAGGGTGTATTTCGCTAATCATCGATAGACCTATTGATTATCGGCAAACATTGTTTTAACAACATTAAGACAAAACAAGAGAAAAAAACCTTCCTTGTTTTTACGAGGGTAGCACTTAATAACCAGTGGCTAACAAACCTGTGGCCCTCGTTCCGTGATCGAATTGGAATTTAGAAGTTGATTTTTGTGGAGGGAGGGAAACCGGAGAAAATCCCATGTCGCATTGGTGAGAGGCGAGCGCTCTAACCGCTACGCCACCCGTGCTTCCCAACACAAATGACCCTGTTCAACACAAATGCGTTGAAATATCAACTTTATTCAGTTGTTTGGTTAAAAGCAGTAAATTGCGCACCTTGTATACGCTTACAAATATTTCTCATCATATATTATTTTTATTTATTTTTTATATTTTTTTCCTCAATTATTTAGCACATTATAAGTGCTTCATTACAACGTGAAATTATTATCAAAAATGATATAAAATGAACAATAAAGTAGGGGAATCGAAAATGAACAAAACTTATGAAATGTTGTGAACAAATAACACTAATATCGAAAAATTCCATCAATATTTGATGGTGAAATGAAGATATAAAACAAACGATTTCGTTCTCTCGGCTGCTAGCTCCATCAAAAATATGAGCAATATAATAATAACAGTAAATATATCTCAAATGAGATCAATAATTAATAATATTATCCAAATTTAAAAAAGCTTATCTCACACAAGACCTGGAAAGTCACAAAACAGAGTGCTTCAAATCCGGCTTCTTAATTTTTCCTCAAAAAATTATACTTCAATTTTTCTCGCTTTAAGCCTTAGTTTAAAATTTAAAAATTCTCAAATATTTATGAAAAAATATTTTCCTGTCATTCATATCTTTGGTGAAAATTTCAGAAGTTTTCACCAATATTCTTATAGTTTCACAGCGCACTTGTTTCGTTTTCTTTCCAAGTCAGTTTATAAATTATTACGTACAAGACTACAAATTTAAAAGAGACAAAATAGACGATAAATATTATTCAAGCTCACACATATAAAACTATCCACTCAATGAAACTGAGCTATTCACACGAAGAAATTCATAAAACATGTGCATGATAATAAACAAAACAATTCTATGGGGGAGGGGTGGGGGATACAAGAAACTCCACCCTCCCCTCCCCCGAGTTAAACTTCAAAATGAGATATGAAAATTTAGAAAGAAAATATGAAATTAAAAGAAATTTTTGAGTAATTTTACGAAAAGAAGAAACCTAACGATGATGTTTAGTTGCTGTTTTGATCATAAATATTTTAAAAACTAGCTACCTGATTGATAGGTCGGAATATTTGGATTAAAAAAAGTTCGTGCACGCGATTTCAATCAAAGGTTATTTACACCTCATTCAAATCCACAAGTCCAGCTCAGTTAGCTCACCTGCTACCGGCGCTAATCCATGGCACTGGTAATGTCAATATTATTAAGTTTAAAAAGTGGTTTTCTCGGCAAAGCTTTTACTGATAAGTCAACAAGCGATAATAATAAAGGCTTATTCAGAAAGATTTCAAAGAAATGAAAAAAAGCGCACTTGGAATGGGTAGATCACGTGCAAAGCGGTCCTCAAATCAAAGCTTCAAATACATATTACATTACTTTAACCGTAAAAGGGAAAATATATCAAAACTCTTCAAGAAAAACCACGTCAATAAACATGGTTTGAAAACCAAACTATTTACATTCACACCACACCACCATCACATACAGGTCGCTATGGCAACGTTAAGAGAACTAACCGTCTCCTAGCAACAAGGTAAGGATAGACCTTAAATTTTACCATACATAATAAGTTACCATTAACTAAACCTGTAAACATCTCTTGAACGTTAAATTCAACCAAAGACTTTGTTCTGTCTTGAGTCAGTCTACAGGGGTGAGCCTGCGGACTTGCTGCTTCGCATTCGATGCAAACTGCTGTTTTTGAAGACCACAGACCCATTTTTACAGGGTTAGCTTCGTTTATAAGTCAGCTATTCAAAGACACCTGCTCAGCGCCTGCAGCTCACGGCGACTGTTGAAGAACCGAATTGTCACGGGGCTAAACAACCTTTCGCGGTGAACTTTCGCGGGTGTATTTTACTGGTCGACTAAGGTCGGTAAAGCCACGAAAAACCAGAGATGACGGTCTAACTGATGTAATTTAATTGACAATAATCGAACGTCAACTGAAATACAATACATCAAGCAAACTGATCAAAACAAGTTACAATGGTATGATTATAGACTCTAAAATAGCATACATTACAAGCATAGTTTTGCTTAAACAATCTACTTCTAGCAAAATTGTAAATGCACGTAGCAAAGTGAATAATATGAAGAAAACCAAGTAATAGACCTCTTTACCTTCGTTGTTTGTTGCGCCCATTACAGACCATGTGATGCCACTCTTGGGAGTTGATTCTTTCGTGTGTAAATATTTTAATAAAAGAACATTTCTCAAGGGAATGTCATGTGGTCTGAAATGGGCAATTTGTATATGAAGCTAAAGAGGTCTATATATTACATAGAATCATGAATGATTAAGCTAAAGGCATACATTATTGCCATAACAGGACTTTGCGTAAAATATACTTAAGACACACTAGTGGGAGTGCCACTACGAACTATCACGTGTGGGGTTACCCAAAAGAAACTAACTATAAGAACTATGGGCTATTCCATAGGAAGATACAATACTGAGTTGATACATGTTATAAGTGTAAAGCCCCTACGAGCTATCACGTGTGGGATTACCCAAAAGAAACTAACTATAAGAACTATAGGCTATTCCATAGAAAGATACAATACTGAGTTGATACAGTGTTATAAATGTAAAGCCCCGAGGCAACAAAAGGAACTAGAGACGTGAAGGGGCGTTAACACATACGAAATCTAAAGGAACGTGGTACAGAAACTCCATTGCGAGACCACTTTAAAACATGGTCCAAAAGTTGCTTACAAAGATAAAAGATAATAAGGCTAAGTGTACTTACATATCGGTTCTCGCTTGCCTCTAAAGACCAAGGGTATTTCACTAATTTAAAACGATACGAACTAAGGTTAAGCACTCACGATCCCAAGGAAAACTGACTAAAGGGAGTTACAGCTAAGACTTCCTTTTTATCTGCACACGTGGGACACTGAGAAATATGATTACTATGAAAATATAACTAGCCAATCAAAATAGCAAATTAACTGATAAGTTAGAATAGATCCCTTGCATGAAATCATGGTTTATTTACTGTTGGGAGTTTTCAAGTGTCTCTATGATTTCTGCCATGGAAGGACGTTCTTCTGGGTTCTGTTGTAAACATCTTCTGATCAGGTTCCTGAACAAACTGATGGACACCATGGCAACTTGTTCGTTTCTGCGTTCTACGTCAGGCATTTCACGAACGTTCATCTCGCACAGCAGAACTCCAAAGCTGTACACATCAAGCTGTAGAGAAACAGAGAAATCAAATAAATTTCTTCATTTAAGTGTCTAGTCGTTCTAGCGGTTGTCCAGTAACTCACACACACACACTACCACTACATTCAATATTCTATCCACACAACACTCACTCACATGTTGATAGTTTCACTCACACACACTACCACTACATTCAATATTCTATGCACACAACACTCAACTCACATGTTGATAGTTTTACTCACACACACTACCACTAACTTCAATATTTTATGCACACAACACTCACTCACAGGTTGATAGTTTCACTCACACACACTACCACTACATTCAATGTTCTATGCACACAATACTCAACTCACATGTTCATAGTTTGACTCACACACACTACCACTACATTCAATATTCTATGCACACAACACTCAACTCACATGTTGATTTTTACGGAGTGAGGAAACTGGAGAACCCGGAGAAAACTCTCGTAGCACAGGAGAGAACAACACATCAAACAAACTCAATTCACATATAGTGTCTGCAGGGCTCGAACCTTTAGAACTACAGTGGTAAAAGACGACGCGTTAGCATCTTACGCCACCCATGCTATCATCTACTTTAGTGTGTCTGTGCTGCAAGTGCAAATTAGTGTGATCTCCCTTGATGAGACATTTAGGCTCTTGGAGCAAACACGGTGAAAAAATATCGTTAAATGAACAAAAAAATAAATAAATAAAAAAAAAAAAATTGCAAATCGACTAAAATGAAACTGAAATGCAGGTTGTACCTTTGGTGATTGTCTGGACGTCTGTGCCTCAGGAGCAGAGTACGCAACAGCACCAGGACAAGCCGTCATGGACTGCTGCAGGAAGTTGGCCGTCCCATAATCGGACACTTTAGCCCGCCAAATAGTGACGTGTTTCCATAACAACACATTAGCATTGCTGATGTCTCGGTGAATGATTGGAGCTGGATGGCTGAGATGTAAGTAGTTTAACGCTTTGGCAACATCTAGTGCAATGGTCGTGATCTCAGGAGGTTCCAATGGCCGATCACGTAAAACTGATCTTAGACTTGTGTCTAGGAGTTCAGTTACAAAAAGAGGACTTTGGTCCGCATCGTTTGTTGCACCAATGAACTGCAGAAGACAAGGATGACGACATCGTGATGCCATATTCATCTCTCGTTCAAACAGCCTTCTGTTGTGATCAGATAAAATAAGCTCGTGGATTTTCTTCACAGCAACTTTACATCCCCGAAATGTTCCTTCTTTCACCTCGCCCCATGCTCCAACACCAATTACGTTATCAGACAATCTTATTTCATCCCGACGTACGACCCAATCACGTGTTGACTCTATAGATCTTTGGTAGTCTTCATAGGCTTGTCGTACTGTGGTCAGCGTAGCTTCGAGTTCGTGTGATCTTTCCTCGCTGCTTTGAAGGCGTCTCTCTGTTTGTTGGTGTGCTTGTCTTTCTGCGGATAACGATGTCTCCGATTGATTTAATCTCTGCTCGTTACTGCGAAGGCGTCTCTCTGTTTCTTGGCGTGCTTGTCTTTCTGCGGATAATGATGTCTCCGATTGATTTAATCTTTGCTCGTTACTGCGAAGGCGTCTCTCTGTTTCTTCTCTTGCTTGTCTTTCCGAAGCTAATGATAACTCGAGCTCATGTGATCTCTGCTCGCTGCTATGAAGACGCCTTTCTAATTCTTCGCGTATCTTTCTTTCTTCATCTAAAGATGTAACCAGTTCAGCAAAACGTCCATCGCTTTCCTGACCAACACATTCTTCTGTTTCGAGAAAAAGAAATTTTAATTAACTGTAATTAATAGTTGTAAAACTCTGTGATTGGCTTACTAGAGTGAAAACACTAGATCTGTGAAACAGTATTGTAATATGCAATTAGCTCTAATTTGTAGTAAATAGCTCTACTGATTTAGTGCAAAGTGGAAAATAAATTGCTACTGTTTTACAGATTAAGTGTGAGTACTCTAGTAAACGAGATGGTGAATTTAAAAGTAAGGGGCTCATAACTCCTTCGTTATTGAAAATTATTGAAAAGTGGTTGCCTAAAGCTTTCCCTCGCTTCCATGCAGTTCCCTCGTCTTTGCCGCCTTTGGTGATGCCAACATTATGGCACGTAAAGGGTGTTAACTTTTGATTTCACGAGTGTTCTTTTTGTATGGGGATTTCATCTCTCAGATACACTAAGCGAACGAAATGCAAATGTCTGGTCAAAATGCACTAACTTCACACAAACGCTCATCACTGATAGTTGTTAGGGTAAACAGATTTGGATAGGGCCGAATCACATGATGAGGCAGAGTGCATTTAAGGCTTAATCAGTCCACACGTACTCATTAGAGAACACTCATAATGGAAATCTAGAAATTTCATGGAATTTTACACTAATTCTCTACTTTTACATTGCCCATAATACATTGCAGTTTGGGGGGTAACCAGGGTAAAAACCGCACATATTTTGCTAAAGGCTGATAAGAAGATGTTGCAAATGCATCTTATGATATTTAAAGATGTATAAGAAACAGCAAGAAACAGAAAAAAAGAAGAATTTTGAAGAAGTCTATAAAGTCAATTTTGAGCACTTCTTCACGAGTTAACACATTTTCTGTAACACTAAACTTCTTGATGTTCTGAATGTGGGGAAATAACTCAGAATGAACTGATAATCAGTATTTTACAGATAAAAGCAGGTATAGTGTACATTCCATTGAAGAACGTTTAATTTTATGACACTTTTTGACCGGTTACCCCCAAACCGCAATGTATTATGGGCAATGTGAAAGTAGAGAATAGTGATCATACACAAAGGAATTCAAGACGAGGCTCCAGGGAAACAATGGAGTAATCCTGATATATTCTTTTATTTCCCCGGAGCCTCTCCTTGAATTGTTTTGTGTGTGTTCACTCAACCACAATATCGAAAGTGGGTTAAAACCTTGATCTTGATCTTGTCGGGGACGTAGTTTATCTACTGCAACAAAAGTACCACGGCCTGCCGGGCAGGTGAAATATCTTTTCCCATAAAATGTTCCATCAGTCTCACCACATCCCTCTGATTCCTAACGAGATATGAACAGTTTAAAGCAAATATATGTTAAATTATATAATACAGTTGATGCATGTTTTATCTTAACTTGTACATATATTTTATATTATTTTGTTCTCATTAATGCCGAATTGCTGTTTAAAAGTTAATTACAAAAAAATCTTGGAACAGTCAGTTCTAAGTTGTCTGTTTTCTTTCTTACATATATATTCACATTTTCTATCAAGAAAACAGACTATTGAATTCCTGTGAATCCTTCTACTGGAAGTTCATCGTTGGTCTACCTTCTATATATCAAAGTTAATATACTTTATCATATCTGAGCCGTAGCACCAACAGGGGCCGGGGGGAGGGGGGAGGGGGTATCCGTTGCTCTGGCCCTGCATATATATCATGCAGCTGATCTGAGAAAAATATTAACAAATCAGAATCGAGAAAGTTTCTAAAACTGAGGTGTCATCCTTAGTAGCCCAGCGACTCGGGAAATGGTTAATTCTTTATTTTATTCTCCCACTCAATAATGATAGAAATCATAGTAAATGTATAAAAAATGTCAAAAACCTCTCCTGAAAATCTAGATTTATCTCAGATGTAAACTTTTTAAGTCAATTTTCGCAGTCTTCATGACACCTCAGTTTTGCAGTGACATCACTTGTACGTCACTATTTCAGATCAGTTGGATGTATTGAAAAAAATTAAAATTACAGAATAAGTAATCTTTGGAAAATGACTACAGTTAAATATTACACTAAATACTTCAAACAAAAGAAGAATTGGCCTTCATATCTATTATTATGTAAACAAACCGTGACGTCATAGTGGTATAGGGGATTCTCATACACAGACCCTGCTCATTTCACTAAAAACTGTAAGTCCTGGGAAACCATATAATTTCAAGTGATCTGATTGGCTTATGTGGGAAAACTGAGGTTGTAGCGACTAATGAATTTTTAAAATTTCTACCATAAATATATTTCCACAAGGCCTAGACTTCTTAGATAGACAAAAGAAAATTTAGATTTAAATACTGCATTATAAAATTGAGAATATCTTTTTACCAGGTTTCCTGTGGCAGCCCAGTCCACTAAAAGACAATTAGTAGCTCAACCAATAAGAGCACAGGATTCGTAATGGATCATTAGTAGCTTTAGACAAATATGCTTTTGTCTGTGCTCTGATTGGCTGAGCTAGTCTTTGACCTAATGGGCTGTTGTCCCTTACAAAATTCATTACTAATTCATTAGGGGGAGACCCAATGAAATTGCATGATGGGGAGAAGGGTTACATGAGAGCACTAGTGCAGGGGCGTATCCAGGATTTTCCAAAGGGGTGTACAAATCCTAAAAACTCGCATTTTGTTTGTCCCCTCCAAAATGATTTAGTGTTAGCTAGACTAACAATATGTAATTTCGATCTAGGAAATTTGTTATTTGTTTGCATTTTGTCATTGTTTAATTTTATTGCTAGTGTATAATTTTACAAAGTCTAGCAAAGTGACCTGTACCGTTGAAAGGTTGAAATGTTCAGTTGAAATGAAAAAGGAAATACTTTTGATTGTGGCTTTTTGTTCATTGATAACGATAATTTATAATGGAATGGAATGGAATGGGCAAGACAATTTCTAAATCATGAATTAGTCTCAAAAATGTGATTTTATAAGGACATTTTAATCTGACTTTAAACCCCCTATTGGGATTCTATTGGCCGGGATAGTAAATATCCATTTTATGATTTTATAGGGACAACGTAAAAAAACAATTTTTGGGATTCTATTTGGACAAACAATTCCCAAAAATGTGTTTTCTTGTGAATTTCTTGTTCCATCATTTGGTTTGGTAGCATTTTTCCAGTTTTGGGAAAACCCATTGGAACCCCATGAAAATGTCAAAATTTTCCTGGCTTGTGTTTGTATATCCCAACAACATTGCCACTAATATTGTATCTATTACATATACCATTTGGGCTTTGGATCTAAGTTAAAGTGCCTACCACACATCTGACAATATTCTCAGTATAGATTCTTCATGAGATGAGTAATATTATTGTTCAATAACCCAAAAAATTACATAGTTTGAGTGATGCATAGATTTTTAAGTTATAAAGGGTTTTCCATGCCATATGCTAATGACTGTGATGTCAGGAGAGTCATCATTTAATATAAAAAACCTAACTGGTAAAGATAAATTAAATTTCAATTGCAAAGCATCACTGTTTCACCAATGGCTTTTATAGTAATTATTGCTAATTAGTTTCCACATAGTAGCCACTGTGCTTGTTTCGAATTCCAAGGAACAACAAATAGCATAAGGGATGGACCATTAGATAAGTGATGGTGGTGGTGGGGAGGGGGGGGGGGGTGGTTGCGTAAGTCCCAAAAAAATATCAAGCCTCTTCTGTGCGAAAAAAAAATTGAGCAAGTCAAGGGTAATGGCATGAACTTTTGCAATGCAATAAATAAGTTGCAAATGCTTCTCAAAACACTGGAAATCACATTTCCAAGGGTCTTGATTTCAACATTTTTTTGATGTTTTCCCACTTTTGGTGGTTGTTAGTCCCGCTGCCACTCAAAATGATGCTCCTTGATCCCTGATAATCCATAATTGCAAAACATCAGAATATAAATAATTAGAACAGAACTCAGGCTCTTATGTTCAGTTTTCAATCCTGAAAATAGTAATAGCTATTATCTCTTTCAGTGGTTATCTGGAGTGGTTTCAAAAAACCTGTTTAATATATTATTTTGCATGTAAAAATTCATTTTTGCATGTTAATATAAAAATTATGATGCAATTTCAATATGTTAACGCCTGGGATTTAAAAAAAAATTGTTAACCATTAAATTAGGCTTTAAATTTTGCCCAAAAGCCGTCCTACATTGAACAATCAGCACTTAATCAGTAATTTTGCCCTCTGTATGATTAATATTAAATAAATATGAATCATTGCATACCAGTTAAAAAATATTGTGCAAGATCATGATGTTAAAAAAATGATGTGCAGGGGTTGAGACAACTAAAATTCCTGCAACCCCCTCCCTCCCAACAATAATTGTTAATAATTGATAATTATTATTTAATGATCCATCCCTAAATGACTCCCCTGACATCAGTCATTAACATATGACAAGAATAAACCTTCATAACTTCAAGATGCATCACTCAAACTATGTCATTTTTGGGGGTCATCAAAACAGCTTACCTCTTGTAGAATAAACCTAGTTCAAAAAAGGTTGTCATAGGCAATAGGTGATAGGAAATAGGTCATTCGAAGATCCAAGAATAGCTGGAGTAACGAGTGTTTCTGCTTCTTATTCTAGTCAAGAACATGGAGGTTAGTGTTGAGATATTCCATGTTGTTTGTAGTCCACAAAACCATTTTAAAGGCATCGATTATTCATGTTTACTTGTATACCCAAAATTCATTCCATCTTGGAATGACCTACCGCCTTTCGCCTTTGGCATTGACAACCTTTATAGAAATAGGTGTATACTAAGAATATTAATTGTCAAATATGTCACATATATAGGCACTTTAATTAGACTCTGATCCTTGATAATATTTATATATATGCTGGATTAACTCCAGTTAGTCAGTTACAACTATATATAGTAGGCTTAAACCTATAAACATATCATAAACTTATGTTCTAGGATTTGTAATTCATCTTAAAAATGTATAATTGTGCCTTCCCAAAACACTGGGATGTAGAATTTTGAGGTATTTTATGACCAGTACTGAGCTTATTGTAAGAAGCACATTTTAAAGTTGTGGTGGGTCTAGAATTTTGTTTTACTATTTGACTAAAGCTCCTCCAGCCCCCCTTGGCTCCACTGTCCCTGTCATAGGGTCTTTTCATACAATGCTTTACCTTGTCCAGCAGTTCTACGCCAAACCAAGTACCATCTTCATAAAGTAACCTTCCCTTGTAACGAATAACTCCTCGAAGTTCTAGTTCTGTCTCTTCTTTTGTTATCTTTACAAAAACTTTACTATCAATATCCAATAATTTTGCTTCACTTAGACGATTCTTGTCTAGATAAAGACGTAATCTTTCTTCATATGGCCAGACAGCATTAAGCAAGTCAGCTTCGCTGTCTGTTAGCTGACCAACATCCCGCTTAGAGCATTCTAGTCTGATAATGTCCCCCCATGTAAGAGCGATATTATTAGGATCTTTCGGCTGTTCTGACCCTGGTGAACACACCAATATTGAACCTCCATCAAATGTGTATCGGTCTCCTTTCTTGTAGCCAAAGCCGTCTTCCAAGCGCTCCCCACTCGTTTCCTTCAGTAACATGTATGTGTGTGTGTCGGCCATGTTTTATCGAGACTATACTCACTCAATAAAACATGGACATTAGGTTCCAGGCTCCGGATGGAGACGAGGCTTTTCAAAATGGCGGCCTTAGAACAAAGTGTATTTTTGAGAGGTCGTCAAAATTCCTCGTTTTAGTCACTTTTAGATGAAGCGATTTTGCCATGGCTCTTAAAGGTGTTTAAATTGATGTCCACGAGGTCAAACGGTTGGTTAAGAATGGTTTTTGAGAAGCAAATGTTGTGTATTTGTTGGGGGTTTCAAGGATTCGTTAGTTCAAGAAAATGGCAGCCATGAAAACTATCTCTTGTATACCGTCTAAAGCAATGGAATTCTTGGTAAGATCGGAAGTTTTCCCAATTTCAGGTAAGCATGTATCGTATTAAGTATTTAATGGTAGTACTGTATATACATTTTATATTCTATTTACATTTTTTTACAAAGAGTTATTAGACATATACGATCTGTAATTTTAAACGGTAATGACTTAACAATATTTGTTGGATGACATTTTGTGTGGTGCTCTTTCAGAACACACAGCAGTTGTTCAGCAGGGTTTCTAATACAATTGTATGATCTTTTCAAAGTGTTAAATTCTGAATGAATAGATTCAATGCCTTGTTCACCTGGCAATAGAAATCAGATTTTTTTAAATATAAATTGTATATATTTTTCACTTCAAAATGAATTGAGTACATTTAAGTTCATTACTGTACCTAGTAAGCCAAATCCTGTATTATATTTTTTAACCCATTTCATTACATAGTCCTCTAGAAAGTGTAGTTTTGGTGTTATGGAAGATTCGGCGAAAAACGATCTGTACAGCGCCATAAATACAGATATTTCTGCATCTGTGAACCAAAACCAACAATAAAATTGCATGAATTCAGAGAAATTGCACTCTAAAAAAATAAGTAAATGGTTTCAGTTGGATGATGAGGATATACATTGCATGTCAATATGCTTACAAATGTTTTGGTACACAACCATCTAGTTTATTTAGAAAAAATGAAGCATTATCATTTTTTTTGTTAACAAATTAATGCTATACATGCACTTACCCAGTTGTTTTATCTGCTGCTCATTCATTGTTGTATTCCTGTTAATCATTTGATGGATTTTAGAGTAGCTTTAATTTTCAGTGTCTGTTGAAATTGGTCTTTTATAATTTCTGCTTCAATGAGTAGTTCTGGACATACTGTTTTTGAGATTTCAACTGGAACATTTACAAGAAGTGGGATATTTTTCTCCTACAAAAGAAATGTTTCACATGAATATATCAGCCCAGAGAATAATAACTAGAAATAACTATTATTTTACAAATACATAGTGCATGTTATGTTATATTTTCTTTTCTATAAACTATCGGGATCGCCCAGATGGGTTTTTGGGTTGGAGTGAAGCGTAGGACCCAGGTCCCATTTCAAAATCAGGCTATGTTTGGGTGGCTTTGGTTGAAGTAGTTGCCCTGTAAAAATGGTACTTAAAATGCAATTAAATTGAACATTATTTCACTGATTTCCATACTACAAGATAAATTGTAAGCATTAATTATTATATTGTTTCCTAACCAAAAGGCACTTGTCTGTATGATTGCCATTGAATGAACCACCATGGTATGCTTGTCGCTCAACTCCAAGCTTCTTCAAAGTTTCATTCAACTTAATAATGCAAGGCCCATCACCTTGTTTTAGTGATAAGGATTTCTGTAACTGTTTATTCTGTAAATAAAACCAATGCTATCAGGAAGGTATATATTATTTAGTATGTAGCATCATCATCATCGCAAAGAAAACAAAATTTTAATTACAAGTTGTTTTTCTTGTTATCGCAAATGGATTGCCCTTTTCATTAAGGTTTCTGCTGCCTCCTTTGTTGTTGCCATGGATTGCAACATATGTAGCCCCTTCCTCACATTCCCTTGCTTCCTCAGCTGTCTGGATGACTTCTACCCTTTTCATTTGGGCTTGTTTAATTTCTTCTATACACTTTTGGAATCCTGTGCTTCCTATCTGTACATTTTGACATAAATAGTATTTGTTATAGAATATACAAATGTATATACTTTTAATTCACAATTTAACAAACCTTGTTCTCTTTTTTAACCAGGAAGTTTGCTATGTGGATGTCATTAATGTATGTAATGCTTGCATGAGTAGTACAAATAACCTTTCAAAGATGCCGATACTGATGTGCAAACCAGGTAAGCATACCTTGAAAAAATAAAAAATCTGTTATTAGAATGTGGATAATTTTAATACTGCAATCGAGGGAAACTACCTGATCAATTGGAACATTTAGAAGTGGTGGTCTGATGGAATTATTATATTGCTTTGCCTTTGAAATTACTGAACCAGCTTCTTTAAATCTGTCATAGTCAGCAACTAGCTTCTCAACTGTCCTTTCCTCCATTAAGCCTCTTTCTGATGAGGGTTCTTTCAATTCACTTTGTGTTATTAAACACCAAAGGCAACAATGCCTCCCTGAAATTAGACGATTAATTTGATTAGATTACATATAATCTAAACATTTTTCTGACATTTTGATAACTAACCACTACTAGCTCCAGAAATTCCATAAAGTACGCACAGAAAAGCATAGTCTCCAAAGACAAACAATCTAAATGTCCAATCTCTGTATAACACAAAATATATAAATGTGTCATTCACAAATCTTATATAAGCAAAGCTTTAAGTACCAAAGTAACACAATTTTATACGACAAAACAAGTACTGTTAGATAGATGGCTTTATACCTCCATTTGGTTATGCATAATTGTTCCACATCACATAGGTATCTACCAAGGGCCAATTTTATATTTGAGGCATTGTCGGGAGCTTCAAAAGCTGAAAATACTACTGTATTGCATTTAGCATTGGGATTCTTAGTGTTGGCTATCTCAAAAGCCATTTTGAATGATCCCCCTCCCTTGTCTCCCCCTATTTTAAGCCAGATCTCAGTTTCAGGGATGAGATCATGCCTAAACAGTCTTCCATGCCTGAAAATACAATAATAATGATTAGGATTATGGTGGTGGTGGTGATGATGGTAAAACATTAATTTTTTTTTTTTTTTTTTTTTTTGAGTTACCACAAAATGCATCATTAATGGATTAGGTAATATATATAATAATATATACCTTCACAATTTGTTGGTCTTTATATCGACGCATCGTTGTTTTTTTTCGCTTGACAAATGGATGCCCCAGCTTGTCAACCATCTTAATGTAATAATTATTATAATTATTGTTATAATCGTAATTTCATCCTGTTCAAAACTACCATTACTCGTTCTATACCTTCTAAGGTGTCTTATCTTATTCCAAGGAAGTCCAAGTTCTGTTTTCATGGCTAATCCTTGGTCTGGGGGGATATCTAAAGTCAGGCCAGCTTCATTTACAATGGCTCTACGTTCATCTTCACCGAGTCGTTTTACGCCAAACATAGTACCAGTTCTAGTAAACATCCTCCAGTCTAGAGGAAGGTTTCCCTTGTAACGAATAACTCCTCGAAGTTCTAGATCTGTATTTTGTTTTCTTATCTTCACAAAACCACAGGTAACCCAGACTATCCACTTTAAGAGAATGTATGTAGTAAATAGATTTTGCCAGGATTTGGTAGATTTTGCTAAGATTTTGGAAATAAAGCTTCGGATATATAATAAAGAGAAGTGTACTTACCGTCTTGCCTTAATTAAAATAAATTTCAGAAATGAGCAGATTTACTCCCTTCCAAGTATTACATTTCGTTCCATATCTTGTTGAGGGACTGTGGAGAGTAAGTGTGATGGGGGTGGGGAGAGGGCTGGGGAGAGGGCCTAACCCTAGCCCATAACCCTAACCCTAAGATCTAACCCTAACCCTAAGATCTAACCCTAACTTAGGGTTAAATTGTCAAAAGTGGGGTCACGTGACTTCTCAGAATTTCTTGCTTAACCCTTTGACTCCTGGAGGTTTTTGAGGGTTTTTAGTGTTTTTCTGGACCTAAACGTTCTCCAAGCCCTAGCAAGACCATATTTGGAGTTTTGATTGACACTGTCAGTGTTTTATGTAAATGAGGGATGACGTTTACTGGCTGCATAATTAGTTGCCGCTTGAAGCCGTTCTTGGAATTGTGTTGCCTTGTTTTCGACTATTTTCGAAAATTAGAGATTTTGAGAGCCATTTTGTTCATCTATGGAGTGCTGGAGGGCATCATGAAGCCCTAAGACAGCTTAAATCAGCATGATCTCGAAGAACTGAGAGTATGCAAGGGATTTTAGCGTCAAAAGTTCGTAGATCATGTACATTGGTACGAGTTAGAATTTTTGGCGCGATTATCCTATGAGCTCTGAAACGATGAACAGCCAGGACCTACTGAGGGATTTTATTTAATATTTGGCTTGTGGAGAATGGTCTGAAGCTGATATTTGGGCAGTAGGACCTAGTGGCTCTATTTTGAGAAAAAATTGTTGAAATGTGGGGGCGGACTACTGTCCTGTTGAAAAAATGGCATTTTTCCCAGAATGCATTGCGAAAGAGAGTAGTGAAAATCGATAAGCGATGAAATGGGTGGAGGAAAAAGGCTGTAGCTCGCCGTGTGGAAGGAATTGTTGGGGAAAAAAGCACTAAAAGCCAAGTACTAGGTCCAAACTATCCTGTGTAAGGGTATTGTTTGAATAGAAATAAAAATTGCATGAAAAAAAATGCAATGAAAAAGCATGATTTTTGGCTTAGGGAAATGACATCATAAACAGTGGTTTTTGGTTTTCCAAAAATGTTTAAAGTTTTTTTCGTTCTAATTTTGGACATTTGTGCAGGTTTTTTGGTTTTAAAAGTTGTTCTGTAATTTGCTAGTTAAAATTTTAGACTGGTATTTAGGTCAACTTGATCAAAATTGTTGAAGCTGGAATTTTTCATTTAAGATGCGTTTTTTTACGGGCGGTTTCGGGCGCCGTAGGAGTGAAAGGGTTAATAATGCAAGGCCCATCACCTTGTTTTAGTGATAAGGATTTCTGTAACTGTTTATTCTGTAAATAAAACCAATGCTATCAGGAAGGTATAAGGTAAGCATGTATCGTATTAAGTATTTAATGGTAGCACTGTATATACATTTTATATTCTATTTACATTTTTTTACAAAGAGTTATTAGACATATACGATCTGTAATTTTAAACGGTAATGACTTAACAATATTTGTTGGATGACATTTTCTGTGGTGCTCTTTTAAAACACACAGCAGTTGTTCAGCAGGGTTTCTAATACAATTGTATGATCTTTTCAAAGTGTTCAATTCTGAATGAATAGATTCAATGCCTTGTTCACCTGGCAATAGAAATCAGATTTTATTAAATATAAATTGTATATATTTTTCACTTCAAAATGAATTGAGTACATTTAAGTTCATTACTGTACCTAGTAAGCCAAATCCTGTATTATATTTTTTAACCCATTTCATTACATGGTCCTCTAGAAAGTGTAGTTTTGGTGTTATGGAAGATTCAGGGAAAAACGATCTGTACATCACCATAAATAAAGATATTTCTGCATCTGTGAACCAAAACCAACAATAAAATTGCATGAATTCAGAGAAATTGCACTCTAAAAAAATAAGTAAATGGTTTCAGTTGGATGATGAGGATATACATTGCATGTCAATATGCTTACAAATGTTTTGGTACACAACCATCTAGTTTATTTAGAAAAAATGAAGCATTATCATTTTTTTTGTTAACAAATTAATGCTATACATGCACTTACCCAGTTGTTTTATCTGCTGCTCATTCATTGTTGTATTCCTGTTAATCATTTTATGGATTTTAGAGTAGCTTTAATTTTCAGTGTCTGTTGAAATTGGTCTTTTATAATTTCTGCTTCAATGAGTAGTTCTGGACATACTGTTTTTGAGATTTCAACTGGAACATTTACAAGAAGTGGGATATTTTTCTCCTACAAAAGAAATGTTTCACATGAATATATCAGCCCAGAGAATAATAACTAGAAATAACTATTATTTTACAAATACATAGTGCATGTTATGTTATATTTTCTTTTCTATAAACTATCGGGATCGCCCAGACAGGGTTTTTGGGTTGGAGTGAAGCGTAGGACCCAGGTCCCCTTTGAAAATCAGGCTATGTTTGGGTGGCTTTGGTTGAAGTAGTTGCCCTGTAAAAATGGTACTAAGAATGCAATTAAATTGAACATTATTTCACTGATTTCCATACTACAAGATAAATTGTAAGCATTAATTATTATATTGTTTCCTAACCAAAAGGCACTTGTCTATATGATTGCCATTGAATGAACCACCATGGTATGCTTGTTGCTCAACTCCAAGCTTCTTCAAGGTTTCATTCAACTTAATAATGCAAGGCCCATCACCTTGTTTTAGTGATAAGGATTTCTGTAACTGTTTATTCTGTAAATAAAACCAATGCTATCAGGAAGGTATATATTATTTAGTATGTAGCATCATCATCATCGCAAAGAAAACAACATTTTAATTACAAGTTGTTTTTCTTGTTGTCGCAAATGGATTGCCCTTTTCATTAAGGTTTCTGCTGCCTCCTTTGTTGTTGCCATGGATTGCAACATATATAGCCCCTTCCTCACATTCCCTTGCTTCCTCAGCTGTCTGGATGACTTCTACCCTTTTCATTTGGGCTTGTTTAATTTCTTCTATACACTTTTGGAATCCTGTGCTTTCTGTACATTTTGACATAAATAGTATTTGTTATAGAATATACAAAAGTATATACTTTTAATTCACAATTAAACAAACCTTGTTCTCTTTTTTAACCAGGAAGTTTGCTATGTGGATGTCAAATGTATGTAATGCTTCGGTGAGTAGTACAAATAACCTTTCAAAGATGCCGATACTGATGTGCAAACCAGGTAAGCATACCTTGAAAAAATAAAAAATCTGTTATTAGAATGTGGATAATTTTAATACTGCAATCGAGGGAAACTACCTGATCAATTGGAACATTTAGAAGTGGTGGTCTGATGGAATTATTATATTGCTTTGCCTTTGAAATTACTGAACCAGCTTCTTTAAATCTGTCATAGTCAGCAACTAGCTTCTCAACTGTCCTTTCCTCCATTAAGCCTCTTTCTGATGAGGGTTCTTTCAATTCACTTTGTGTTATTAAACACCAAAGGCAACAATGCCTCCCTGAAATTAGACGATTAATTTTATTAGATTACATATAATCTAAACATTTTTCTGACATTTTGATAACTAACCACTAGCTCCAGAAATTCCATAAAGTACGCACAGAAAAGCGTAGTCTCCAAAGACAAACAATCTAAATGTCCAATCTCTGTATAACAAAAAATATATAAATGTGTCATTCACAAATCTTATATAAGCAAAGCTTTAAGTACCAAAGTAACACAATTTTATACGACAAAACAAGTACTGTTAGATAGATGGCTTTATACCTCCATTTGGTTATGCATAATTTATTGTTCCACATCACATAGGTATCTACCAAGGGCCAATTTTATATTTGAGGCATTGTCGGGAGCTTCAAAAGCTGAAAATACTACTGTATTGGATTTAGCATTGGGATTCTTAGTGTTGGCTATCTCAAAAGCCATTTTGAATGATCCCCCTCCCTTGTCTCCCCCTATTTTAAGCCAGATCTCAGTTTCAGGGATGAGATCATGCCTAAACAGTCTTCCATGCCTGAAAATACAATAATAATGATTAGGATTATGGTGGTGGTGGTGATGATGGTAAAACATTAATTTTTTTTTTTTTTTTTTTGAGTTACCACAAAATGCATCATTAATGGATTAGGTAATATAGTTCTATGTTAACTTGCTTTGTTTATTTTTTCATGTATTTTCTTTATATCATTGGATATGAATAAACCACTTAAGACGAATAGCTTTGTTCTATGAAGTATGATATTCTGCCCATCATTTCTTACCAAAAATGTTACAGTTAACTTACTTCAAATTTTCTTCCAGGTAACAAAATATCATGGAGTTTAGGTTGGTGACTTGTGCACATGCTGCCAACCGAATTTCCGAGCTTTCTTTCGATTTTGGAAATTCAAATGGGATGACTTCACAAGAAATCTGAAAATATGGAAAAAAACATTCATAATTTTGTTACTGCTTTATTTATTTATTTTGTAATATAAAGTTTAAAAAATTATACCTTCGCAATTTGTTGGTCTTTATCGACGCATCGTTTTTTTTCGCTTGATAAATGGATGCCCCAGCTTGTCAACCATCTTAATATAATAATTATAATTATTATTATCGTAATTTCATCCTGTTCAAAACTACCATTACTCGTTCTATACCTTCTAAGGTGTCTTATCTTATTCCAAGGAAGTCCAAGTTCTGTTTTCATGGCTAATCCTTGATCTGGGGGGATATCTAAAGTCAGGCCAGCTTCATTTACAGTGGCTCTACGTTCATCTTCACCGAGTCGTTTTACGCCAAACATAGTACCAGTTCTAGTAAACATCCTCCAGTCTAGAGGAAGGTTTCCCTTGGAACGAATAACTCCTCGAAGTTCTAGATCTGTATTTTGTTTTCTTATCTTCACAAAAACTTTACTACCAATATCCAATTTTTTTGCTTTCGTCAGACGATTCTTGTCTCGATAAATACGCAATCTTTCTGACTTGATATAGCGAGACAGCAATAAGCAAGTCAGCTTCACTGTCTGGTAGCTGACCAACATCCAGCTTAGGGCATTCTAGTCTGATGTGCATCCATGTAAGAGCGATCTTTTCAGGGTCATACGGCTGCTCTGACCCTATTGAACACTACAAGATTGTACCTCCAGCAAGTTTTAATGCACCTCTTGTTCTATCCAAGCACTCCCCACTCCTGTCCTCCAGTACTATGCACCTGGTTGTGGTGGTCATGTTTTAGTGAGACTATACACCCTATGCATAAGGGCGTGGCCATGGAAATACCTTAGTTCATCAGTTATTGAAAAAATCATTGCCTTCATTGTAAAGAGTATATCGATTTTAGTAATCTCCAAAAATTTCAACTTACTAACATTAAATGATAAAAATCTACAGCTGTTTGAAATTAGAAAGATTTGTATGGAAACAACAACCAAGGCCTGACCAGCCTCGTTTTCATGTTTTTGGCACAAATGCTTATAACTCTGCAGTGATTTAATATATAACAACAGAACTCTACCAATTTACTAATTAAGACATGCTCTTTCTCATAATCAAAATATATTTTTGAAATCATTGATGATTCATGGTGCTCGTACACCTAAATTGAGATCATATTCAACATTAGGTGATAGATCATTTACATGTGCTGCCCCTATGCTATGGAACACTTTACCAAAATCAATACGTTACACCGCTTCCACCGATATTTTTAAGAGGTTTCTCAAGACATTTTTATTTCATAAAGCCTTTTTGTAAGGGTGATTTATTTTTATTTTATTTATTTATTTATTTATTTTTGAAATATTTGTGTATTTTTATTTTTATTTATTTATTTTTATTTACTTATTTATTTTTGTTTTCATTTTAACATTTTTAGACAATATATTTATTTTGTGTATACTGCCGCTATGCTCATGACTGCGCGCGCTGTCGCCGCTTCAGGTCGCATTGCAGACTTGGAGAATCGCCGGGTCTGCGGTGCGATTTGGGATGGTGCCGGCGCGTGGTCGTGAGCGTGGTGGTAGTATAATAAATTTCATAGATAATCATCTTTTACATTTATATTGTATTATATCTTATATACTGATTTTATATTGTAAATATTGTAATGCGCAAATGAAAATTCACCAAGGATTGAGATTTGCGCAATATAAGTTAATAAAATTATTATTATTATTATTATTATTATTATTATTATTATTATCATTATTTACTCTTTATGCATAGGGTGTATACTCACTACAGATCCATCAATACAAGGATTTACAAAAGGGAAGTGAACACCCTCGATTCTGTGCTATTCACCACAGGAACCCCAGTTGAACTAAACTAACATAAACCACAGGTAACCCAGACTATCCACTTTAAGAGAATGTATGTAGTAAATAGATTTTGCCAGGATTTTGTAGATTTTGCTAAGGTTTTGGAAATGAAGCTGAGGATATATGATAAACAGAAGTGTACTTGCCGTCTTGCCTTAAAATAAATTTCAGAAATGAGCAGATTTACTCCCTTCCAAGTTCTACATTTCGTTCCATATCTTGTTGAGGGACTGTGGAGAGTAAGTGTGATGGGGGTGAAAGGAGGGCTGGGGAAAGCAGGAACCCGTTGTAGTGTTATGGGGCATACCTCCCTGGAACATTTTGAAATTGAGACCATTGGAAATGCGAATTCCCCCAAAACAGGCTAAAAAGTCCCTGAACCTCTGCAAATAGGTGCTACAAAAATCGTGACCCTCCCCCCAAACACAGCATCCTTACCCCACCATTTAACACGGTAGCCAGCCAATCCAAGCGAGAGCAATAATTTTTACCAGCCCAGTCAGTGCAGGGGTATACTTACTTATTTTTAAAAAGTAAACGTTTGTCGCAGCGATAAAGGAGGTGATAGGAGATATATAGGCCTGGGGTTTTTTAAAGGATTGATGTGATAGTGAAATTATTAACGAACGTACCCCCTCTCTGAAAGCACGCTACAATTATATATTCCTACGTAGTATACAGCTATTCCTTATATTTCGCTAATCATCGATAGACCTATTGATTATCGGCAAACATTGATTTAACAACATTAAGACAAAACAAGAGAAAAAAACCTTCCTTGTTTTTACGAGGGTAGCACTTAATAACCAGTGGCTAACAAACCTGTGGCCCTCGTTCCATGATCGAATTGGAATTTAGAAGTTGATTTTTGCAGAGAGAGGGAAACCGGAGAAAATCCCATGTCGCATTGGTGAGAGGCGAGCGCTCTAACCGCTACGCCACCCGTGCTTCCCAACACAAATGACACTGTTCAACACAAATGCGTTGAAATATCAACTTTATTCAGTTGTTTGGTTAAAAGCAGTAAATTGCGCACCTTGTATACGCTTACAAATATTTTTCATCATATATTATTTTTATTTATTTTTTATATTTTTTTCTCAATTATTTAGCACATTATAAGTGCTTCATTACAACGTGAAATTATTATCAAAAATTATATAAAATGAACAATAAAGTAGGTGAATCGAATGAACAAAATGAACAAAACTTATGAAATGTTGTGAACAAATAACACTAATATCGAAAAATTCCATCAATATTTGATGGTGAAATGAAGATATAAAACAACCCTTTTGAAATAGCTGTATATAAGCGCACCCCATGGATCGATTTAATGAATCTACTGAAGCTTTGAAAATATCCAATACGTAATAACTTTGTCTTACTTGGTTGATATCGGGTTTTTTTTTTTTTTTGGTTCAGTATTTTCAATTTTTGGGTGGGTGACCCTTCAACTCAGCACCAACCCCTCCCTTAACAAAATCCTGGATCCGCCCCTGAACAAAAACAATTTTGAAAACGCAAGTCAAAGCTGTACATGTATCCTAATAAAAAAGGGCTAATGAAGCAAGATGTCCAAGTTCCAAGATACATCCATTTTTATTGTGATAAAAGTACATTATAATTGTTTAAAAAATGTTCAAAATATAATAAAAATATGATATTTGAAGCAAAAAATACCAACTTCATTTGAAGTTAGTTCGATTATTATTGGGTATTTCAGATTTAGTTCATTTGACGCAAGTGAGCTAAATCGATATGTTTTATGGGTCGTAAGAAAGCAGCGTATTCAACTCGTACATAATCGAATTTTTTCAGCAAGGATGTGCTCCTTCCAAGGAAAATTTAAATCTGAATTTCAAAAATTAAGTTTAAAAATCTCATTGCATTTTTAAATGCTGTTGAAATCCAGGGATTGCTTTCTTGATTGGTCATTGAGATTAGAATAAGAAAAATTGTGTATATTATTATTGTTTAAAAAATGTTAAAAAAGGTAAAATTAAGCTAAAAAACCTCCCAAGGGACCTAAGCCTTGTGATATAAACAAGCTCAAACTAGAATAAAATTGAACTCTACACTAGAACCCTAGTCTGTGTGTTACAATATCCTTTATCAAACCAGCTGAGTTGACCTTCAGAACGAACTCAAGGTCAACCAATCAGAATTGCAGATTCAACATTGTATTTTGATTACCATTTCCCATGTGTCCCTGCTCGGAAAATGCTAACCAAAAATAGTTGACCCATAATTCCTTTAGGGGAACGCGATCAACTCAGCTGGAAATTAAAGGTCTTCACAATACTGAGTAGGCTAGACTGAATAATGAATCAATTGTATGATGCCTTTACAGTATATTTTTTTGTAATTTGAGTATATGTCTGTCTGTCTATATTTCTATATAGCAGAGTTCATTGGTTGGCTGGTAGGATGGTTTATTTACTGTTGGGAGTTTTCAAGTGTCTCTATGATTTCTGCCATGGAAGGACGTTCTTCTGGGTTCTGTTGTAAACATCTTCTGATCAGGTTCCTGAACAAATCGTTGGTCACCATGGCAACTTGCACGTTTCTGCGTTCTACGTCAGGCATTTGACGAATGTTCATCTCGCACAGCAGAACTCCAAAGCTGTACACATCCAGCTGTAGAAAAAGAGTAAGAACCATTAGAGCCAGGAAGAAACAACATAACAATTGCTTTTGTCTTGTAAATAAGAACCTGTTAAGAACCTACTCAGCCTGATTTCTCACTAGATACCAAATATATAAGAACCATTACAGCCTGACTTGGGAAAATAGTGGTTCTTTTATGCGGGTTTTTACTGTATTATCTAGTTTAGTGTGTGTGTTGGAGTGCATATCGACATAGCTCAACTGAAATGCAGATAGTACCTTTGGTGATTGTCTGGACGTCTGTGCCTCAGGAGCAGAGTAGATAACAGCACCAGGACAAGCCGTCATGGACTGCTGCAGGAAGTTGGCCGTGCCATAATCGGACACTTTGGCCCTCCAAATAGGCACGTGTTTCCATAACAATACATTAGCACTGCTGATGTCTCGGTGAATGATTGGAGCTGGATGGCTGAGATGTAAGTAGTTTAACGCTTTGGCAACATCTAGTGCAATAGTCATGATCTCAAGAGCTTCCAATGGCCGATCATGTAAAACCGCCCTTAGACTAGTGTCCAGTAGTTCAGTCACAAAAAGAGGACTTTGGTCATCGTTTGTTGCTCCAATGAACTGCAGAAGACAAGGATGACGACATCTTGATGCCATATTCATCTCTCGTTCAAACAGACTTCTGTTGTGATCAGAGAGAATAAGGTGATGGATTTTCTTCACAGCAACTTTACATCCCCGAAATGTTCCTTCTTTCACCTCGCCCCATGCTCCGACACCAATTACGTTATCAGACAATATTATTTCATCCCGGCTTACGATCCAATCGCGTGTTGACTCTATAGATCTTTGGTAGTCTTCAAAGGCTTGTCGTACTGTGGTCAGCGTACCTTGAAGTTCGTGTGACCTCTCCTCGCTGCTTTGAAGGCGTCTCTCTGTTTCTTGGTGTGCTTCTCTTTCTGCGGATAACGATGTCTCCGACTGATTTAATCTTTGCTCTTTACTGCGAAGGCGTCTCTCTGTTTCTTGGTGTGCTTGTCTTTCTGCGGATAACGATGTCTCCGATTGATTTAATCTTTGCTCGTTACTGCGAAGGCGTCTCTCTGTTTCTTGGTGTGCTTGTCTTTCTGCGGATAACGAGGTCTCCGATTGATTTAATCTTTGCTCGTTACTGCGAAGGCGTCTCTCTGTTTCTTGGTGTGCTTGTCTTTCTGCGGATAACGAGGTCTCCGATTGATTTAATCTTTGCTCGTTACTGCGAAGGCGTCTCTCTGTTTCTTCTCTTGCTTGTCTCTCCGAAGCTAATGATAACTCAAGCTCATGTGATCTCTGCTCGCTGCTATGAAGACGCCTTTCTACTTCTTCACGTATCTTTCTTTCTTCATCTAAAGATGTTACCAGTTCAGCAAAACGTCCATCGCTTTTCTGACCAATACATTCTTCTGTTTCGAGAAAAGGAAAATTTTAATTAACTGTAATTTATAGTTCTAAAACTCTGTGATTGGCTTACTAGAGTGAAAACACTAGATCTGTGAAACAGTATTGTAATATGCAATTAGCTAACTTCCTACTGTTTTACAGATTAGATGTGAGTACTCTAGTAAACGAGCTTGTGAGTTTAAAGTAAGGGGTTCATACCTCTTTCGTCATTGAAAATTATTGATAAGTGGTTGCCTAAAGCTTTCCCTCTCTCCCGGGGGGGGGGGGGGGGGGGGGGGGTACTACCACCCCAACTTGGGTGGGGGTGTACCGCCAGGTTTTCAAAACCCTGACCCTATCCCAGACCTAGAATTTTTGATTTCATATACCCTACCCCAGACTAAACCTAAGAATTGTAAACCCTATCCCAGACTAAACCCCAAAATATACACCCTATCCCAGAAAAACCTTCCCCTTCCCCAGACAAATTGTAAAAAAATGATACCCTACCCCAGACCTAAAAGCCAAAAAACCATACCCTATCGGGCGGCACATACCCGTATAGCAAATATAGGAGAGTACCCCCCCCCCCCCGGGCCCTCGCTTCCAAGCAGTTCCCTCGACTTTGCCGCCTTTGGTGATGCCAACATTATGGCACGTAAAGGGTGTTAACTTTTGATTTCACGAGTGTTTTTTTTTTGTATAGGGATTTCATCTCTCAGATACACTAAGCGAACGAAAATGCACTAACTTCATACAAACGCTCATCACTGATAGTTGGTAGGGTGAACATATTTGGATAGGGCCGAATCACATGATGAGGTAGAGTGCATTTAAGGCTTAATCAGTCCACACGTACTCATTAGAGAACACTCATAATAGAAATCAAGAAATTTCAAGTAATTTTATACAAATTCTCTACTTTCACATTGCCCATAATACATTGCAGTTTGGGGGTTAACCAGGGTAAAAACCGCACGTATTTTGCTGAAGGCTGATCAGAAGATGTTGTAAATGCATCTTATGATATTCATGGTATGTATAAGAAACAGCCAGAAACATTAAAAAAGAATTTTGAAGAAGTCTATAAAGTCAATTTTCAGGACTTCTTCACGAGTCGATACATTTTCAGTAACACTAAACTTCTTGATGTTCTGAATGTGGGGAAATAACTCAGAATGAACTGATAATCAGTATTTTACAGATAAAAGCAGGTATAGTGTACATTCCATTGAAGAACGTTTAATTTTATGACTGACTTTTTGACCGGTTACCCCAAAACCACAATGTATTATGGGCAATGTGAAAGTAGAGAATAGCCTACTTTCGTTATTGTGGTTGAGTGATCACGCACAAAGCAACTGAAGACGAGGCTCTGGGGAAACAATGGAGTAATCCTGATATATTCTTGAATTGTGTTGTGTGTGATCACTCAACCATAATATCGAAAGTGGGTTAAAACCTTGATCTTGATCTTGTCGAGGACGTAGTTTATCTACTGCAACAAAAACACCACGGTCTGCCGGGCAGGTGAAGTATCTTTTCCCGGTAAAATATGTTCCATCACTTACTTCTATATAACATCCGGCCAATGATTCCTAAAGAGATATCAACAGTTAAAAGGAAAATGTATTAAAATATTTCATACATTTTTTATCTCAACTATATAATTTTTACTATATTTTATATTTTATTTTGTTCTGATGAAGATCAAATGGTTGAAACAATGAGGGTTTACCAGGTCTTGCGTAACATTTTAAATTTTAATCCAACAAAAAAGAAAATATAATTTTTGAAAAGAGCATACTAAAATTACTAAAAATTTCGGGAGCCAAGCTGTAAAAGCAGCCAACTTCGGTCACCCATACCTTCGGCGTTATTCAATAAAACCACTTCAAACGTTAAAATTTTACTAATTTTACTACCCGTGACCCTCTCAGTTTAAAAAAAAAAACATCAAGAATTTGGAAAATAGTTTTCTTGACTTGATCATGTGTTATGGAGTGACTTTGTGTCCCCCCCCCCCCCCCCCCCCCTAACAGCTTTTCAAGGCTTGCTACGACCCTGCATATATATCATCCAGCTGATCTGAGAAAAAATATTAACAAATCAGAGTTGGGAAAGTTTCTAAAACTGAGGTGTCATCCTTAGTAGCCCAGCGTCTCGGGAAATGGTTAATTCTTTATTTTATTCTCCCACTCAATAATGATAGAAATCATAGTAAATGTATAAAAAATATCAAAAACCTCTCCTGAAAATCTAGATTTATCTCAGATATAAACTTTTATAAATCAATTTTCGCAGTCTTCATGACACCTCAGTTTTGCAGTGACATCACTTGTACGTCACTATTTCAGATCAGCTGGATGTATTGAAAAAAATTAAAATTAGAGAATAAGTAATCTTTGGAAAATGACTACAGTTAAATATTACACTAAATACTTCAAACAAAAGAAGAATTGGCCTTCATATCTATTATTATGTAAACAAACCATGACGTCATAGTGGTATAGGGCACTCTCGTACCAAGACCCTGCTCATTTCACTAAAAACTGTAAGTCCTGGGAAACCATATAATTTCAAGTGATCTGATTGGCTTATGTGAGAATACTGAGGTTGTAGTGACTAATGAATTTTTAAATTTCTACCATAACTATATTTCCATAAGGCCTAGACTTCTTAGATAGACAAAAGAAAATTTAGATTTAAATACTGCATTATAAAATTGAGAACATCTTTTCACCGGTTTGCCTGTGGCAACCCAGTCCACTAAAAGACCACGTCTAGTAGCTCAGCCAATAAGAGCACAGGATTCGTGATGGACCATTAGTAGCTTTAGACAAATATGCTTTTGTCTGTGCTCTGATTGGCTGAGCTAGCATTTGACCTAATGGGCTGTTGACCCTTACAAAATTCATTACAAATTCATTAGGGGGAACCCAATGAAATTGCATGACAGGGAGAAGGGTTACATGAGAGCACTTGTGCAGGGACGTATCCAGGATTTTCCAAAGGGGGGTGCACAAATCCTAAAAGCTCCCATTTCGTTTGTCCCCTCCAAAATAATTTAGTGTTAGCTAGACTAACAATATGTAATTTCAATCTAGGAAATTTGTTATTTGTTTGCATTTTGTCATTGTTTAATTTCATTGCTAGTGTATAATTTCACAAAGTCTAGCAAAGTGACTTGTACTGTTGAAAGTTTGACATCATCAGTTGAAATTAAAAAGAAAATACTTTTGCTTGTGGCATTTTGTTCATCGATAAAGATAATTTATAATGGAATGGAATGGAATGGGCAAGATAATTTCTAATTCATGAATTAGTCTCAAAAATTTTATAAGGACATTTTAATCTGACATTAAGACCCTTATTGGGATTCTTTTGGCCGGGATAGGAAATATGCATTTTGTGATTTTATAGGGAAATTTTTGACAACATAAAAACCCACTTTTGGGATTCTATTTGGACAAACAATTCGGAAAAATGTTTTTCCTTGTGAATTTTTTGTCCCATCATTGGGTTTGGTAGCATTTTTCCAATTTTGGGAATTTAAAACCCATTGGAAACCCATGAAAATGTTAAAATTTTCCCATTTTTTCCCCCAAATTGGAAATTCCATATTCTTTCTTGTGATATCAACATTGTCACTAATATTGTATCTATTACATATACCATTTGGGCTTTGGATCTAAGTTAAAGTGCCTACAACACATCTGACAATATTCTCAGTATAGATTCTTCATGAGATGAGTAATATTATTGTTCAATAACCCAAAAAAATACATAGTTTGAGTGATGCATAGATTTTTGAGTTATAAAGGGTTTTCCATGCCATATGCTAATGACAGTGACGTCAGGAGAGTCATCATTTAATATAAAAAACCTAACTGGTAAAGATAAATTAAATTTCAATTGCAAAGCATCACTGTTTCACCCATGGCTTTTATAGTAATTATTGCTAATTAGTTTCCACATAGTAGCCACTGTGCTTGTTTCGAATTCCAAGGAACAACAAATAGCATAAGGGATGGACCATTAGATAAGTGATGGTGGTGGTGGGGGGGGGAGGGGGGGGGGGGTGGTTGTGTAAGTCCCAAAAAAATATCAAGCCTCTTCTGTGCAAAAAACAAATTGAGCAAGTCAAGGGTAATGGCATGAACTTTTGCAATGCAATAAATAAGTTGCAAATGCTTCTCAAAACACTGGAAATCACATTTCCAAGGGTCTTGATTTCAACATTTTTTTTGATGTTTTTCCACTTTTGGTGGTTGTTAGTCCCGCTGGCTCTTAAAATGATGCTCCTTGATCCCTGATAATCCATAATTGCAAAACATCAGAATATAAATAATTAGAACAGAACTCAGGCTCTTATGTTCAGTTTTCAATCCTGAAAATAGTAATAGCTATTATCTCTTTCAGTGGTTATCTGGAGTGGTTTCAAAAAACCTGTTTAATATATCATTTTGCATGTAAAAATTCATTTTTGCATGTTAATATAAAAATTATGATGCAATTTCAATATGTTAACGCCTGGGATTTAAAAAAAAATTGTTAACCATTAAATTAGGCTTTAAATTTTGCCCAAAAGCCGTCCTTGATTGAACAATCAGCACTTAATCAGTAATTTTGCCCTCTGTATGATTAATATTAAATAAATATGAATCATTGCATACCACTTAAAAAATATCGTGCAAGATCATGATGTTAAAAAAATGATGTGCAGGGGTTGAGACAACTAAAATTCCTGCAACCCCCCTCCCTCCCAACAATAATTGTTAATAATTGATAATTATTATTTAATGGTCCATCCCTAAATGACTCCCCTGACATCAGTCATTAACATATGACAAGAATAAACCTTCATAACTTCAAGATGCATCACTCAAACTATGTAATTTTTGGGGGTCATCAAAACAGCTTACCTCTTGTAGAATAAACCTAGTTCAAAAAAGGTTGTCATAGGTAATAGGTGATAGGAAATAGGTCATTCAAAGATCCAAGAATAGTTGGAGTAATGTGTGTTTCTGCTTCTTATTCTAGTCAGGAACATGGAGGTTAGTGTTGAGATATTCCATGTTGTTTGTAGTCCACAAAACCATTTTAAAGGCCTCAATTATTCATGTTTACTTGTATACCCATAGTTCATTCCCATCTTGGAATGACCTACCGCCTTTCGCCTTTGGCATTGACAACCTTTATAGAAATAGGTGTATACTAAGAATATTAATTGTCAAATATGTCACATATATAGGCCCGGCACTTTAATTAGACTCTGATCCTTGATAATATTTATATATATGCTGGATTAACTCCAGTTAGTCAGTTACAACTATATATAGTAGGCTTAAACCTATAAACATATCATAAACTTATATTCTAGGATTTGTAATTCATCTTAAAAATGTATAATTGTGCCTTCCCAAAACACTGGGATGTAGAATTTTGAGGTATTTTATGACCAGTACTGAGCTTATTGTAAGAAGCACATTTTGAAGTTGTGGTGGGTCTAGAATTTTGTTTTACTATTTGACTAAAGCTCCTTCAGCCCCCCTTGGCTCCACTGTCCCTGTCATAGGGTCTTTTCATACAATGCTTTACCTTGTCCAGCAGTTCTACGCCAAACCAAGTACCATCTTCATAAAGTAACCTTCCCTTGTAACGAATAACTCCTCGAAGTTCTAGTTCTGTATCTTGTTTTGTTATCTTTACAAAAACTTTACTATCAATATCCAATAATTTTGCTTCACTTAGACGATTCTTCTCTAGATAAATACGTAATCTTTCTTCATATGGCAAGACAGCATCAATCAAGTCAGCTTCGCTGTCTGTTAGCTGACCAACATCCAGCTTAGAGCATTCTAGTCTCATGCGCCCCCATGTAAGAGCGATATTATTAGGATCTTTCGGCTGCTCTAATCCTGGTGAACACACCAAGATTTCACCTCCATGAAGTGTGTATGGGTTTCCTTTCTTGTAGATAAGGTCGTCTTTCAAGCACTCCCCAATCCTGTCCTTCAGTAATAAGTATCTGTGTGTGTCGGCCATGTTTTAGCGAGACTATACTCACTCAATAAAACATGGACATTAGGTTCCAGGCTCCGGATGGAGACGAGGCTTTTCAAAATGGCGGCCTTAGAACAAACTATCTCTTGTATACTGTCTAAAGCAATGGAATTCTTGGTAAGATCGGAAGTTTTCCCAATTTCAGGTAAGCATGTATCGTATTAAGTATTTAATGGTAGTACTGTATATACATTTTATATTCTATTTACATTTTTTTACAAAGAGTTATTAGACATATACGATCTGTAATTTTAAACGGTAATGACTTAACAATATTTGTTGGATGACATTTTCTGTGGTGCTCTTTTAGAACACACAGCAGTTGTTCAGCAGGGTTCCTAATACAATTGTATGATCTTTTCAAAGTGTTAAATTCTGAATGAATAGATTCAATGGTCCTCTAGAAAGTGTAGTTTTGGTGTTATGGAAGATTCAGGGGAAAACGATCTGTACAGCGCCATAAATACAGATAGTTCTGCATCTGTGAACCAAAACCAACAATAAAATTGCACTGATGAATTCAGAGAAATTGCACTCTAAAAAAATAAGTAAATGGTTTCAGTTGGATGATGAGGATATACATTGCATGTCAATATGCTTACAAATGTTTTGGTACACAACCATCTAGTTTATTTAGAAAAAATGAAGCATTATCATTTTTTTTGTTAACAAATTAATGCTATACATGCACTTACCCAGTTGTTTTATCTGCTGCTCATTCATTGTTGTATTCCTGTTAATCATTTTATGGATTTTAGAGTAGCTTTAATTTTCAGTGTCTGTTCAAATTGGTCTTTTATCATTTCTGCTTCAATGAGTAGTTCTGGACATACTGTTTTTGAGATTTCAACTGGAACATTTACAAGAAGTGGGATATTTTTCTCCTACAAAAGAAATGTTTCACATGAATATATCAGCCCAGAGAATAATAACTAGAAATAACTATTATTTTACAAATACATAGTGCATGTTATGTTATATTTTCTTTTCTATAAAATCGGGATCGCCCAGACAGGGTTTTTGGGTTGGAGTGAAGCGTAGGACCCAGGTCCCATTTGAAAATCAGGCTATGTTTGGGTGGCTTTGGTTGAAGTAGTTGCCCTGTAAAAATGGTACTAAAAATGCGATTAAATTGAACATTATTTCACTGATTTCCATACTACAAGATAAATTGTAAGCATTAATTATTATATTGTTTCCTAACCAAAAGGCACTTGTCTGTATGATTGCCATTGAATGAACCACCATGGTATGCTTGTTGCTCAACTACAAGCTTCTTCAAGGTTTCATTCAACTTAATAATGCAAGGCCCATCACCTTGTTTTAGTGATAAGGATTTCTGTAACTGTTTATTCTGTAAATAAAACCAATGCTATCAGGAAGGTATATATTATTTAGTATGTAGCATCATCATCATCGCAAAGAAAACAAAATTTTAATTACAAGTTGTTTTTCTTGTTGTCGCAAATGGATTGCCCTTTTCATTAAGGTTTCTGCTGCCTCCTTTGTTGTTGCCATGGATTGCAACATATGTAGCCCCTTCCTCACATTCCCTTGCTTCCTCAGCTGTCTGGATGACTTCTACCCTTTTCATTTGGGCTTGTTTAATTTCTTCTATACACTTTTGGAATCCTGTGCTTCCTATCTGTACATTTTGACATAAATAGTATTTGTTATAGAATATACAAATGTATATACTTTTAATTCACAATTAAACAAACCTTGTTCTCTTTTTTAACCAGGAAGTTTGCTATGTGGATGTCATTAATGTATGTAATGCTTGCATGAGTAGTACAAATAACCTTTCAAAGATGCCGATACTGATGTGCAAACCAGGTAAGCATACCTTGAAAAAATAAAAAATCTGTTATTAGAATGTGGATAATTTTAATACTGCAATCAAGGGAAACTACCTGATCAATTGGAACATTTAGAAGTGGTGGTCTGATGGAATTATTATATTGCTTTGCCTTTGAAATTACTGAACCAGCTTCTTTAAATCTGTCATAGTCAGCAACTAGCTTCTCAACTGTCTTTTCCTCCATTAAGCCTTTTTCTGATGAGGGTTCTTTCAATTCACTTTGTGTTATTAAACACCAAAGGCAACAATGCCTCCCTGAAATTAGACGATTAATTTTATTAGATTACATATAATCTAAACATTTTTCTGACATTTTGATAACTAACCACTAGCTCCAGAAATTCCATAAAGTACGCACAGAAAAGCGTAGTCTCCAAAGACAAACAATCTAAATGTCCAATCTCTGTATTACGAAAAATATATAAATGTGTCATTCACGAATCTTATATAAGCAAAGCTTTAAGTACCAAAGTAACACAATTTTATACGACAAAACAAGTACTGTTAGATAGATGGCTTTATACCTCCATTTGGTTATGCATAATTGTTCCACATCACATAGGTATCTACCAAGGGCCAATTTTATATTTGAGGCATTGTCGGGAGCTTCAAAAGCTGAAAATACTACTGTATTGCATTTAGCATTGGGATTCTTAGTGTTGACTATCTCAAAAGCCATTTTGAATGATCCCCCTCCCTTGTCTTCCCCTTTTTTAAGCCAGATCTCAGTTTCAGGGATGAGATCATGCCAAAACAGTCTTCCATGCCTGAAAATACAATAATAATGATTATGATTATGGTGATGGTGGTGATGATGGTAAAATGTCCACATTAATTTTTTTTTTTGAGTTACTACAAAATGCATCATTAATGGATTAGGTAATATAGTTTTATGTTAACTTGCTTTGTTTATTTTTTCATGCATTTTCTTTATATCATTGGATATGAATAAACCACTTAAGACGAATAGCTTTGTTCTATGAAGTATGATATTCTGCCCATCATTTCTTACCAAAAATGTTACAGTTAACTTACTTCAAATTTTCTTCCAGGTAACAAAATATCATCGAGTTTAGGTTGGTGACTTGTGCGCATGCTGCCCGGGGGGGGGGGGGGGGGGGGACTCCCTTATAAAATGGGTAGGTATGCTCGACGGACGGATTGAAAAATGACCCTAAAAGGTACGCATAAATTAATTCAGGTATCGATTCCAGACCCTAAAAGGTACGACCACATTTAACAGTTTTTTTAATTTAAAATTGATAAATATACACTAATTTCATCAAATACGCTTCGCTTTCTGAACATTCCCAGACATTAACAAAGTATTGTCATATATTCAGGTATATTTATCATATAAAAGAATATTGACCCTAAAGGGTACGGCGTCATTTCGAGACCCTAAAAGGTACCAGAGGGTTTTATTTTCGACCCTAAAAGGTCCGTCGAGCATACCTTCCAACTTTATAAGGGAGTCCCCCCCTCCCCCCCCCCCCCCCCCGGGACATGCTGCCAACCGAATTTCCGAGCTTTCTTTCGATTTTGTGCTATCCAAGCACTCCCCACTCCTGTCCTCCAGTACTGTGTACCTGGTTGTGGTGGCCATGTTTTAGTGAGACTATACTCACTACAGATCCATCAATACAAGGATTCACAAACAGGAAGTGAAAACCCTCGATTCTGTGCTATTCACCACAGGAACCCCAGTTGAACTAAACTAACATAAACCACAGGGATCCCAGACTATCCACTTTAAGAGAATGTATATAGTAAATAGATTTTGCCAGGATTTTGTAGATTTTGCTAGATTTTGGAAATAAAGCTTGGGATATATAATAAACAGAAGTGTACTTACCGTCTTGCTTTAAAATAAATTTCAGAAATGAGCAGATTTACCCCCCTCCAAGTTCTACATTTCGTTCCATATCTTGTTGAGGGACTGTGGAGAGTAAGTGTGATGGGGGTGTGGAGAAGGCTGGGGAAAGCAGGAGCCCCTTGTGGTGTTATGGGGCATGCCTCCCTGGAACATTTTGAAATTGAGACCATTGGAAATGCGAATTTCCCCAAAACAGGCTAAAAAGTCCCTGAACCTCTGCAAATAGGTGCTACAACTGAATCGTGACCCTCCCCACAAACACAGCATCCTTACCCCACCATTTAACATGGTAGCCAGCCAATCGAGGCGAGAGCAATAATTTTTACCAGCCCAGTCAGTGCAGGGGTATACTTACTTATTTTTAAAAAGTAAACGTTTGTCGCAGCGATAAAGGGGGTGATAGGAGATATATAGGCCTGGGTTTTTTTAAAGGATTGATGTGATATTGAAATTATTAACGAACGTACCCCCTCTCTGAAAGCACGCTACAATTATATATTCCTACGTAGTATTCAGCTATTCCTTATATTTCGCTAATCATCGATAGACCTATTGATTATCGGCAAACATTGATTTAACAACATTAAGACAAAACAAGAGAAAAAAACCTTCCTTGTTTTTACGAGGGTAGCACTTAATAGCCAGTGGCTAACAAACCTGTGGCCCTCGTTCCGTGATCGAATTGGAATTTAGAAGTTGATTTTTGCGGAGGGAGGGAAACCGCAGAAAATCCCATGTCGCATTGGTGAGAGGCGAGCGCTCTAACCGCTACGCCACCCGTGCTTCCCAACACAAATGACACTGTTCAACACAAATGCGTTGAAATATCAACTTTATTCAGTTGTTTGGTTAAAAGCAGTAAATTGCGCACCTTGTATACGCTTACAAATATTTCTCATCATATATTATTTTTATTTATTTTTTATATTTTTTTCCTCAATTATTTAGCACATTATAAGTGCTTCATTACAACGTGAAATTATTATCAAAAATGATATAAAATGAACAATAAAGTAGGGGAATCGAAAATGAACAAAACTTATGAAATGTTGTGAACAAATAACACTAATATCGAAAAATTCCATCAATATTTGATGGTGAAATGAAGATATAAAACAACCCTTTTGAAATAGCTGTATATAAGCGCACCACATGGATCGATTTAATGAATCTACTGTAGCTTCAAAAATATCCAATACGTAATAACTTTGTCTTACTTGGTCGATATCGTTTATTTTTTTGGTTCAGTATTTTCAATTTGTGGGAGGGTGACCCTTCAACTCAGCACCCCTCCCTGAACAAAATCCTGGATCCCCCCCTGAACAAAAACCAATTTTGAAAACGAAAGTCAAAGCGGTACATGTATCCTAATAAAAAAGGGCTAATGAAGCAAGATGTCCAAGTTCCAAGATACATCCATTTTTATTGTGATAAAAGTATATTATAATTATTTGAAAAATGTTCAAAATATAATAAAAATATGATATTTGAAGCAAAAAATACCAACTTCATTTGAAGTTAGTTCGATTATTATTAGGTATTTCAGATTTAGTTCATTTGATGCAAGTGAGCTAAATCGATATGCTTTATGGGTCGTAAGAAAGCAGCCTATTCAACTCGTACATAATCGATTTTTTTCAGCAAGGATGTGATCCTTCCAAAGAAAATTTAAATCTGAATTTCAAAAGGTAAGTTTAAAAATCTCAGTGCATTTTTAAATGCTGTTTAAATCCATGGAATTTTTTCTTGATTGGTCATTGAGATTAGAATAAGAAAAATTGTGTATATTATTATTGTTTAAAAAATGTTAAAAAAGGTAAAATCCGCCATCCGGATCTAGGTGCCCTCCTACTCACTTTGATTGTGGTAGCAGCTCGGTTGTTTCCGACTTCGAGTGTATCTTTAGAAGCTTTACATGTGACGGCCAACCTGACTGTGCCAACGGCATTGACGAAGTGAATTGTGGTAAGTTATGGTACAAAAGATGGACAAAATTAAAACAAGGTTTTCAGGTTTTCAAAACAAAAATGGCGGAAAACCAGCTGCGCGCAGTGTAATTCAAATTTCAAAAACCAAAAAGCAATGGGAGTTGTTTTCTCATAACATCTACTCGTTATGCACAATAGTAATTATAGTGATCGCATCACACGGGCCCTTTTATTGAGGTGGATTTTAATATTTTTGAGTTCCCTTAATTATCATATAGTCTTGTTTGACGAGGTCACACTTATTCTCTTGTCAAGACTTTGACAATGCGATGGATTTCATTATTATTTTTGAGGTGGGTTCAAACAAGTCCAGGCAAATATCACACAACGAGACAGTAAAACTGATATAAGCTTTAATCTTTGACAAAATTGTTGTTAGACATTTTAATGGCAGACTTTCAATCCCACACTCTTTAGTTGTTTCCTTCGGACCCCTTCCCTCTCTTCCCTGAACAATATTACTCCATCTTGTACCCAATGCTACATTGGATAGGGACAGGGACACACTTATGATTTTATATTTCATATTTCCAAGATGGCATCCATTTCGACTCCTAAAACAGTCCCACAATGCACTCACTCGATGACTTTTTTCAATGGAGTTCCTGTGTATGTGGCGTAAAGTTTAACGCAAAAGCACGCGCGTTCGCTCCACCAACTCTGTGAGAAGTTAGTTGCCCCAGGGAGTGGCTCTTCATGCATTGTATGACGTCTTATCAAACATTTAGATGAAGAAAGCAAATTTACTTGCTATTTTAATGTTAGTGGTAGTGAAATGACGTCATAATGCAAAGTTACTTGTGCGCATGTCAGACTGAAGTGAAAATGTTGAAAATTCATCCCACATGGAGTAATGATAACGCAGAGACGTAGTTATGTCAGGAGCATTTTCAAAGTGGCTGGTCATAGCAAGGGGTTAATCTTACACGGTCTAGGGGCCGACTAACCTCTCCCTTAGGCTTCGGCTGAGCTCCCTGATCAGTGGATAGCGGTGTCCGGGTCGAAATCTTCGGCATAGCCGTTAAATGCTTCGCGCTGCCATACCATGCTTCAGCACTGAGTCTGGAGGTATGGTCCTAATTTAATAAATAAATATTTCATTAGAAATTCCAAGTACATTGGAACCCCGCTCTACGGCCAACCACTTAATACGGCCACCCGGTTATTACGGACAGTTTTGTAGGTCCCGACAAAATACCCATAAATGTTCTATTCAATTTACCCCGCTTAATACGGACACCGGTTAATACGGCCAACAGCCACTTTTCTGTGACCCGATTGACAGACTGCCATACAAAGTTAACGTCATATTACGGGCACTGGTTATCTACCCTGTATATTTTGAACTGTAACCATGAGGTTTTGGTAAAGAAAAGCTTTCTTCTGCCTAAATACGATTGACCACTGTGTCCCGTCCGTTTTTTGACCTTTCATGACGTTATTTGAACACTAACAAAGTTTTCAAAAGTTTTCACTTTTTGACTTTTTAGATGTCTATGTTTTACTGCAATCAGTGCTTGTTGGCTTCTTTCTCTTTGAAGAAGTTTGTCTGACATTGTGTACTTTATTATATTTTTTGTATTGTATCAATAAAACCCGTTTGTGACGTATATTTTGAAAGCCAGCTGTCCCTTTGGTGGCCGTATCAACCGGGTTCCACTGTATCAGTTCTTTAAGATTTTTTTTTTCATCGATAGTTCGTTATTGATGGTTTTGTAAACATTCCCAAATGGATCAAGAGACATGGCGGCCATGTTGATGGTGTGAAAGTCACTATAGTCTTGCCTGGACTTGTTTGAATCCAACTTAAAAATAATGACGAAATCAAAGTCAAAGTCTCTACAAGAGAATAAATTTGACTTCATCAAACAAAAGTCATATCGTTTTATTATAATCAAGGGAACTTAGTAAATCCACCGCAAAAATGATAGAATCCACCTTAAAAGGTGGCCTGTGTCATGCGAACACTACAACTAATATTTTTATAATTTTTGAGAATTTACCATGGGTACCGATGAAAAATGTATGAAGCAATGTTTGAAAATAAGATGAAAATCCACTGTTTTGGTTGGCTTTAGTTTTTATATTAGTTTTGAATTTTTTTGCTGGTCAAGAGAGGGAGTTTAACTTTGATTGTATTTCTCTAGCGCGCCCAAAAATAACAGAATCCACCACATCTCCTGTTGACATCAGTGTTGGCCTCTCGGAGAAACCGTGCACTGTATTTGTGCAGCTAATGGCGTACCAGCTCCTGTCATTTCTTGGCGGTTTAAGGGAAAGAGGCTCCCTTTTACACCAAGATCAACCGTCCAGTCTCTCAATGGCAAGAGCCAACTTACGCTAAGGAATGCCACTAAAGCATTGTCAGGAAGTTACCAGTGTGAAGCTCACAATACCAAAGGATCTGTTCGCGCTTATCCAAGGTGTATCATTAATGTTAAAGGTAAGATATGCAGCTATTAAAAAAAATTGGTGAAGGTTTTGTTGGATGTTGGATGTTGGATGTTGGATGTTGGACGCTGGATGCTGGACGCTGGACGCTGGACGCTGGACGCTGGACGCTGGACGCTGGACGCTGGACGCTGGACGCTGGACGCTGGACGCTGGACGCTGGACGCTGGACGCTGGACGCTGGACGCTGGACGCTGGACGCTGGACGTTGGACGTTGGACGTTGGACGTTGGACGTTGGACGTTGGATGTTGGATGTTGGATGTTGGATGTTGGATGTTGGATGTTGGATGTTGCATGGATGTTGGATGTTGGATGTTGCATGGATGTTGGATGTTGGACGCTGGATGTTGCATGTCGCATGTTGCATGACGCATGTCGCATGACGCATGTCGCATGTCGCATGTCGCATGTCGCATGAAATGCAGTATGGGTGTCACTACAATATGGAAATTTCCCAAACTTTGACTGCAGGGTTTTCCAAGATATTTCTGTGGTGACATTAATTACACATGAATATAATAAATTTCAAGCTTGGTAATTAACATGCAACAAAATCTTCACCAACTTCATTTGGCTGTATACTACTAAGCTGTAAGAAAGAGCCTGTGCGCTTTGCCAAAATGTCATGATCACATTGATGTTGTTATTTGGCGTCAATGATTGATCATAAATAACTAATCGAACCTAAATATCATAATTTGGCTTACATAATATGTTCTTTTACATTTTTTATTTTTTTCGATTAGTGCCCGGCGATGCCTGCAAGCCACCACGATTCAATGCCGCAGCTTTATCACCAGATGAGTGTCGTGAATGCTTCTGTATGGCAGTCACAGAGGATTGTCAAAGTGCCTCTCTCTACAAAAAACAGGTTTATATGAAGAGAAAATGTGTTGTTGTTGATCATATCATTGAATTCATTCAAGCCAAGAATACCTAAATCTAACTCATTTCAGTATGTAGCATTGTTCTACATTGAGCTTCTCTTTCTTTTTAGATTGTAACAAAGTTCGTCGATCCTGGAGATTTCCACGGATTCCATCTTGTTAACAAGAACGAAGAAGAGATTAAAACCAAGAAATACAGAATGGATGTCAGCTCCGGAGCGTTGAGAATTACAAATATCAATGAAACCCCGGGGGGGGACTCCGGGGAAAAAGTATCGGGTATGCTCGTCGTATCTCTTAGGGGTAAAAATCAGCGATTTGGTATCTTTTAGGGTCTTAGATTTGAGGTTTAGCAAATCAGCACTTTCTGGTATATTTTAGGGTGTTGAAAAAGGAACTAGCCCATCGCATAATAACGCAATACGTATGCCTGCGTAATCTCGGAATATTACTCAAGGAAAAACATTTCAAAAGCCATTATTTTTTAATAGTATTATTTTGGTGGTAGAGTACAAACACTAAAAGTGTGCAGCATAAATACCACTAAATACTGGTAAATTATGCTAATTCTATTGTTCTCTATTGTTTAATCAACACTATTTAGTGGTAAATAGTGCAAAGTATTGCACACTTTTAGTGTTTGTACTCTATCTCTTAGGGGTTAAAATTTGCCAAGCCACGCCCTTTTGAAAAAACTTCCGGTATCTTTTAGGGGTATTTTTGGAAATTTCCGACGAGCATACTCGATACTTTACCCCCTGAGTCCCCCCCCCCCCCCCCCCCGGGAATGAAACTGATAATTACTTTTGGAAACTTCCAAAACAGTCCTTTATTAATAAAAACCCCACTGAATGTTGGCCCAATAAATGAACTTTGGTTCAGGAAGGTTTATTTCTTTATACTCAGAAATGATACGATCCTAGGCAGTGATATTTAAAAGCTAAGTCTTAGTTATATGTTCACCTCCAGTTGCTCGGACCGCTTATCTTATGAAACACGAATATCTGGTCAACATCAGTTTTGAAACAAAAGAATTTTGACAGGTTGTTGACAGAGCGATCCAAATTTGCATATAAGTTTGGGATATTTGCGGTATCGTTTCAATATTTCCCGCGAACTCTATGCGTGTGGCTCAGATCTGATCTATATTATCCTGTGCAAAATTTTGGATTTTTGCCCCGTTGAAGATCAAAACCTGTATGACCCCTCAATAAAATTCCAAAGCTTATTATGCGGTTTTGCGCGGTTTTCGTGCGCGCGCACATTGTGGGCTCAAATTGAACGTTCAAAAGTAGTCAGTCACCTTAATTTATTCCTAATCTTGAAACTACAAATGTTGTATGACAACGTTTTTGCAACGTTTTTAGGAGTATACAAAATATGGTAGTACTAATATTAAGATATTTACATGCAGTTAAGAATAGAATAAAATAGAATAAAAAATTTATATTACATTGTACATTTTTTATGTACCTTATTTGAAAGCACAAGCTAATCATAATAACCATAAAGGCTGAACTACAAAATTAGCTATTGAAAATTAGCTATTGAAAATTAGCTATTGAAAATTAGCTATTGAGAATTAGCTATTGAGAATTAAAAAGGTAGTTGGAGGAGAATTAGATAGGCGATAATATTATTTTACACGCGCGCGAAATCGTACAATTTGCGGCGAAGTAGGCTTTGAAGCACTTCCTGCTTCTTGCGACAAATTTTGCAACTTGGAACATCGAGTTTTGTTGCGTGACAAGTTGCGTACGGGGTGGTAAGGGACCGACCATTAGATAGTTAATGGGGGGTTGCGTTAATCCCCTAAAAAATATCGAGCACGCTGTTCTGTGCGAAAAAAAACATCGAGCATGCACAGGTCAAAGGTAATGGCACGAGCTTTATATACCCCCCCCCCCCCCCCCCAATCAATTATCTAATGGTCCGTCCCTAATACGGTTAAGTCGCCAAGTTGAATGATTTTGTTGCTCGTAATTACGCACCTTAACTGGCACATCGTACAACTTGTCGAACTACAACAACAAAAGTCGGTCAGTGAATTCAAATTCACTCTGTAAGTTACCCGTGTCCTGACTTTGATCATCCTAGAGGATGTTTCAGGGTTCGATAAAAAAAGTTGAAGGTTGGAAGGACAGTTTGCGAAATCACATGATAATTTTGACCAATTCATACGCTTGAATTCCTTGGTATGGCTTTAAGAAGTGACTCCGCCGGAACCTGCTGCAGGCCATTACCTTTTTGACTTTATAGCTAATTCCATCTCTTTCAATTTGCGGTCATGACTCTCTATTCTTTTTTCTAAAGATTCAAATTTCTTGTTGATGTCGTCCTTATATTTCTCGAAATCATTCCTCATGCTGTGCAGAGCATTGTTTACTCGATGGGCTTCATCTTCTTGACGGTTTTCCAAATACCTCACTTCACGAGTCAATCGATCAAGTACTGCATCACTAAACTCAATGAACTTGACCAGGTCTGCATCTGTAATTTTACCCATACAAAGTTGGACACCTGAAGGTAAAAAATCCATCCAGTATTTTTAACCTTTTTTTTACCTTACCTTACACAAAATAGGTGATGTTAAGCGTGAGTATACAGCTAATTGAAAAACCGTTGTCGTTGAATGGCTCCGCGACTACGCGACTAGCCCGAACGGGAGTATGGGTAAAAATCACTGAAGCAGTTGAATTCTTAATTCACTGATTAAATATGCGCCGGGCTTACAGTACGAAAATTCGCTGACGAAATAGTATTTTAATGACTTAACAGTTTCAAAATTGGGATCATCTTTGACTGAATATTAGTCATATAGACTTTTGTCTTCCTTTCGCAAAACCCGAAGACAAACGTTGAAAGGGTTGCTGCTTGTGTTATCTCATTAGTAAGCAAAAACCACTACTTCGAATTCTGAGCGAATAATTGAGCGCTTCAGCGATTTCTACCCATACTGTTTCGGTTCATTCGCGGAGCCGGTCAGCGACAACGTTTTTTCAAATGACTATATACTTATTTCAATAGAACTGTTAAGTCGTGACGTATTTCCGGGTCCAAATGCTCACAAAAACCGATAAAATAAAGCGAAAAATGTTCTTAATGAATTAACCTCCACCTGAAACAGTGAGAACCTTGACAAAAAATCATGTCACGAAGAAAAAGTAAGAAAAATCCGTTTATAAAACTGCTTCATTCATTTTGGACCCGGAAGTTGTTTTTCTATACGTCTCACTTATCAGCCCTATAAGGGAAGAGGTCAAAACAATAGTCCAAAATAGGGACCCGTTTTTATTCATTTAGGTGGTGGGTACCGGTTCATACCCCCTCCCCCCTCAGAAGCCTATCAAAATGCTCAGTACTGGATGTCTATAGTGACCATTTCTTTGCACAAACATGTTTTCTAGCATACACTGAGACGGACAGTTCATTTACTTCTCTGATCTGACTTTTAGTTTTGGAGATATTTGAAGACAAAGTCTAAGATTTTACTTCCAGAGGTGGTGGGTACCGGGTGATACCACCCCACCCCCCTAAATCGGGTCCCTATTGCGGACAATTGTTTTGACCTTTTCCCTAAGGTTAGTCACTACACAGGTAGCCCAAGAACCTACAAAGCTGAGTCCACTGAGGATCATGGGAAACATTTCACAAGCAAGGGTCAACAAGTACAACTTTTGATAAAAAACCCCCGCAGTTTAAGGATGCTCACAGGAGGTTAAACTGTAACCTGGAAAATATGTCAAATTCACCAATAGTTATCAAGCGGTCGCATTTATCCACCCATAATAGGCAATGTGCATCGAAGCTCACAAAGTACTCTGGGAAAGTGAGTTCTTTAAAAATGTAACAGGGAAATCAAAGGAACTATCACAAAAAAATTACTCTGTTATTTTGGTCTGCTGAAATCCTTTTATTTCCATAAAAAAGGTCAAAGGAAAAATTGTCAGATGAATTTTTAGAGCCAAAAAAGCGTAAGAACTCACTTTCCCATCATACTTTGTGCTAGAATTTCGAATTCCTACCTTTATCTTCCCATTCCTGAAGTTCATCAGTGATTCTCTTCTCTTCTTCAGGAGTCAAGCATAAAGCCTTTACCAGAGAATCAATCAGTTTCAAGCAAGTTGCAAACATTGCTTCATCCCAGACAGAAAAATTGCAGTGGCCCCATTCATTTCTGACGTCGTTCCTCACTTGGCTTGACAAGTCTTGAACATCTGAAGAAAATGCACTGGCAGAGGAGAGAATACCAAGTGCAGCAGATAAATCACAAGTGTTATCAAAATCTGAAACAGAAATAGATTTCTGTTAGTGGGAAGAGAAGCAAGGGTGGCGTCGCCTTTCACCAATGCGACCCCGCCAGTTTCGAGTCCCGCTCGGTGTATATGTGAGTAGAGTTGCTTGTTGGTTCTCTCCTGTGCTTCAAGGTTTTTTTCCAGGTTCTCCGGTTTTCCTCCCTCCGTAAAAATCAACATTCAAATTACAATTCGATCTGGGAGATATTGTTGATAGGGTAACCTCTTATATCTCCTTTCGCACTATGATGCGAACCATTCCACTCTATTAACTATGATGCGAATAAATTGGTGATTTTTTAGTGCCTTTAGCATATGCGTTTCAAAGTCATGCTCTTTAGTTGAGCGCTCTGTGAAGTGACATCTATTGTAAATTGAAAACTTTAAAACAAAGGTGCAAAGTCTATCAAAGATATCTTTCAATGATAATGATGGAGGAAAACGAGCATGGCTGAGCATGTGTACGGACTATTAGTTGCGCCTATCACTTTGCAATATACAGTTCCCAAATGAGCTTTCGTACCTGAAAATTTAGCCATAAAAGGTTTTAGGTATAATTTGGCTAAATCTACAGCTGAATTAACACTGTAGTCGTAAAGACGAGCTCTATTTCTGTGATTTGCTTCATTGCTGTTGATGCTGCCATAATTCAAATTGTTGCACTTTCCATCTCTGGTGAGGTGTCCAGGGTAAACCTGTGTGTGGATGTTGTTGGTGGTTTGGAGATGAGAGTAGAGGCCTTCCATCTTTGGCTTAATGAAACTGCGCAAGGTTGGCAGAAGTATTTTATTCAGACAAATACCAATCACCAGCCATCTCTTCTGCTCATTGCTCAAGTCAAAGGTCGTGTTAACTGAAAATAGAACAGAGGTAAATATCAAATATGTTCAGTGCATGGTAGTAATCATCATAAAACTGAGAGGTACATCATGGGAAACGCTCTAAACTACAGAGAATACGTTTACAACTGACTGGAATCTTAAAATTGTGACAGAAGATTTTGTTTATGTGTTGGAATGTTCACTACGAATTTCAGCACACCATGGTCTCATTATAGGCAAACAAAAAAATTATAGTTAGCTCGCACCGAGGTTTATTTAGCTACTTTTCATTTCAAAGGACAAAAGACGATCACTAGCTAGAAATAACGTAACTGCAAAACTGTGGTGTCATGATGCCTGCAAAAATTCACTTATGAAAGTTTGATTTGAGAGAACTCTAGTTTTTCAGGAGAGGTTTTTGATATTTTGTATACATATATACTGGGAAAATAAATAAAGAATTAACCACTTCTCGAGCCGCCAGGATTACACCTTAGTTTTGCAAATTTTCTCGATTCTGATTGGCTAGCATTTTTTTTCCAGATCACCTGGTAGCTCATTTCATCTCCCTCTCACGATCACGGACTATACTAGAGGTTGGTCTTAAACTAACCTGAAAGGCTGACAATACATTCCTCTTCATCGTGCACTGGAGTCTGTCGTAAAAAAAGGGGGTTACCAAATAGACCATTTTCGAGATGCGCGAGCGCTTTCAAAAATATCGCCGGCGCAGACATGAAAAATAGGCATTTTTCGGGCAAGATCACGCGCGCTATTGGCACAGCCTGATATTTTTGAAAGCGCTCGCGCATCTCGAAAATGGTCTATTCGTTGAGAAGATATACTTTTTCAAAGACTGGGCTTGCGGCCATCTTTTTTTGGGCAAAATAGGATAATGGAATAACAAACTGAGTGACAAACTCTCATTCAGTGACCTTCAGTCTCTATATATCAGTCGCTAATAATAAAAGCAATGATTTCAAATGAGACATATGCTAACACGTTATAATGAGAAACCTGAAATTTAAATTTTAATAGGCAATGTGCATGAGCTCGAAATTATAGCACAAAGCATGATGGGAAAGTGAGTTCTTACGCTTTTTTGGCTCCTCTAAAAATTCATCTGACAATTTTTCCTTCGACTTTTTCTATGGAAATACTGAAAAGGATTTCAGCAGACGAAAATAACAGAGTAATTTTTTTCTGATAGTTCCTTTGATTTCTCTGTTACATTTTTAAAGAACTCACTTTCCCAGAGTGTTTTGGTGAACATTGATGTACATTGCCTATTGTGTTAAAGAAAAGGTTTTCAAAGCTAAAATTTCAAAAACAGTACACTTTGACAGTCCTTTACGATCCTCTATTTTTGGACATTTTGGTAATTTACCTTGAAGGCTTACATTGATTTTTTGATAAGTTATAACTAGTCCCCCTCTCCCGTTCCCCACCCCCTCCCCCCAAAAACCCCAAAATGCGCCGCTACGCAGGCTAGTTGTAACTTTAGTTGATCAGAACTTAAAGCGAAAAAATCAAGGTAGGTCACCGAATTGAATTTTTAAATAATCGCCGTTACAGCGCTTTCCAATCACTCAATCAAAGTGTTTCCATGACATTGTCAGAAAACACAAAGTTATCAAGACACGTTACATGCGGAATGTAGTGGAAACACCTTGATTGAAGTCCACTAAAACCAACTTCATCGCGACAGCAAATTGTAGGATTTCGCTCATGTGATTGGGAACGCTGTAGTAAAACGTCTGTCCGCCATCATTGAAAAGGCTTACCACAGGTAACCCAACCAATGTAAATGATAAAAATAGCTTGCGTAGATGTATACCACTCTAGACACCCAGAACCCTGCCATTCTTACTGCGCATGCTCGACGAAATGTCAGAGACTCTGGGAAACCCCAGGTGGTGTGAGACACGGATTCGCAAAGCACTATTCCATTGAAAAATGTAGAAGTATACTAACTATTGGATGTTCTCTATACCACTCTTCCAGTCCAAGAACGCATGGCTTTGATTCTTTACCGAAGCTTTCCCTGCAAACCAACTCTCGATCCTTTTCAACCGGCAACAGGTGAAGACAATCATCATCAATACACGACTCCAGTTGGTGTCCTTCACACTTTGTTACGTGTCTAGAAGGACACCGCACGCAGATTTCATAATTCAAGGATTGGTACCAGAGGCATTCTTCTGTTATTTCTTTCAAGGAACTTTCCAAAAATTCCCGAATTTGAAAGGCAACAGGCTGGAATACCCAGGATCTTTCTGCTTGAAGTGATCTGAGCACGACTTTCACGAAACGCTTTCGGCGTATTAGAAACAGCTCATATTGATAAGCACGGCAAATGAAAAACCTTGAAACACTTTGATAGAGGTTGGGCTCGTGGGGGTAGCCTTTCTTGGAGCACCAAGTAATCAGTCTAGACACTAAAAGATTGTACAGACCATGTGGGATAAATCCATCGAGAAAGTACAAATACAAGGTGCATGGGTCTGACATGGAAGGACCAACATCACAGAATGCTTCAGGGGATGACTTTAATTGGGAAGGCACAAAATAATGGAAGTTCTTTGGGTCTTCGTTTCCTCCAAATCTAGCTATGAGCCCATAGTTCTCCATCATGGCTAGAATATCATCTTTCGTCTCTCCACACTCAATTTTCTCTTTGAAGACGTGTTCGACAAGTTTCATGTCAAGGATACCGGTCTTCTCCAAGGTTGTCCAGAATCCCGAGTTTACTGGATTCTGAAACGTAGCAAATTAAAGATTCATTAACCAGACACGCAGAAAGTAAGGTAGTTAGCAGTGAACGCTATCAGAGGTAAGCCATAATTAAGATATAAATAGATGAAATGACAGTGGAAAGGGACGGGGCTGTCGGTCTGTCATGCGAAGTATTAGAACTGAAGTGGATATACAAGTGTTCTATCATACTGATCTATAAAAAAGGCACCGCCTCCACGACCCTCAAAGCGGGTTGTCTGGCAGAGGATTGAGCTCATGGCCAATGCTAAGCCAACTAAGACAATGGGAAGCGTTTTAAAGTAGATTACAGTCCCAAGCCAAGATCCACGAGGGCTGGAAAGATATCTGATTTCAAAAATTGGCACGATATTCAAATTTCTCCTATTTTATACTGAAATGATCCTTAAGGATCCTAGCTTGCGTGCCGCCCTACTCAGTACTAACCCTCGTCAATTACAGTTGCATGTGCATCACCAAAGGTAAAAGACCCTGAACCACATGTAGGCGAACTTTAGTTGAGGGAAATTAGACTAAAAGGCATTTACCAACCTGATCATCGAAAGGTCTGATAGTAATGAGTTTTCTAAACAGATCAATAAGCCATTCAGCCTTTAGGACAACTGTGTTCCCATGCTTCACGATGACACCGAGGTCGTGGTAAAAGGTCAGCAGAGCCGAGATCTCGTTCTTGTCTTCTATGTTGCAAACCTCTAGGATTAGTCTTTCGAGGTCTTTCAACGACATATGATTCTTCCCTTCCTTTTCCACTAAACTCTTGATAACCTAAACAGGCAAATACAATACAACTTGAGTTTAAGGATTAGAGAGGGGGATATGGAATAGGGGTTTTGGTTTTGGTAAAGAAATCGCAAATAGTGCCCTTGCATGGAAATAAAACGTGTATGGATTGAGGATTTGAAAATTACGAGTTGGGTGGGGGAAATGTTGACTATGATAACCGTGTGGCGGGGGAGAGGGGGTGGGAAACCTAGGTGACAAAATTGGGAGAACAATTGGGTTCGAAAAAAATGGGTTACAATATGGAGTTCATGAACAGAACTCAATGAGAATTGGGGCCTAAACCACAAGGCAAACTTTTTAATTACTTTCTGCGTTTTCTATGTCGTTCCCACCTTGACCTAATATTCCCTCAAAGGTCAGATCTTCAACAGACCTATAACTAAAGGTTACCCGGTGAAGGTTACTTGGGGATTGGGAACTGGCATTTTTGTTTACCTGTTCAAATTTAAACCAACGTACGGGAACTTTTTCCCCCATGTAGGGCTCCATATTGAACAGTTCTTTGATTTTTTCCTTGAGCTTCTTTACGCCGTCATCATTAGACGACATCGTGTTATCGACCGTTATAAAAGGTCTTACGACATGCTGCTCGTAGCTCTTTCTAGTTATACCTTTTTGGATTTTTTCTTCCACTTTCTTTGATTCTTCAACTAATGTGCAGTCGGCGTGAGTCCCAACAATGATAACAGGAGGACGTAAGTATGGGAGTTTATTGTGCATTTTGTCTCCATCGCTGGCTTCTGGTCGAGCACTATGTATTGACACAAGCCATGAAAGGAGAGCTTCCAAGTTAGTTTGCTGGTCATGATTGTCCAAGCGTATTTCATGCACACCTTGCCGTACGCAAGGTTCTGCCTCAGCTAGTAAATCCTTCTCAAGGTTATAAACCAAAACATAAACTGCCCTTTGTGTAAAGAAAACAGGATGAGAAGCGTAGTACAGTTGTTGTCCTGCGAAATCCCAGATACTGACAGAAGTTTCCTGTCCGGCAGAAGAACCTAGATTTTCCCCCGACAAACGTTGGATTAAGTTTTCCATCACCATTTCGGGTACAACTTTCTCGACATCATGGTGGTTACTAGCACTAACATCATCCTGCGGTGCGAAAGTATCCGTCGTTGTTGACGTTTCTGCGACATTTGCAGTTTCTTTCTCTTCTTCCCTTTCTTTCTTTCTTTCTTGATTAACCTGTTAGTTTAAAAATTGAATATTGACAAAGTCAATTGCCAGATGTCATCATATATATCTGTATGACCAGACTCTGAACTAAACAATCTGAATAATGGGATGAGGGGGGACTTTCTCAGGTTTTTGAATGAGTGTCTAATAATGTAGTTTTAGCACTTTTTATATTTCTTGATATTTCAAATTTCAAATTCACAACCTTGCCCGGGTTTTGAATTCAGCCCCGCACTCTCTTGCTGATAATCAAAGCCGCCCCCTGGATCTCAAAACCTACATAAAACAATAGAATAGGGGTGTGGTTTGTTTTTAAAGTTGCGTTCAGTGACCACGAATAATAGCAAAACTATAGTTTATCATGCCCGGCAACTCCAACCTCGACTTGGAACTATTTTTCATGGTCACTGGAACGGAACGGTAAAAAGAAATATTTGGGGAGTACTCTCCCATTATCTCTGTAGGCGATATCTAGCATTATTAGTTTCTTCTCGTGAACCATACTTTTTTTTCCAATTCCAATTAAAAAAAAAAAAGTATGAGAAAAGAAACTACTAAATGTATTTCCTACCTGTTGGTGTCTCGGTTGGCTCTGAGTTGATTCAGGTTCTCGTACTTCATGGCTTTGACTTAACATTTCAACCATTATACTAGCAACACCATCTTCAAAGTTATTCTTCTTTACGTCACCAGTTTCTGATATCTGCCAGTCTACAGCATCATCAACGTCAACACTAAAGTTAGATGGATCCACGACTACTCCGTCTGTGCTTTGTTCGTTAGGGTCAAATGATAATCCAAGAAGGGACTTTTTGAGACTAGTTTTTCCTGCTCTGTCCTGCCCAACCAGCATTATTCGTCCTCGGTAAACCTCTACCACGCCATCCTTCAGAGCTTCTCGATACGCTTTTTCAACTTCAGGACCTCGAGAAGTGATTTCTAGAGGGACTGAAAATAATGGAAAATAGCATGAATCGTTTTATAGCAAACTGGGCATGCACCTATTACAACCATGCATGTCAACATTGTCTATAAATATGAATTAATAGTCAACTTCTTTAAATTTAGGCAAATAGTAATTATTATTATCTATAAGACCGTTTACTATTATACAATCACGCATATACTTTCTTAGCCGTTCATCAGTGGTGCTCAAAGTCAGGTCAGTGTAAGCATTTGGATGTGATAGTGGCATAATGAATGGTGCCATCGTCATGCTTATCAATTTTAACGCTCGATTTGAGCCCACGATGAGCGCGCCACAAAAACCGGTGAATAAAATACGAAATTTTAATGAGGAACCATACACGTTTTAAACTTCAACAGCGCAAAACCCTCAAATTTTGCATGGGACTCTATACTTTTTCCATTAAATGCTGTGATTACTATAGGAAATTGCACGACCTCGAGTACAATTTGGAATTTAATAGGTACGAGTACTTTAGGCGAGTACTATTAAAGAACTTAGAAATAGAGTACCGAAGTGATGACGTCATAAAAATGATTTTTGACCGTATTATGATTTCGATCTTCAAATTCGATAGAACATCAAGAAAGATGTTAACACGCCTAATACCACATCTATAAAAAATACTCGATTCTGATTGGCTGACGAACTGTGAAATTTTTCTTAATACTGTGCAATTAATTAATTGCACACATCCGGGAACTTCGCGCGTAATTAATTACACACATCCGGGAACTTTGCTTTCGGGATGCTTGACATCCATTCAAGAACAAAAACAAACTTCAGTATTTTATTCTCAGAAACTCGTATTTTTTTATAGATTTGGTATTAACAGGAAATTACACCTATGTTCTCGAAGAATTAATGAAAAATACCGCTTGTATTTGATGAAAGTGAATTAATACCACTCGTGCTACGCACTCGTGGTATTAATTCACTTTCATCAAATACGCGCGGTATTTTTCATTAATTCTTCTCGAACGGTGTAATTTCCTATACAAATTTTATGGGAATTAGTTAAAAAGCAACGGAGATATAGCGTTTTGAATATATAATTTCCCCATACAAATCACTGTATTTTCGGCTTGGTTCCTAACGTTGTGAAAAAAATCAGTGTTGCGAAACAAGTTGAAGCAATCGTAGCGAAAAGTAGAATTCGTTTCTACTTTCGGCAACGATTGCGTCTCCGTTGCACCGTGTACACGCTCTTGCAACTTGTCTTGTAACGCCGCTTGGAGACAAGTTGGAGAGAAAATTGCACCGTTTAATCGCACGTTAAAGTTTTCCCTCGCTCCCATGCAGTTCCCTCGACTTTGCCGCCGTTGGTGATGCCAACATTATGGCACGTAAAGGGTGTTAACTTTTGATTTCACGAGTGTTCTTTTTGTATGGGGATTTCATCTCTCAGATACACTAAGCGAACGAAATGCAAATGTCTGGTCAAAATGCACTAACTTCATACAAACGCTCATCACTGATAGTTGGTAGGGTGAACAGATTTGGATAGGGCAGAATCACATGATGAGGCAGAGTGCATTTAAGGCTTAATTAGTCCACGCGTACTCATTAGAGAACACTCATAATAGAAATCAAGAAATTTCAAGGAATTTTACACTAATTCTCTACTTTCACATTGCCCATAATACATTGCGGTTTGGGGGTAACCAGGGTAAAAACCGCACATATCTTGCTGAAGGCTGATCAGAAGATGTTGTAAATGCATCTTATGATATTTAAAGATGTATAAGAAAGAGCCAGAAACATTAAAAAAGAATTTTGAAGAAGTCAATAAAGTCAATTTTGAGCACTTCTTCACGAGTCAATACATTTTCTGTAACACTAAACTTCTTGATGTTCTGAATGTGGGGAAATAACTCAGAATGAACTGATAATCAGTATTTTACAGATAAAAGCAGGTATAGTGTACATTCGATTGAAGAATGTTTAATTTTATAACACTTTTTGACTGGTTACCCCCAAACCGCAATGTATTATGGGCAATGTGAAAGTAGAGAATAGCCCACTTTCGATATTCTGGTTGAGTGATCACGCACAAAGCAATTCAAGACGAGGCTCCGGGGAAACAATGGAGTAATCCTGATATATTCTTTTATTTCCCCGGAGTCTCTCCTTGAATTGCTTTGTGCGTGATCACTCAACCACAATATCGAAAGTGGGTTAAAACCTTGATCTTGATCTTGTCGAAGACGTAGTTTATCTACTGCAACAAAAATACCACGGCCTGCCGGGCAGGTGAAATATCTTTTCCTATCATAACGATATGTTCCATCAGTGTCACCACATCCCTCTGATTCCTAACGAGATATGAACAGTTAAAAGATATATTAAATATATATTCAATTATGTAATGAACTTGATGCATTTTTTATCTTAACTTGTACATATTTATTACTATATATTTTATATTATTTTGTTCTCATTAATGCCAAATTGCAATTGCCAAATTAATCGGTTTTTATAAAAATTACGACAGCTGGGCTGTTTTTGAAGCGAAATTCAAGATGTGAATGGAGTAGTTTTGTTGTAAAAATGGCTAAAAAGTTGTGATGAAATTGAAAACCGAGGGTCTCTACAGAGTTCTTGCAGCGCCTTGAATTTATTCAGATAAAGAACATAAGATATCTCAAGATTTCAGCGGTGAATGGTAAGTTAATTTATCAAAGTTCGAGCTAAAGCATTTCCTGGATAACTATAACGATATATATCGATAACTATAATACTTTTTTAGCAAAGTAATGTTGAGAAATCTAAAAACTTGAGAATTAGATAGCAAGCTAATGTATGAGTCAATGTAAACCCCTACCCCCCCCCCCCCCACCCCACCCCGGGACAAGGTGGGGATAAGTAGGTGATTTGAGGCCATATTCAACCAGTGTTGAAACGTTAATTACAAAAAAATCTTGGAACAGTCAGTTGTAAGTTGTCTGTTTTCTTTCTTACATATATATTCACATTTTCTATCAAGAAAACAGACTATTGAATTCCTGTGAATCCTTCTACTGGAGGTTCATCGTTTGTCTACCTTCTATATATCTAAGTTATTATAATATACTTTATCATTTTTGGGCCATAGCACCCACAGGGGCCGGGGGAGGGGAAGGGGGAACCGTTAGCCTCTCAGTTTTTTTTTTCAAAAAAACTGAAAAACCGTCAAGAATTTGATAATTATTTGTTTGTGATCACGTTATGGAGTGCCTTTGTGCCCCCCTCCCCTCCCCAACAGCTTTTCAAGGCTTGCTACGGCCCTACATATATATCATCCAGCTGACCTGAGAAACAAAATTAACAAATCAGAATCAAGAAAGTTTGTAAAACTGAGGTGTCATCCTTAGTAGCCCAACGACTCGGGAAATGGTTAATTCTTTATTTTATTCTCCCACTCAATAATGATAGACAGCAAAGTAAACGCATAAAAAATATCAAAAACCTCTCCTAAAAATCTAGATTTATCTCAGATATAAACTTTTATAAATCAATTTTCGCAGTCTTCATGACACCTCAGTTTTGCAGTGACATCTTTTGTACGTCACTATTTCAGATCAGCTGGATGTATTGAAAATAATTAAAATTAGAGAATAAGTAATCTTTGGAAAATGACTACAGTTAAATATTACACTAAATACTTCAAACAAAAGAAGAATTGGCCTTCATATCTATTATTATGTAAACAAACCATGACGTCATAGTGGTATAGGGCATTCTCATACACAGACCCTGCTCATTTCACTAAAAACTGTAAGTCCTGGGAAACCATATAATTTCAAGTGATCTGATTGGCTTATGTGGGAATACTGAGGTTGTGGCGACTAATGAATTTTGAAATTTCTACCATAAATATATTTCCATAAGGCCTAGACTTCTTAGATAGACAAAAGAAAATTTAGATTTAAATACTGCATTATAAAATTGAGAACATCTTTTCACCGGGTTGCCTGTGGCAACCCAGTCCACTAAAAGACCACTAGTGGCTCAGCCAATAAGAGCACAAGATTCGTGATGGACCATTAGTAGCTTTAGACAAATATGCTTTTGTCTGTGCTCTGATTGGCTGAGCTAGCCTTTGACCTAATGGGCTATTGACCCTTAAAAAAATTCATTACTAATTCATTAGGGGGAGACCCAATGAAATTGCATGACGGAGAGTAGGGTTACATGAGAGCACTTGTGCAGGGGCGTATCCAGGATTTTCCAAAGGGTTTTTTGCAAGTTTTTTGTTTGCATTTTGTCATTGTTTAATTTTATTGCTAGTGTATAATTTCACAAAGTCTAGCAAAGTGACTTGTACCTTTGAAAGTTTGAAATCTTCAGTTGAAATTAAAAAGAAAATACTTTTGCTTGTGGCATTTTGTTCATTGATAAAGATAATTTCTAATAGAATGGAATGGAATGGGGAAGAAAATTTCTAATTCATGAATTAGTCTAAAAAATGTGATTTTATAAGGACATTTTTATCTGACTTTGAACCCCTTATTGGGATTCTATCAGCCGGGATAGTAAATATCCATTTTGTGATTTTATAGGGACAACATAAAACACAATTTTTGGGATTCTAAAAAAATTTGGAGTGGCTAATCATCCTTGCTTGCAGCTGAAGAGCTGAATTACGAAGGACGCAGCTCAACGTGGTCGAGTCGAAGGCATACGAAGGCGCCTCGGGCTGCCGCCATAGGACTCATGTCTATTTGGACAAACAATTCCCAAAAATGTGTTTTCTTGTGAATTTCTTGTTCCATCATTGGGTTTGGTAGCATTTTTCCAGTTTTGGGAAAACCCATTGGAAACCCCATGAAAATGTCAAAATTTTCCCATTTTTTCCCCAAATTGGAAATTCCATATTTTTTCTTGTGATATCAATGTTACCTCTGGCTTGTGTTTGTATATCCCAACAACATTGCCACTAATATTGTATCTATTACATAAACCATTTGGGCTTTGGGTCTAAGTTATATTATATAAGACAATATTCTCAGTATAGATTCTTCATGAGATGAGTTGTTTAAAAAACTACATAGTTTGAGTGATGCATAAACTGTAGATCTTAAAATTACGAAGGTTTTTCCATGTCATGTGCTAATGACTGTGATGTCAGGAGAGTCATCATTTAATATAAAAAACCTAACTGGTAATGATAAATTAAATTTGGAAAGCCTCACAGAATGTTTCACCTATGGCTTTTATAGAAATTATAGCTAATTAGTTTCCGCATAGTGGCCAATGTGCACGCTTTGAATTCCAAGGAACAACAAATAAACATAAGGGACGGACCATTAGATAAGTGATGGTGGGGGAGGGGAGGGGGGATTACTTAAGTCCCAAAAAAATATCAAGAAAAATCTTCTTGGCAAAAAAAAATTGAGCATTTTAGTCAAGGGTAATGGCATGAACTATTTTACAATGCAATACATATGTTGCAAATGCCTCTCAAAACACTTGAAATCACATTTCCGAGGGTCTTGATTTCAACATTTTTTTGGGGGGGGACATGCTCCCAAACTCCCTAGGTTGTCCCACTTTTGGTGGTTGTTAGTCCCGCTATCACCCAAAATTACACTCCTCAATCCCTGATAATCCATAATTGCAAAACATCAGAATATAAATAATTAGAACAGAACTCAGGCTTTTATGTTCAGTTTTCAATCCTGAAAATAGTAATAGCTATTATCTCTTTCAGTAGTTATCTGGAGTGGTTTCAAAAAACCTGTTAAATAAATTATTTTGCATGTAAAAATTCCTTTTTGCAATTTCAATATTTTAACGCCTGGGATTTATAAACTTTTTGTTAACCATTAAATTAGGCTTTAAATTTTGCCCAAAAGCCGTCGTTGATTGAACAATCAGCACTTAATCAGTAATTTTGCCCTGTGTATGATAAATATAAAATAAATATCAGTCATTCCATACCAGTTTAAAAAATATCGTGCAAGGTCATGATATTAAAAAAATGATGTGCAGGGGTTGAGACAAAGAAATAAATATTGTACAACTAAAATTCCTGCAACCCCCCTCCCTCCCAACAATAATTGTCAATAATTGATAATTATTATCTAATGGTCCATCCCTAAATGACTCCACTGACATCAGTCATTAACATATGACAAGAATAAACCTTCATAACTTCAAGATGCATCACTCAAACTATGTAATTTTTGGGGGTCATTGAACAGCTCACCTTGTGTAGAATAAACCTAGTTCAAAAAAGGTTGTCATAGGCAATAGGTGATAGCAAATAAGTCATTCGAAGATCCAAGAATAGCTGGAGTAACGAGTGTTTCTGCTTCTTATTCTAGTCAAGAACATGGAGGTTAGTGTTGAGATATTCCATGTTGTTTGTAGTCCACAAAACCATTTTAAAGGCCTCGATTATTCATGTTTACTTGTATACCCATAATTCATTCCATCTTGGAATGACCTACCGCCTTTCGCCTTTGGCATTGACAACCTTTATAGAAATAGGTGTATACTAAGAATATTAATTGTCAAATATGTCACATATATAGGCACTTTAATTAGACTCTGATCCTTGATAATATTTATGTATATGCTGGATTAACTCCAGTTAGTCAGTTACAACTATATATAGTAGGCTTAAACCTATAAACATATCATAAACTTATATTCTAGGATTTGTAATTCATCTTAAAAATGTATAATTGTGCCTTCCCAAAACACTGGGATGTAGAATTTTGAAGTATTTTATGAGCAATACTGAGTTTATTGTAAATATATCAGAGACGGTGGAGCACATTTTAAAGTGGGAAGGCTTTTACGTTTTTTTTTTTGGAAGCACATTTTAAAGTTGTGGTGGGGCTAGAATTTTTGTTTTACTATTTGACTAAAGCTCCTCCAGCCCCCCTTGGCTCCACTGTCCCTGTCATAGGGTCTTTTCATACAATGCTTTACCTTGTCTAGCAGTTCTACGCCAAACCTAGTACCAGGAAATATAGGTATGCTTCCCTTGTAATGAATAACTCCTCGAAGTTCTAGCTCCGTATTGTGTTTTCTTATCTTCAAAAAAACTTTACTACCCATATCCAATAATTTTGCTTCACTTAGACGATTCCTGTCTAGATAAATACGTAATCTTTCTTCATCTGACCGGACAGCACTAAGCAAGTCAGCTTCGCTGTCTGTTAGCTGACCAACATCCCGCTTAGAGCATTCTAGTCTGATGTTCCCCCGTGTAAGAGCGATATTATTAGGATCTTTCGGCTGTTCTGACCCTGGTGAACACTCCAAGATTGAACCTCCACGAAGTGTGTATGGGTCTCCTTTCTTGTAGATACGGTCGTCTTCCAAGCACTCCCCAATGCTGTCCTTCAGTAATAAGTATCTGTGTGTGTCGGCCATGTTTTAGCGAGACTATACTCACTCAATAAAACATGGACATTAGGTTCCAGGCTCCGGATGGAGACGAGGCTTTTCAAAATGGCGGCCTTAGAACAAAGTGTATTTTTGAGAGGTCGTCAAAATTCCTCGTTTTAGTCACTTTTAGATGAAGCGATTTTGCCATGGCTCTTAAAGGTGTTTAAATTGATGTCCAAGAGGTCAAACGGTTGGTTAAGAATGGTTTTTGAGAAGCAAATGTTGTGTATTTGTTGGGGGTTTCAAGGATTCGTTAGTTCAAGAAAATGGCAGCCATGAAAACTATCTCTTGTATACCGTCTAAAGCAATGGAATTCTTGGTAAGATCGGAAGTTTTCCCAATTTCAGGTAAGCATGTATCGTATTAAGTATTTAATGGTAGTACTGTATATACATTTTATATTCTATTTACATTTTTTTACAAAGAGTTATTAGACATATACGATCTGTAATTTTAAACGGTAATGACTTAACAATATTTGTTGGATGACATTTTCTGTGGTGCTCTTTTAGAACACACAACAGTTGTTCAGCAGGGTTTCTAATACAATTGTATGATCTTTTCAAAGTGTTCAATTCTGAATGAATAGATTCAATGCCTTGTTCACCTGGCAATAGAAATCAGATTTTTTAAATAGTTTATTAAATAGTACATAAAACCAATGCTATCAGGAAGGTATATATTATTTAGTATGTAGCATCATCATCATCGCAAAGAAAACAAAATTTTAATTACAAGTTGTTTTTCTTGTTGTCGCAAATGGATTGCCCTTTTCATTAAGGTTTCTGCTGCCTCCTTTGTTGTTGCCATGGATTGCAACATATGTAGCCCCTTCCTCACATTCCCTTGCTTCCTCAGCTATCTGGATGACTTCTACCCTTTTCATTTGGGCTTGTTTAATTTCTTCTATACACTTTTGGAATCCTGTGCTTCCTATCTGTACATTTTGACATAAATAGTATTTGTTATAGAATATACAAATGTATATACTTTTAATTCACAATTAAACAAACCTTGTTCTCTTTTTTAACCAGGAAGTTTGCTATGTGGATGTCCAATGTATGTAATGCTTGCATGAGTAGTACAAATAACCTTTCAAAGATGCCGATACTGATGTGCAAACCAGGTAAGCATACCTTGAAAAAATAAAAAATCTGTTATTAGAATGTGGATAATTTTAATACTGCAATCGAGGGAAACTACCTGATCAATTGGAACATTTAGAAGTGGTGGTCTGATGGAATTATTATATTGCTTTGCCTTTGAAATTACTGAACCAGCTTCTTTAAATGTCATAGTCAGCAACTAGCTTCTCAACTGTCCTTTCCTCCATTAAGCCTCTTTCTGATGAGGGTTCTTTCAATTCACTTTGTGTTATTAAACACCAAAGGCAACAATGCCTCCCTGAAATTAGACAATTAATTTTATTAGATTACATAATTATAATCTAAACATTTTTCTGACATTTTGATAACCAACCACTAGCTCCAGAAATTCCATAAAGTACGCACAGAAAAGCGTAGTCTCCAAAGACAAACAATCTAAATGTCCAATCTCTGTAGAACAAAATATATATATATAAATGTGTCATTCACAAATCTTATATAAGCAAAGTTTTAAGTACCAAAGTAACACAATTTTATACGACAAAACAAGTACTGTTAGATAGATGGCTTTATACCTCCATTTGGTTATGCATAATTGTTCCACATCACATAGGTATCTACCAAGGGCCAATTTTATATTTGAGGCATTGTCGGGAGCTTCAAAAGCTGAAAATACTACTGTATTGCATTTAGCATTGGGATTCTTAGTGTTGGCTATCTCAAAAGCCATTTTGAATGATCCCCCTCCCTTGTCTCCCCCTATTTTAAGCCAGATCTCAGTTTCAGGGATGAGATCATGCCTAAAAAGTCTTCCATGCCTGAAAATACAATAATAATGATTAGGATTATGGTGGTGGTGGTGATGATGGTAAAACATTAATTTTTTTTTTTTTTTGAGTTACCACAAAATGCATCATTAATGGATTAGGTAATATAGTTTTATGTTAACTTGCTTTGTTTATTTTTTCATGCATTTTCTTTATATCATTGGATATGAATAAACCACTTAAGACGAATAGCTTTGTTCTATGAAGTATGATATTCTGCCCATCATTTCTTACCAAAAATGTTACAGTTAACTTACTTCAAATTTTCTTCCAGGTAACAAAATATCATCGAGTTTAGGTTGGTGACTTGTGCACATGCTGCCGAGGGGGGGGGGGGGGGGGGACTCCCTTATAAAATGGGTAGGTATGCTCGACGGACGGATTGAAAAACAGGGTATCTGACATGGCGCGATGGTGCGATTTCGCACAATTGACCCAAAATCGCACCAAATCGCACAATCGGCAAAAATCGTATAATTTCGCAAAAATCGCATAATTTACCAAAAAAATGCATATTTTTCACCAAAATAAAGTGAAATATCGCTAATTATTTAAGAAATATGAAGATACAAACCAGTTTGATGCAAATAAACCATTGAAAACTTCATGAAAACAAGCCAGACTCGAACAACTCGAACGATGTCTTCACCATCTACAAGGCGTCTCTCGCAATGTAGAGTAAAGGAACTGGGGCTAGTTTTGCTCTAACGCGATATTCTATTGGTTTAAATGAGACAAATCCATTCTTTGAATCATCCAATCAGCATTGCCGACATATATTAACAGGAGACATGTGATTTTTCTGTCCTTCTTCTAACTAAAGACGTAAGTATAGTAAACTAATCCCAAAAACTGTGCAAATAAGTATATCTTTAAACACATTTTGGAATAATATCCCTACAAATCAAAAGTCTGTTGTAGTTACAAATGCATAATGAATATATATTTTTCAAGTTTATATATAAAAGAAGTGAATCAATTATGAATTATGTAAATCTTGAAATATCGAATTAAAAAAACAAGAATATTAATCAAAAACTGTCTTTTTGTGTATTCTTTTCATGTTTTGTATAAATTAAAGATACCCTAATGCCTTAAAAATGCAAATAGAATGTTTTACCCATAAAACTTAAATATAAAATCAAAATAAAAAATATAAAAAAAAAACACATGAGAAAAATTTGCATAATTTGCCGCATAATCAACCATTTTTGCCGCATAATCAACCATTTTTGCCGCATAATCAACCATTTTTGCCGCATAATCAACCATTTTTGCCGCATAATTTGGCCTGAAATTCCGCACAATTTCGATTTTTTTGCCGCACCATGTCAGATACCCTGGAAAAATGACCCTAAAAGGTAAGCATAAATTAATTCAGGTATCGATTCCAGACCCTAAAAGGTACGACCACATTTAACAGTTTTTTTAATTTAAAATTGATAAATATACACTAATTTCATCAAATACACTTTGCTTTCTGAACATTCCCGGACATTAACAAAGTATTGTCATATATTCAGGTATATTTATCATATAAAAGAATATTGACCCTAAAAGGTACAGCATCATTTCGAGACCCTTAAAGGTACCAGAGGGTTTTATTTTTGACCCTAAAAGGTCCGTCGAGCATACCTTCCAACTTTATAAGGGAGTCCCCCCCCCCCCCCGGGACATGCTGCCAACCGAATTTCCGAGGTTGCTTTCGATTTTGTTCTATCCAAGCACTCCCCACTCCTGTCCTCCAGTACTATGTACCTGGTTGTGGTGGTCATGTTTTAGTGAGACTATACTCACTACAGATCCATCAATACAAGGATTCACAAACAGGAAGTGAACACCCTCGATTCTGTGCTATTCACCACAGGAACCCCAGTTGAACTAAACTAACATAAACCACAGGTAACCCAGACTATCCACTTTAAGAGAATGTATGTAGTAAATAGATTTTGCTAAGATTTTGGAAATAAAGCTTCGGATATATAATAAACAGAAGTGTACTTACCGTCTTGCCTTAAAATAAATTTCAGAAATGAGCAGATTTACTCCCTTCCAAGTTCTACATTCGTTCCATATCTTGTTGAGGGACTGTGGAGAGTAAGTGTGATGGGGGTGGGGAGAGGGCTGGGGAAAGCAGGAGCCCCTTGTGGTGTTATGGGGCATGCCTCCCTGGAACATTTTGAAATTGAGACCATTAGAAATGCGAATTCCCCCAAAACAGGCTAAAAAGTCCCTGAACCTCTGCAAATAGGTGCTACAAAAATCGTGACCCTCCCCACAAACACAGCATCCTTACCCCACCATTTAACACGGTAGCCAGCCAATCCAAGCGAGAGCAATAATTTTTACCAGCCCAGTCAGTGCAGGGGTATACTTACTTATTTTTAAAAAGTAAACGTTTGTCGCAGCGATAAAGGGGGTGATAGGAGATATATAGGCCTGGGGTTTTTTAAAGGATTGATGTGATATTGAAATTATTAACGAACGTACCCCCTCTCTGAAAGAACGCTACAATTATATATTCCTACGTAGTATTCAGCTATTCCTTAAAAAACTCATGAATATTTAATGAGGAAAACACAATAGAAATCATTGTCCGTGGAGGAGGTTTTAAATCTGATAAAACATCCTCTTCATTTGCATAAACTTTAACTCGGATTTTCTCTGGTAAATTTGCTTCATTCGTCAAAAATTCAGTAGAAAATGCGAAGATACACCTCAAGGTTTTTTAAGCTGTTCAATAAACTCGCAGATCGTGTTTTATCGGGCTTAAAACCACTCGGCTTCGCCTCGTGTTTTAAATCCCGATAAAACACTCCTGCTCGTTTATTAAACAGTACTTATATTTCACTAATCATCGATAGACCTATTGATTATCGGCAAACATTGATTTAACAACATTAAGACAAAACAAGAGAAAAAAAACTTCCTTGTTTTTACGAGGGTAGCACTTAATAACCAGTGGCTAACAAACCTGTGGCCCTCGTTCCGTGATCGAATTGGAATTTAGAAGTTGATTTTTGCGGAGGGAGGGAAACCGGAGAAAATCCCATGTCGGATTGGTGAGAGGCGAGCGCTCTAACTGCTACACCACCCGTGCTTCCCAACACAAATGACACTGTTCAACACAAATGCGTTGAAATATCAACTTTATTCAGTTGTTTGGTTAAAAGCAGTAAATTGCGCACCTTGTATACGCTTACAAATATTTCTCATCATATATTATTTTTATTTATTTTTTTATATTTTTTTCTCAATTATTTAGCACATTATAAGTGCTTCATTACAACGTGAAATTATTATCAAAAATGATATAAAATGAACAATAAAGTAGGGGAATCGAAAATGAACAAAACTTATGAAATGTTGTGAACAAATAACACTAATATCGAAAAATGCCATCAATATTTGATGGTGAAATGAAGATATAAAACAACCCTTTTGAAATAGCTGTATATAAGCGCACCCCATGGATCGATTTAATGAATCTATTGTAGCTTTGAAAATATCCAATACGTAATAACTTTGTCTTACTTGGTCGATATCGTTTATTTTTTTGGTTCAGTATTTTCAATTTGTGGGAGGGTGACCCTTCAACTCAGCACCCCTCCCTGAACAAAATCCTGGATCCACCCCTGAACAAAAACCAATTTTGAAAACGCAAGTCAAAGCTGTACATGTATCCTAATAAAAAAGGGCTAATGAAGCAAGATGTCCAAGTTCCAAGATACATCCATTTTTATTGTGATAAAAGTACATTATAATTGTTTAAAAAATGTTCAAAATATAATAAAAATATGATATTTGAAGCAAAAAATTACCAACTTCATTTGAAGTTAGTTCGATTATTATTAGGTATTTCAGATTTAGTTCATTTGATGCAAGTGAGCTAAATCGATATGTTTTATGGGTCGTAAGAAAGCAGCGTATTCAACTCGTATATAATCGAATTTTTTGAGCAAGGATGTGATCCTTCCAAAGAAAATTTAAATCTGAATTTCAAAAATTAAGTTTAAGAATCTCAGTGCATTTTTAAATGCTGTTTAAATCCATGGAATTTTTTCTTGATTGGTCATTGAGATTAGAATAAGAAAAATTGTGTATATTATTGTTGTTTAAAAAATGTTAAAAAAGGTAAAATCCGCCATCCGGATCTAGGTGCCCTCCTACTCACTTTGATTGTGGTAGTAGCTCGGTTGTTTCCCACTTCGAGTGTATCTTTAGAAGCTTTACATGTGACGGCCAACCTGACTGTGCCAACGGCATTGACGAAGTGAATTGTGGTAAGTTATGGTACAAAAGATGGACAAAATTAAAACAAGGTTTTCAGGTTTTCAAAACAAAAATGGCGGAAAACAAGCCGCGCGCAGTGTAATTCAAATTTCAAAAACCAAAAAGCAATGGGAGTTGTTTTCTCATAACATCTACTCGTTATGCACAATAGTAATTATAGTGATCGCATCACACGGGCCCTTTTATTGAGGTGGATTTTATTATTTTTCAGTTCCCTTAATTATCATATAGTCTTGTTTGACGAGGTCACACTTATTCTCTTGTCAAGACTTTGACAATGCGGTGGATTTCATTATTATTTTTGAGGTGGGTTCAAACAAGTCCAGGCAAATATCACACAACGAGACAGTAAAACTGATATAAGCTTTAATCTTTGACAAAATTGTTGTTAGACATTTTAATGGCAGACTTTCAATCCCACACTCTTTAGTTGTTTCCTTCGGACCCCTTCCCTCTCTTCCCTGAACAATATTACTCCATCTCGTACCTTATGCTACATTGGATAGGGACAGGGACACACTTATGATTTTATATTTCATATTTCCAAGATGGCATCCATTTCGACTCCTAAAACAGTCCCACAATGCACTCACTCGATGACTTTTTTCAATGGAGTTCCTGTGTATGTGGCGTAAAGTTTAACGCAAAAGCACGCGCGTTCGCTGCGACAACTCTGTGAGAAGTTAGTTGCCCCAGGGAGTGGCTCTTCATGCATTGTATGACGTCTTATCAAACATTTAGATGAAGAAAGCAAATTTACTTGCTATTTTAATGTTAGTGGTAGTGAAATGACGTCATAATGCAAAGTTACTTGTGCGCATGTCAGACTGAAGTGAAAATGTTGAAAATTCATCCCACATGGAGTAATGATAACGCAGAGACGTACTTATGTCAGGAGCATTTTCAAAATCGCTGGTCATAGCAAGGGGTTAATCTTACATGGTCTAGGGGCCGACTAACCTCTCCCTTAGGTTTCGGCTGAGCTCCCTGATCAGTGGATAGCGGTGTCGGGGTCGAAATCTCCGGCATAGCCGTTAAATGCTTCGCGCTGCCATACCATGCTTCAGCACTAAGTCTGGAGGTATGGTCATAATTTAATAAATAAATATTTCATTAGAAATTCCAAGTACATTGGAACCCCGCTCTACGGCCAACCGCTTAATACGGACACCGGTTAATACGACCAACTGCCATACAAAGTTAACGTCATATTACGGGCACTGGTTATCTACCCTGTATATTTTGAACTGTAACCATGAGGTTTTAGTAAAGAAAAGCTTTCTTCTGCCTAAATACGATTGACGACCCTGTCCCGTCCATTTTTTGACCTTTCATGACGTTATTTGAACACTAACAAAGTTTTCAAAAGTTTTCACTTTTTGACTTTTTAGATGTCTATGTTTTACTGCAATCAGTGCTTGTTGGCTTCTTTCTCTTTGAAGAAGTTTGTCTGACATTGTGTACTTTATTATATTTATTGTATTGTATCAATAAAACCCGTTTGTGACGTATATTTTGAAAGCCAGCTGTCCCTTTGGTGGCCGTATCAACCGGGTTCCACTGTATCAGTTCTTTAAGACTTTTTTTTTTCACCAATAGTTCGTTATTGATGGTTTTGTAAACATTCCCAAATGGATCAAGAGACATGGCGGCCATGTTGATGGTGTGAAAGTCACTATAGTCTTACCTGGACTTGTTTGAATCCAACTTAAAAATAATGACGAAATCAAAGTCAAAGTCTCGACAAGAGAATAAATTTGACTTCATCAAACAAAAGTCATATCGTTTTATTATAATCAAGGGAACTTAGTAAATCCACCGCAAAAATTATAGAATCCACCTTAAAAGGTGGCCTGTGCCATGCGAACACTACAACTCATTTTTTTTATAATTTTTGAGAATTTACCATGGGTACCGATGAAAAATGTATGAAGGAATGTTTGAAAATAAGATGAAAATCCACTGTTTTGGTTGGCTTTAGTTTTTATATTAGTTTTGAATTTTTTTGCTGGTCAAGAGAGGGAGTTTAACTTTGACTGTATTTCTCTAGCGCGCCCAAAAATAACAGAATCCACCACATCTCCTGTTGACATCAGTGTTGGAGAAACCGTGCACTGTATTTGTGCAGCTAATGGCGTACCAGCTCCTGTCATTTCTTGGCGGTTTAAGGGAAAGAGGCTCCCTTTTACACCAAGATTAACCGTCCAGTCTCTCAATGGCAAGAGCCAACTTACGCTAAGGAATGCCACTAAAGCGTTGTCAGGAAGTTACCAGTGTGAAGCTCACAATACCAAAGGATCTGTTCGCGCTTATCCAAGGTGTATCATTAATGTTAAAGGTAAGATATGCAGCTATTAAGAAAAATTGGTGAAGGTTTTGTTGGATGTTGGATGTTGGATGTCGGATGTTGGATGTTGGATGTTGGATGTTGGATGTTGGATGTTGGATGTTGGATGTTGGATGTTGGATGTTGGATGTTCCAAGAAATGCAGTATGGGTGTCACTACAATATGGAAATTTCCCAAACTTTGACTGCAGGGTTTTCCAAGATATTTCTGTGGTGACAATAATTACACATGAATATAATAAAGTTCAAGCTTGGTAATTAACATGCAACAAAATCTTCACCAACTTCATTTGGCTGTATACTACTAGGCTGTAAGAAAGAGCCTGTGAGCTTCGCCAAAATGTCATGAAAACATTGATGTTGTTATCATAAATAACTAATCGAACCTAAATATCATAATTTGGCTTACATAATATGTTCTTTTACATTTTTTATTTTTTTCGATTAGTGCCCGGCGATGCCTGCAAGCCACCACGATTCAATGCCGCAGCTTTATCACCAGATGAGTGTCGTGAATGCTTCTGTATGGCAGTCACAGAGGATTGTCAAAGTGCCTCTCTCTACAAAAAACAGGTTTATATGAAGAGAAAATGTGTTGTTGTTGATCATATCATTGAATTCATTCAAGCCAAGAATACCTAAATCTAACTCATTTAAGGAACGCTGATTTCAGAACTGAACGTTTAAACACCACTAAATATGGTAAACATTCATTGATTTATTTTGGCCCGCACCTATGGTCTAAGCTTAGTAGTAAAATAAGATCACTACCCACGTAAGGTGTTTTTAAAAGAGCAATTAGTAGAATGGACCTGGATTCCTTAATCACTTCTTGCAAGAACTGTACTTTCTGTAATGCTTAAACCTCTAACACTAATATAGTTTTCTTACTGACCATCTATCTGGGTCGGACACAGCCTGAGGGGATGATTTCCGCGCCCCAGCCCCCTTGGAGGTTGGGTAGCGTAGACGTGCTTGTCTCTTCAAGCTGTGTCTGACTTAGTGAGTATTTTATAGTTTTATCTACTGTTACTTATATTACATCACCATATTGTACATGTATATATTAAAATGTTTATCTTAATCTAATATCTACTAAAGATGTACCCTGAGGAGATGTACCCTGAGGAGATGTACCCTGAGGAGATGTACCCTGAGGAGATGTACCCTGAGGAGATGTACCCTGAGGAGATGTACCCTGAGGAGATGTACCCTGAGGAGATGTACCCTGAGGAGATGTACCCTGAGGAGATGTACCCTGAGGAGATGTACCCTGAGGAGATGGACGACTCCTGCTCTCAGCCTCATTGAAGGTTGGATGACGGATGTGTGTCTTTCTCTTCAGGCAATAGATCACACATATCTTACACCTATTGTGATCTCTTATTCTATTATTTGTTTTATATATATAATATATTTATCTACATATTTATTTATTGATCTATCTTTTTCCCATATATTTGTTTAATAATTAATTTTAGGTCTCCCCAATTAGCAAAGAAAGGTAGTTGGAGGAGAATTAGATAGGCGATAATATTATTTTACACGCGCGCGAAATCGTACAATTTGCGGCGAAGTAGGCTTTGAAGCACTTCCTGCTTCTTGCGACAAATTTTGCAACTTGGAACATCGAGTTTTGTTGCGTGACAAGTTGCGTACGGGGTGGTAAGGGACCGACCATTAGATAGTTAATGGGGGGTTGCGTTAATCCCCTAAAAAATATCGAGCACGCTGTTCTGTGCGAAAAAAAACATCGAGCATGCACAGGTCAAAGGTAATGGCACGAGCTTTATATACCCCCCCCCCCCCCCCAATCAATTATCTAATGGTCCGTCCCTAATACGGTTAAGTCGCCAAGTTGAATGATTTTGTTGCTCGTAATTACGCACCTTAACTGGCACATCGTACAACTTGTCGAACTACAACAACAAAAGTCGGTCAGTGAATTCAAATTCACTCTGTAAGTTACCCGTGTCCTGACTTTGATCATCCTAGAGGATGTTTCAGGGTTCGATAAAAAAAGTTGAAGGTTTGAAGGACAGTTTGCGAAATCACATGATAATTTTGACCAATTCATACGCTTGAATTCCTTGGTATGGCTTTAAAAAGTGACTCCGCTTGAACCTGCTGCAGGCCATTACCTTTTTGACTTTGTAGCTAATTCTATGGCTTTGAATTTGCGGTCATAACTCTCAAATTTCTTCTCCATTCTTTTTTCTAAAGATTCAAATTTCTTGTTGATGTCGTCTTTATATTTCTCGAAATCATTCCTCATGCTGTGCAGAGCATTGTTTACTCGATGGGCTTCATCTTCTTGACGGTTTTCCAAATACCTCACTTCACGAGTCAATCGATCAAGTACTGCATCACTAAACTCGATAAACTTGACCAGGTCTGCATCTGTAATTTTACCCATACAAAGTTGGACACCTGATGGGAAAAAATCCATCCAATATTTTTAACCTTTTTTATACCTTACCTTACACAACTTAGGAGATGTTAAGCGTGAGTATACAGCTAATTGAAAAACCGTTGTCGTTGACTGGCTCCACGACTACGCGACTAGCCCGAACGGGAATATGGGTAAAAATCACTGAAGCAGTTGAATTCTTAATTCACTGATTAAATATACGCCGGGCTTACAGTACGAAAATTCGCTGACGAAATAGTATTCTAATGACTTAACAGCTTCAAAATTGGGATCATCTTTGACTGAATATTAGTCATATCGACTTTTGTCTTCCTTTCGCATAACCCGAAGACAAACGTTGAAAGGGTTGCTGCTTGTGTTATCTCATTAGTAAGCAAAAACCACTACTTCGAGCTATTTCTTCTGAGCTAATAATTGAGCGCTTCAGCGATTTCTACCCATACTCCGTTTCGGTTCAGTCGCGTAGTCGCGGAGACGGTCAGCGACCACGTTTTCTCGAATGACTATATGACTTATTTCAATAGAACTGTTAAGTTGTGACGTATTTCCGGGTCCAACTCCTCACAAAAACCGATAAAATAAAGCGAAAAATGTTGTTAATGAATTAACCTCCACCTGAAACAGTGAGAACCTTGACAAAAAATCATGTCACGAAGAAAAAGTAAGAAAAATCCGTTTATAAAACTGCTTTATTCGTTTTGGACCCGGAAGTTGTTTTTCTATACGAGTGACGTCACACTTATCAGCCCTATTAAGTTAGTCACCAACAACCTACAAAGCTGAGACCACTGAGGATCATGGGAAACATTTCATATCAAACAAGGGTCAACAAGTACAACTTTTGATTTAAAAAAACCCGCAGTTTAAGGATGTTCCCAGGAGGTTAAACTGTAACCTGGAAAATATGTCAAATTCAGCAATAGTTATCAAGCGGTCGCATTTATCCACCCATAATAGGCAATGTGCATCGAAGCTCACGAAGCACTCTGGTAAAGTGAGTTCTTTAAAAATGTAACAGGGAAATCAAAGGAACTATCAGAAAAAATTACTCTGTTATTTTGGTCTGATGAAATCCTTTGATTTCCATAGAAAATGTCAAAGGAAAAATTGTCAGATGAATATTTAGAGGAGCCAAAAAAGCGTAAGAACTCACTTTCCCATCATGCTTTGTGCTAGAATTTCGAGCCCGAGCATGCACATTGGCTATTCTCAACGGTGTCAGCTTTGTAGTTTTTTTTAGGTGATTAACTGTATTGAAATAAGTATATGAACGGTAAATAAAGTGAGGGTTCATTTAGTCTGATAGCAGCCATGTTGGATGAATAAAACAATTAGGGGCTTGTCGTTGTTTTGGTATATCATCCAATATGGCTGCCACGTTTTATTTATCGTTTCGTCATCAAGGGAATCATTTACACTATATTTTGGCTTTTATACCCTGAAGGATTTATACGAAAAACACCTTTAAGAAGGTAACACGTAAGACGGATGTGTTTATTGATTTATTAATTTTTGTTCCATTTCCTACCTTTATCTTCCCATTCCTGAAGTTCATCAGTGATTCTCTTCTCTTCTTCAGGAGTCAAGCATAAAGCCTTTACCAGAGAATCAATCAGTTTCAAGCAAGTTGCAAACATTGCTTCATCCCAGACAGAAAAATTGCAGTGGCCCCATTCATTTCTGACGTCGTTCCTCACTTGGCTTGACAAGTCTTGAACATCTGAAGAAAATGCACTGGCAGAGGAGAGAATACCAAGTGCAGCAGATAAATCACAAGTGTCATCAATATCTGAAACAGAAATAGATTTCTGTTAGTGGGAAGAGAAGCAAGGGTGGCGTCGCCTTTCACCAATGCGACCCCGCCAGTTTCGAGTCCCGCTCGGTGTATATGTGAGTAGAGTTGCTTGTTGGTTCTCTCCTGTGCTTCAAGGTATTTTTCCAGGTTCTCCGGTTTTCCTCCCTCCGTAAAAATCAACATTCAAATTACAATTCGATCTGGGAGATATTGTTGATAGGGTAACCTCTTATATCTCCTTTCGCACTATGATGCGAACCATTCCACTCTATTAACTATGATGCGAATAAATTGGTGATGTTTTAGTGCCTTTAGCATATGCGTTTCAAAGTCATGCATAGTTGAGCGCTCTGTGAAGTGACATCTATTGTAAATTGAAAACTTTAAAACAAAGGTGCAAAGTCTATCAAAGATATCTTTCAATGATAATGATGGAGGAAAACGAGCATGGCTGAGCATGTGGATGGACTATTCGTTGCGTCTATCACTTTGCAACATACAGTTCCCAAATGAGCTTTCGTACCTGAAAATTTAGCCATAAAAGGTTTTAGGTATAATTTGGCTAAATCTACAGGTGAATTAACATTGTAGTCGTAAAGATTAGCTTTCTTTCTGCCGTGATTTGCTTCATTGCTGTTGATGTTGCCATAATTCAAACTGTTGCACTTTCCATCTCTGGTGAGGTGTCCAGAGTACACCTGTGTGTGGATGTTGTTGGTGGTTTGGAGATGAGAGTAGAGGCCTTCCATCTTTGGCTTAATGAAACTGCGCAAGGTTGGCAGAAGTATTTTATTCAGACAAATACCAATCACCAGCCATCTCTTCTGGTCATTGCTTATGTCAAAGGTCGTGTTAACTGAAAATAGAACAGAGGTAAATATCAAATATGTTCAGTGCATGGTAGTAATCATCATAGAACTGAGAGGTACATCATGGGAAACGCTAAAAACTACAGAGAATACCTTTACAACTGACTGGAATCTTAAAATTGTGACAGAAGATTTTGTTTATGTGTTGGAATGTTCACTACGAATTTCAGCACACCATGGTCTCATTATAGGCAAACAAAAAAATTATAGTTAGCTCGCACCGAGGTTTATTTAGCTACTTTTCATTTCAAAGGACAAAAGATGATCACTAGCTTGAAATAACGCAACTGCAAAACTGTGGTGTCATGATGCCTGCAAAAATTCACTTATAAAAGTTTGATTTGAGAGAAATCTAATTTTTCAGGAGAGGTTTTTGATATTTTGTATACATATATACTGGGAAAATAAATAAAGAATTAAGCGCTTCTCCAGCCGCCAGGATTACACCTTAGTTTTGCAAATTTTCTCGATTCTGATTAGCTAGCATTTTTTTTTCAGATCACCTGGTAGTTCATTTCATCTCACGATCACGATCACGGACTAGAGGTTGGTCTTAAACTAACCTGAAAGGCTGACAATACATTCCTCTTCATCGTGCACTGGAGTCTGTCGTAAAAAAAGGGAGTTACCGAATACACCATTTTCGAGATGCCCGAGCGCTTTCAAAAATATCGCCGGCGCAGACATGAAAAATAGACATTTTTCGGGCAAGATCACGCGCGCTATTGGCACAGCCTGATATTTTTGAAAGCGCTCGCGCATCTCGAAAATGGTCTATTCGTTGAGAAGATATACTTTTTCAAAGATTGGGCTTTCGGTCATCTTTTTTTGGGCAAAATAGGATAATGGAATAACAAACTGAGTGACAAACTCTCATTCAGTGACCTTCAGTCTCTATATATCAGTCGCTAATAATAAAACATCGCCAGAAAACCGCGACATGCAAGTGCGGTCAGCGGTATTCAATGGGCGCATTGCGCATGCGTTTAATAAGTGGAAACCCTACTCTATCGAATATATTTAAACAAGGGAATCAAGATTAAGGCCCATCTCGACTTTATCTTAGATTTTTTTATTAGAAACTCGCACGTTTTTCAAAAGTTCCCGCAAGTTTAGTAAAGACCGCTGACATTTCTGATTCATTCGCGGGCTTACGGACCTTCCTGCGATGGTACATACCTTTGGGCGCTATTTTCTGGGGGTCCCACTGGATATTCGGACCAAATATGCTATTGTGTGCCCCGATCGAGAGTTGCTCTTCAAAATGGCGTTTCAACTATGAGATTTGGCTTATTCTTTGCGAAGATATCAAGCCCCGAAGTCAGGGGATTTTGCGAACTTTAACGTGGAAACATGGAGGTATTTTTAAACTGTTTAACTGCTGTTATTGTTCAGCAATCGAAAGGAAACCTCGGATTTTATCCTAGAGCCGAGACTTAGTTTCGAGCTGGTGCTCAAATAATTAAGCAATATTTCTGAATGCAGACATTTGTTTCTTTTGTCGTCTATTCTCTGTTTCGGCGAATTACAAACTAATTTAACTTTCGTTTATTTTTCCGTTCTCATACAAACCTCTGCTTTCAGTGCGATTTCTCTAGGAGTCATTTTGAAATTTAAAAAGGAAACCTCAAATTTAGATTAAAGTAATATTTTTCTTGCAGGTTATAATGTCCTATAAATGAATTACAAATTGTGATGCAGACATTTTTGATCCGCCAACACACAGGCTATATTTTAGACACTTTTTGTTTTAAACCTATACATTTCTTATAACTTTTCGCCGGCCGTATTTTCTTCTGAGCCGGGTTAACCATGCGTGACATTGGTAGCGGCGCGGTTTTCTGGCGATGAGCAATGATTTCAAATGACACATATGCTAACACATTATAATGAGAAATCTGAAATTTACATTTCAATAGGCAATGTGCATGAGCTCGAAATTATAGCACAAAGCGCTTTCCAATCACTCAATCAAAGTGTTTCCATGACATTATCAGAAAACACAAAGTTATCAAGACACGTTACATGCGGAATGTTGTGGAAACACCGTGATTGAAGTCCACTAAAACCAACTTCGTCGCGACAGCAAATTGTAGGATTTCGCGCGTGTGATTGGGAACGCTGTAGTAAAGATTGAAAAGATCTTACCACAGGTAACCCAACCAATGTCAATGATAAAAATAGCGTGCGTAGATGTATACCACTCTCGACACCCAGAGCCCTGCCATTCTTACTGCGCATGCTCGACGAAATGTCAGAGACTCTGGGAAACCCCAGGTGGTGTGAGACACGGATTCGCAAAGCACTATTCCATTGAAAAATGTAGAAGTATACTTACAATTGGATGTTCTCTATACCACTCTTCCAGTCCAAGAACGCATGGCTTTGATTCTTCACCGAAGTTTTCCCTGCAAACCAACTCTCGATCCTTTTCAACAGGCAACAGGTGAAGACAATCATCATCAATACACGACTCCAGTTGGTGTCCTTCACACTTTGTTACGTGTCTAGAAGGACACCGCACGCACATTTCATAATTCAAGGATTGGTAACAGAGGCATTCTTCTGTTATTTCTTTCAAGGAACTTTCCAAAAATTCCCGAATTTGAAAGGCAACAGGCTGAAATACCCATGATCTTTCTTTTTGAAGTGATCTGAGCACGACTTTCACAAAACGCTTTCGGCGTATTAGAAACAGCTCATATCGATAAGCACGGCCAATGAAAAACCTTGAAACACTTTGATAGAGGTTGGGCTCGTGAGGGTAGCCTTCCTTGGAGCACCAAGTAATCATTCTAGACACTAAAAGATTGTACAGACCATGTGGGATAAATCCATCGAGGAAGTGCAAATACAAGGTACATGGGTCTGACATGGGAGGACCAACATCACATGATGCTTCAGGGGATGACTTTAATTGGGAAGGCACAAAATAATGGAAGTTCTTTGGGTCTTCGTTTCCTCCAAATCTAGCTATGAGCCCATAGTTCTCCATCATGGCTAGAATATCATCTTTCGTCTCTCCACACTCAATTTTCTCTTTGAAGACGTGTTCGACAAGTTTCATGTCAAGGATACCGGTCTTCTCCAAGGTTGTCCAGAATCCCGAGTTTACTGGATTCTGAAACGTAGCAAATTAAAGATTCATTATCCAGACACGCAGAAAGTAAAGTAACTAGCAGTGAACGCTATCAGAGGTAAGCCATAATTAAGATATAAATAGATGAAATGATAGTGGAAAGGGACGGGGCTGTCGGTCTGTCATGCGAAGTATTAGAACTGAAGTGGATACAAGTGGATATCAGACTGATCTATAAGAAAGGCACCACCTCCACGACCCTCAAAGCGGGTTGTCTGGCAGAGGATTGAGCTCATGGCCAATGCTAAGCCAACTAAGACAATGGGAAGCGTTTTAAAGTAGATTACAATCCCAAGCCGAGATCCACGAGGGCTGGAAAGATATCTGATTTCAAAAATTGGCACGATAGTCAAATTTCTCCTATTTTATACTGAAATGATCCTTAAGGATCCTAGCTTGTGTACCGCCCTACTCAGTACTAACCCTCGTCAATTACAGTTGCATGTGCATCACCAAAGGTAAAAGACCCTGAACCACATGTAGGCGAACTTTAGTTGAGGGAAATTAGACTAAAAGGCATTTACCAACCTGATCATCGAAAGGTCTGATAGTAATGAGTTTTCTAAACAGATCAATAAGCCATTCAGCCTTTAGGACAACTGTGTTCCCATGCTTCACGATGACACCGAGGTCGTGGTAAAAGGTCAGCAGAGCCGAGATCTCGTTCTTGTCTTCTATGTTGCAAACCTCTAGGATTAGTCTTTCAAGGTCTTTCAACGACATATGATTCTTCCCTTCCTCTTCCACTAAACGCTTGATAACCTAAACAGGCAAATACGATACAGCTTGAGTTGAAGGATTAGAGAGGGGGATATGGAATAGGGGTTTTGGTTTTGGTAAAGAAATCGAAAATAGTGCCCTGGCATGGAAATAAGACGTGTATGGATTGAAGATTTGAACATTAGGAGTTGGGTGGGGAAAATGTTGACTATAATAACCGGGTGGGGGGCAATTGGGTAAGATTGCGAGCGAAGAAACCTAGATGACAAAATTGGGAGAACAATTGGGTTCGAAAAAAATGGGTTACAATATGGAGTTCATGAACAGAACTCAATGAGAATTGGGGCCTAAACCACAAGGCAAACTTTTTAATTACTTTCTGCGTTTTCTATGTCTTTCCCACCTTGACCTAATATTCCCTCAAAGGTCAGACCTTCAACAGACCTATAACTAAAGGTTACCCGGTGAAGGTTACTTGGGGATTGGGAACTGGCATTTTTGTTTACCTGTTCAAATTTAAACCAACGTACGGGAACTTTTTCCCCCATGTAGGGCTCCATATTGAACAGTTCTTTGATTTTTTCCTTGAGCTTCTTTACGCCGTCATCATTAGACGACATCGTGTTATCGACCGTTATAAAAGGTCTTACGACATGCTGCTCGTAGCTCCTTCTAGTTAAACTTTTTTGGATTTTTTCTTCCACTTTCTTTGATTCTTCAACTAATGTGCAGTCGGCGTGAGTCCCAACAATGATAACAGGAGGACGTAAGTATGGGAGCTTATGGTGTATTTTGCCTCCATCGCTGGCTTCTGGCCGAGCACTATGTATTGACACAAGCCATGAAAGGAGAGCTTCCAAGTTAGTTTGCTGGTCATGATTGTCCAAGCGTTTCTCATGCACACCTTGCCGTACGCAAGGTTCTGCCTTAGCTACTAATTCCTTCTCAAGGTTATAAACCAAAACATAAACTGCCCTGTGTGTAAAGAAAACAGGATGAGAAGCGTAGTACAGTTGTTGTCCTGCGAAATCCCAGATACTGACAGACGTTTCCTGTCCGGCAGAAGAACCTAGATTTTCCCCCGACAAACGTTGGATTAAGTTTTCCATCACCATTTCGGGTACAACTTTCTCAACATCATGGTGGTTACTAGCACTAACATCATCCTGCGGTGCGAAAGTATCCGTCGTTGTTGACGTTTCTGCGACATTTGCAGTTTCTTTCTCTTCTTCCTTTTCTTTCTTTCGTTCTTGATTAACCTGTTAGTTTAAAAATTGAATATTGACAAAGTCAATTGCCAGATGTCATCATATGTATCTGTATGACCAGACTCTGAACTAAACAATCTGAATAATGGGATGAGGGGGGACTTTCTCAGGTTTTTGAATGAGTGTCTAATAATGTAGTTTTAGCACTTTTTATATTTCTTGATATTTCAAATTTCAAATTCACAACCTTGCCCGGGTTTTGAATTCAGCCCCACACTCTCTTGCTGATAATCAAAGCCGCCCCCTGGATCTCAAAACCTACATAAAACAATAGAATTGGGGTGTGGCTTGTTTTTAAAGTTGCGTTCAGTGACCACGAATAATAGCAAAACTATAGTTTATCATGCCCGGCAACTCCAACTTCGACTTCTATTACTATTCTATTACTTCGACTACTATTTTTCATTGTCACTGGAACGGAACGGTAAAAAGGAATATTTGGGGAGTACTCTCCCATTATCTCTGTAGGCGATATCTAGTATTATTAGTTTCTTCTCGTTAACCATACTTTTTTGCGCTTCCAAAAATGAAAAAAAGGATGAGAAAAGAAACTACTAAATGTATTTCTTTTCTGTTGGTGTCTCGGTTGGCTCTGAGTTGATTCAGGTTCTCGTACTTCATGGCTTTGACTTAACATTTCAACCATTATACTAGCAACACCATCTTCGAAGTTATTCTTCTTTACGTCACCAGTTTCTGATTTCTGCCAGTCTACAGCATCATCAACGTCAACACTAAAGTTAGATGGATCCACGACTACTCCGTCTGTGCTTTGTTCGTTAGGGTCAAATGATAATCCAAGAAGGGACTTTTTGAGACTAGTTTTTCCTGCTCTGTCCTGCCCAACCAGCATTATTCGTCCTCGGTAAACCTCTACCTCGCCATCCTTCAGAGCTTCTCGATACGCTTTTTCAACTTCAGGACCTCGAGAAGTGATTTCTAGAGGGACTGTAAATAATGGAAAATAGCATGAATCGTTTTATAGCAAACTGGGCATGCACCTATTACAACCATGCATGTCAACATTGTCTATAAATATGAATTAATAGTCAACTTCTTTAAATCATCGCCAGAAAACTCGAATGGACATGCGCAGTTGGAGCGTGGCACTTAGAATTTTCTCGGCTTGAATTTTACTTCCTTCTTAGAGAAAATGTATGGCGAATAATTTTGAATCTCTTCATAAATAAAAATATCTGTATTTACACAAGCTTCCGGGTATCTGGATAAGTTCTCATAAACGTAAAGTTTGTTTAGAAGCTACTTATGGGTCATAACATTGTATTTTCGGGTCGGTTTTGAGAATTTTGTAAACCAACAGTTTTGAACGCCATGTATAGGACGTCAGTTAGTGAAAGGGATGAATATACCTGCACTTTATCTAAATTTTCTATCCCTACATGTGCGTATTAAACCTTGCCGCCTATGTATTTCACGAGTTGAAATAGCAGACCATTGCTCATCAAAATATTTTGATAAATTCCTCTCGATACAGGCTCGGTTTTTACGATTTAAACTATGGCATAAATGACGTCTTCACAAGTGCAGTATCCTCCATAGAAAGTGCTTTAGTTGATGTGAAAATCGAGGAAAACTACTTGCTATCTGCTTTTTCGAAGCAGCCATCTTAGAAGTTGAACAACCAACCTTCAAGCTTTAATAAAATTAATAAATCAGAACCAAAACTTTAAATTACAATTCGGTTTGACAACAACAAAAATACAGGGATTTCGAGTGCCCATTTTAGTGAAGAAGACCGGAAGTGTGCAAAGTCACTCAACTATTTTGGTCTCAAAATCATGGTGAAGGATACGCATAGCTCTATCTTAAATCTTGTTTGAAGGATTGGACTTTCGTCAATATTTCTGCCAAGTTTCAAATGGTTTGGCCACAAACTCATTCGGTTTTTCATCTCTCAATATTTGCAGTCATTAGACTTCGAATCTCTGAAAAGAAACACTTCCGGCGCGACATAAACAAAACATTTCGTATTCATAGCAGGCGTTGTTTTTTTTACTGAAAATGACTGAAAAATCAAGGAAAGATAGGAAAGATTCTTATATAATAATAATACGGTGTTCGGGACATTTTTGTGGAATAATCTTGGTAAGCTTGTATGATAAATTAACGTTTATCAGTAAATGAGGAAAACAAAGAATTATTCAATAAGCTAACTTTATGATTAACTTCGTGATTCTACAGTCGTAGACGATCTTTCTCTCACCACTGCCGAAAATTTACGTCTTTAAATGAATATTTCGACTTCCCAAACTGATCCGCTTCCTCTTGGTCTTTTAGGATGTTTTGCTAGCAAAATATCTGCCGTAGATAAATGATTTAAAGCAGCGAACAAACCTTTATGTTCAATGCTAAGTTGTGATGTATGAACCGATTACAATTGAGATAAGACAATAAGAATGATTGGCATTTATTTTGCATGATTCTAATTTTGCATAATATAGTGCCCGCCCACTTTGGTTCGGAATTTCTGGCGATGTTTAGGCAAATAGTAATTATTATTATCTATAAGACCGTTTACTATTATACAATCACGCATATACTTTCTTAGCCGTTCATCAGTGGTGCTCAAAGTCAGGTCAGTGTAAGCATTTGGAAGTGAGAGTGGTATAATGAATGGTGCCATCGTCATGCTTATCGATTTTTACGCTCAATTTGAGCCCACGAGGTGCGCGCGCACAAAAACCGCTGAATAAAATACGAAATTTTAATGAGGAACCATACACGTTTTGAACTTCAACAGCCTAAAAACCTCAAATTTTGCATGGGACTATACTTTTTCCATTAAATGCTGTGATTACTATAGGAAATTGCACGACCTCGAGTACAATTTGGAATTTAATAGGTACGAGTTCTTTAGGCGAGTACTATTAAAGAACTTAGAAATAGAGTACCGAAGTGATGACGTCATAAAAATGATTTTTGACCGTATTATGATTTCGATCTTCGAATTCGATAGAACATCAAGAAAGATGTTAACACGCCAAATTTTATGGGAATTAGTTAAAAAGCAACGGAGATATAGCGTTTTGAATATATAATTTCCCCATACAAATCACTGTATTTTCGGCTTGGTTCCTAACGTTGTGAAAAAAATCAGTGTTGCGAGACAAGTTGAAGCAATCGTAGCGAAAAGTAGAATTCGTTTCTACTTTCGGCAACGATTGCGTATCCGTTGCACCGTGTAAACGCTCTTGCAACTTGTCTTGTAACGCCGCTTGGAGACAAGTTGCAGAGAAAATTGCACCGTGTAATCGCACGTTAAAGTTTTCCCTCGCTCCCATGCAGTTCCCTCGACTTTGCCGCCGTTGGTGATGCCAACATTATGGCACGTAAAGGGTGTTAACTTTTGATTTCACGAGTGTTCTTTTTGTATGGGGATTTCATCTCTCAGATACACTAAGCGAACGAAATGCAAATGTCTGGTGAAAATGCACTAACTTCATACAAACGCTCATCACTGATAGTTGGTAGGGTGAACAGATTTGGATAGGGCCGAATCACATGATGAGGCAGAGTGCATTTAAGGCTTAATTAGTCCACGCGTACTCATTAGAGAACACTCATAATATAAATCAAGAAATTTCTAGGAATTTTACACTAATTCTCTACTTTCACATTGCCCATAATACATTGCGGTTTGGGGGTAACCAGGGTAAAAACCGCACATATCTTGCTGAAGGCTGATCAGAAGATGTTGTAAATGCATCTTATGATATTTAAAGATGTATAAGAAAGAGCCAGAAACATTAAAAAAGAATTTTGAAGAAGTCTATAAAGTCAATTTTGAGCACTTCTTCACGAATCAATACATTTTCTGTTACACTAAACTTCTTGATGTTCTGAATGTGGGGAAATAACTCAGAATGAACTGATAATCAGTATTTTACAGATAAAAGCAGGTATAGTGTACATTCGATTGAAGAACGTTTAATTTTATGACACTTTTTGACCGGTTACCCCCAAACCGCGATGTATTATGGACAATGTGAAAGTAGAGAAGAGCCTACTTTCGTTGTTGTGGTTGAGTGATCACACACAAAGCAATTCAAGACGAGGCTCCGGCGAAACAATGGAGTGATCCTGATATATTTAACAAATCGAAGTGACTTTTCCATGGTCTGTACTCATTTCTGGCGTCATTTCTATGTTCGATAGGAGTACAGACCATGGAAAAGTCACTTCGATTTGTTTTTTACCATAACAGGCAAAGAAAAGATCCAAAAACGAAGAAAAAGTTTGAAAGAAAAAACCGTTTCAAGCGCGCGCTAGCTTCGTGCGCGAGCGATTCGTCATCTTATGTGTCTGTCCTCTTATTGAACATGGCTCTCAGCCAATCAGCGCGCGAGAAATTTACAAGTTATGGTAAAATCTTTTATTTCCCCGGAGCCTCTCCTTGAATTGCTTTGTGCGTGATCACTCAACCACAATATCAAAAGTGGGTTAAAACCTTGATCTTGATCTTGTCGAAGACGTAGTTTATCTACTGCAACAAAAATACCACGGTCTGCCGGGCAGGTGAAATATCTTTTCCTATCATAACGATATGTTCCATCAGTGTCACCACATCCCTCTGATTCCTAACGAGATATGAACAGTTAAAAGATATATTAAATATATATTCAATTATGTAATGAACTTGATGCATTTTTTATCTTAACTTGTACATATTTATTACTATATATTTTATATTATTTTGTTCTCATTAATGCCAAATTGCAATTGCCAAATTAATCGGTTTTTATAAAAATTACGACAGCTGGGCTGTTTTTGAAGCGAAATTCAAGATGTGAATGGAGTAGTTTTGTTGTAAAAATGGCTAAAAAGTTGTGATGAAATTGAAAACCGAGGGTCTCTACAGAGTTCTTGCAGCGCCTTGAATTTATTCAGATAAAGAACATAAGATATCTCAAGATTTCAGCGGTGAATGGTAAGTTAATTTATCAAAGTTCGAGCTAAAGCATTTCCTGGATAACTATAACGATATATATCGATAACTATAATACTTTTTTAGCAAAGTAATGTTGAGAAATCTAAAAACTTGAGAATTAGATAGCAAGCTAATGTATGAGTCAATGTAAACCCCTACCCCCCCCCCCCCCACCCCACCCCGGGACAAGGTGGGGATAAGTAGGTGATTTGAGGCCATATTCAACCAGTGTTGAAACGTTAATTACAAAAAAATCTTGGAACAGTCAGTTGTAAGTTGTCTGTTTTCTTTCTTACATATATATTCACATTTTCTATCAAGAAAACAGACTATTGAATTCCTGTGAATCCTTCTACTGGAGGTTCATCGTTTGTCTACCTTCTATATATCTAAGTTATTATAATATACTTTATCATTTTTGGGCCATAGCACCCACAGGGGCCGGGGGAGGGGAAGGGGGAACCGTTAGCCTCTCAGTTTTTTTTTTCAAAAAAACTGAAAAACCGTCAAGAATTTGATAATTATTTGTTTGTGATCACGTTATGGAGTGCCTTTGTGCCCCCCTCCCCTCCCCAACAGCTTTTCAAGGCTTGCTACGGCCCTACATATATATCATCCAGCTGACCTGAGAAACAAAATTAACAAATCAGAATCAAGAAAGTTTGTAAAACTGAGGTGTCATCCTTAGTAGCCCAGGGACTCGGGAAATGGTTAATTCTTTATTTTATTCTCCCACTCAATAATGATAGAAATCATAGTAAATGCATAAAAAATATCAAAAACCTCTCCTAAAAATCTAGATTTATCTCAGATATAAACTTTTATAAATCAATTTTCGCAGTCTTCATGACACCTCAGTTTTGCAGTGACATCTTTTGTACGTCACTATTTCAGATCAGCTGGATGTATTGAAAATAATTAAAATTAGAGAATAAGTAATCTTTGGAAAATGACTACAGTTAAATATTACACTAAATACTTCAAACAAAAGAAGAATTGGCCTTCATATCTATTATTATGTAAACAAACCATGACGTCATAGTGGTATAGGGCATTCTCATACACAGACCCTGCTCATTTCACTAAAAACTGTAAGTCCTGGGAAACCATATAATTTCAAGTGATCTGATTGGCTTATGTGGGAATACTGAGGTTGTGGCGACTAATGAATTTTGAAATTTCTACCATAAATATATTTCCATAAGGCCTAGACTTCTTAGATAGACAAAAGAAAATTTAGATTTAAATACTGCATTATAAAATTGAGAACATCTTTTCACCGGGTTGCCTGTGGCAACCCAGTCCACTAAAAGACCACTAGTGGCTCAGCCAATAAGAGCACAAGATTCGTGATGGACCATTAGTAGCTTTAGACAAATATGCTTTTGTCTGTGCTCTGATTGGCTGAGCTAGCCTTTGACCTAATGGGCTATTGACCCTTAAAAAAATTCATTACTAATTCATTAGGGGGAGACCCAATGAAATTGCATGACGGAGAGTAGGGTTACATGAGAGCACTTGTGCAGGGGCGTATCCAGGATTTTCCAAAGGGTTTTTTGCAAGTTTTTTGTTTGCATTTTGTCATTGTTTAATTTTATTGCTAGTGTATAATTTCACAAAGTCTAGCAAAGTGACTTGTACTGTTGAAAGTTTGACATCTTAAGTTGAAATTAAAAAGAAAATACTTTTGCTTGTGGCATTTTGTTCATCGATAAAGATAATTTATAATGGAATGGAATGGAATGGGCAAGAAAATTTCTAAATCATGAATTAGTCTCAAAAATGTGATTTTATAAGGACATTTTAATCTGACTTTAAACCCCTTATTGGGATTCTATTGGCCGGGATAGTAAATATCCATTTTATGATTTTATAGGGACAACGTAAAAACCCATTTTTGGGATTCTATTTGGACAAACAATTCCCAAAAAATGTGTTTTCTTGTGAATTTCTTGTTCCATCATTTGGTTTGGTAGCATTTTTCCAGTTTTGGGAAAACCCATTGGAACCCCATGAAAATGTCAAAATTTTCCCATTTTTTCCCCAAATCGGAAATTCCATATTTTTTCTTGTGATATCAATGTCACCTCTGGCTTGTGTTTTTATATCGCAACAACATTAAATTGTCACTAATATTGTATCTATTACACATACCTTTTGGGCTTTGGATCTAAGTTAAAGTGCCTACGACACATCTGACAATATTCTCAGTGTAGATTCTTCATGAGAGGAGTAATATTATTGTTCAATAACCCAAAAAAATTACATAGTTTGAGTGACGCATAGATCTTGAAATTGCAAAGGCTTTTCCATGACATGTGCTAATGACTGTGCTGTCAGGAGAGTCATTATTTATATAAAAACCTAACTGGTAAAGATAAATTAAATTTGGAAAACATCACTGTTTCACCCATGGTTTTTATAAAAATTATAGCTCATTAGTTTCTGAGTAGTAGCCACTAGACTGTGCATGTTTCAATTACAAGGAACAACAAATAAACATAAGGGACAGACCATTAGATAAGTGATGGTGGGGGTGGGGGGGGGGGGGGAGTTGCATAAGTCCCAAAAAAAATATCAAGCAAACTCTTCTGTGAAAATACAATTGAGCATTTTAGTCAAGGGTAATGGCATGAACTATTTTACAATGCAATAAATATGTTGCAAATGCCTCTCAAAACACTTGAAATCACCTTTCCGAGGGTCTTGATTTCAACATTTTTTCCGGGGGAACATGCTCCCAAACTCCCTAGGTTCTCCCACTTTTGGTGGTTGTTAGTCCCGCTGCCACTCAAAATTACACTCCTCGATCCCTGATAATACATAATTGCAAAACATCAGAATATAAATAATTAGAACAGAACTCAGGCTCTTATGTTCAGTTTTCAATCCTGAAAATAGTAATAGCTATTATCTCTTTCAGTGGTTATCTGGAGTGGTTTCAAAAAACCTGTTTAATAAATTATTTTGCCTGTAAAAATTCCTTTTTGCATGTTATATACAATTTAATTCCGACGCAATTTCAATATGTTAATGTCTGGGATTTAAAAACTTTTTGTTAACCATTAAATTAGGCTTTAAATTTTGCCCAAAAGCCGTCATTGATTGAACAATCAGCAATTAATCAGTAATTTTGCCCTCTGTATGATTTAAATAAATATTAGTCATTCCATACTAGTTAAAAAAAATCGTGCAAGGTCATGATCTTAAAAAAATGATGTGCAGGGGTTGATCGAGACAAAGAAATAAATATCGTGCAACTAAAATTCCTGCAACCCCCCTCCCTCCCAACAATAATTGTTAATAATTGATAATTATTATCTAATGGTCCATTGCTAAATGACTCCCCTGACATCAGTCATTAATATATGACAAGAATAAACCTTCATAACTTCAAGATGCATCACTCAAACTATGTAATTTTTGGGGGTTATCGAACAGCTCACCTCGTGTAGAATAAACCTATTTCAAAAAAGGTTGTCATACGCAATAGGTGATAGCAAATAGGTCATTCGAAGATCCAAGAATAGTTGGAGTAACGAGTGTTTCTGCTTCTTATTCTAGTCAAGAACATGGAGGTTAGTGTTGAGATATTCCATGTTGTTTATTGTCCACGAAACCATATTAAAGGCCTCGATTATTCATGTTTACTTGTATACCCATAATTCATTCCATCTTGGAATGACCTATCGCCTTTCGCCTTTGGCAATGACAACCTTTATAGAAATAGGTGTATACTAAGAATATTAATTGTCAAATATGTCACATATATAGGCACTTTAATTAGACTCTGATCCTTGATAATATTTATATATATGCTGGATTAACTCCAGTTAGTCAGTTACAACTATATATAGTAGGCTTAAACCTATAAACATATCATAAACTTATATTCTAGGATTTGTAATTCATCTTAAAAATGTATAATTGTGCCTTCCCAAAGCACTGGGATGTAGAATTTTGAAGTATTTTATGACCAGTACTGAGCTTATTGTAAGAAGCACATTTTAAAGTTGTGGTGGGGCTAGAATTTTGTTTTACTATTTGACTAAAGCTCCTCCAGCCCCCCTTGGCTCCACTGTCCCTGTCATAGGGTCTTTTCATACAATGCTTTACCTTGTCTAGCAGTTCTACGCCAAAGCAAGTACTGTAACCTCTCAATGTAAGTAATCTTCCCTTGTAACGAATAACTCCTCGAAGTTCTAGTTCTGTCTCTTCTTTTGTTATCTTTACAAAAACTTTACTACCCATATCCAATAATTTTGCTTCACTTAGACGATTCTTGTCTAGATAAAGACGTAATCTTTCTTCATCTGACCAGACAGCACCAAGCAAGTCAGCTTCGCTGTTTGTTAGCTGACCAACATCCAGCTTAGAGCATTCTAGTCTGATGTTGTCCCCCCACAATGTCATGCATGTAAGAGCGATATTTTTTGGATCTTTCGGCTGTTCTGACCCTGGTGAACACACCAAGATTAAACCTCCATGAAGTGTGTATGGGTCTCCTTTCTTGTAGAAAATGCCGTCTTCCAAGAGCTCCCCAATCCTGTCCTTCAGTAATAAGTATCTGTGTGTGTCGGCCATGTTTTAGCGAGACTATACTCACTCAATAAAACATGGACATTAGGTTCCAGGCTCCGGATGGAGACGAGGCTTTTCAAAATGGCGGCCTTAGAACAAAGTGTATTTTTGAGAGGTCGTCAAAATTCCTCGTTTTAGTCACTTTTAGATGAAGCGATTTTGCCATGGCTCTTAAAGGTGTTTAAATTGATGTCCAAGAGGTCAAACGGTTGGTTAAGAATGGTTTTTGAGAAGCAAATGTTGTGTATTTGTTGGGGGTTTCAAGGATTCGTTAGTTCAAGAAAATGGCAGCCATGAAAACTATCTCTTGTATACTGTCTAAAGCAATGGAATTCTTGGTAAGATCGGAAGTTTTTCCAACTTCAGGTAAGCATGTATCGTATTAAGTATTTAATGGTAGTACTGTATATCCATTTTATATTCTATTTACATTTTTTACAAAGAGTTATTAGACATATACGATCTGTAATTTTAAACGGTAATGACTTAACAATATTTGTTGGATGACATTTTCTGTGGTGCTCTTTTAGAACACACAGCAGTTGTTCAGCAGGGTTTCTAATACAATTGTATGATCTTTTCAAAGTGTTAAATTCTGAATGAATAGATTCAATGCCTTGTTCACCTGGCAATAGAAATCAGATTTTTTTAAATATAAATTGTATATATTTTTCACTTCAAAATGAATTGAGTACATTTAAGTTCATTACTGTACCTAGTAAACCAAATCCCGTATTATATTTTTTAACCCATTTCATTACATGGTCCTCTAGAAAGTGTAGTTTTGGTGTTATGGAAGATTCAGGGAAAAACGATCTGTACAGCGCCATAAATACAGATATTTCTGCATCTGTGAATCAAAACCAACAATAAAATTGCATGAATTCAGAGAAATTGCACTCTAAAAAAATAAGTAAATGGTTTCAGTTGGATGATGAGGATATACATTGCATGTCAATATGCTTACAAATGTTTTGGTACACAACCATCTAGTTTATTTAGAAAAAATGAAGCATTATCATTTTTTTTGTTAACAAATTAATGCTATACATGCACTTACCCAGTTGTTTTATCTGCTGCTCATTAATTGTTGTATTCCTGTTAATCATTTGATGGATTTTAGAGTAGCTTTAATTTTCAGTGTCTGTTCAAATTGGTCTTTTATCATTTCTGCTTCAATGAGTAGTTCTGGACATACTGTTTTTGAGATTTCAACTGGAAGATTTACAAGAAGTGGGATATTTTTCTCCTACAAAAGAAATGTTTCACATGAATATATCAGCCCAGAGAATAATAACTAGAAATAACTATTATTTTACAAATACATAGTGCATGTTATGTTATATTTTCTTTTCTATAAACTATCGGGATCGCCCAGATGGGTTTTTGGGTTGGAGTGAAGCGTAGGACCCAGGTCCCATTTCAAAATCAGGCTATGTTTGGGTGGCTTTGGTTGAAGTAGTTGCCCTGTAAAAATGGTACTAAAAATGCGATTAAATTGAACATTATTTCACTGATTTCCATACTACAAGATAAATTATAAGCATTAATTATTATATTGTTTCCTAACCAAAAGGCACTTGTCTGTATGATTGCCATTGATTGAACCACCATGGTATGCTTGTCGCTCAACTCCAAGCTTCTTCAAAGTTTCATTCAACTTAATAATGCAAGGCCCATCACCTTGTTTTAGTGATAAGGATTTCTGTAACTGTTTATTCTGTAAATAAAACCAATGCTATCAGGAAGGTATATATTATTTAGTATGTAGCATCATCATCATCGCAAAGAAAACAAAATTTTAATTACAAGTTGTTTTTCTTGTTATCGCAAATGGATTGCCCTTTTCATTAAGGTTTCTGCTGCCTCCTTTGTTGTTGCCATGGATTGCAACATATGTAGCCCCTTCCTCACATTCCCTTGCTTCCTCAGCTGTCTGGATGACTTCTACCCTTTTCATTTGGGCTTGTTTAATTTCTTCTATACACTTTTGGAATCCTGTGCTTCCTATCTGTACATTTTGACATAAATAGTATTTGTTATAGAATATACAAATGTATATACTTTTAATTCACAATTAAACAAACCTTGTTCTCTTTTTTAACCAGGAAGTTTGCTATGTGGATGTCATTAATGTATGTAATGCTTGCATGAGTAGTACAAATAACCTTTCAAAGATGCCGATACTGATGTGCAAACCAGGTAAGCATACCTTGAAAAAATAAAAAATCTGTTATTAGAATGTGGATAATTTTAATACTGCAATCGAGGGAAACTACCTGATCAATTGGAACATTTAGAAGTGGTGGTCTGATGGAATTATTATATTGCTTTGCCTTTGAAATTACTGAACCAGCTTCTTTAAATCTGTCATAGTCAGCAACTAGCTTCTCAACTGTCCTTTCCTCCATTAAGCCTCTTTCTGATGAGGGTTCTTTCAATTCACTTTGTGTTATTAAACACCAAAGGCAACAATGCCTCCCTGAAATTAGACGATTAATTTTATTAGATTACATATAATCTAAACATTTTTCTGACATTTTGATAACTAACCACTAGCTCCAGAAATTCCATAAAGTACGCACAGAAAAGCGTAGTCTCCAAAGACAAACAATCTAAATGTCCAATCTCTGTATAACACAAAATATATAAATGTGTCATTCACAAATCTTATATAAGCAAAGCTTTAAGTACCAAAGTAACACAATTTTATACGACAAAACAAGTACTGTTAGATAGATGGCTTTATACCTCCATTTGGTTATGCATAATTGTTCCACATCACATAGGTATCTACCAAGGGCCAATTTTATATTTGAGGCATTGTCGGGAGCTTCAAAAGCTGAAAATACTACTGTATTGCATTTGGCATTGGGATTCTTAGTGTTGGCTATCTCAAAAGCCATTTTGAATGATCCCCCTCCCTTGTCTCCCCCTATTTTAAGCCAGATATCAGTTTCAGGGATGAGATCATGCCAAAACAGTCTTCCATGCCTGAAAATACAATAATAATGATTATGATTATGGTGGTGGTGGTGATGATGGTAAAACATTAATTTTTTTTTTTTTTTTTTTTTTTTGAGTTACCACAAAATGCATCATTAATGGATTAGGTAATATAGTTCTATGTTAACTTGCTTTGTTTATTTTTTCATGCATTTTCTTTATATCATTGGATATGAAGAAACCACTTAAGACGAATAGCTTTGTTCTATGAAGTATGATATTCTGCCCATCATTTCTTACCAAAAATGTTACAGTTAACTTACTTCAAATTTTCTTCCAGGTAACAAAATATCATGGAGTTTAGGTTGGTGACTTGTGCACATGCTGCCAACCGAATTTCCGAGCTTTCTTTCGATTTTGGAAATTCAAATGGGATGACTTCACAAGAAATCTGAAAATATGGAAAAAAACATTCGTAATTTTGTTACTGCTTTATTTATTTATTTTGTAATATAAAGTTTAAAAAATTATACCTTCGCAATTTGTTGGTCTTTATCGACGCATCGTTGTTTTTTTTTCGCTTGCCTGACAAATGGATGCCCCAGCTTGTCAACCATCTTAATGTAATAATTATTATAATTATTGTTATCATCGTAATTTCATCCTGTTCAAAACTACCATTACTCGTTCTATACCTTCTAAGGTGTCTTATCGTATTCCAAGGAAGTCCAAGTTCTGTTTTCATGGCTAATCCTTGATCTGGGGGGATATCTAAAGTCAGGCCAGCTTCATTTACAATGGCTCTACGTTCATCTTCACCGAGTCGTTTTACGCCAAACATAGTACCAGTTCTAGTAAACATCCTCCAGTCTAGAGGAAGGTTTCCCTTTTAACGAATAACTCCTCGAAGTTCTAGATCTGTATTTTGTTTTCTTATCTTCACAAAACCACAGGTAACCCAGACTATCCACTTTAAGAGAATGTATGTAGTAAATAGATTTTGCCAGGATTTGGTAGATTTTGCTAAGATTTTGGAAATAAAGCTTCGGATATATAATAAAGAGAAGTGTACTTACCGTCTTGCCTTAATTAAAATAAATTTCAGAAATGAGCAGATTTACTCCCTTCCAAGTATTACATTTCGTTCCATATCTTGTTGAGGGACTGTGGAGAGTAAGTGTGATGGGGGTGGGGAGAGGGCTGGGGAGAGGGCCTAACCCTAGCCCATAACCCTAACCCTAAGACCTAACCCTAAGATTTAACCCTAACTTAGGGTTAAATTGTCAAAAGTGGGGTCACGTGACTTCTCAGAATTTCTTGCTTAACCCTTTGACTCCTGGAGGTTTTTGAGGGTTTTTAGTGTTTTTCTGGACCTAAACGTTCTCCAAGCCCTAGCAAGACCATATTTGGAGTTTTGATTGACACTGTCAGTGTTTTATGTAAATGAGGGATGACGTTTACTGGCTGCATAATTAGTTGCCGCTTGAAGCCGTTCTTGGAATTGTGTTGCCTTGTTTTCGACTATTTTCGAAAATTAGAGATTTTGAGAGCCATTTTGTTCATCTATGGAGTGCTGGAGGGCATCATGAAGCCCTAAGACAGCTTAAATCAGCACGATCTCGAAGAACTGAGAGTATGCAAGGGATTTTAGCGTCAAAAGTTCGTAGATCATGTACATTGGTACGAGTTAGAATTTTTGGCGCGATTATCCTATGAGCTCTGAAACGATGAACAGCCAGGACCTACTGAGGGATTTTATTTAATATTTGGCTTGTGGAGAATGGTCTGAAGCTGATATTTGGGCAGTAGGACCTAGTGGCTCTATTTTGAGAAAAAATTGTTGAAATGTGGGGGCGGACTACTGTCCTGTTGAAAAAATGGCATTTTTCCCAGAATGCATTGCGAAAGAGAGTAGTGAAAATCGATAAGCGATGAAATGGGTGGAGGAAAAAGGCTGTAGCTCGCCGTGTGGAAGGAATTGTTGGGGAAAAAAGCACTAAAAGCCAAGTACTAGGTCCAAACTATCCTGTGTAAGGGTATTGTTTGAATAGAAATAAAAATTGCATGAAAAAAAATGCAATGAAAAAGCATGATTTTTGGCTTAGGGAAATGACATCATAAACAGTGGTTTTTGGTTTTCCAAAAATGTTTAAAGTTTTTTCGTTCTAATTTTGGACATTTGTGCAGGTTTTTTGGTTTTGAAAGTTGTTCTGTAATTTGCTAGTTAAAATTTTAGACTGGTATTTAGGTCAACTTGATAAAAATTGTTGAAGCTGGAATTTTTCATTTAAGATGCGTTTTTTTAAGGGGGGTTTCGGGCGCCGTAGGAGTGAAAGGGTTAATAATGCAAGGCCCATCACCTTGTTTTAGTGATAAGGATTTCTGTAACTGTTTATTCTGTAAATAAAACCAATGCTATCAGGAAGGTATAAGGTAAGCATGTATCGTATTAAGTATTTAATGGTAGTACTGTATATACATTTTATATTCTATTTACATTTTTTACAAAGAGTTATTAGACATATACGATCTGTAATTTTAAACGGTAATGACTTAACAATATTTGTTGGATGACATTTTCTGTGGTGCTCTTTTAGAACACACAGCAGTTGTTCAGCAGGGTTTCTAATACAATTGTATGATCTTTTCAAAGTGTTCAATTCTGAATGAATAGATTCAATGCCTTGTTCACCTGGCAATAGAAATCAGATTTTTTAAAATATAAATTGTATATATTTTTCACTTCAAAATGAATTGAGTACATTTAAGTTCATTACTGTACCTAGTAAGCCAAATCCTGTATTCTATTTTTAACCCATTTCATTACATGGTCCTCTAGAAAGTGTAGTTTTGGTGTTATGGAAGATTCAGGGAAAAACGATCTGTACAGCGCCATAAATACAGATATTTCTGCATCTGTGAACCAAAACCAACAATAAAATTGCACTGATGAATTCAGAGAAATTGCACTCTAAAAAAATAAGTAAATGGTTTCAGTGGGATGATGAGGATATACATTGCATGTCAATATGCTTACAAATGTTTTGGTACACAACCATCTAGTTTATTTAGAAAAAATGAAGCATTATCATTTTTTTTGTTAACAAATTAATGCTATACATGCACTTACCCAGTTGTTTTATCTGCTGCTCATTAATTGTTGTATTCCTGTTAATCATTTGATGGATTTTAAATTAGCTTTAATTTTCAGTGTCTGTTGAAATTGGTCTTTTATAATTTCTGCTTCAATGAGTAGTTCTGGACATACTGTTTTTGAGATTTCAACTGGAACATTTACAAGAAGTGGGATATTTTTCTCCTACAAAAGAAATGTTTCACATGAATATATCAGCCCAGAGAATAATAACTAGAAATAACTATTATTTTACAAATACATAGTGCATGTTATGTTATATTTTCTTTTCTATAAACTATCGGGATCGCCCAGATGGGTTTTTGGGTTGGAGTGAAGCGTAGGACCCAGGTCCCATTTCAAAATCAGGCTATGTTTGGGTGGCTTTGGTTGAAGTAGTTGCCCTGTAAAAATGGTACTAAAAATGCGATTAAATTGAACATTATTTCACTGATTTCCATACTACAAGATAAATTGTAAGCATTAATTATTATATTGTTTCCTAACCAAAATGCACTTGTCTGTATGATTGCCATTGAATGAACCACCATGGTATGCTTGTCGCTCAACTCCAAGCTTCTTCAAAGTTTCATTCAACTTAATAATGCAAGGCCCATCACCTTGTTTTAGTGATAAGGATTTCTGTAACTGTTTATTCTGTAAATAAAACCAATGCTATCAGGAAGGTATATATTATTTAGTATGTAGCATCATCATCATCGCAAAGAAAACAAAATTTTAATTACAAGTTGTTTTTCTTGTTATCGCAAATGGATTGCCCTTTTCATTAAGGTTTCTGCTGCCTCCTTTGTTGTTGCCATGGATTGCAACATATGTAGCCCCTTCATCACATGTACATTCCCTTGCTTCCTCAGCTGTCTGGATGACTTCTACCCTTTTCATTTGGGCTTGTTTAATTTCTTCTATACACTTTTGGAATCCTGTGCTTCCTATCTGTACATTTTGACATAAATAGTATTTGTTATAGAATATACAAATGTATATACTTTTAATTCACAATTTAACAAACCTTGTTCTCTTTTTTAACCAGGAAGTTTGCTATGTGGATGTCATTAATGTATGTAATGCTTGCATGAGTAGTACAAATAACCTTTCAAAGATGCCGATACTGATGTGCAAACCAGGTAAGCATACCTTGAAAAAATTAAAAATCTGTTATTAGAATGTGGATAATTTGAATACTGCAATCGAGGGAAACTACCTGATCAATTGGAACATTTAGAAGTGGTGGTCTGATGGAATTATTATATTGCTTTGCCTTTGAAATTACTGAACCAGCTTCTTTAAATCTGTCATAGTCAGCAACTAGCTTCTCAACTGTCTTTTCCTCCATTAAGCCTCTTTCTGATGAGGGTTCTTTCAATTCACTTTGTGTTATTAAACACCAAAGGCAACAATGCCTCCCTGAAATTAGACGATTAATTTTATTAGATTACATATAATCTAAACATTTTTCTGACATTTTGATAACTAACCACTAGCTCCAGAAATTCCATAAAGTACGCACAGAAAAGCGTAGTCTCCAAAGACAAACAATCTAAATGTCCAATCTCTGTATAACACAAAATATATAAATGTGTCATTCACAAATCTTATATAAGCAAAGCTTTAAGTACCAAAGTAACACAATTTTATACGACAAAACAAGTACTGTTAGATAGATGGCTTTATACCTCCATTTGGTTATGCATAATTGTTCCACATCACATAGGTATCTACCAAGGGCCAATTTTATATTTGAGGCATTGTCGGGAGCTTCAAAAGCTGAAAATACTACTGTATTGCATTTAGCATTGGGATTCTTAGTGTTGGCTATCTCAAAAGCCATTTTGAATGATCCCCCTCCCTTGTCTCCCCCTATTTTAAGCCAGATCTCAGTTTCAGGGATGAGATCATGCCAAAACAGTCTTCCATGCCTGAAAATACAATAATAATGATTATGATTATGGTGGTGGTGGTGATGATGGTAAAACATTAATTAATTTTTTTTTTGAGTTACCACAAAATGCATCATTAATGGATTAGGTATAATATAGTTCTATGTTAACTTGCTTTGTTTATTTTTTCATGTATTTTCTTTATATCATTGGATATGAATAAACCACTTAAGACGAATAGCTTTGTTCTATGAAGTATGATATTCTGCCCATCATTTCTTACCAAAAATGTTACAGTTAACTTACTTCAAATTTTCTTCCAGGTAACAAAATATCATGGAGTTTAGGTTGGTGACTTGTGCACATGCTGCCAACCGAATTTCCGAGCTTTCTTTCGATTTTGGAAATTCAAATGGGATGACTTCACAAGAAATCTGAAAATATGGAAAAAAACATTCATAATTTTGTTACTGCTTTATTTATTTATTTTGTAATATAAAGTTTAAAAAATTATACCTTCGCAATTTGTTGGTCTTTATCGACGCATCGTTTTTTTTCGCTTGATAAATGGATGCCCCAGCTTGTCAACCATCTTAATATAATAATTATAATTATTATTATCGTAATTTCATCCTGTTCAAAACTACCATTACTCGTTCTATACCTTCTAAGGTGTCTTATCTTATTCCAAGGAAGTCCAAGTTCTGTTTTCATGGCTAATCCTTGATCTGGGGGGATATCTAAAGTCAGGCCAGCTTCATTTACAGTGGCTCTACGTTCATCTTCACCGAGTCGTTTTACGCCAAACATAGTACCAGTTCTAGTAAACATCCTCCAGTCTAGAGGAAGGTTTCCCTTTTAACGAATAACTCCTCGAAGTTCTAGATCTGTATTTTGTTTTCTTATCTTCACAAAACCACAGGTAACCCAGACTATCCACTTTAAGAGAATGTATGTAGTAAATAGATTTTGCCAGGATTTGGTAGATTTTGCTAAGATTTTGGAAATAAAGCTTCGGATATATAATAAAGAGAAGTGTACTTACCGTCTTGCCTTAATTAAAATAAATTTCAGAAATGAGCAGATTTACTCCCTTCCAAGTATTACATTTCGTTCCATATCTTGTTGAGGGACTGTGGAGAGTAAGTGTGATGGGGGTGGGGAGAGGGCTGGGGAGAGGGCCTAACCCTAGCCCATAACCCTAACCCTAAGACCTAACCCTAAGATTTAACCCTAACTTAGGGTTAAATTGTCAAAAGTGGGGTCACGTGACTTCTCAGAATTTCTTGCTTAACCCTTTGACTCCTGGAGGTTTTTGAGGGTTTTTAGTGTTTTTCTGGACCTAAACGTTCTCCAAGCCCTAGCAAGACCATATTTGGAGTTTTGATTGACACTGTCAGGGTTTTATGTAAATGAGGGATGACGTTTACTGGCTGCATAATTAGTTGCCGCTTGAAGCCGTTCTTGGAATTGTGTTGCCTTGTTTTCGACTATTTTCGAAAATTAGAGATTTTGAGAGCCATTTTGTTCATCTATGGAGTGCTGGAGGGCATCATGAAGCCCTAAGACAGCTTAAATCAGCATGATCTCGAAGAACTGAGAGTATGCAAGGGATTTTAGCGTCAAAAGTTCGTAGATCATGTACATTGGTACGAGTTAGAATTTTTGGCGCGATTATCCTATGAGCTCTGAAACGATGAACAGCCAGGACCTACTGAGGGATTTTATTTAATATTTGGCTTGTGGAGAATGGTCTGAAGCTGATATTTGGGCAGTAGGACCTAGTGGCTCTATTTTGAGAAAAAATTGTTGAAATGTGGGGGCGGACTACTGTCCTGTTGAAAAAATGGCATTTTTCCCAGAATGCATTGCGAAAGAGAGTAGTGAAAATCGATAAGCGATGAAATGGGTGGAGGAAAAAGGCTGTAGCTCGCCGTGTGGAAGGAATTGTTGGGGTAAAAAGTACTAAAAGCCAAGTACTAGGTCCAAACTATCCTGTGTAAGGGTATTGTTTGAGTAGAAATAAAAATTGCATGAAAAAAAATGCAATGAAAAAGCATGATTTTTGGCTTAGGGAAATGACATCATAAACAGTGGTTTTTGGTTTTCCAAAAATGTTTAAAGTTTTTTTCGTTCTAATTTTGGACATTTGTGCAGGTTTTTTGGTTTTAAAAGTTGTTCTGTAATTTGCTAGTTAAAATTTTAGACTGGTATTTAGGTCAACTTGATCAAAATTGTTGAAGCTGGAATTTTTCATTTAAGATGCGTTTTTTTACGGGCGGTTTCGGGCGCCGTAGGAGTGAAAGGGTTAATAATGCAAGGCCCATCACCTTGTTTTAGTGATAAGGATTTCTGTAACTGTTTATTCTGTAAATAAAACCAATGCTATCAGGAAGGTATAAGGTAAGCATGTATCGTATTAAGTATTTAATGGTAGTACTGTATATACATTTTATATTCTATTTACATTTTTTTACAAAGAGTTATTAGACATATACGATCTGTAATTTTAAACGGTAATGACTTAACAATATTTGTTGGATGACATTTTCTGTGGTGCTCTTTTAGAACACACAGCAGTTGTTCAGCAGGGTTTCTAATACGATTGTATGATCTTTTCAAAGTGTTAAATTCTGAATGAATAGATTCAATGCCTTGTTCACCTGGCAATAGAAATCAGATTTTTTTAAATATAAATTGTATATATTTTTTCACTTCAAAATGAATTGAGTACATTTAAGTTCATTACTGTACCTAGTAAGCCAAATCCTGTATTATATTTTTAACCCATTTCATTACATGGTCCTCTAGAAAGTGTAGTTTTGGTGTTATGGAAGATTCAGGGAAAAACGATCTGTACAGCGCCATAAATACAGATATTTCTGCATCTGTGAACCAAAACCAACAATAAAATTGCATGAATTCAGAGAAATTGCACTCTAAAAAAATAAGTAAATGGTTTCAGTTGGATGATGAGGATATACATTGCATGTCAATATGCTTACAAATGTTTTGGTACACAACCATCTAGTTTATTTAGAAAAAATGAAGCATTATCATTTTTTTTTGTTAACAAATTAATGCTATACATGCACTTACCCAGTTGTTTTATCTGCTGCTCATTCATTGTTGTATTCCTGTTAATCATTTGATGGATTTTAGAGTAGCTTTAATTTTCAGTGTCTGTTGAAATTGGTCTTTTATAATTTCTGCTTCAATGAGTAGTTCTGGACACACTGTTTTTGAGATTTCAACTGGAACATTTACAAGAAGTGGGATATTTTTCTCCTACAAAAGAAATGTTTCACATGAATATATCAGCCCAGAGAATAATAACTAGAAATAACTATTATTTTACAAATACGTAGTGCATGTTATGTTATATTTTCTTTTCTATAAACTATCGGGATCGTCCAGACGGGTTTTTGGGTTGGAGTGAAGCGTAGGACCCAGGTCCCATTTGAAAATCAGGCTATGTTTGGGTGGCTTTGGTTGAAGTAGTTGCCCTGTAAAAATGGTACTAAAAATGCAATTAAATTGAACATTATTTCACTGATTTCCATACTACAAGATAAATTGTAAGCATTAATTATTATATTGTTTCCTAACCAAAAGGCACTTGTCTGTATGATTGCCATTGAATGAACCACCATGGTATGCTTGTCGCTCAACTCCAAGCTTCTTCAAGGTTTCATTCAACTTAATAATGCAAGGCCCATCACCTTGTTTTAGTGATAAGGATTTCTGTAACTGTTTATTCTGTAAATAAAACCAATGCTATCAGGAAGGTATATATTATTTAGTATGTAGCATCATCATCATCGCAAAGAAAACAAAATTTTAATTACAAGTTGTTTTTCTTGTTGTCGCAAATGGATTGCCCTTTTCATTAAGGTTTCTGCTGCCTCCTTGTTGTTGCCATGGATTGCAACTTATGTAGCCCCTTCCTCACATGTACATTCCCTAATGCTTCCTCAGCTGTCTGGATGACTTCTACCCTTTTCATTTGGGCTTGTTTAATTTCTTCTATACACTTTTGGAATCCTGTGCTTCCTATCTGTACATTTTGACATGAATAGTATTTGTTATAGAATATACAAATGTATATACTTTTAATTCACAATTTAACAAACCTTGTTCTCTTTTTTAACCAGGAAGTTTGCTATGTGGATGTCATTAATGTATGTAATGCTTGCATGAGTAGTACAAATAACCTTTCAAAGATGCCGATACTGATGTGCAAACCAGGTAAGCATACCTTGAAAAAATAAAAAATCTGTTATTAGAATGTGGATAATTTTAATACTGCAATCGAGGGAAACTACCTGATCAATTGGAACATTTAGAAGTGGTGCATGGTCTGATGGAATTATTATATTGCTTTGCCTTTGAAATTACTGAACCAGCTTCTTTAAATCTGTCATAGTCAGCAACTAGCTTCTCAACTGTCCTTTCCTCCATTAAGCCTCTTTCTGATGAGGGTTCTTTCAATTCACTTTGTGTTATTAAACACCAAAGGCAACAATGCCTCCCTGAAATTAGACGATTAATTTTATTAGATTACATATAATCTAAACATTTTTCTGACATTTTGATAACTAACCACTAGCTCCAGAAATTCCATAAAGTACGCACAGAAAAGCGTAGTCTCCAAAGACAAACAATCTAAATGTCCAATCTCTGTATAACATAAAAATATATAAATGTGTCATTCACAAATCTTATATAAGCAAAGCTTTAAGTACCAAAGTAACACAATTTTATACGACAAAACAAGTACTGTTAGATAGATGGCTTTATACCTCCATTTGGTTATGCATAATTTATTGTTCCACATCACATAGGTATCTACCAAGGGCCAATTTTATATTTGAGGCATTGTCGGGAGCTTCAAAAGCTGAAAATACTACTGTATTGGATTTAGCATTGGGATTCTTAGTGTTGGCTATCTCAAAAGCCATTTTGAATGATCCCCCTCCCTTGTCTCCCCCTATTTTAAGCCAGATCTCAGTTTCAGGGATGAGATCATGCCTAAACAGTCTTCCATGCCTGAAAATACAATAATAATGATTAGGATTATGGTGGTGGTGGTGATGATGGTAAAACATTAATTTTTTTTTTTTTTTTTTTTTTGAGTTACCACAAAATGCATCATTAATGGATTAGGTAATATATATAATAATATATACCTTCACAATTTGTTGGTCTTTATCGACGCATCGTTGTTTTTTTTCGCTTGACAAATGGATGCCCCAGCTTGTCAACCATCTTAATGTAATAATTATTATAATTATTGTTATCATCGTAATTTCATCCTGTTCAAAACTACCATTACTCGTTCTATACCTTCTAAGGTGTCTTATCTTATTCCAAGGAAGTCCAAGTTCTGTTTTCATGGCTAATCCTTGATCTGGGGGGATATCTAAAGTCAGGCCAGCTTCATTTACAATGGCTCTACGTTCATCTTCACCGAGTCGTTTTACGCCAAACATAGTACCAGTTCTAGTAAACATCCTCCAGTCTAGAGGAAGGTTTCCCTTGTAACGAATAACTCCTCGAAGTTCTAGATCTGTATTTTGTTTTCTTATCTTCACAAAACCACAGGTAACCCAGACTATCCACTTTAAGAGAATGTATGTAGTAAATAGATTTTGCCAGGATTTGGTAGATTTTGCTAAGATTTTGGAAATAAAGCTTCGGATATATAATAAAGAGAAGTGTACTTACCGTCTTGCCTTAATTAAAATAAATTTCAGAAATGAGCAGATTTACTCCCTTCCAAGTATTCCATTTCGTTCCATATCTTGTTGAGGGACTGTGGAGAGTAAGTGTGATGGGGGTGGGGAGAGGGCTGGGGAGAGGGCCTAACCCTAGCCCATAACCCTAACCCTAAGACCTAACCCTAAGATTTAACCCTAACTTAGGGTTAAATTGTCAAAAGTGGGGTCACGTGACTTCTCAGAATTTCTTGCTTAACCCTTTGACTCCTGGAGGTTTTTGAGGGTTTTTAGTGTTTTTCTGGACCTAAACGTTCTCCAAGCCCTAGCAAGACCATATTTGGAGTTTTGATTGACACTGTCAGTGTTTTATGTAAATGAGGGATGACGTTTACTGGCTGCATAATTAGTTGCCGCTTGAAGCCGTTCTTGGAATTGTGTTGCCTTGTTTTCGACTATTTTCGAAAATTAGAGATTTTGAGAGCCATTTTGTTCATCTATGGAGTGCTGGAGGGCATCATGAAGCCCTAAGACAGCTTAAATCAGCATGATCTCGAAGAACTGAGAGTATGCAAGGGATTTTAGCGTCAAAAGTTCGTAGATCATGTACATTCGTACGAGTTAGAATTTTTGGCGCGATTATCCTATGAGCTCTGAAATGATGAACAGCCAGGACCTACTGAGGGATTTTATTTAATATTTGGCTTGTGGAGAATGGTCTGAAGCTGATATTTGGGCAGTAGGACCTAGTGGCTCGACACTTCTAAAAACTTGTTGAAATGTGGGGGCGGACTACTGTCCTGTTGAAAAAATGGCATTTTTCCCAGAATGCATTGCGAAAGAGAGTAGTGAAAATCGATAAGCGATGAAATGGGTGGAGGAAAAAGGCTGTAGCTCGCCGTGTGGAAGGAATTGTTGGGGAAAAAAGCACTAAAAGCCAAGTACTAGGTCCAAACTATCCTGTGTAAGGGTATTGTTTGAGTAGAAATAAAAATTGCATGAAAAAAAATGCAATGAAAAAGCATGATTTTTGGCTTAGGGAAATGACATCATAAACAGTGGTTTTTGGTTTTCCAAAAATGTTTAAAGTTTTTTTCGTTCTAATTTTGGACATTTGTGCAGGTTTTTTGGTTTTAAAAGTTGTTCTGTAATTTGCTAGTTAAAATTTTAGACTGGTATTTAGGTCAACTTGATCAAAATTGTTGAAGCTGGAATTTTTCATTTAAGATGCGTTTTTTTACGGGCGGTTTCGGGCGCCGTAGGAGTGAAAGGGTTAATAATGCAAGGCCCATCACCTTGTTTTAGTGATAAGGATTTCTGTAACTGTTTATTCTGTAAATAAAACCAATGCTATCAGGAAGGTATAAGGTAAGCATGTATCGTATTAAGTATTTAATGGTAGTACTGTATATACATTTTATATTCTATTTACATTTTTTTACAAAGAGTTATTAGACATATACGATCTGTAATTTTAAACGGTAATGACTTAACAATATTTGTTGGATGACATTTTCTGTGGTGCTCTTTTAGAACACACAGCAGTTGTTCAGCAGGGTTTCTAATACGATTGTATGATCTTTTCAAAGTGTTAAATTCTGAATGAATAGATTCAATGCCTTGTTCACCTGGCAATAGAAATCAGATTTTTTTAAATATAAATTGTATATATTTTTTCACTTCAAAATGAATTGAGTACATTTAAGTTCATTACTGTACCTAGTAAGCCAAATCCTGTATTATATTTTTAACCCATTTCATTACATGGTCCTCTAGAAAGTGTAGTTTTGGTGTTATGGAAGATTCAGGGAAAAACGATCTGTACAGCGCCATAAATACAGATATTTCTGCATCTGTGAACCAAAACCAACAATAAAATTGCATGAATTCAGAGAAATTGCACTCTAAAAAAATAAGTAAATGGTTTCAGTGGGATGATGAGGATATACATTGCATGTCAATATGCTTACAAATGTTTTGGTACACAACCATCTAGTTTATTTAGAAAAAATGAAGCATTATCATTTTATTTGTTAACAAATTAATGCTATACATGCACTTACCCAGTTGTTTTATCTGCTGCTCATTCATTGTTGTATTCCTGTTAATCATTTGATGGATTTTAGAGTAGCTTTAATTTTCAGTGTCTGTTCAAATTGGTCTTTTATAATTTCTGCTTCAATGAGTAGTTCTGGACATACTGATTTTGAGATTTCAACTGGAACATTTACAAGAAGTGGGATATTTTTCTCCTACAAAAGAAATGTTTCACATGAATATATCAACCCAGAGAATAATAACTAGAAATAACTTTTATTTTACAAATACATAGTGCATGTTATGTTATATTTTCTTTTCTATAAACTATCGGGATCGCCCAGACAGGATTTTTGGGTTGGAGTGAAGCGTAGGACCCAGGTCCCATTTGAAAATCAGGCTATGTTTGGGTGGCTTTGGTTGAAGTAGTTGCCCTGTAAAAATGGTACTAAAAATGCAATTAAATTGAACATTATTTCACTGATTTCCATGCTACAAGATAAATTGTAAGCATTAATTATTATATTGTTTCCTAACCAAAAGGCACTTGTCTGTATGATTGCCATTGAATGAACCACCATGGTATGCTTGTCGCTCAACTCCAAGCTTCTTCAAAGTTTCATTCAACTTAATAATGCAAGGCCCATCACCTTGTTTTAGTGATAAGGATTTCTGTAACTGTTTATTCTGTAAATAAAACCAATGCTATCAGGAAGGTATATATTATTTAGTATGTAGCATCATCATCATCGCAAAGAAAACAAAATTTTAATTACAAGTTGTTTTTCTTGTTGTCGCAAATGGATTGCCCTTTTCATTAAGGTTTCTGCTGCCTCCTTGTTGTTGCCATGGATTGCAACTTATGTAGCCCCTTCCTCACATGTACATTCCCTAATGCTTCCTCAGCTGTCTGGATGACTTCTACCCTTTTCATTTGGGCTTGTTTAATTTCTTCTATACACTTTTGGAATCCTGTGCTTCCTATCTGTACATTTTGACATGAATAGTATTTGTTATAGAATATACAAATGTATATACTTTTAATTCACAATTTAACAAACCTTGTTCTCTTTTTTAACCAGGAAGTTTGCTATGTGGATGTCATTAATGTATGTAATGCTTGCATGAGTAGTACAAATAACCTTTCAAAGATGCCGATACTGATGTGCAAACCAGGTAAGCATACCTTGAAAAAATAAAAAATCTGTTATTAGAATGTGGATAATTTTAATACTGCAATCGAGGGAAACTACCTGATCAATTGGAACATTTAGAAGTGGTGCATGGTCTGATGGAATTATTATATTGCTTTGCCTTTGAAATTACTGAACCAGCTTCTTTAAATCTGTCATAGTCAGCAACTAGCTTCTCAACTGTCCTTTCCTCCATTAAGCCTCTTTCTGATGAGGGTTCTTTCAATTCACTTTGTGTTATTAAACACCAAAGGCAACAATGCCTCCCTGAAATTAGACGATTAATTTTATTAGATTACATATAATCTAAACATTTTTCTGACATTTTGATAACTAACCACTAGCTCCAGAAATTCCATAAAGTACGCACAGAAAAGCGTAGTCTCCAAAGACAAACAATCTAAATGTCCAATCTCTGTATAACATAAAAATATATAAATGTGTCATTCACAAATCTTATATAAGCAAAGCTTTAAGTACCAAAGTAACACAATTTTATACGACAAAACAAGTACTGTTAGATAGATGGCTTTATACCTCCATTTGGTTATGCATAATTTATTGTTCCACATCACATAGGTATCTACCAAGGGCCAATTTTATATTTGAGGCATTGTCGGGAGCTTCAAAAGCTGAAAATACTACTGTATTGGATTTAGCATTGGGATTCTTAGTGTTGGCTATCTCAAAAGCCATTTTGAATGATCCCCCTCCCTTGTCTCCCCCTATTTTAAGCCAGATCTCAGTTTCAGGGATGAGATCATGCCTAAACAGTCTTCCATGCCTGAAAATACAATAATAATGATTAGGATTATGGTGGTGGTGGTGATGATGGTAAAACATTAATTTTTTTTTTTTTTTTTTTTTTGAGTTACCACAAAATGCATCATTAATGGATTAGGTAATATATATAATAATATATACCTTCACAATTTGTTGGTCTTTATCGACGCATCGTTGTTTTTTTTCGCTTGACAAATGGATGCCCCAGCTTGTCAACCATCTTAATGTAATAATTATTATAATTATTGTTATCATCGTAATTTCATCCTGTTCAAAACTACCATTACTCGTTCTATACCTTCTAAGGTGTCTTATCTTATTCCAAGGAAGTCCAAGTTCTGTTTTCATGGCTAATCCTTGATCTGGGGGGATATCTAAAGTCAGGCCAGCTTCATTTACAATGGCTCTACGTTCATCTTCACCGAGTCGTTTTACGCCAAACATAGTACCAGTTCTAGTAAACATCCTCCAGTCTAGAGGAAGGTTTCCCTTGTAACGAATAACTCCTCGAAGTTCTAGATCTGTATTTTGTTTTCTTATCTTCACAAAACCACAGGTAACCCAGACTATCCACTTTAAGAGAATGTATGTAGTAAATAGATTTTGCCAGGATTTGGTAGATTTTGCTAAGATTTTGGAAATAAAGCTTCGGATATATAATAAAGAGAAGTGTACTTACCGTCTTGCCTTAATTAAAATAAATTTCAGAAATGAGCAGATTTACTCCCTTCCAAGTATTCCATTTCGTTCCATATCTTGTTGAGGGACTGTGGAGAGTAAGTGTGATGGGGGTGGGGAGAGGGCTGGGGAGAGGGCCTAACCCTAGCCCATAACCCTAACCCTAAGACCTAACCCTAAGATTTAACCCTAACTTAGGGTTAAATTGTCAAAAGTGGGGTCACGTGACTTCTCAGAATTTCTTGCTTAACCCTTTGACTCCTGGAGGTTTTTGAGGGTTTTTAGTGTTTTTCTGGACCTAAACGTTCTCCAAGCCCTAGCAAGACCATATTTGGAGTTTTGATTGACACTGTCAGTGTTTTATGTAAATGAGGGATGACGTTTACTGGCTGCATAATTAGTTGCCGCTTGAAGCCGTTCTTGGAATTGTGTTGCCTTGTTTTCGACTATTTTCGAAAATTAGAGATTTTGAGAGCCATTTTGTTCATCTATGGAGTGCTGGAGGGCATCATGAAGCCCTAAGACAGCTTAAATCAGCATGATCTCGAAGAACTGAGAGTATGCAAGGGATTTTAGCGTCAAAAGTTCGTAGATCATGTACATTCGTACGAGTTAGAATTTTTGGCGCGATTATCCTATGAGCTCTGAAATGATGAACAGCCAGGACCTACTGAGGGATTTTATTTAATATTTGGCTTGTGGAGAATGGTCTGAAGCTGATATTTGGGCAGTAGGACCTAGTGGCTCGACACTTCTAAAAACTTGTTGAAATGTGGGGGCGGACTACTGTCCTGTTGAAAAAATGGCATTTTTCCCAGAATGCATTGCGAAAGAGAGTAGTGAAAATCGATAAGCGATGAAATGGGTGGAGGAAAAAGGCTGTAGCTCGCCGTGTGGAAGGAATTGTTGGGGAAAAAAGCACTAAAAGCCAAGTACTAGGTCCAAACTATCCTGTGTAAGGGTATTGTTTGAGTAGAAATAAAAATTGCATGAAAAAAAATGCAATGAAAAAGCATGATTTTTGGCTTAGGGAAATGACATCATAAACAGTGGTTTTTGGTTTTCCAAAAATGTTTAAAGTTTTTTTCGTTCTAATTTTGGACATTTGTGCAGGTTTTTTGGTTTTAAAAGTTGTTCTGTAATTTGCTAGTTAAAATTTTAGACTGGTATTTAGGTCAACTTGATCAAAATTGTTGAAGCTGGAATTTTTCATTTAAGATGCGTTTTTTTACGGGCGGTTTCGGGCGCCGTAGGAGTGAAAGGGTTAATAATGCAAGGCCCATCACCTTGTTTTAGTGATAAGGATTTCTGTAACTGTTTATTCTGTAAATAAAACCAATGCTATCAGGAAGGTATAAGGTAAGCATGTATCGTATTAAGTATTTAATGGTAGTACTGTATATACATTTTATATTCTATTTACATTTTTTTACAAAGAGTTATTAGACATATACGATCTGTAATTTTAAACGGTAATGACTTAACAATATTTGTTGGATGACATTTTCTGTGGTGCTCTTTTAGAACACACAGCAGTTGTTCAGCAGGGTTTCTAATACGATTGTATGATCTTTTCAAAGTGTTAAATTCTGAATGAATAGATTCAATGCCTTGTTCACCTGGCAATAGAAATCAGATTTTTTTAAATATAAATTGTATATATTTTTTCACTTCAAAATGAATTGAGTACATTTAAGTTCATTACTGTACCTAGTAAGCCAAATCCTGTATTATATTTTTAACCCATTTCATTACATGGTCCTCTAGAAAGTGTAGTTTTGGTGTTATGGAAGATTCAGGGAAAAACGATCTGTACAGCGCCATAAATACAGATATTTCTGCATCTGTGAACCAAAACCAACAATAAAATTGCATGAATTCAGAGAAATTGCACTCTAAAAAAATAAGTAAATGGTTTCAGTGGGATGATGAGGATATACATTGCATGTCAATATGCTTACAAATGTTTTGGTACACAACCATCTAGTTTATTTAGAAAAAATGAAGCATTATCATTTTATTTGTTAACAAATTAATGCTATACATGCACTTACCCAGTTGTTTTATCTGCTGCTCATTCATTGTTGTATTCCTGTTAATCATTTGATGGATTTTAGAGTAGCTTTAATTTTCAGTGTCTGTTCAAATTGGTCTTTTATAATTTCTGCTTCAATGAGTAGTTCTGGACATACTGATTTTGAGATTTCAACTGGAACATTTACAAGAAGTGGGATATTTTTCTCCTACAAAAGAAATGTTTCACATGAATATATCAACCCAGAGAATAATAACTAGAAATAACTTTTATTTTACAAATACATAGTGCATGTTATGTTATATTTTCTTTTCTATAAACTATCGGGATCGCCCAGACAGGATTTTTGGGTTGGAGTGAAGCGTAGGACCCAGGTCCCATTTGAAAATCAGGCTATGTTTGGGTGGCTTTGGTTGAAGTAGTTGCCCTGTAAAAATGGTACTAAAAATGCAATTAAATTGAACATTATTTCACTGATTTCCATGCTACAAGATAAATTGTAAGCATTAATTATTATATTGTTTCCTAACCAAAAGGCACTTGTCTGTATGATTGCCATTGAATGAACCACCATGGTATGCTTGTCGCTCAACTCCAAGCTTCTTCAAAGTTTCATTCAACTTAATAATGCAAGGCCCATCACCTTGTTTTAGTGATAAGGATTTCTGTAACTGTTTATTCTGTAAATAAAACCAATGCTATCAGGAAGGTATATATTATTTAGTATGTAGCATCATCATCATCGCAAAGAAAACAAAATTTTAATTACAAGTTGTTTTTCTTGTTGTCGCAAATGGATTGCCCTTTTCATTAAGGTTTCTGCTGCCTCCTTGTTGTTGCCATGGATTGCAACTTATGTAGCCCCTTCCTCACATGTACATTCCCTAATGCTTCCTCAGCTGTCTGGATGACTTCTACCCTTTTCATTTGGGCTTGTTTAATTTCTTCTATACACTTTTGGAATCCTGTGCTTCCTATCTGTACATTTTGACATGAATAGTATTTGTTATAGAATATACAAATGTATATACTTTTAATTCACAATTTAACAAACCTTGTTCTCTTTTTTAACCAGGAAGTTTGCTATGTGGATGTCATTAATGTATGTAATGCTTGCATGAGTAGTACAAATAACCTTTCAAAGATGCCGATACTGATGTGCAAACCAGGTAAGCATACCTTGAAAAAATAAAAAATCTGTTATTAGAATGTGGATAATTTTAATACTGCAATCGAGGGAAACTACCTGATCAATTGGAACATTTAGAAGTGGTGCATGGTCTGATGGAATTATTATATTGCTTTGCCTTTGAAATTACTGAACCAGCTTCTTTAAATCTGTCATAGTCAGCAACTAGCTTCTCAACTGTCCTTTCCTCCATTAAGCCTCTTTCTGATGAGGGTTCTTTCAATTCACTTTGTGTTATTAAACACCAAAGGCAACAATGCCTCCCTGAAATTAGACGATTAATTTTATTAGATTACATATAATCTAAACATTTTTCTGACATTTTGATAACTAACCACTAGCTCCAGAAATTCCATAAAGTACGCACAGAAAAGCGTAGTCTCCAAAGACAAACAATCTAAATGTCCAATCTCTGTATAACATAAAAATATATAAATGTGTCATTCACAAATCTTATATAAGCAAAGCTTTAAGTACCAAAGTAACACAATTTTATACGACAAAACAAGTACTGTTAGATAGATGGCTTTATACCTCCATTTGGTTATGCATAATTTATTGTTCCACATCACATAGGTATCTACCAAGGGCCAATTTTATATTTGAGGCATTGTCGGGAGCTTCAAAAGCTGAAAATACTACTGTATTGGATTTAGCATTGGGATTCTTAGTGTTGGCTATCTCAAAAGCCATTTTGAATGATCCCCCTCCCTTGTCTCCCCCTATTTTAAGCCAGATCTCAGTTTCAGGGATGAGATCATGCCTAAACAGTCTTCCATGCCTGAAAATACAATAATAATGATTAGGATTATGGTGGTGGTGGTGATGATGGTAAAACATTAATTTTTTTTTTTTTTTTTTTTTTGAGTTACCACAAAATGCATCATTAATGGATTAGGTAATATATATAATAATATATACCTTCACAATTTGTTGGTCTTTATCGACGCATCGTTGTTTTTTTTCGCTTGACAAATGGATGCCCCAGCTTGTCAACCATCTTAATGTAATAATTATTATAATTATTGTTATCATCGTAATTTCATCCTGTTCAAAACTACCATTACTCGTTCTATACCTTCTAAGGTGTCTTATCTTATTCCAAGGAAGTCCAAGTTCTGTTTTCATGGCTAATCCTTGATCTGGGGGGATATCTAAAGTCAGGCCAGCTTCATTTACAATGGCTCTACGTTCATCTTCACCGAGTCGTTTTACGCCAAACATAGTACCAGTTCTAGTAAACATCCTCCAGTCTAGAGGAAGGTTTCCCTTGTAACGAATAACTCCTCGAAGTTCTAGATCTGTATTTTGTTTTCTTATCTTCACAAAACCACAGGTAACCCAGACTATCCACTTTAAGAGAATGTATGTAGTAAATAGATTTTGCCAGGATTTGGTAGATTTTGCTAAGATTTTGGAAATAAAGCTTCGGATATATAATAAAGAGAAGTGTACTTACCGTCTTGCCTTAATTAAAATAAATTTCAGAAATGAGCAGATTTACTCCCTTCCAAGTATTCCATTTCGTTCCATATCTTGTTGAGGGACTGTGGAGAGTAAGTGTGATGGGGGTGGGGAGAGGGCTGGGGAGAGGGCCTAACCCTAGCCCATAACCCTAACCCTAAGACCTAACCCTAAGATTTAACCCTAACTTAGGGTTAGGTTGTCAAAAGTGGGGTCACGTGACTTCTCAGAATTTCTTGCTTAACCCTTTGACTCCTGGAGGTTTTTGAGGGTTTTTAGTGTTTTTCTGGACCTAAACGTTCTCCAAGCCCTAGCAAGACCATATTTGGAGTTTTGATTGACACTGTCAGTGTTTTATGTAAATGAGGGATGACGTTTACTGGCTGCATAATTAGTTGCCGCTTGAAGCCGTTCTTGGAATTGTGTTGCCTTGTTTTCGACTATTTTCGAAAATTAGAGATTTTGAGAGCCATTTTGTTCATCTATGGAGTGCTGGAGGGCATCATGAAGCCCTAAGACAGCTTAAATCAGCATGATCTCGAAGAACTGAGAGTATGCAAGGGATTTTAGCGTCAAAAGTTCGTAGATCATGTACATTCGTACGAGTTAGAATTTTTGGCGCGATTATCCTATGAGCTCTGAAATGATGAACAGCCAGGACCTACTGAGGGATTTTATTTAATATTTGGCTTGTGGAGAATGGTCTGAAGCTGATATTTGGGCAGTAGGACCTAGTGGCTCGACACTTCTAAAAACTTGTTGAAATGTGGGGGCGGACTACTGTCCTGTTGAAAAAATGGCATTTTTCCCAGAATGCATTGCGAAAGAGAGTAGTGAAAATCGATAAGCGATGAAATGGGTGGAGGAAAAAGGCTGTAGCTCGCCGTGTGGAAGGAATTGTTGGGGAAAAAAGCACTAAAAGCCAAGTACTAGGTCCAAACTATCCTGTGTAAGGGTATTGTTTGAGTAGAAATAAAAATTGCATGAAAAAAAATGCAATGAAAAAGCATGATTTTTGGCTTAGGGAAATGACATCATAAACAGTGGTTTTTGGTTTTCCAAAAATGTTTAAAGTTTTTTTCGTTCTAATTTTGGACATTTGTGCAGGTTTTTTGGTTTTAAAAGTTGTTCTGTAATTTGCTAGTTAAAATTTTAGACTGGTATTTAGGTCAACTTGATCAAAATTGTTGAAGCTGGAATTTTTCATTTAAGATGCGTTTTTTTACGGGCGGTTTCGGGCGCCGTAGGAGTGAAAGGGTTAATAATGCAAGGCCCATCACCTTGTTTTAGTGATAAGGATTTCTGTAACTGTTTATTCTGTAAATAAAACCAATGCTATCAGGAAGGTATAAGGTAAGCATGTATCGTATTAAGTATTTAATGGTAGTACTGTATATACATTTTATATTCTATTTACATTTTTTTACAAAGAGTTATTAGACATATACGATCTGTAATTTTAAACGGTAATGACTTAACAATATTTGTTGGATGACATTTTCTGTGGTGCTCTTTTAGAACACACAGCAGTTGTTCAGCAGGGTTTCTAATACGATTGTATGATCTTTTCAAAGTGTTAAATTCTGAATGAATAGATTCAATGCCTTGTTCACCTGGCAATAGAAATCAGATTTTTTTAAATATAAATTGTATATATTTTTTCACTTCAAAATGAATTGAGTACATTTAAGTTCATTACTGTACCTAGTAAGCCAAATCCTGTATTATATTTTTAACCCATTTCATTACATGGTCCTCTAGAAAGTGTAGTTTTGGTGTTATGGAAGATTCAGGGAAAAACGATCTGTACAGCGCCATAAATACAGATATTTCTGCATCTGTGAACCAAAACCAACAATAAAATTGCATGAATTCAGAGAAATTGCACTCTAAAAAAATAAGTAAATGGTTTCAGTGGGATGATGAGGATATACATTGCATGTCAATATGCTTACAAATGTTTTGGTACACAACCATCTAGTTTATTTAGAAAAAATGAAGCATTATCATTTTATTTGTTAACAAATTAATGCTATACATGCACTTACCCAGTTGTTTTATCTGCTGCTCATTCATTGTTGTATTCCTGTTAATCATTTGATGGATTTTAGAGTAGCTTTAATTTTCAGTGTCTGTTCAAATTGGTCTTTTATAATTTCTGCTTCAATGAGTAGTTCTGGACATACTGATTTTGAGATTTCAACTGGAACATTTACAAGAAGTGGGATATTTTTCTCCTACAAAAGAAATGTTTCACATGAATATATCAACCCAGAGAATAATAACTAGAAATAACTTTTATTTTACAAATACATAGTGCATGTTATGTTATATTTTCTTTTCTATAAACTATCGGGATCGCCCAGACAGGATTTTTGGGTTGGAGTGAAGCGTAGGACCCAGGTCCCATTTGAAAATCAGGCTATGTTTGGGTGGCTTTGGTTGAAGTAGTTGCCCTGTAAAAATGGTACTAAAAATGCAATTAAATTGAACATTATTTCACTGATTTCCATGCTACAAGATAAATTGTAAGCATTAATTATTATATTGTTTCCTAACCAAAAGGCACTTGTCTGTATGATTGCCATTGAATGAACCACCATGGTATGCTTGTCGCTCAACTCCAAGCTTCTTCAAAGTTTCATTCAACTTAATAATGCAAGGCCCATCACCTTGTTTTAGTGATAAGGATTTCTGTAACTGTTTATTCTGTAAATAAAACCAATGCTATCAGGAAGGTATATATTATTTAGTATGTAGCATCATCATCATCGCAAAGAAAACAAAATTTTAATTACAAGTTGTTTTTCTTGTTGTCGCAAATGGATTGCCCTTTTCATTAAGGTTTCTGCTGCCTCCTTGTTGTTGCCATGGATTGCAACTTATGTAGCCCCTTCCTCACATGTACATTCCCTAATGCTTCCTCAGCTGTCTGGATGACTTCTACCCTTTTCATTTGGGCTTGTTTAATTTCTTCTATACACTTTTGGAATCCTGTGCTTCCTATCTGTACATTTTGACATGAATAGTATTTGTTATAGAATATACAAATGTATATACTTTTAATTCACAATTTAACAAACCTTGTTCTCTTTTTTAACCAGGAAGTTTGCTATGTGGATGTCATTAATGTATGTAATGCTTGCATGAGTAGTACAAATAACCTTTCAAAGATGCCGATACTGATGTGCAAACCAGGTAAGCATACCTTGAAAAAATAAAAAATCTGTTATTAGAATGTGGATAATTTTAATACTGCAATCGAGGGAAACTACCTGATCAATTGGAACATTTAGAAGTGGTGCATGGTCTGATGGAATTATTATATTGCTTTGCCTTTGAAATTACTGAACCAGCTTCTTTAAATCTGTCATAGTCAGCAACTAGCTTCTCAACTGTCCTTTCCTCCATTAAGCCTCTTTCTGATGAGGGTTCTTTCAATTCACTTTGTGTTATTAAACACCAAAGGCAACAATGCCTCCCTGAAATTAGACGATTAATTTTATTAGATTACATATAATCTAAACATTTTTCTGACATTTTGATAACTAACCACTAGCTCCAGAAATTCCATAAAGTACGCACAGAAAAGCGTAGTCTCCAAAGACAAACAATCTAAATGTCCAATCTCTGTATAACATAAAAATATATAAATGTGTCATTCACAAATCTTATATAAGCAAAGCTTTAAGTACCAAAGTAACACAATTTTATACGACAAAACAAGTACTGTTAGATAGATGGCTTTATACCTCCATTTGGTTATGCATAATTTATTGTTCCACATCACATAGGTATCTACCAAGGGCCAATTTTATATTTGAGGCATTGTCGGGAGCTTCAAAAGCTGAAAATACTACTGTATTGGATTTAGCATTGGGATTCTTAGTGTTGGCTATCTCAAAAGCCATTTTGAATGATCCCCCTCCCTTGTCTCCCCCTATTTTAAGCCAGATCTCAGTTTCAGGGATGAGATCATGCCTAAACAGTCTTCCATGCCTGAAAATACAATAATAATGATTAGGATTATGGTGGTGGTGGTGATGATGGTAAAACATTAATTTTTTTTTTTTTTTTTTTTTTTGAGTTACCACAAAATGCATCATTAATGGATTAGGTAATATATATAATAATATATACCTTCACAATTTGTTGGTCTTTATCGACGCATCGTTGTTTTTTTTCGCTTGACAAATGGATGCCCCAGCTTGTCAACCATCTTAATGTAATAATTATTATAATTATTGTTATCATCGTAATTTCATCCTGTTCAAAACTACCATTACTCGTTCTATACCTTCTAAGGTGTCTTATCTTATTCCAAGGAAGTCCAAGTTCTGTTTTCATGGCTAATCCTTGATCTGGGGGGATATCTAAAGTCAGGCCAGCTTCATTTACAATGGCTCTACGTTCATCTTCACCGAGTCGTTTTACGCCAAACATAGTACCAGTTCTAGTAAACATCCTCCAGTCTAGAGGAAGGTTTCCCTTGTAACGAATAACTCCTCGAAGTTCTAGATCTGTATTTTGTTTTCTTATCTTCACAAAACCACAGGTAACCCAGACTATCCACTTTAAGAGAATGTATGTAGTAAATAGATTTTGCCAGGATTTGGTAGATTTTGCTAAGATTTTGGAAATAAAGCTTCGGATATATAATAAAGAGAAGTGTACTTACCGTCTTGCCTTAATTAAAATAAATTTCAGAAATGAGCAGATTTACTCCCTTCCAAGTATTCCATTTCGTTCCATATCTTGTTGAGGGACTGTGGAGAGTAAGTGTGATGGGGGTGGGGAGAGGGCTGGGGAGAGGGCCTAACCCTAGCCCATAACCCTAACCCTAAGACCTAACCCTAAGATTTAACCCTAACTTAGGGTTAAATTGTCAAAAGTGGGGTCACGTGACTTCTCAGAATTTCTTGCTTAACCCTTTGACTCCTGGAGGTTTTTGAGGGTTTTTAGTGTTTTTCTGGACCTAAACGTTCTCCAAGCCCTAGCAAGACCATATTTGGAGTTTTGATTGACACTGTCAGTGTTTTATGTAAATGAGGGATGACGTTTACTGGCTGCATAATTAGTTGCCGCTTGAAGCCGTTCTTGGAATTGTGTTGCCTTGTTTTCGACTATTTTCGAAAATTAGAGATTTTGAGAGCCATTTTGTTCATCTATGGAGTGCTGGAGGGCATCATGAAGCCCTAAGACAGCTTAAATCAGCATGATCTCGAAGAACTGAGAGTATGCAAGGGATTTTAGCGTCAAAAGTTCGTAGATCATGTACATTCGTACGAGTTAGAATTTTTGGCGCGATTATCCTATGAGCTCTGAAATGATGAACAGCCAGGACCTACTGAGGGATTTTATTTAATATTTGGCTTGTGGAGAATGGTCTGAAGCTGATATTTGGGCAGTAGGACCTAGTGGCTCTATTTTGAGAAAAACTTGTTGAAATGTGGGGGCGGACTACTGTCCTGTTGAAAAAATGGCATTTTTCCCAGAATGCATTGCGAAAGAGAGTAGTGAAAATCGATAAGCGATGAAATGGGTGGAGGAAAAAGGCTGTAGCTCGCCGTGTGGAAGGAATTGTTGGGGAAAAAAGCACTAAAAGCCAAGTACTAGGTCCAAACTATCCTGTGTAAGGGTATTGTTTGAGTAGAAATAAAAATTGCATGAAAAAAAATGCAATGAAAAAGCATGATTTTTGGCTTAGGGAAATGACATCATAAACAGTGGTTTTTGGTTTTCCAAAAATGTTTAAAGTTTTTTTCGTTCTAATTTTGGACATTTGTGCAGGTTTTTTGGTTTTAAAAGTTGTTCTGTAATTTGCTAGTTAAAATTTTAGACTGGTATTTAGGTCAACTTGATCAAAATTGTTGAAGCTGGAATTTTTCATTTAAGATGCGTTTTTTTACGGGCGGTTTCGGGCGCCGTAGGAGTGAAAGGGTTAATAATGCAAGGCCCATCACCTTGTTTTAGTGATAAGGATTTCTGTAACTGTTTATTCTGTAAATAAAACCAATGCTATCAGGAAGGTATAAGGTAAGCATGTATCGTATTAAGTATTTAATGGTAGTACTGTATATACATTTTATATTCTATTTACATTTTTTTACAAAGAGTTATTAGACATATACGATCTGTAATTTTAAACGGTAATGACTTAACAATATTTGTTGGATGACATTTTCTGTGGTGCTCTTTTAGAACACACAGCAGTTGTTCAGCAGGGTTTCTAATACAATTGTATGATCTTTTCAAAGTGTTCAATTCTGAATGAATAGATTCAATGCCTTGTTTACCTGGCAATAGAAATCAGATTTTTTTAAATATAAATTGTATATGTTTTTCACTTCAAAATGAATTGAGTACATTTAAGTTCATTACTGTACCTAGTAAGCCAAATCCTGTATTATATTTTTTAACCCATTTCATTACATGGTCCTCTAGAAAGTGTAGTTTTGGTGTTATGGAAGATTCGGGGAAAAACGATCTGTACAGCGCCATAAATACAGATATTTCTGCATCTGTGAACCAAAACCAACAATAAAATTGCATGAATTCAGAGAAATTGCACTCTAAAAAATAAGTAAATGGTTTCAGTTGGATGATGAGGATATACATTGCATGTCAATATGCTTACAAATGTTTTGGTACACAACCATCTAGTTTATTTAGAAAAAATGAAGCATTATCATTTTTTTTTGTTAACAAATTAATGCTATACATGCACTTACCCAGTTGTTTTATCTGCTGCTCATTAATTTTTCTATTCCTGTTAATAATTTGATGGATTTTAGAGTAGCTTTAATTTTCAGTGTCTGTTGAAATTGGTCTTTTATAATTTCTGCTTCAATGAGTAGTTCTGGACATACTGTTTTTGAGATTTCAACTGGAACATTTACAAGAAGTGGGATATTTTTCTCCTACAAAAGAAATGTTTCACATGAATATATCAGCCCAGAGAATAATAACTAGAAATAACTATTATTTTACAAATACATAGTGCATGTTATGTTATATTTTCTTTTCTATAAACTATCGGGATCGCCCAGATGGGTTTTTGGGTTGGAGTGAAGCGTAGGACCCAGGTCCCATTTCAAAATCAGGCTATGTTTGGGTGGCTTTGGTTGAAGTAGTTGCCCTGTAAAAATGGTACTAAAAATGCGATTAAATTGAACATTATTTCACTGATTTCCATACTACAAGATAAATTGTAAGCATTAATTATTATATTGTTTCCTAACCAAAAGGCACTTGTCTGTATGATTGCCATTGATTGAACCACCATGGTATGCTTGTCGCTCAACTCCAAGCTTCTTCAAAGTTTCATTCAACTTAATAATGCAAGGCCCATCACCTTGTTTTAGTGATAAGGATTTCTGTAACTGTTTATTCTGTAAATAAAACCAATGCTATCAGGAAGGTATATATTATTTAGTATGTAGCATCATCATCGCAAAGAAAACAAAATTTTAATTACAAGTTGTTTTTCTTGTTATCGCAAATGGATTGCCCTTTTCATTAAGGTTTCTGCTGCCTCCTTTGTTGTTGCCATGGATTGCAACACATGTAGCCCCTTCCTCACATGTACATTCCCTTGCTTCCTCAGCTGTCTGGATGACTTCTACCCTTTTCATTTGGGCTTGTTTAATTTCTTCTATACACTTTTGGAATCCTGTGCTTCCTATCTGTACATTTTGACATAAATAGTATTTGTTATAGAATATACAAATGTATATACTTTTAATTCACAATTAAACAAACCTTGTTCTCTTTTTTAACCAGGAAGTTTGCTATGTGGATGTCAAATGTATGTAATGCTTCGATGAGTAGTACAAATAACCTTTCAAAGATGCCGATACTGATGTGCAAACCAGGTAAGCATACCTTGAAAAAATAAAAATCTGTTATTAGAATGTGGATGATTTTAATACTGCAATCGAGGGAAACTACCTGATCAATTGGAACATTTAGAAGTGGTGGTCTGATGGAATTATTATATTGCTTTGCCTTTGAAATTACTGAACCAGCTTCTTTAAATCTGTCATAGTCAGCAACTAGCTTCTCAACTGTCCTTTCCTCCATTAAGCCTCTTTCTGATGAGGGTTCTTTCAATTCACTTTGTGTTATTAAACACCAAAGGCAACAATGCCTCCCTGAAATTAGACGATTAATTTTATTAGATTACATATAATCTAAACATTTTTCTGACATTTTGATAACTAACCACTGGCTCCAGAAATTCCATAAAGGTCGCACAGAAAAGCGTAGTCTCCAAAGACAAACAATCTAAATGTCCAATCTCTGTATTAACAAAAAATATATAAATGTGTCATTCACAAATCTTATATAAGCAAAGCTTTAAGTACCAAAGTAACACAATCTTATACGACAAAACAAGTACTGTTAGATAGATGGCTTTATACCTCCATTTGGTTATGCATAATTGTTCCACATCACATAGGTATCTGGCATTGTCGGGAGCTTCAAAAGCTGAAAATACTACTGTATTGCATTTAGCATTGGGATTCTTAGTGTTGGCTATCTCAAAAGCCATTTTGAATGATCCCCCTCCCTTGTCTTCCCCTATTTTAAGCCAGATCTCAGTTTCAGGGATGAGATCATGCCAAAACAGTCTTCCATGCCTGAAAATACAATAATAATGATTAGGATTATGGTGGTGGTGGTGATGATGGTAAAACATTTTTTTTTTTTTTTTTGAGTTACCACAAAATGCATCATTAATGGATTAGGTAATATAGTTCTATGTTAACTTGCTTTGTTTATTTTTTCATGTATTTTCTTTATATCATTGGATATGAATAAACCACTTAAGACGAATAGCTTTGTTCTATGAAGTATGATATTCTGCCCATCATTTCTTACCAAAAATGTTACAGTTAACTTACTTCAAATTTTCTTCCAGGTAACAAAATATCATGGAGTTTAGGTTGGTGACTTGTGCACATGCTGCCAACCGAATTTCCGCGCTTTCTTTCGATTTTGGAAATTCAAATGGGATGAGTTCACAAGAAATCTGAAAATATGGAAAAAAACATTCGTAATTTTGTTACTGGGTCATTTCACGGTATTTGATATGTTACGGAGGGGAAGAATCATTTTTTCATCTTCATGTAGCTGGATATTTATGAGATCCTTGACTAAAGTTTTATCATGGCATTATTGATACCTACCTGCACTACAACTACATGAAGATCAAACAAATATTCAAACCTCTGCTTAATGGTTATAATAAAAAATGTACAGTGTTACGGAGGGGAACAGAAAACACAGTCTTAATTTATGTTCATGGAATGTTGAAGAACTCTCTGAAATTGATACATTTCAAAGACGTTCTTTAGTCTTACAGCATTTTTTATTTATCCAGGTTTGCAAAAATAGAAGATTCAAGAGTTTATGTACCTTTCGTGTTTCACAACATGAACTTCTATTAGAGGTGGTAGTGTTACGGAGGGGAAAGTTACGGAGGGGAAGTTTTTGTCCATGACCAAAGTATTAACATAACAATAATTAAACTCCAAACAGAAGTGAGATCTCTTTCAGACATTTGTTTTACAAAATGTAGCATGCACAAATACTTAGTAAAAACTGAGTTATACTACACAGCACTTCATGTATTCATGCTTAGTTACAGAATGACACACATTGTCAGAAGTAGAAGAGATCAAAACCATGTTCCTTCTTAGAAGGCTCTTAAATGCCAAAAGACATAAAGTGACATCATTTATCTTTCAAATTTTTTTGATTTCTCACTCTGTTGAATGACAGTCATGGTCATGGACAAAAGCTTCCCCTCCGTAACTTCCCCTCCGTAACACTACCACCTCTAATAAAAGTTCATGTTGTGAAACAAGAAAGGTACATAAACTCTTAGCCCAAGCTCTGTTTCTGTGGTGATTATACTAGAGTTCACTAATAGTTTTGTGGTCTGGATTTTCTTCAAAAATACTGAAATAAAATTAATGATACCTGCTTTTAAAAACGGTCTTCATGCAGCTGTTCCTTGTCTTAGTCTGTACTTAATTTCAGCCAATTTGGAGCATTTTTGAGCCTTAGAGCCCTCGCCCTAATTATTATTTTTCCCCTTGAACTTCATATATAGATCAGTGGTGTCACACAAATAAAATATAGGAAATGGAATTTCCCCTCCGTAACATTTTTTCCTCTCCGTAACACTTTTTTTACATCCTGTTAGTGTATCTTAGAAAATTGAAAATGAAACAGGCTTAAATGTGGCCTATCTTAAACCTTATATGGTACATTCGAAAGATTGAAATTGGCCAGGTATTCCGACTTCACATGTGAAAGAAAAACTATTTTAATTACCTCAAAATGTTACGGAGGGGAAAATAGGATTTTGGTTCAAATCTCACATCTTGATAAAGATCCCTTTCCATTTCTTTTTAT